>CM020514.1:17920965-18520965 GCA_009823395.1 Thamnaconus septentrionalis | reverse complement strand
TGGCTGACACTGATAAAGTGCACAGTGGCTCGTCTGGCAATAGGACTGTGTCACTGTTGTTGCCTGCCAAGCAGCCTCTCTCGCAGCCTTCACCCAGCTATGAGAAGCTAGCTGGCTTGAGACAGTGCATCATAATGACGGGGGAGCAAAAAAAACGAAGCAAAGATGACAACAACGCTGTTGGAGGAGGCAAGAAAATGAGGAAGAGTAGCAGGCCTGGCAATATGCTGAGACAGGGTGCTGGGCAGGCGACCAAACTTATCTAGTGTTAAATCAGGCCAGCCGGACTCACCGTGTCAGTGCCAGGAGATGAATTCTCTCCCATACAAGTCAATTTGTTCAAACAATACTTTTGAAGCGATAACGTTAAAGTAGAAAAACTCCATAACGCTGCTTTAAAACTCAAACATATGAACACCAGTCTTTACCGTGTGCCGAATCAGCTCTCAGGAGGAACAAGACATTCCTGAGGAAACCAAAAAAAAACAAAAAACAAGACCTTGTGTAGACTTCCTCTGAGTCTTTACTTTCTTCCCCTGGCTGCTGTTCGCCTGCAGGGCCTGATGTTATTGGCTAATAAAGAAGTTGTGCGGCTCTCCATAGGAGACAGAGCTCAATTTCTAAAAGGGCTCACTTTGCGCAGCATGAAAACAAGCTTCTTGGAGGGAAAAAATAAGGTGTGCTGGAAACAGATGGGCGGCGGAAAGCAATGACTGAATTTCTTCTGCAATTTAAGGCACCAAGACACCAACTTCTAAATTCCAAGAGTGTAAAGAGGAAAAGATGTGTTCTTTTCTCTTTCTCCTCTTTTTAAGACACATTCCAAATACACACTGGTTCGCACACACTAGCACACAGCATAAGGTCAAAACGTGTCAATTGGCAACTTCTCAAGCTACCAGCTGGCTTTGGTTGTCTGAACAACTGGAAGACAAATCTGACTTTGAAGAGAATCTCCCTCCCTGTGGGACTAAACCCAGCATCCTTAGCTTTGTAAGAGCTTCCTAGGTTTTTTTTCCTTTCCCTTCAGGGCCCAACAATGCTGCTTTTGCTATATACTTGAGATGAGGTGTGAATTCAAATTTATTCTGAGTGTGATATCTTTCCACAGCAATTTAGCCATCTCTGGGCTTGAGGATGTCATCATCAAAACTGTGAATCCCCATGAGAGAAACTTTAAAATTAAATTTGTTTCCACCTGATCTAATGTTTTACCACACACAAATAGCATTAGAATTGACTGTTAACAGTCAATGGAGCACCCTGAGGACAGGATAATGCATGCATTAGCCTGGTGCGATCAATACTGGCCGCTGCAACTGCAACACAGCAGCAGCTGACAAGCACTATCTCCTGCATAGTGGGTGAAAACAGATGCTGAAGCCTGTCAGTGACCTGGGGGAGGGCACGGCGAGTCGATGTGGCCCAAGTGCCTGCATGGCGCTGACCAGCGACATATTGCATCTGTCTGTAGCCTGGATGTCAGCAGCCCTGAGCTCCTCTGCTGATAACCCACTACCCCAGATTTGGTGGCGGCTTCTAGGCAGCAGCAGTGAAAAAATCCCATTAATGATAGTCGCTTCCTGCTTGCCAGCTCGATCCGAAGGGGGACAATGGAGAAAAATCTGACAGCAATGATTAATACCCAGCCGGGGATTATCTTCTGTTGCTGGTGAGTTGCAAAAAAAGGGCCGCAAAAAAATGACAAAAACAAGTAGCTGTCACGGTGACTCGGATTCCTCGGGAAAATACGGTCACTTTCTCTCTCTGCATCAAAACGACCTCAATGTGACCTTTTGCCAAATTACACTGAGAAAGTGGATTAGAAGCATTCAGCTTCATCAATCTCCCTGATGCACTTTGCATCAGGGAGATTGATGGAATCTGTCCGATGCATGTTTAGTGGTCGAGTGTCACATGTCACCACATGCTCTGTCTGTTATTAATCTCAGATCTAAATCTCCAGAGTTGGTGATGGTGGTTGGGGGGCTGGGGGGCTTCTGATCAAATCTGTCCACGGCTGCATGTGTGTCGCCTTCACCGTGACTGGCACAGTACTCGCTTGGCACACGGTCCAAGTCTGTTACTCTGAATGCTGAGTCAGCGGGTCGAGAGCATTCGGAGCTGCCATGGTAACACGTGGAAGAACAATGGGGGGGGGGGACGTCTTGTGTCTATTTTCTAGCTTTTAAGAGCCTCACTGGCACTAAGCAGCAGCTGTTTCCCCCCCGATCGGCTCAAGTGAAATCCCCTCCGAGTGTCTGAAGCTGCTGAAGCTGAAGCTGAAGGTGACTGCACCCACTCCCTTTCTTTCATCTTTGGATGATGATGATGACGACACACGCACGAGTCACAGAATTAAATGTCAAATTTGAGCGCTAACAGTATTTCCAGCGGATTAAAGTGCCCTATTCCAAAGTTGCTTGACAGCAGTGGTGATGGTCATGGTGGTGTGTGTGTGTGGAGGGGGAGGTGCTAACAAAAGTGAAAGGTTTACATCATTAAAAGTCTGCAAGCCACGAGTGGTGGGTTGCTCGTGGTGGGATTTCAAAGCATGTCACCGACAATATTATAAAACCTGCTCTGCTTCCTGCCTTCCGACACTGACCTACATTTTCCCCCTGCATGAGCAAGCCACAAGAAAAAAAACAGCGTCGCATATAATATATGTATTATTTACTAGGCTGAGGCTCTGGCTGCGCGCTCTTTCATCCTGGGACGAAAAGTCACCGCACCAGGAGTCAACAGGGGCTCCGGTCTCGCTGACCTTACAAACAGTGACGCCAACAGTGAGTTGACTAACTTCAAAATATATATACTTTACTTCCCTAAAACTGGCTCAGACGTATTTATTACCATTTTAATTGTTAATATTTTTGATCACGAGTCGGTGATAAACAATGGCGTTAAGACAATGATGTCAAAGAGAAAACATATACATTTGTGTGTGAACAAACGCGGAGATGATTGGCGTCACTCTACCTTGGGGAGCGGCTGTTTGAGAACACAGCGGCGTGGCTATGTGCAAACAGACGATAATGAAAATCTATTATGCAGCGTAATAGTCTGTAACCCCCTCCCCCCACCTCACCAGACCAGGGTGGCCTTGCCACGGGAGAGCAGAGCCACAACATTGGTGGCTCTTGGCAACGGCGGCGATTTAAAACTTGCCCCTAAAAAAACAGATCTGGGGACTGTGCCAAGAATTGGACTGGGGCTAGCGCTGGGACTGGGAGTGGAACTGGTGGTGGGATTGGTAGTGGGACTGGGACTGGGACGACTAAGGGCAGGCTGCCGTCTGAATGACGTGACCTGGAGGTCCTCAACGCTGCTCCAGGTGCAGAGAGCAGTGGCAGGTGAAGTGCCCAACACACACACACACACACACACACACACACACACACACACACACACACACACACACACACACACACACACACACACACACACACACACACACACACACACACACGAATTGTGCACTCGGCCTCTTATGCACACATTTGCGAGTCAGATGACGTCTGATGGCACACAACTGTCCAGCCTGGTTAAACATAAACCTGCAATTCAAACAAACACTGGGCTTTTATTTACAACGGCCGCTCAAACAAGCACGTAGACAGGGGGAGTATTAGATGGGCAAGGCCTGTTGGACACAAAATCAAAATAACAAAAAAAGGATCTGGCAACCGGACTCTAATTAATCCACTGAGCCTACAAAACCTTTACAGAAAGTTTGTCGAAACTGGACAGCTGACAAGGATGAGTGTCGTCTTGTGAGTTTTCACTTTAGAGGCAATGGGGAAACAACTCTCATGGCGAGCAAAGGGATCCCGCCTGATTGGGAATCAATCCATCAGAAAGTTTTCCATTCATCAACAATCAAACTTGCAAAATGTTTGCACAGAAGTTTTTTTATTTCCCTCACTACCGAGAAACATCAGAACGCAACAGCCACTTTCCGTTTAATGATAATCCCGTCTGCTACTTTGAATCACGCCCACACACATTTCCAATCATTTAATAACTTTTCATTTGCAATAGATTTTGAAACTCCTCCGTGATTATGAAAAGTCGGAACCAAAAAGTTTGGATTGGAAACGGCTTTTATGGAACTTTAAAAATGCCAGTAATCTGTTTAATGGCGCTATTAACAAAACATATATTGACTATTCTCAAAATGCTGTACATCGTTTTGACTTTACATACGCATAATAATGCTTAAACATTAACACCACAGGGTGGTGTGATTGTCTATCTTCATTATCTGTGCAATGGTTGCGAGGCCTCCTCACTGATGATACAATGAGTACTACAGTGCCACTCTGCCCAGCCAGGATGAGCCAGCGATTGCACATTAGGCAGAAGACCCTGCTCCTTCTGATTGCCGCCACATTCAAAGCTAACGGAAAACTAAAAGAGACTCTGGGGTTTCACTGCCTGCCACGCTGCCCTCGACAGAAGCCAAGGTCCTTTTCGCCTGAACAGGATGTTCCAAGGTGATTGGGGGTGGCACTGGAATGCAAACAGCCCACTCTGCACGCTCTATAATTAATACGCTCAAGCCTCCACTTTATTACCATCAATCAAATGAAAGAGCGCTCTGGAAGCCTGCAACGCTACCAATGCTGCCTCGCCCCAGTCTATAAAATCCTCAGTTTCAGCATCATCAGCACAGCGGGCGCGCCACCACTTGGTCTCCAAATACGTGAATGGAGAAAACAGCTACGCTAGACTTGTAAAACAATCAGTGCTGAGCTGAATCCAAGTGTGTGGTATTTCTCTCTGCAGCTCTTCCTCAAAGATTCTTTTTTTAAAAAACGACCTACTGTTCGGTCCGGTGAGTGGAAAACGTTCCAACTAAAACAACCTGAGGAAGGATTTTCACTTGGATGCTGGAGTTGAAGACCGTTTTAGTGTGTAGCAAAATAAATAGTGAGACGCATAATTAAGTTTCTCCATAGTTGAAGTTAGAACTTTGACGGTCCAATCAATGGAGCTCCACATGTGAACCACAGTACAGTACATCTCTATTGGTGAAAGGCACATGCCCCACAACACTAAGCTGCGCAGGCCAACAGGAGCAGACACTATTCATCACCATGGCACTAGCCAGGGGGACTTTGGTCTTCTGTACACACACACTCGTGCACGCGCACAAACTGCACTAGACCGCAGCATCTCATTAGAGCATATGAAGAGATTCTTGGCACCTCCTGGTTTTAAAACACTGATGCAAGTGAAAGTGTGTCTGGCTGACAAGCTCACACTGACTTCCAGAGTCGCCAACAGTCACACATGCTGTTGTCCTCCAAGTCTGAGCTAAACGGTGGGTACTTTTCCTCTTTATTTTCCCACCCCCAAGCCTGCCGCTCTGACTACCTTTCACAGCTTACATCACTGTTTGTTTGATCAGTCGGAGTAATAAAGTTCCCATCTGGTTTCCCAACTCAGACTCTGGCCAATAGAGGCAGGACATATTTGCGGAAAACCACAAAGAGAGACACGCTCCTTTTTCCTTTCTTTTAAAAGGCCTTATCTGATCCTGATGAGGTTTCAAAGTTCAAGAATGCACAGTATAAGGAGTTGGGAGTATTCAGAAGTAGGAGTGTACATTCTGACATCAAAAAGAGACCAACCAGACCATTCAAAATACAACACGACGGTGGATTTGTAAAATTTCCACTGCCGTGGCTTCATTCAGTTTAGTCTATTTTTAACCAATGGAACATGAGTGCATTTTCATATTATGATGTCGACTTTTTTCCTACTTCTTCCCACAAGGTTTCTTTCTCTCTCAGCTTGTTTGATTTGATTAGTTCCAAGCTGCATCCCTTAGGGAAACCCCAGCAGAGGGAAAGCAGGTCAACTCAAGGAACTTGATGTTTTTTGGCGAGGTGAATAGTTTTATTCATGCGGTTCACGCTGAGCAGTAATTTATTCCCGCCAGCGGCATTAAGATCTCCAAAAACCTGAAGCAAACCGGAGGTTAACCCCACCCTCTGACGGGTTATCCACTTTTAGGGCAGACACTGATCTTCTCTTGCTGTATGCTACGAATCCTCAGATTACAGCTGACATAATTTGAAGATATCATTTGGCATTACCTGATCCTAAAGTATGGGTGAGGACTCATCTGTACAAAAAAAAAAAGAGTCACTTGTATGAAAAAAACAAGTTTACATTCAAACACTGGTAGAGCTGTGTGATGTCACGAATCTGATACTCCAACTGCTGAATAAGCCTCGTTTTGATGACAGCTGCCACCTCAAAAAACAAACAAACAAACAAACAAACAAACAAAACCTAGTGAACTCCCAATGACGACTGAGAAGCGACACATCTGCAAGTGACTACTTCCCGGGATCTGCGGTGGTTTGAGCCACGATTTGGTCTGGAAGCAGTCGCAAGCAGCAGATGTAGGCAATTAGAGATCACACCGCTTTATCAGTGCTGATGAATCAGCCTGGATCTCAGCATAAATCTGGTGCAACCGCAGCGCTGAAAATCAACAAGACACTCGACTTTTCCATTCTCACGACAAGTTCGCAAAGAGACGGGAAAGATAAACAGTCAAACAACTCCCCAGCTCCAGAGCCGAAGGAGGAGATGAGGAATGAATGAGTCTGACGCGGTCTTCAGGCGCTGCGCGAAGTTTAGTTTGGAGCAAAGTTGCAGCGGCTGCAACACGCATGACCCGCACGATAACAAAGGAGTCGCAGAGTTCCTCCTGCATGTTCAACACCAAGCCAAGAGCAAAGTCGGAAAGAAATAAAGAACAAAAACTAAACTTGCCTCTTTATCTCCGCTCGAGTTTCTCCCTCTCGACCCACAATCCCCCCCGCTTAGAAGAAAGAAAAAAAAAAATCAAGCGGACAAAAAAAGTAGGATCCCGGAGGAGGTTCTCCGAGTGTGGAGCGGCTCCTATGGAAGAAGCCCTTCTCTGGTTTGAGTTGGTGTGTACCGCCGCTGGATGAGGCTGCTGCTGGACGTGGCTCTCATCCGGATCTCAGCACTTTTTGAATTGGAGCTCGGGATGGACTTGAGAGCGCAGGGTCCGCCGGGCGGGCGGGCGTAGGGAGTGGCCGGAGCTGGGTGGGATAGTCCAGCAGCAGCAGCGGCAGCAGCGGCAGCAGCCTCTCCTAATCACCTCCAGCCCTGGGGGGAGGTGGGGCTGTGCTGCCTTCAGATGTTGTCAGAGGAATCACACTTGTGTTATTTATTTGCGTCTCCTGATTTTTCCTCCTCTCTCCCAGGAACAACGCACCTTTCATTGTGATCGTACACAAGAACACAAGTTGTTTTTTTTTTTTATGTGTGGCTCTGCCGGAGCGCTTTACCACTCTGGCGATCATTTGAAGCTAAATGATCGCCCCCCCCAATCATTTAACATGGCAGGGTAGTCTGGCTTTATTTATTTTTTTTTACGTTTTACATACTCTTTGGAATATTGACAAAAGATAACATAGGAAAACTGAGATAACCAAAGTTAAGACGTGTAATGCCTTAACTTTTTTTTTCTCAAGAGTGGGGCAAAATCAATGACTTGTAGTTGTTGTTTTTGTTGTTGTTTTCTATATACGAAATGTAAATCCTAACTTCAGTTTCCCTCATGCCACACTCAGCATGGAGCAACACAACAGCACAACACCTCCCTCCTGTGTCTTGATGCTGGATCGCAACGCTTCGGCGGCCTATTGTTGGGTGGTGGAGCTACTCTCAGGCATTTCGGCCATGTCTGTTCAAGTGTGTGTTACGAAAGAGAGTTAGGAAACTGATCCTGTTACAGATTTGGCGGTTGAGGCCATTGGTCGACACATTTTTCCTCCCAATTCATTTACAGGCCAACTAGAGAATATTGACCCTGAATTTAATAACGGGGGTGTCGCAAGTGGTGGTTTCGTACAATTCAAACTGTACACGATGAAAAGAGGTGGCGTACCATCATTTCCGGTTCGCATAAAACGTTTTTCAAAATTGTACTCAAGTTTGTTGTACGTGAGCATATTTTTAAGGTGTCTTTTAGAGCACTTCCGTTACATTACACCCCCACAAATGTAACGGCCCAGAATGGTGGATAAATGCGCATGCGCACCAGATATTTCCCCTTCCTCTGATTGTGATATCGTTTGGCACATATAGTTTTCTGTTTCACGGACTGTTTTTGCCCACAAAGAGGATTTCGGTGAGAATTTGGTCGTTTGCGTGTTTCGTCGTAATGGAGACCTGTTTGTGTACTTGAACGGCGAAAGCTAAAGTTTAGCCGCCGCGTGTCATCGTGGAATGTAAGCGGCGTAAGCTAAGCAGAGCTAGCTGTGGTTAGCTTCGGGAGCTAAACCAGTCGACGCCAAGTCGGACGTTGAGGGTTTTTTTTCCTTCAAAAATGTTTGTACTGTCCTTCATGTTAGCTAAACTAATATAATTTTGACAACATTGTAAAAACGGTATTATTGATAATCGTGCGAGAAAACAAATAAGACAGCATTGTGTCCTAACTGGGCAGATCTCGAAAGTCCAAGACAGTCGTTAAAAATACAAAACTACGTTGCTTTCATTTGGTCAGGAAAGGCACATGACCTGCAAGATGGCTGTTGTTCTTACTGTCGGTTTGTTTTATTATGTCCTTCTTATTGTGTGATACACCTATACGCAATTTCATTTTCATGTGACGCTTTTTTTCTTTGTGCAATCAAGCGTTTGTTCAGGAAATATGTCTCTCCCCCACCCACACCCCTTCGCTTTCCTCTATTTATTGACTGTGTCTTGACCTACAGGTATCTTTTATGAATAATCAAAAGCAGCAGAAGCCTACGCTAACAGGCCAGCGCTTCAAGACCCGAAAAAGAGGTAGGAAACTTGAGGCCAACTACTCAATTTTACTTTTTGAGAAATTTTGTCGAAATCATATTTGTGTTTATGTGATGAACAGCTGAGTGTCATCCAGTGTTGGAAACTCATGCTGCTCAAGATCACACATTCAAATTGCTAAAGTTTGAAACCTGACATTCATTGATTACTAATTGACATACATTTTAATAGAGAATCTCTCATTTACGTGTTTTCTTTCCCTCAGATGAAAAGGAGAGATTTGATCCTTCCCAGTTTCAGGAAAGTATTATACAAGGTCTGAACCAAACTGGCACTGATCTGGAAGCCGTTGCTAAGTTCCTTGATGCCTCTGGTGCCAAGCTTGACTACCGCCGTTATGCCGAAACACTCTTTGACATCCTGGTGGCTGGTGGAATGCTGGGTGAGAAACAGTACTATTGGATTTCGTGATGTTGCAACGAGTGTTTCTAAGGGGCCTTCTTTTGTTAACTAAAGCAAAGCACCTCTTGTCTGCCTAAAGACATGAGTGTGCATTGTAGGCTAGTGAAATTTATTTTTTTATCTGGTTGTTTGAACAGCCTTACGGTTTTTGTTTTTTTTTTTATGTATGACAATCCAATGTTTGCATGGGGAAGAGTTGCCATTATTTTGATGATGTAACCATATGTGTGATGGGAAAGCTTTCATGTTCTGTCTTTATCTTATTCCATCTACATTCAGTAAAAATGGTTGCATACGTTTCTCAAAATTGAAAATATCATTTTTCTGCTCAGCCCCAGGTGGTACCTTGGCCGATGACGTGACCTGCACTGAATTCTGCCTTTTTAAAGCACAAGAGGACATGGAGACCATGCAGGCATACGCGCAGGTGATCACCATTAAATTGTTGCTTTGGACGCTCACTCGCAGTACAATAGAGAGAGGGCTTTGTGAAAACTGTTCTCTTTCGTTTCAGGTCTTTAACAAACTGATCAGGCGCTACAAATATCTGGAGAAGGGTTTTGAGGAGGAGATCAAAAAGGTGTGCAATGGTGAACTTTACTGGAATAAACGGCACATATTCAAGTCAAGATGATGGGTTCCTGAACATTGTATTGCAGTTCAGTTTATATATAAAAATGGCCAGTTTCGACTCTGCCCAGAGGATTCCATTCATGAGTTTGCTCTTCCACAGCTGCTGCTGTTTCTCAAGGGCTTCACAGAGTCTGAGCGCAACAAGCTGGCCATGCTAACAGGGATCCTGCTGGCCAACGGCAATCTCTCCGCATCCATCCTCAGCAGCCTCTTCAATGAGAATCTTGTCAAAGAAGGTACCTGTTTCTCAGACTCTTAGGATTGTCTGTTGGTATTGGTTTTAACAGATAGTTAAATATTTTAGTCAGGAATCTCGACTGTTTCTCAGAAGCAATTTAGATGCGCTTGTCTTTCTTTCTTTTTTTCTTTTTTTTTTTTTTTACTGCTGAATGCTTTTTCTGTTTTGTTGAATGAAAAGTATTTTTTACTCTTTCACCAACTTTTAATAATGTGCAACATCTCAAAAGAAAAGTGCATCAGCCATGTAATATGTTGTTCAACTCAGACTTTTCTCGTCACCCAGTGAAGCAAATCCAATTATTCTGCACTGCACAGACATGATTAAATTCCCATTCTAGCATATGAGGTTCTTCAAGTGAAGGCTGGCTAAGTGGTTGTGCGACACCTACTCTGAGTGCATGTTTTACATATTTTTGCGCTATTTCTTAACACGCCTGCAAAGGATCACAAGTACCGACATGACTAGCGTCTATCGTTGACTTAATGTGTGTACCAGCAATTGGTGTCCAAGAAACCTTTAATTTGGGTCTTTTGCACTTTTGCCTGCAAAGTAAATGTAGTACTGCTTTTTTTCTTTTTTTTTAATTAAAGGCCTCGTGCTGTTGCGAATCTGTACAGGTTTTACCCTGAAGCATTGTTTTATGCGACTGCCTGGCAGAGACCTAAGTTTATCCAGGCAGGTCTGTTAGCAACAGCTGACACCTCCTCTTTCATTTGTTCAGGTGTTTCAGCCAGCTTTGCTGTAAAACTCTTCAAATCCTGGCTTTCTGAAAAGGACATCAGCTCTGTCACTGCCAGTCTCCGAAAGGTTGGCATGGACAACAGGCTCATGGTGAGGCCCAGGCTCAAACATTTAACGCTCTGCGAGGATAAAATGCAGTAAAATTACATTTTCTGTCTGCGTAGAAGAGTCCATAATGATGCACACAAATTTAATTTCAAGCTAATCATGGCATCCACTACTCTCAATATAAATAAATAAAAGGCTCCTGATTGACTGCCTCAATATGTGTGCACTTTCCCAGGAGCTGTTCCCAGCCAACAAACGCAGTTGTGAGCATTTCTCCAAGTACTTCACAGAAGCTGGGCTGAAGGAGCTTTCAGACTTTGCCAGGAACCAGCAGTCAATAGGTGCTCGGAAGGAGCTGCAGAAAGAGCTCCAGGAGCAGATTTCCCGTGGAGAACCTCTTAAAGACGTAAGTCTTGTTACCCCTTTTACCTTCCTTTGTGAGTCACACTGCTCCCTTTTGCACGCCAGGGCACAATTTGGGGGGTCCCAAACTTTGGCTGCAAAGGTTTAAAATTGAGGTGTTGTAAAATCGACAGCATACAATGAAACAGCACCGCTGGCTTTTATATCAAACTTGCTGCCCATGTCTTCATGGATTTGTCTGCTTCAGTAGGTCCACCAACCCGCTGGCTTACCCTCTAAAATGTTACTGTTTTGAGGCACTCTTGCAGAGTTAAAGGTTGAAACACTCAGTATGGACAACTTCATAAACTGTGACTCCCTTAATATGTTCATTAAATGATTACAAAACTCATATGATTTTGCTTTGCAACCTGAACATTAGTGTTAAAATCAAAGCTACACATCTTTTTTTTTTTTTTTTTTTACACATCTAAGGAGTCAACCCCATCATGTAATCATGTTCTGATTAGCAGAAGAAATCTGGATTCTTCTCAAGTTCAAATTATTACTGTCACAGATGGAATCAATGGAATCAAAATTCTGGTTGTATTTCATCCAGATTATTCTAGTTTCTTTTCCTGCCCTCTTGCAACTGAAGGACTGGTGACTTGAGGGCAGTGAGTCAGCGATACTTGGACGTTGGCAGCGTTGCACGCCAGACAACAGTTATCTGCTTTTGCCAATAATTTGTGACGCATTTGTGTCGTTGCGTCTCACAGATCATCATCTACGTGCGCGAGGAGATCAAGAAGAACAACATCACGGAGCAGACGATGATCGGACTCATTTGGCACAGCGTCATGAGCTCCGTGGAGTGGAACAAGAAGGAGGAGCTGGTCTCAGAACAAGCCATCAAACTTTTAAAGGTGACACCTCCGTTATTATGGCAGGGGTTGGGGTTGGCTCAGTGGCAGCCGCAGTCACTCATCCAGCAGGAGTATGTGTGGGCATGTGTAATGACCATTTTTAAAACAAATTCCACCCCATTGTTGGCTTTAAACTTGTAGAGGGAGACGGTTCATTTCTTTTCCATCCTTCCATTTTCTATACCTGCCTCCTTCTGCACTCATATGTATTCTTAATGAAAGTAAATTTGATAGGAAAAGGTAATTTTCCACGATGGAATGCTCTACAATCTTTAATCAGTTTTTTTTTTCTTTTGTTTTGCGACCCTTTCAGCAATACAGCCCACTGTTGAAGGCTTTTACCTCCCAAGGCCTCTCTGAACTCAGCCTCCTACTGAAGATCCAGGAGTACTGCTATGACAACATCCACTTCATGAAGTCCTTCCAGAAGATTGTCGTCCTGCTATACAAAGGTTTTTAAAGTGCCGTCTTCTTCACCAGTACATATGCGGGGCAGGGCGTAAAAAAAAAAAAATGCATTTATGTGATACTAGATGGATGAAGATTGAAAAAACAGTCCTAAAGATGTGCGTCAGAATCATCTGTATTGTTTATTGTATTTATGTCTTATACAATAAAGTTGGATAGCCACTACTTAAAGAATGGTGGCTTTAAAAGATTACTAGCAACAGTTAAGAATATTCAGTATAAAACATGAAAATATTATAATGCAGGTGTAAAATATCATCGTATTGTGCAAATGAATACGAGGTAACAGACTAAAAGGTGCAAGTGGAGATAATGCAGCAGTAAATAGTGCAAAATGATGAGAATTAAAACGGTAAGTAGTGCAATGGAGAGAAATGTCAGTTTATCAGTCCTGCACAGAAAGACAAGCTGCATGGTACATTGTTGGAGATGTTGGAGATGGTGGATGAGAGACCTTCCTTCCCACGCTTTTCTTTCTTCCTCTAGCTGATGTTTTAAGTGAGGAGGCGATTCTGAAGTGGTACAATGAAGGCCACCTCGCCAAAGGAAAGAGCGTTTTTCTCGAGCAGATGAAGAAGTTTGTTGAATGGCTCAAGAACGCCGAAGAAGGTAAGCGTGCCCGTCTGCGTTCTCCTCTCCAATCAGTCAGCCAGGGGGCCGGGACTTTGTGCTGATTGTGTCGATGCTCTCTCTTCACCCAGAGTCCGAGTCGGAGGAGGAGGAGGCCGACTGAAGACCTGTCGCTGTAACCGCCGCACCCACTCTGGTTTTTACGTCAACAATGCAAATGCAGTAGAAAGATTTTTAAACGCGAGTCTTTTCAGAAGTTTCCCTTTGTGTTCCCTACCTCCTCATATCTTACTCAACTGTAACGTAAGGGCTTTAATATCGCTTTTATTTTCAAATCGACACCTAAATTCTTTCTTTTCAGAACCAGAAAGAAAAGAAAAGTAAAGTTGCAAGACACAAATGGTCAACCCTTGTTTTCGGCAGAATGCTCCCTTTAAATTCAGCCCGTGAGATGCCCAATTTGGCGAATTTAATGTTCAGCCATGAATCTTTTTTTTTTCTCTTTTGTCAGGAATGTATGTATTACTGAACTTCTTGTAATTCCTCTTTACATTTTTACAATTCTGTGGCAACTTTTTTTTTTTTTTTTAAATAAGAATTCTTGATGAAACGTGCCAATTTGAACAACGGTTTTGGCTAAAGGACCTCATAACATTGACTGAAATTGTTGGATTAAGTAACAGCAGCGTGCTAGCTTTGCAGTTTTCCCTTCTTCCACATACCAAGTTTTTTTTTTTTTTTAATAAAAATGAAATTATGGTTTTCACCCCTGCTTGTTTGTTCATGTTTTTATTTTGTTTCATGTAGTTTGTTATTTATTGACACTCAGACACTTGTGTTAAGTATTTTGAGCAATTGGCAGAAATGGGCAGAACATTCTGGCGAGGTACACTGCTAATCATATGGAACCGTGTTTGCAGAAAATTTAAGGAAATTGATTTGCTGTGACAAAGATCGGGCTGCGTTTCCTTGAAATTTTTGCAGCAGCAGCAGCAACCTCCCCTTTAACCAGGTAATCAAGAGAGGCGGCCGCAAACGCGTGACCTGAGGCGCAAACATTGGTCTCATTCAGCTCACCTCCAGCTCACTTTAAATAGTAATTATGGCTCAGTCAAGCATGTGAAAATGAGCGTAAGATTGTGATTCAAGATGTTATGAAAACGAGGGTGTGTAGGGGAGAGGGGGTGCACAGTGATTAGGACCAGTCGTTCTACAAAGACCAACAACAGTGGGCAACACACCTGATGGAGGCTCTGAGGGGCTGCTGGACCTCACGGCCGGCAGACATTGGCGTTCTCTTCTCCCCTTCCTCCTTCAACTCAGACCATCAGCGCTTCCTTCAAAACACTGTTTATTCACTCGCGCTTCAGATTATCTTCTGCATAATGTAGTCAGGACCGCACCAACCGAGACCAAGATATTATCAAGACTAGAGACTATTGAGCCCAAGACAAGACTTTATTTATCAAAGAAAAATGACAAAACAAAGGCAAGAAAAATGGCCAGTATCTTTTTAAAATTCAAGTTTGCTTCTAAATCGACCAGCAACATCTCTCACTCTGGGTGTCACAAACGGAGCAGAAAACGTCAGCAGCTGGATTCTTTCCCGTTATCTGTCATTGCAGTGATGGCCGAGTCTAGACTGGTCTGGATCAAAAATCCAGAGCTCGTCCAGTCCGAGAACCGAGACAAGATGGAGTAAAATGCCTCCGAGATGAGACCGAGACCCTTAGAAATGGTCTGCAGACCAAGACCAATCTTCAGTACTACAACACTACTTCTGCACTCACAAGTGTTGTCATTTTTCACTGAACCAGACCTCTTGTGATGCGTTCAAGTGACCACAGTTCAGATATGAAGGTAACACAACAGGTCAATATTGTTCTCAAATCGGTTGTTTTATTTCTTTCTTTCTTTATTTTTCACTGGACATGCTGTAGGTGTTCACAGAGACAGTTACGCTACACCATCCGGCACAGTGAAGCGCGCAGAGCATTATCGATCGACGATCACTTTGACCGAGTACCAACAGATGGCAGTAAATCCTTAAGAGAGGGAGGGAGCCTCCCACTGTGAAAGCCCTCCTCCTCCTCCTCCTCCTCCTCTACCACCTCCACCTCCTCCTCCTCCTCCACCACCTCCCCAGCGTCACAGAGAGTCGACCTCAAACACAAAAATGGCATTTTGAAGAAGCCAGAGCAGAAAGTATTAGACACGGGCGCAACTACAAAGTATGCGAATGCGACGAGTATTTTCTCTCTCTCGCTGTGTGTGTGTGTGTGTGTGTGTGTGTGTGTGTGTGTGTGTCGGGAGGATTTGTTTGCCTTTTGGTTTTATTTAGTCGCTCCAAAGAACATGAAACAATTTGAGAGTGACACGCCGGAGTGTGTGTGTGTGTGTGTGTGTGTGTGTGTGTGTGTGTGAGACCGCTCCTGAGATTTGTTCGTGTGAGGAGGAACACGAGCGTTTGAGAGCGCCCAGCCTGCCTCGCGCCTTCCCGCGCAGAGTGCCGTCTTAGCGGGACTGTTATCTGCTTGCTAGCAGCACTGCCACAAGCACCGCACACTCACACACGCACGCAAGCGCACGCACGCACGCACACGCATACACGCACTCACACAGTGCTCCACCTCCTCCTCCTCTGCGCGCATCGCTTCGTTCAGGCTCCGTCGTGCGTGCACACGTGCACAGAGGAGGCCCGTGTTTTGACGAGCCGTGCACGCCGCCGTGCACGCCGTGGCCCCCCCGACACAGCTGCTTGTTTTCCCCTCATTTGCCATTTGAAAGCAGATGTGCTGCATGTACAGTCGAGGTCCCCAAGGCTGCCTCGTTTTTTCCTTTATTCCTTTATACCACACATCCATGTCAGAGTGTGACAGCTGTTGGTGTTGCTTTGGAGACACACACACACCTATAGAAAAAAAATAAAATAAAAAAAATAAAATAAATATATATATATATATATATATATAGAGAGAGAGAGAGAGAGAGAAATATACAGTATATATTTAAATTTCAATTCAATTTGAAATCCATGTGTTATTTTTTTCAATTGAAATTCTTTTTTCTCTCTCCGACAGATGTGAATGGGAAGAAGAAGAGCAGAAGGTTGCCTCTTTATTTCAGGGGGTTAAAAAAAAATTCACTCTGAGTGAGTGTGATGTGAGCGGACCAGCTCCATGTACAAGGCGACGCCAGAAGGAGTTGAGCAGAGTAATTATTCTGGATTTCACACTGCGGCTTTGGTCAGTAAACACACACAGTTCAGACTGCAATGCAGAACTCATCTAAATAATGTCAGAAAACAGAGGGCGACTTGGGATGAATTTTATTCAATTTTTTGGAACAAAAAAACACTCAACCGGCACCCCCGACTGTGCCCCTATTTTGCACCAGCACAAACAAAAAGACAGACTTGCGTTTGTTGTGGCCACAGTGAAATTGAATATCTGTTTGTTGTGCATTTTGAGCAGCGCCCAGTAATGGGGTAGTTTCGGTCTTCTTCTTCTGCTGCTGCTGCTGCTGCTCCGCTGCTTCTCTGTGTGCCGCCGCTCAGGTGAAATATGGAAATGAGGATCAACATGTTGTTGACTTGCTAAATGCGGCTGCTTTGCCCTGTGTTGCCGGGCGGCGGTGCAGCCCTCCCAACCTCAATGCAGCCGTATCCCGTACAAGTGAGCAGGCCGTGACAGAATATCGCCACTAAGCTGCTGAAACCAAGAGGGCTGAAGAGTTTCCCTGTCAGAGGCTGACAGCCGGCCGTTCCTGTTGGCTGTCCCCGCTCGGCTCTGGCTGCTCCGTGTCCCTGGAGGTAACGCCACCATCCTCTCCAGCTTTTTCTCCACCCGGAGGCAGGCGGGCGGCACATGGCTCCTGTTCTTTTCTCGCTTTTCTTTTTTTATTTTATTGCGGTTGTGGCCAGCGGCCATTATTCTCAAGGTCGTCCATCACTGCGTAATGCCCCTGTTTCTAAAGGCGGCTTAATTAAAGGTGACAACTATAGGTGCGAGGAGCCTCTTTTTTAAGGCTGCTGCCCGACTCGTTGTGCTGCAAAGTCTTTGGGCGTGATCTCGGCATCGCCGCCCGTAATTTGTCACTAACGGCGTTGTCGGTGCCAGGTGCCGCAGGATGAATCGCCGTTGTTTAGATGCTTGTAGTTCTCACATCTGTTGGATTTGGCAAACGGCGCTGGCAGGATAAATTCTAATCAGAAAAAAAAGAAAACCGACCAAGCCTACTGAGTTTGCAATCAGAGTCCTCGCTAGCCCAGGCAAGACGACAACACGTTTACAGATTTATTGTAAAAAGAAGGCAGCGGGCCAGAGACACAACTGAAGCCTTGGATTGTGTTTATTGTGCTCTGAATATTTAATGAGCTCTTTTTCTTTTGCCCACAGACAAAAGGAAGCAATTGGTGCAGAGGTTTCCTGCTCTCTAAATGATGAAAGGTCCACATTTGACTTTTTTGATGTGTGGGGCTGGTTTTGCCTTTGTGGGAGCTTGTGCTCTATTTCTTCGCTCAACCGTTTAGAGGAATTGAACAGCAATTTGAGCTGCGAGTCATTAAAGGACCCCTTTGCTCATGATAGCAGACTGTTGGCAAGACGCTGGGCTCCACCATCCAGACCTCACACAAGACATGGAGGCAAACACAATCATAAAGGGCACCGCTGAGAAAGAAGTAAAAAATAAAATAAAATAAAATAGTGCGAGATGCCCCGGCAGGGTTCAGTGATCTGCCGGTCACTGCAGCCTCAAATAAGAGCATCTACGCTCACTAAAAGCCCCTCTGCCAGCTTATGGCCACCACAGTGAGTGTGTGTAATGGCCTGGGTGTGAGAATCCAGGGATTTAGCGGCTCGACTTGAGTCAACACTGAGACTCATCACAAACATCATTACTTTCTCTCGGCCTGTCCTTTCCCCACCTCAGTGCCGGCTCAGGTCTGATAGCGGTGTACAAACGGCGGGGAGCAAAGGGATGGATGGCCTGGTTTGATAACGAATGATTGACTCGAGGGCTGTTATTTATTGGCTGTGCGCTCGTCCAGGGTTCCATTTCCACTGGAGTAAAAAAAAAAAAAAGGAAAAGAAAAGAAATGAAAAGCTCTTGTGGCCGACCGTATCACCCGCTGCTCCTCCCCGGCGCTAATTCACTTTTGTGCTTTTGTGTAAACGCGCCTAATGGTCGTCGTCAGGGCACGGCCAGTGGCGGAGCTGCAGGAGAGGCGGGTGGGCAGACCCCCCCACACCCATGGGAGTTGCCACAGCTACATGGCAGCGGAGGCGGCGGCGACTTTGCAATGTGACAAGCAGCGCTGATAACGTGCAAATGGAACGAAAGTTTGCATCTCCAGAATTTTTATAACGAGTCTCCCTGGAGGGCGGCATAACGACTGTGCAAATCCGGAGAGGAGTGAGATGGAGTGAGTCTGGGCGGCCTGCAGCTCTCCGTGCACGCACCAGCGGCTCCCGGGAATCAGACAAGCTGTGAAAAAACATGAAAAAGTCTTTTCAGTCGCACCCCCCACCTTCCTCCCCGAACCTACCCCCCTATTTTTTTTTTCTAAGAAATGGCAGAGCAAGGAAGAGGAGACTATTTCATAATAAATACCTCAATTTTAGCCGGTTGCCTATTTCCAACAGAAGCTTGGACAAAAAAAACCCTGATAAAAGCAAAGACATTTGAAAATCCCTGCATCAAAACAAGGACGGAGGAAATATCAGCAGATTTTCCATCTCAGTCCACTTTTGCGGGCTCTTCCTCTCTTGTGCGTCGGTTATTAGAATGAATGGCCACTTTGAGGCATTGTGCATTCTTATAACGGAATGGAAACAAACCCTTCTGTGACAAAATTGAGAAAATGCTGCAGACACTGAAGCGGTTACAGGGAAATGCGAATATTCTGCTAACTCGACTTGCAAGTTGATTCTAAAAAAAGAAAACACACAACGACAAAAGAAAACGCAGCTCCAGTGGCTGAGTTGAACCTTGCCTCCATTCAAGCTTGTAAACAGTCCGCTGATGGCTGATGACGCGGGCGGACGCCGCCGTCGTCGCCGCGTGTTACCAGGCAGCTGCAGGAGCGTTGAAGATGCCTCGGTGTGGAGGTGGAGGTTGAATGTGACTCTGCAGCTTGTATGACTGCAGTTGTCAATGTCACTATTGTCCAGCTCAGATAACTTCAGCGCCGGAAAGCTGAAGCTTATATAAAATTGGTTGCCTCCCGTCCCGCCGCCTTTCTTTTGTTCTTTTTCCAACCGATGTGGCAATGTTGAGAACTCGGACGACATGCAGAGATTGAAATTTGCCAAAGATTTAAATATTAGAAATCATTTCTCATGGACACCAGAAAAAAAAAAAAAAGCCAATGAGAGACAGCCAGTTATCAGTGAGGGACAAATCTAAATTATTCAAAGCATTAAATAAAAGAATTAATGGAGGCTTTAGATTAAAATTTGATGATCAGAAGACAAGTAGTGAATTTTAAATCTACAGCTAAGATTTCATCTAAACGCCCCTGATGTGTTTGAACTTAAACTACTCCATGTTCTGAAGAACAAATGAGGCCGGAGTAGCTCAACCTCCCCCTAGTGGCGAGTTTCAGTATCGGTCGTAATTACGTCCCTTTGTTACAGTACATGGGGCAAGCTAAAGCTTAAAGTACGACTTCTTTTTGTATTTGTCATTTGAATCCCGGATGCCTTGCCCTTGTCCTACTGTCGCTGTTCTATGGATATTAATAATCTTTCGAGTTTGAGGTTTTTTTCCGACAATTAATCATGAAGCTGTCTAAGGCCGTTCCACCCAAATCCTGAACAAAAAATAATGATCCAAGCAAAACAAGACATCTTTGCATGGATATTTTTTTTTAAATATGTTTAGAAATAAATGTAGGCATATTTTCCAGCATTCTGTTAAAACAGCTGTTAAAATTAAGAGGAAATGTTCATATTTCCACAGTCCCTTTGGTGATAATTGACGGATTCGCAACAATCCTTAATATGGATTTTTACAAGCTATTTCGTTATTTCCTTTTCACTTTCATGTCAATATTCAGCACCTGAGGGAGCACAAGCAGAGTTTTCTTTCCATACGTGTGCTACTCTTCCTGGCATCGCTTTTGAGCGAAGAGAGAGAGAGAGAGAGAGAGAGAGAGAAGCAGTGCACGCTCCAATCAAACCAAACCCCAATTCACTGGGAAGCTGAGGAGGGCTTTCTATTGATCAGTGAAACAACTCCGTGTTGTACACATTTAAAAAGAAAAAAAAACAAAACTTGTATGGACAGATGCCAATTTTTGCCCATGTGCTCAAACCGTAACAACCCTGCGTTATAGTTGGATATGGCGAGCGATATAAACAATGAGGACACTTTGTCTCTGATGAGATGCGAGAGGGGCAGATCGCTGTGCCGTATTGATTTTGCCTTTCAAAGGGAGAAAATGGGGATGAATAAACCAGGCAGACTAGTAGTTTTAAGAGGGAAAAGGAGCCAGATTGCAGGGCTGCCGCTTAACAGCAGGGGACTGTTTAATGCCCCTCGCTCTGTGTAGTCTGTGTATTCGGGCAAGTGCAATTTGATGCTGCACAGGGAAATTTAGCACAACGCTTGTCTAGGTGGATCCCATACCTGACATTAAGGTTTAGGTTTGCTCGAAATATGTTCTTCCTGTTTTATTTTTTTTGTTTGTTAGTTTGTTTTTTAAACCCCAAAGTCAGAGTTGCGTGGCATCCAGTGTTTGCTGGCCTTCTACACACACTGTGCAAGGTGTGGCGCTTTGATACACAGCCGGGGGAAACAAAGTCTGGTGTTATTGTGGCGTGTTTGCACAGGCCGGTTTGCAGCGTGTGCTATAGGTTTTAGCCTTGCATCAGTGCACAGCGGCAGCCGGCATCAGGTCAGAAGCATCCCAATTAAAGCAGCTTCATGCTGACACGCAGTGTGTTGGGTTAGACGTGTTTTCATGACCAAGAAGCAATTAATCATTTGCTGCAGTAAAAGACCCGGCCGCTGAATAATGCAGGCTTATTTTACAAGACAAACAGGGAAGAATCAGGTTTTAAATATGCTCTTTGACCCGATCTCGGATCCTTGTTTTGATACAGCCTTATCCTGGGATTATCCAAGTCAATGTTGATATGCATAGCAATGTAATGCATACATAATCAAAGCCGGGACCTGAATTTGAATTTTTGCGCTCCGTCTCTCTCGCGTTTGCCTGGCGAGATGGTGAACCTGAGCCGGAATGTCTGCTGCTGCTTCCTCGTCCCCTCCTCGTACCGTCCTAAATTCTCCCACTGATTCAGATGTCAGATGGTCTTATCTGAACTGTAACCCATCCCAACCCAGGAGACTGAGCTCCTCCAGGCTGGTGCTGCACGCTGAGGCTGCTCTCCGCAGAGAGATTGGACAGAAGATGACACAGTAACAATTCTGCTGGGAAATGAAAGAGTAGTTTACTCCGGGCAAAAAAGGAAATTATTCTCCTATGCCAAAAAATGTGTGTTTTGCCTGCAGTTTATGCTGCCTGCGATGACTCACACTGGGATCAGTGACATAATGATTCATAAGAGTTCCCAAGAAGTTTTATTTATTTTATTTATGTGTTTAGCAACTCAAGTGCTTCTGATTCGAGTTTTAGCAAGCGAAACAAGAGGCGTTCATAATAAATCAGCAAGAATCACAACAATTTGAAAAATACTGAAAAAAAAATACACAAAACCCCTCGCCTCTAGTTATCTGAAGTTTTCTTTGTTCTCTTCTTCCTTCTGAAAAATGCCACCCAGTGATTTTTCACCAGCTGTGCTGAGAGCACAAGCAAGAATAACTAAAAAAGACACGTCTTCATCGGGAGGAAAATATATGTAAAAAATCTCTGAAATGTCGATTTATCCACATGACGAGATCTGAATAAGAATAACAACTGCGGCTTGTTTGCCGGGTAAACACACTGAAAATCAGAATAAGCGGCACAGTTTGGTGCCTCAGTGAGCACCCAACAAGCCTTGATTTATCTCCCCGTGGCTGATCGGAGACAGTGGGACTATGTCATCTAGACAGTGTGTATTAGAACAGCTGCAATACAACTCCATAAAGCAGACAGGGTAACACGCACACACACACACACGCACACATTGACTCTGACAGTCGCACAAGCATCGGTTGGCGTGCACACGCCCAGGAAGCTCTGGAGCAAGGACATTTATTTACACGGTGGGCGCGGCGGCGTTTCATCCTGTCAAATGTGCCGTAAAAGGCGACATCTTACAGACTTGTACTCGCTCACGTTGACTGTTCAACTCGAATTTGGGGAATTTTTGCTCATTTTAAGAGCGTTTTTTCCCAGAAAAGAAAGCCAGTGTTGCCTCAAACTAGATGACATCACGTGAAGTCGTGTGTGTTGTCTCCATTTGGCTGAATGTCACGAGCCCTGATGTCCGGATTTGGAGATCAAGATCAAAAAGTCCTTGTGTCTCTGAGGCCGGCTGCTCACAGAGATGGTGACCACAATGGGAAATTTCAGCGGGGAGCGAGGAGACGGCGAGTCCATCCTGAAAGCGGTGCTCGAAATAAAGACGACCCCCCCACCTCCCTCCACCCTCCTCCTCTGTCAGAGCGAGTCAGCTGGGTGGTATGAATAGCTGAGAGCTCATGATGCCTGAGATGGCGCAGAATGAGCAGGATGACGTCCCTCCTCACGTCTCCTCCCAGAGGAAAGACTTTCTCTTCCCGAGGCGTTCCTGCACAGAGATTCTGATCTTTTTTTTTTTTTAGGATGAGGAAGTGATCTGCAGAAGGTCCAAGTGGTGCTGAGATTATAGAGGGAGAGAAACGAGCTGCTGACCCTCTGGAGTTCTTCATGGGGGGCAGATTTTCTTGGTGAGAAGGAACTTCTGCTCAAAAAAGATAACGCTTGACCGCCGAGTCCCAGCTGCTGGCTGTTTGTTCGGCGGTGGAGGAAACCAACTTGCTGTCGATTTGGTGTGGGCAGTTTAAAGTTAAAGTTAAAGTCCCAGCGATCGTCACATTCCGAAAGAGGCAGAATTTGTCCTCCGCATTTGACCGATCATCCCCTGAAGGAGTGGTGGGCATCAGTGGTGCCACGTGCAGGAATCACTGGGTGGTCTATAATACTGAGTGCCAAGCTGGGAGGCAATAGGTACCATTTTTACAGTTGTTGGTATGAGCCGGCTGGGGATCGAACCCACAACCTACCAGCCTGAGCTGGACCTGAAGCCTCCACGATGGAAGAGTACGGGCAGGACTCGATCGTATCGCTCTTTGAGCTGTGCAGTCTTGACGGTTTAATGGTTTTGTTTACATTCCTCACTGTTCTGTTTCACTGTATATTTTTTTTAAGTCTCTTAGAGCAAAGTTTCCAAATTGCGCTGAGCAGCGGGGCGTCTCACAGCACCACACTGGAGGAAGCTGGGTTCATAGACCCAGGGGAGAGTCAGCAGGCCTGTTTCAATATGTGACTGCTGCTCTCACTGCTTTTTAAAAGACACTGCGGCACTCCAGCCAAGAAAAGAAAGAAAGAAAGAAAAAAAAAGCTGCTCGCTGTGCCTCCAGTCATTTGACTTTTTTCTTTTCTTTTTTTGGTTTTTAAAGGGAGCCAGTGACATCAAGCCCACAAGCTGACACCGTCATGTTGGCCAGTGTTTGTTTATCTATGAAGATTGTTGAGGCGGAAAAAACAAAGGAAAAATACTGGTGTAAAAATAGATGTGGGACAATAAATGCTGGGCTGATGAGGCGCTCATTCATTGCTAGTTTTCAGGTGGCGACCACAGATCCTTTTTTTTCTGACCCCATTGTTAAATCTATGCACGGAACAGGCCGCTGACAAATTACTGGTTTCATTTAGGACCTAATTTCCTCCTCCTACTAATTCCTTTTTCTTCAAAGACATTATTACTACCAGCACTTGGAATAATATGTTGTATTATTCATTGCCGCACAATTCCAACCAGCGATTTCAACTAATTTCAGCTTTTGGTGTTCAACGATTTGAGAGGGGAGGCAGAGTGGGACTCAAAATGATGACCTGACATGCAAAGCTGATCATTTCTTTCACTGAATTTTCATATCAGTAGAGAATCAAGCCCATTAAGAATCTTTTGATAGGGGAGACATGGTTTAAAAAAAAAAGGTGGAAGGTGATTACTAGTGAGACTCTCTCTAAATGCGCAGTAGTTCTTTATGTCTTGAGATGTGAACTAGTAGCTTTTTCTTTTCTTGTATGACAGACATGAGGGTTTTTCAACGGGCTCCTCCGTCTTCCTCAAGATCGCGTCATCCAGATGTCTTGTGGTGATGAGTGCCTTACCCGCCTCTTGCCGCCCGTCATGTTGTCCCCCTGACGCACTTGGTCATATTTCTTGAACCATTCACAAATTAGTTTTTTTGTTTAGATGGATGTGCAAGGTGAGCAATATGTACTCGAGTTCACCATTCAGGTTTCAGCTTCACATCAACCTTTGCCTCCGGTGCGCGACAAAATTAATCACAAATTCCATCACTGAGCGAGCCGCTGAAGGTAGAAAATCATTTTCTCCTCTTTAAACCTGCTAATGACTCGTGAAGGGACTCATGCCCCTCCTGAAAACCACTGGCGTCAACGGTCATGGCGATGGAGCTGCAGAGTGGATCCATGGCTTCTGCCACTGAACACAAATCAAAGCCTAACCTGATTCGCCTGCAGTCCTTCTGTGTCCGTCGACAGCAGCCTGGTGCCACCTGCTGAGCCACCGCTCATTGTTTGCCGGGCAACAAATGTTGCCAACAGTGACCTGCAACAGCTTTTTGACACTTGTGCACATCCGTGCGGAACGGCGTCAAAGATACTTGGCGCTGGCTTGAGGGCCATTTGAACACGTTTGATAGGTCTGACTGCATTTTTTGCTTTTTCATCCAAGAAAGTCTGCTGTCCATGGTCCTTTGATGGAATGGTCTACTTATAAAAAGTGGCCGCTGATGCATTATAATAGAAAAAGGGGGGGAAAAAAGCACCTGTGAGTGTAGGTTTAGATCTTGTGGCGGAATGAATTATTAATGAGGAGTGGCCTTAAAATGCACAGTGTAATAATGTGCAGTTTTGAAGTATTGCATAGATGACCCGACTGAAAGATTTGGGCCACAGTGGGCTGGCTGTGAACTCAGACGCTCTCTGAGCCGGAAGCTGCCCTCCGGACGTCAAAATGGAAAACAGATCAGGCACAAACATTCGGGAGCATAAAAGCAGAGTCACGGTCCAACACTTACTTATAGCGGCGGCAGCGGCGGCCCGAGGTGGCAATCTAACAAACAAGAATTACCAAAAAAGCCACGTCGGACTTGTAACAGCACAAGGGCCTTTTTGTGAGAAAGAGTTTATCGGACTGTTTTATATCATAACCCACGTTGGGGAATTGTAATGCATAATGTGAGCAAGACTACAATAACGATGCCGCCGACATTTTAAGTCTCACCAATCAGAGAGCAGTTTCAGGTCACATCTGGTCGTTCCATCTTGGGTCCATTTTGCCAACTTGACACCAACTGTGCAAACAGCGAGGTCTGAAAAAGAACCAAAACAGCTGAAAAAATTCAACAGTTACACGATGGATCACCTTTTAGTCTCAGCTATTTGAGAGCAAGCGGCAGATGTGAAAACTCTCTGGGACAACAGCGCAGTTTGCCAAACTTCCTTCGTGGGGATAAACATAGACTCCTGAATGATGGAGACAAAGACTGTGAAGAGCAGAGTAAATCTCATTCCTTAACTACAGAGTCAGAGATAATTCTAAAAAGGATGTCTGTGTGTGGAGAGCGGGGGTTTTGTTGCCGTTTTTTTTTTTTTATTGTCATCTGCAGTTCAATGATTAGTTAACTGGAATATATTAAAATAAGTGATTTGTGGCCCAAAATGCAGCTCTATATGAAAGCAATGTAATAATAATAAAAAATAATTCAAACAAAATCCAGTCTCCCAGAATAACACCTTTCTGGAAACAGAGACTTTCAGCCTCTGACAAAGTGGTCAAACTGTAAATGATAAAGAAATAGTTATTGTGGTTTAACCACCCTCGTGTGGACTGAGGGCTGATTTTTTTCACACGGCACTGCAGCCCGAGGGAGGGGGCAGAAAAAAACAGAGACAAAAACAAAAACAGCAGGAAGTTTAGGAGAGTTAGTGAACCTATAAATGTTTCACAGCAAGCGTCTTTGGTCTTCGATGGCACCTGCAGACACATTCCACTAAGGCTGTCTCATAAAAATCTATAACCTGCACCTGCCAGTTCAGCGTGATGGACGTCTTGGCGAGCTGAAGGCATCCAGACCTTCTGCTGTTGGGCATCAACTGCGTATGTTGCACAAAGCTGTGCAGTCGCTGGAATAAAACAGATGCTTTGTTATTCTTTAACGCATTCAGTCATGACTGACTAGCCAGGAATAATCATTCAGCCTTGCAAAATTGTATTTTTTTTTTTCCACCTTTTGTTCTAACTTGCGGCTTGAAGGACTCATGAAGCCTGCAGTGGAGCTGAGCTGGAAGATTTGTCTTTGCATTGTTTCTGCTCAGTGATGAGTGAAAAGGCCAAGCCTTTATTCAACCGTATTATTATTATTTTTTTTTAACAAAATAATTTTTAAAATGTTTAATTTCGTCAACAGCGGCAAAAACAGTCTTGGGCTGAATCACTAACACAATGTCTGTCAATTGTCCTCTCTGGTTTCTGGATTGGCGACATGATCAATATGATTGACCATCAGGAGCCATTGCTTTGAATTGGCTATACAGCAGGTTGTTATAACAACCAAGGAGTCCAGTCCTGTACTTTGTTTAACCGTGTAAAAAAAAAAAAAAAAAAAAAAAAAAAAAAATGGAGATGAGGGCAACATAAACACGAAACATGCACAATACAAACACAGAGATGTGTGTGCAAAAATGCAGCAAGTAACAAAAATGGGAGATTTCAGTGGGCTAAAGGACATTTTAAGCCATTATGTTTAACATAATTTGATAAATATTTTTTGGTATGATTTTTGGGGAACAAAATATAAGCAATCGGGCGCTTTATCGGTAACAGCAGCGCTGAGAAAAATGTTTGCCAAGATTGAATTCCTTTTTCCTACCATGTTGGCCCGAGGGCAAACAAGGAGCAGAGGCCACGATGCATTTACAAAACACAACATCCCAGCGAGGAGACGAGACATTAGAGAGGAAACCTATGACCAAACTGCTGCACGCTGCCTTGCAGAAAACAAACTGGGCTTCACAAAACGCATTTGCAAAAACAAGGCAAAGCAGAAAATACATTAGCAAAGCAGGGATTTACTTCTGTTCCCATTACTGTCCGTGCTGCAGTTTTTTCGCTATCGAAATCACATTGTGTTCTGGTTGAGGATGTTTTAAATGTTGTCCTTAGCCCTCTAACTAAATGCCTAGGCACATCTAAAATACAACAGCGATTTACTGCTGCTGCACCGTAAGTTAAAGCGGACCAGCTCAACCAGTTCATGGCAGCAGGAAATAAACACAGCAGTTACTGTTGTTTCCATTCACAGCTCCTGGATATGTTTGTTTGTCTGTAAACAAATAAATTATAAATACTGAAATAAAACTAATCTTGGTATTTCTCTGCTGATCTGTGCTGTGAATTTAAATTCCTGCGGCTCATCTCAACTTCCCTCGCAAGCTACTTTGAGCTCGCGCCATTAGCTAGCACACTTTGCTCGTCACCGCCGTAATTTTTGTTGACACTTGATTTCCTGCCATGGAATAGTTGATTCATTTTACGTGGGCACGGTTTGATCTCGCTGATCTGACATAAAAAAAAAAACCCTTAGGGAAAACCACAGCGGGAGGTGCATTTTTTTTTTTTTTTTTTTAAAAAGTACCTCTACCTCCCAGCAGGAGGCGTGCGAACATCCACTGATTGGATTTTACGCCTCGTTTTGGGGCTGCTCTTCTTTTTCTGCGTACACGGAGCCAAGTCCACAGCAGCGGCGGTGGCCCATGTATTTATTTGTTTGTTTGTTTGTTTATTTTTGAACGTTGCTTTCGCGGCCTTCCATCCCCAGAGTTTTCCTCGCCACAACAATCGCATCTCGAGGAGGACACAAGAACGGACTGTTGTCAAAGTGAAGGTACAACCTTGCAGCACACTTCACTATATAGCCGAGTCGTATTCGTTGATTTGCGTGGAGTGAGTTGAGGGTTGCGTAATTGTGAAGCAAGGCATTTCGTCAGTCAGTCAGCGTGTAGGCCGCCACAACAATGGCGATCCCAGCTTCTCCACTGGGTCCATTTTGTTCGCAAATCTGAGTCGTAATTGATCTGAGAACGTCAGCGCACGTCACCAGATCCGCTTGACGCTTCGTGTCGCGACCAACACAAACTTTAGTGTGATTTTAGAGTTGTTAAACAAACACACACACAAACAAATCAAGATTTGCTCACTAATTTATTCGACAACGACGCATGAAGTGATTTTTCTTTGCTTTGCTGTGTAGTGTCCTGTTGCAGCAGGCTCTTCATCTCACCTCTGACTGACAGTTGGTTGACGTGTGTGTGTGTGTGTGTGTGTGTGTGTGTGTGTGTGTGTGTGTGTGTGTGTGAGAGAGAGAGAGAGATTTTGTTAGGCCCCTGTGGTTTTGCAGTTTAGCAGGGGAGCCGGTGGTTATACTGATGATGATGACAATGATGATGATGATTATGGTTGTCAAGCCTTTTAAAAAGCTACTGTAAACACGCATTATAATCTAACAGAAATGACACATTGCCTTTTTGCATGGACGGTGACAGTAAGTCACTATCGCACTATAATATCAACAGCGAGGGTGAAAGCCTTCAAGGAAAGCGTTTGCAAAGGCAGCATATGTGAAGGCCGCCTCTGGCATTTGTGCCGTCGTACTGGTCCTGGTAGCAGCAGCCTCCGTGTATGTGTTGGTATGTTTGGTATGCACGAGCCGAAAGTGGCACAAGGCATCCTCCAGCCTCTTGCACCAAAATAAATCCTTCAATTAATTTTCCGTGTCGGCGTCCAGGTCTTACTGCGGAGATAAGGCGCAGCGCAGCGCTGCCCTGCCTGAAATATCTCGGTCACAGACCACTGATGCCTTCTGCAGATATCCCGCTGTGTTTCTGGAGATTGGACTCAGCTTTCCAGGTAGCCCATTGCTACAGAAAAAAAAAAAAAAAACAGAAAAAAGAAATCTGATAGAGTTCAGACTGTAACGCCCTTGTCTTTGACAGTGTCTCTGCAATTTCCCCTGGTTTCACTGACAGCATTTCAGTCACGTGCACTGTCAAATACATTCTTCCCCTTCTGTGTAACGCCACAGACAAACAGGCTGTTGTTTTATTTTTATTGATGCAATTGCGTTTCATCAAAATTTCAAGCTGGCTCTAGTTTAGCAGATTAGAAATGTGATTAGCGTTCCGAAAACATTGCTTGCGACATAGCGCAGATATGCAATTTGCAGTCGCAGTGCTCGCTGTGCTCCGACATCACGTCTGTATATTTAACCTTCGAATGTCATTGTGTGTCACAGAATCAGCATCGCCGACCGCTGTTCCCATCACCGCGGGAATCCCGCCGTATATTCCCAGCAGAGAGACAACCTGAGTCTTCTAAATCTCCCTCCGCCTGCATCAGCATTTAAAAGTCACCAGGTGAGTCCCTTCCCTCCGAGATAAAGCCTGTGCCTGCGAAAAAAAAAGCCCCCGCACCTTCTTTTATTCCCAAATCAAAGGAATAAACACAAACTTTTTAATCCCATCTTGAGCCACTGAATTAAATTTGCTATCTTGCGTCAAAGCACATGGAATGGCGGGTTTCTGTCAATGCAAGATGGGAGATTTGCCAGCCATGGATCGCAACATTTACAAATTAAAATTAAAATCTCAGTTTGCCCTCTTTGTGAACAAATGAATTTCTCGCGCTCATCACCGATGACCTGGTGACAAATTCAAAATAAATTGATAAATCATACTTTCTTTTATAAACTCAACGATTTTTCCACCCCTGATTTCAAAACTTTTCCAGAAATGAGTGCATCATATTTTAGATTCATCTCTCATCTTTCAAAGTGTGCAGCCGCTGCTGGAAAAATACTTTTTTTACCTGCATGTTGTTATAAATGTGAGAAATATATATCTTGTCAATAGCTTATTATGACCGAACTGCGCTTCCAATACAATGCTATCTAAAGGTCTCAACATATAGACCCTTTATTGCTATTGTCCTGTTGTGATCCCTCTCAAAGCACCTTTGTAACGCCGACGTCTTTCAATTAGCAACCCAGATTTGCCGTTGTGGAGGCATTCCTGGTTGCAGGGCAGCTTTAAAAGTCAGGATATATGTAAGTAAGATATAAATTCCCAGCCGCTAGAAATAGAAGGGTCTTTATTGCCACTGCGGGGAGTGGTCATTAAAGGGAAATATAGGACGTGCGTCAGTGACCCGGTGCAGGCGTTTTTTAGGGTGCTGACTGGTGGAGGGGTGGGCTGAGGGGTGGTGGTGGTGGTGGTGGTGGGGGGGGAAAGCTTTTAAGGAGGTTCCAAATGGTTCCCGGAAAGAAAGAGGAGTCATTTATTTTCACTTATTCCATTCGGATGGACGGCAGTGATTGACTGCATGTAGCTGAAGGTGGAGAGGGGCAGGGGGGGGGTCTTTTGTGGGAGGGGCCTGGCGGCTGACTAGGTGGCCGCCGGTGAAGGCCTTTTTATGACTTTTTGCACATTTTAAAAGGGGATATGATGGGGTGTTGCTAATGTGCAATAAATTGACACTTAATGTGAGGGATGAAATGCAACGAGTGGCTGCGTGAGAGCATATTGATCCATACTTCACGCTAACTGTCCGGTGACAAATTGTTATGGTTATGCTGACAAATTGTCTCACTTGACTTGTGCGCGGTGCCCGGTTCCCGTTAAGTGCCTCTCTCCTTCCATTCGTTCTTTCTTTCCTTCCCTCTTTCTTTTTTTTGGATAAAGCCGACGACTTCCTGTTAGCGAAATGCTGACATCAGCAGAGAGGACATGTGAGCAGCGCTTTATAGGAGGGCGGGGAACCGCCGAGGCGACGTGATTAGTCAAAGACTAAGAGCCTGAGGTTTAATTAAAGCCATCAGGCAATTAGCAGGCGGCCTGATAGTGCTCTACACTGCATTTCTGTCTTGTCCATTACCCCCGGTGCGCTCTTAGAAGCCCCCTCATTGTGGCTATGAGCTATGGCTGTTATGACAATGTCCAGATCAGACATGAGACTGTTAAACATCTTTAATGAATGTATTTATTTTGCACAGCCTGTGTTTTTTTTTCCTTAACGCAACGTTAATTGGAGACGCGCCATCTGTTTATTGTGACGCAGCTTTTGCTGTTTTTTTATTTTCTGCAAGAGAACGTATCCGTCACCCAAATGGCCAAACACAGGGAAGCCAGTGATTAGCCGCCGCTAACGTAAAGACGCGCTCTACATTAGCGTAGTGGATATAGATCACATTAATTAGCCACTGAGGCTGCAAAAAAGGAAATTGTGCTGATATTGATTGCAAAACTATTGTTCTGGACACAGTTTCCCTCTCCTGGAAGTGCTTTCCAAACTTTTAAACGGTTGCATATTAATTGATGACTAACGCTCATCCGTGCCTGATTGATTGCAGCCGAGTGAGGTACGAGGATGAGCCACGGCGAAGTGCAGACACGCTTAGCCACATTGATCTGCCTCTGCTGCTGCCGCCGCCGCCGCTGCTGCTGGCGGCGTCCTGGCACACCGACACGCCGTAATGGAGTGTGAAAGTGGGGAAGATGAAAAGTAGCAGATGAGAAAAAATGATCTTGACCAAGTACGCCGCCGCTTAGAGACCACAGGATTCACAGTAATGATTCAATAGTGTCAATATTTATTACCGCGGCTCCATTAGCAACGGCTGTAGCTCATTAATATGCGCACGGCGGCGGCGGCGGCGGCACGGGATGACCTTCACCGTGACGAGCTATTTCTGCTCCACTTACGCGCGAGATGGAGTAGGACACAAGGACAAACACTGGAGTCGGAGAAAGTTTCCGTCTATCGAGGGCGAGAAAAACGGCTGAGGTGGCAACAACTCACACACGTCCGAATCTTTGCTCCAAACAAAACGTGTGCGTGTGCAAAGCTGCCTCACCGTTCGAGTGCATTCTGATTCTCGGGGTCGTGATTCGATTCAAAATTGATTCAAGATTCAATTGATTCTCGATTTAAAAGCCAATACAGTGCCTAGTGTAGAATACAGCTTTTGTAATAAGTGATTTTTAATTTGAAAGCTGTATCGACCGTTGTTGAATGTTGTAAACACAACATTTATTCAGGCTCGGGTTAAACACGAAATGTTGCTCTTGCAGTGGGCCGGTGGAGAGGAGAAGGCGACTGGCCGAATGTTTTCGCTCCCCCAAAGTGCCGAGTTGTTTGCAGCAACTGAGCGAACTTCACAACGCAGCATGTGCTGCAACGCTGTGAGTGGAAACATGAAGAAAAACATGATTTTCAAAGTTTGAACTCAGGGTTGTGGAGGATAAGAGTTGCGATTCTGACATGAATCCACACCCCCCGACCCCCGCTCCCCCCCAACTCCCACCCCACCTTGACTCAGCACCATAGAACCAAACATGAAGTTGAGCTTTTCCAACAAAATAAGGGGCTCTCATCAAAGCTGATCATCGTCATGTTTTGTTTTCCTTACATTTTTGTGAGTGCTTTGCGGAATTGCATTGTTGTATCTGTGCCAAACCAGCAATTATGGGATGTTGGATCTATCTGTGCCTGCAAAGCCATTATGTTGAGGGCAGCACCTGCAAGTCTAACAGCAATGCTGCCGCCGCCGCCGCCCCGGCATTGAATTGAGGCTTTGTTATTGAGTTGAATCATATTATTGGATGTCTCAGCCTTTGTTGTGATTTTATTAGATTTCCCTCGCTGAACGCTTAGTCAATCAGGGCAGGAATAGTTTGACAGACAATAAACCCTGCAAGGCTTTTTTTTTTTTTTTTTATTAAAAAGAAACAAGCATTCAGTAGTTTGACAGCAAAATCAACATCAAATGTAAAATTGCAAAACAAAGCTCAAATGAACTTTCCCTCTAAACTTTTAAACCAGACTTTTTGTTTCGCTAATCGACTGCGTGCCACTGACGGACATGCACACGGCTGCCGATCTTCTCCGCAAACATCACGCCGTTGTAATGGACGCCTGCTGTTAATATTCAACAACTACAGGATGTGGCGATCGAAGAACAAAACAGCAACTTTGTTTGACGGGCTGCTTTTTGTCAACAGTGCTTCCCATTGCGTTGATTTATTTGAGGCAGCTCGCTACAAATGAGTTGCCACCTGCTGCCACCGATTCATTTTTTTTTCTCGCCGCGGTGTGGCTGCGAGGCTACGACACCCGATGAAATTATGGCAAATTCAATGAGATGATTGCAGGGAGAGAGGATTCAGACGCTCCGGTTGCCTCCTATTAGATGGATCCATGCTTTTCCTCCAGTCCCACTCATTTCTCAGGAAATTCAAAAAAAAAAAAAAAAAATAGTACTTTGTAATTCACTCGAGCATCATTTCCCTCTGCTGCAATTTTTAGGCTTGAATCATTTATGTTTCAGTTTTATAAAGCCACTTCTGCTTGTGAGTTTCCTTGTTACTCAGCATGACGTTCACGCAAACATGCACACCCTGCACACACTTGTTCCTTGTATCCTGTTAGATTTATACTCATTTAAATCCATCGAATAGAAAGATAGATTCACTGAAATTGTTGCCTTTGTTGTCTGGAATATAAAACTGAATCTGGTACCAAAATGTATTCTTTTACCCTTTTTAACGAGGTCTTGTCAGTAAGGACTGTATGTTGGTTCTGATAAGCAGAGATGCCAGTGAGGCCCCATGAAAAAATATGACTTGTTGTTTTCTTTCAAACTTGGGAAAAAAAAACAACAATGCAGTTCAGTCCTTTGCTGGTGTTTACAATCCATAACTATCATTATAATGACAAGATATTGAGTTTTTACAAGGAAAATATTGTTTCAGGAGAAACGGTCATGATGGAAGTCCCGTATTTCATTGGAAACCATCTTCAAATAATTAGGAGCAATTAGGTCAAATGTTGTAACAACCAGAAATGGTGCCATTTTTATCCTGTAGCAGTTTGTCACGTCTTCTTAATAAACACTTGAAGGTTTTCCAGTGACCACACAATCCCGAGGTCAGAAGCGACAGTCACATTGAAACAGACCCCTTCCTAATGCTGAGACTCGTGCTTGACTGTGAATCTGGCTCGCCGGGAAGCTTGCCGATGCTTCTGCAGCTGCCACAGAGCTGCGCGGCTTAAGCGCCGCTGCGGTATGGGAATGATGAGATGCCTCGTCCTTCATGTTCCTGCACTCCAGCGAGGGCAAGCTATCCATGTGTGCAGCCAATCAAGCCATGTCTCCATGTCTCCGAAAGTTCACCGCCACAAATTCCGCTCATTTAAATAGAAATGACCTGCAAGATGAGCGTTGCAAGCACATCTGGGAGGTGAGGGATTGGATGCACTGAAGCTTTTTTTTTTTATTTATTTTTTTTAACCCGTCTCCTCGCGGAGGATCACCTTGATGCTGACAATCTGCTCCGGACTTTGTTCTAATCTGGCTTCAGCGATCCAGGCTGATCAGCAGGAGGGAGGGGGGGTGGCTGGAGGTTGCAGACGTCTTAACTAGCATAAATAGTTCATAACCCTGGTGGCATTGTTGCCTACGCCCTGAAGACCCGGAGGAGCTCCGTCTGAATAGTTGATGCCAGAGACCCGGCGGCCACCAGTCCATCAGTGTCTGGGAGCACACATGGCAGCGAGCAGGCCTTCCGCGTTAATTATTGCCGCCTCTCCCCCTGCAGCTGCGTCTGCGGTGTGAGGCGGCAGCGGCGAAGGTGAGGTACGGCGGGGAGACGTGCAGGAAACATCCCACACCCCCCACCACCTATCCCTCCCCCTCTTCCTCCCACCCACCCCCTCCTTTATTTGATGTGCACGGATCGTCTCCATCATTGTTCAGCTTCATTTATGGAGATGAAAGTGCCGGCTGCTCCCATTGGTGCTCGCAGGATCTTCAAAAATTCTGCAGCGAGATCTTGACTTCAAACTCACTCTTTCATTTTTGACGACTCATGCTCCCCCCCCCCCCCCCACCTTTTTTTTTTTTTTTTTAGCATTGTGATTCTTAATATTCTTATTATTAATTCATTTGTATCCAACTTGAACATTTCGAGAGCCCTTAGTCTGAGGAGGACCAATAGGTGGCGTACCGCTAAGTGCCATGGTGTTTAACTGAAAACTAGAGCCAACGACGAGTCAAGGAATCCAAGCTGTCGTCTTTAGCCGCAGCTCAGCACGGAGCTGCTTCCAGGGCCGTCTTCTTTTTCTCTTCTTTTTTTGCGGGGAGAGGCGGGAGGCAGCTTGCAGCAGTTGCTTCCTAGTTTTGCAAAGAAAAAAACAAACAACAAAAGAAAAAAACTTCACTCACTCATACCAAAGCCCCCAACCCCCTCAATCCTCAATGCAAGATTGCCTGCAGTTTCTTCCTTTCATGTCTCGCACGCTGACCTCTTCCTTCAATAGTATCTCATGTTTATCCGGAGCTCTTTCACGACAAACAGTCCTTGAACACAGTGCGACCTCGTCTGGAAAAGTTTTTCCATCGCCACCTCAGTCACAAGGTGAACGTGACTGGTTTTGGAGTCCAGCGTTATTGTGAGACTGATTGAGCCTCCTTTTCATCGGAGGTCAGTGAGATTCCGCAGTTGTAGTGCAAGGTTTACAAAGTGATGGATTGTTGCAGTGAACGTTGCTTCCGTGGTTTTCTGTTTGGGTTCTCTCCTCGGCATTAAAAACATCTAATTAAAGAGGAACCACTGTGGATTTCCAGCACAATGGATCAGGGAGCTTCTCGTGGTGGATTAACAGCCATCATTTAAATAAATATGCAGACATGTTTAGACCTTTTATCTTCTCCAGCTTCATATTCTCCTCGGCCCGTGAATCCGAACAACAACCGTACGCGGCGCCGGGGCTCGGCTGAGTCTTTTTTTCCCCGTTAGGGCTCCATTTCCCAGCCAAGCTCTGTGAGACTCGCAGAGCCGGAGCTCATTTTAATAAAGGGCCTCAAGCCGCAAACACAAACAAACACAACAACCAACGCTGACCTTTATTTACCCCATTTTCTCTCTGTTTTACCAGGGAAATAAAATGGGAAAATGTAAAATTCCCCTCGTCCCCCTGAGAACGCGTTGGAATCAGCTCTTAATTAAAGCGAGCGGCCAGAAACGTTGTTCTGCCTCTGTGGCGATGTGTGCGGTGAGATCCGCGGGTGGGTTCGTCGGCGCTCAGAAAAGGGATTATCCTGCTGAATAAAAAGGCACTCGCTCTGTATTTCTGACTTGAAATCTCACCCTGGTGATGAGTTGCTATCGATTGACCTTGCCAAGCTCTGGGATTTCGGCAGTTAAGAAGAAGATGCTCCAGGTGGCAGGTCGCCTCCTGGTGGATCTGCGGCTTTTGGTTGCAAATCTGTCCGTCATGTTGAAGCTCGTCGGCTGGTTTTCTTAGTGTCAGAATCAGAAGAGCCTTTATTGCCATTGTATTTATTGATATGACACAATTTGGAAAACGTAACAAAAGACTGAAAAGCACTGTACACCAAAAATCAAGACCAAAAAAAAAAAAAATCATAAAAAAATATGCATGTGTACACAGTGCACGTAAGAAAAGCAGGGAGTGTTTGCACATTCATAATTGGCTTTCACCAAATCATTAGCTATGATTTAGGCACTGGAATTGCACTCCATTTTTTGCACCTTAGTCTTGTATTGCACATTCAGTTGTGTTAATGTTGCTATATTGCCCATGAAAGACAGTTATTGCACGGATTTTTAGCAGCGATAAGTAACTGCAGTTGTGAGTTTTGGGCACAGAAAACCGACGCAGAGTTGCATTTTTATGAAGTGCCACCAACTTTGAAATGTCGAAGGGTGAAGCGTCTTTCCGTGCCACAATGTGCGACGTGCGCATGTGTAGCGTTGGACGTTTGTGTCACCCCCGCCAGCAGCCGTGAAATGTGCTGTGCCCCCCCTCCCCGCCAGCTCCCTGCTGTTAGGAAGACGGAGGACCAAGGGTACGGCTGAATAATGCAATGAAATGAGGCCGGGCAAAGTTTCATAAAGAGCAAATGTGGCTGCGGATGCGCGGCGGTGGCGTGCGCCGCAAAACGCACGCCGAGGCAAAGTCCTTTTTCCAGCTGTGCCGCTGTGACTCACGCAGCGATGTGACAGACTCGCATAAATCGAGAGCGAGTCAAGCCTGCGAATCCGGTGGCGGTTGGGGTGAGGTGGGGTAGGGGGGTGGGGGGGCGCTAAATCAAAAGCACAACGCATCTTAACCGTCGAGACGGAGCGCCGTTTCATTTTTAGAGCCTCCGTGATTAAAATGTGGGGACAGTCGTTGCCTCGCCACCCAGCATTTTAAAGGTCTTGGAGATGATTTGAATTTCATGCGGCATAATTAGACGTTATGAATAGCGCCAGGGGTGCACGCATTGCATATCAGGAGGTAAAACATCAGTTGCATGCCTACAAAGAGAAATGCCCTTTATTCCACAGAGGGAGGAAAAAATCAGAAGCACAAATCATCTCAACTTAATGCCAAAGAGGGAATTTATAGCTCCCCTTCCCACCCCTGTTCAATTTTGATGCTTTATTTCAAACAGCTCTTGTTTGTTTGCAGTGACTTAAATCTATTTTATCAGTTTGATCCATGACAGAAATGCGGTGACGTAGTTCTTGTATTTCGTTTTGTTATCCATCCAACTGTATCTTGCTATCCTTACAATTTGTGTAAAATTGTGTATTTTTTTCTTCTACATGCAATGCATGTAAAACTCAAAAAATTGTTCGTAAAATGTTGAAAAATTGTTCATCCTCAAAATTCAGTTATTAATCTGAAACAATGTACATACTGTACATCTGACCTCACATTTCTGCATGTGCAGCCTTGAACTCACCTCTACTGTTTAAATGGCATGAAGTCGAAAACCACGTGAGAGCATCGCTGCACCGGTTAAGACTCGACTTTGCGAGTGCTGTTGTCACACGAGTTCAAACCAAACTTCACTTCGCTACTTAGAATATGTGTCTCGCAGCGTCTCCCTGCAAACAATTCCAGATGGCACAGGAGGCGAGCGAGCGGCGCTGCATTGGGAATGGTATGCATACCAGCCTCTGACAGTCCCTCTGTTCCCGTTTTACTTTGTAAGTCATCTGGATCACTTGCTCATTTAATTTTAAAATAGGTGGCATATGCTGGCACAAAAAGCCATTGTAATTTATGCAAAAACTGCTGCTGCCGCATATTCAGGCGACGACGCTCACATCCCATTCCGCTGCGTCCCTCCGTTCGGGCTCCACTTCCAACAGTGGTTGAAGTTGCAGTCGAACGTTCGGGAGGGAAAAAACAAGACGTGAAGTGAAACAACTGAGATGCAGGAGAGTGGAAAAGAAAGGGGACGTTGTCGACGAGCGCTGGCTATTGTCAAATTGCCACCTGCTGTAACGTACGAGGGTGGCAGCGAGCGCGGAATCCTCGTGAAGCGAAAAAGAAACCGAGGCAGTCAGTCAGCAAAGTAAGACGAGGAGGAAATGTTTCCAGCAAGGTCAGAGCCAAGCAAACAGTGGCAGTAAAACAGCTTAAGACGTTAATTCGGTCCAGAATGTGGCGTTTGCATCCCGCTGAAGGTTTACCTGACAGCCGCCGCCTTGTGGAGTTCTCAGCTGAAAAAAAAAAAAAAAGGTCATTTGGAAGTTTTCCTGTCGCCACAACAAACTTCTCGGGTTCCCGCTGGTTTGAGCGTTGACAGCGGACGTCAGAAAAGTTTGTCCATATGGTGCAGTGTCATCGTTTTTTTTTGGGTTGTTTGTTTTTTTTTTTAGATCTGGCAAGTGGAATCTTGGTGTCTCCTTGCAAACACACAGAGTCTCGCTGGGAGTCTCACTGGGTTCATGACTCCTTAGTTTCTGATGTCAGGTTAATAATAAAGAGACTGTATTTGTAGTCTTCTGTGTGGGTTGACATTTTCACGGTTTACCTCCTGTGATTTGCCGTCATGGCTGGAAGATGTGCCAGAAGTGGACCGTGTGCACGCCGACTTTTTTTTTTTTCTTTCTTTTTTTCTCTTGTCCCTCCTGAGACGTGTTGTTCTGCGGCAGCAGATGTGCCGCCTCGCGAGCACTCAGGTGTTGAGGGGTGCGGACCTCTTCGGTAGTCGAGTGTGTTTGAGCAAGACCAAGACCTGACCTTAACCTCGCCCAACTCCCTGTTCCAAGAACCTCCTGGTGAAAGAATGTGAATGCAAAGCGCAGCAGGACGGGATCAGCCACCTGGAACGCCGTCACTGTACCTCTCTGCCTCTTTAGCATTTACTCCCACCCTGCGCTGTAACGTCTCCCTGATATTGGAATGAAAGGATCCCAGTCCTTGGAAGGTGTTGCAGACGGCTGCATTTGGGCAGAAAATAAAGTCAGGAAGGAAGAGGAGGCTTTTTTTGCGATAGCACTGCCAATCTCCAGAATCTAAACACTCAGTGGTGGTAAACCGGCTGTCAGCAGTCGAGCTTTCTGACATATTGATGCTGTGAGGTCTGAGATTCCACTGACTTAATATTGCTTATATACCCCGAGTGGCGGGTAGACTGGGACGACTTCTTTTGAAAATCTGTTTATTCCTCACAACACTTAGACGTTTGGTGTTTTGTGTTGTTCTCTGACCAGACAGGCTCACGTGTTTCTGCAAAAGCTTTGCGTTACAAGGTGGAGAAGCCCCTGAGAAGTTCTTTAAAAAATAGATGCAGCTGCAAATTGATTGGTTAGGTTCATCACTAACCTGTCGGTGTAGAGGAGCTAGACCATAAAGACTTTTTTTCATGATAAGTTTGTGAATTTTGGGGAGGTCTGGGGGAGCAACAGTGGGATTCTGCATTTAGAAATGGAGGTTTTACCACCTAAATTAAAAAAGTTCTGTAAGAATGGCTTCAAAATTGGTTAAAACAAATAAACAACAGCCTGACGACTGAGAGTAGTATGTCACAGTTGTGAAAGCCTGATGTTCCACCCCCTCCTGAGACCCCCTATCTTCCCCGGATGGCTGGAGGTCACCTTGTGCACTGGTTCCAATGATCTGATACTGATGCAAAAGGGTTTACGCTGGAGACACAATGAAGCCCCGTTCCCCATTCAGCCGCACCAAAGGGGAGCTTGTTGATGTGGATGGGACTGGAGGGGCTGTGACAAAGCGTCAGCATCTGAAGACCTGGGAATGAGACCAGGCTGAGTCATTACAACCGTGGCCCCGGTTCAATTCCAGCTCGTGCTGTCGCCTGTCATCCTTTCTCTCTTTCTCCCCTTCCTCTCTCCTGCCACATCTTCTCTCCCGCTGCCACTAAACAAGCAGGCAGCTGTTTCAATATTCAGGCCCCGAAAAAAGTCTCGCATAGACAAAAGATTGAAAGGGTTTAATGGCGGGCGGGGAGGTGGGAGGTTGGGCAGGGGGGTAATGAAGATGATTAGGAGGCTGAATGTCACGCAAGGAGGAGACAAAGGTGTCTGCGACGAGAGAGCAGGCAGGTAGGAGGCAGGCGGAGGATTTGCGAGGCTCGGAGCGGGAGCACCAGAGAGTTGGAATCAACACAATGCGGGCGAGCATCAAAGGGCTTAGAGCGCCCGAGATAGCGCGCACTAGCAGTGAAGGTGACTAAACACAGAGGTGAGCGCCGAATGGAAAGCCACGCTCAATATGCTGCAGCTGTTTGATGAGGCTGTGATCAGTCAATGTGCCAGGCAGCCTTGAAACACCATCAGCAGGAAGCGGGTTATCGCTCACGCACGTGCACACACACACACCTCCACAAAGAGTGAGACACATTGTAAAGACCTTCTGTAAACCTTTTGTCGAAGCGGTTCGGAGTGCACACGTGCAGAGGAGTTACACTAAAGGCTTGCAGGCTTGCTGTCATAATTTGACCGCAAGCCTCAGGTTCTCTACTTGGTCAGACCACATAAACACGATGACAGACGTGCTAAAAGTGGCTGTAGTGGTTAGCTATCAAGGTTTAGAATCTCCTATAAAGTCTAAAGCCTAGAGCCTAAAAATACTAAAACACAACCACCATTATTTCATGTCCAAGGACCCCTAATACACAGCAGTGTAGCCATGGTATACCAGGAATTGGCCTCAACCTCCATCCATCCATCCATCCATCCATCCATCTGTTTTCTGCCACCACTCCAGCGGTCTCAGGGTGAAGACGGGGTCGCGCCCTGCATCAGTTGCTAGTTCCCTGCAGGGCCACACTTGGAGGCAGGCGACCATCCACAGCTACACACAGCCAGATGCCAATTAGCCGAATGTGCATCTCTCGTATTATTGCATGCACACTTTGCACACACATTTTTATTCACTTTGTAGTAATGTGTTTCGGTTTCTTGTGGACGGAGATAGTTTGTATCACCCCATCAGCGTGGACGGGGATTTTTTTGTAACCGAAGGCCAAAAAAGTTTGGTTTCAAAACTACCCATATTCATGTAGACAGGGCCTGAAAGGAGGAGATTTTTTTTATAGATTTTTTTTTAATCATGTAATTAGATAATGTGCTTCCCACCCAGCACAGAACCATTATTTGAGCAAGGAAGTGGAGTTAACAACCACAAAAAAAAAAGTTCAACCTACGTGCAAGATTGATTGGGGATAACTTCCAACTGCTCTCTCAACTGAAAAATTTGTGTCTAGTGGTGAGAATTACCAGCCAGATCAAGGTATTCAAACTGGAATAAGGTCTCATGGAGCTTCAGTGGAAGGCTGGTTTCTCCAAAGTTGCTTAAATCAATTCCTCTCTTTCTCAAGCTGAAAGATGAAAAAAATCAATCCGGCTGCACTTGAAACCGCTTTCAGGGGTAGCAGAAGCAGGCAGTGTTCATCTAGAGCAACAGGTGGAGAGTGTCCAGGTCTCCAGCTGAGCTCCAGTTGCTGCCTGTGTGGGCGTGTTTCATACTGGGACAGAAGTCGCCTTCCTCAGGGGCACTCAAGCTGCCGTCAGTAGGTCAGGATGGTGCTTGTCGACAGAACAGAGGCCAAAATCAAACCATTTCTCATCGTCATCAAGCTGAAGGGGGCATTCATCAGCCGCCTCTTCAACTCTGCCAGAAGAGTGCAGTGCGACTGGATGCGACAGTGACTGTTGGGACTTTTGTTTTGTTGGTTATTCAGACTGTTGGCAGCCATTGAATATACAAAGGCTGTAGAGAAAATAACATAATAATAGATAGAATTCCAATTGAACAATAGACAACAAATAGAGATTTCCAATAGAAATAAAAATAACAATACTATAACCATAGTTAATAATAAATCTCTTTCTTTCTGTTCAGACCTCTCAAATGAAGCGTTTTTGCACGCTAGACTTTTTGTCTCTCTCCTTTGTGCGTGTGCGAGTCCTCCTTAATTTATCAGCAAGTAATTTTTTTTTCCATCAGACTCCGAGATGCTCTGGTTTTCTGGCGATTGTAAGGAACCAAAGTCCCCTTTTGTCACCTTTTCTCAATTTAATGCCCTTGCAACTGGAGCCAGAGTGCTGACATACTCACTCCCCACTACCCAAAAAAGCTCAATCTCAAAACGCAGTTTGTTTTTGGAACAGCCACACAGGAAGCTGTGTTACGAGCACGAGAAGGTCACTCGGTGAGTGCGGAATCCTTCGAGGCCAACGGTCGACTCTCTGTGATGCAAATTGACCACAACCACCACCATGTCCATGTGGTTATTTGTCCAATACAGTGAGAATCATGTCAGAATATTTTTGTGCAGTCAAAGCTGAAGTCTCATCATCTCGGCCACAGATGCAAGAACCAGGAGACATTGAAATATTATGAAGTGGCTGGATAATGAAAGGGAGGGTTCAAAAAACATTTGTATTTTTTCCGCAGCGCTTTTGCTGAAGGACGGACAGACAATAACTGCAGCGCCAACTGCCTTTGCAACCTCCTCTCCTTATCCCATCAGGAGTCTCAAGACCGTCTCCACGGCCCGGTGAAAAGAACGCGTCCGTCTTGTTGTTGTTGCGTCTGTTTGCACCAGCCGAGGTTTCGGCGGCCTTCTTCGACCACCTGCGCGGTGTCCTCGGCGGAAACTGAAAGTAATAATCGTTATCCAATTTTCAGGTGCGACGCCAATGGATTCCTCCTCTCCTCGTCTAGACTGTCAATGAGGAGCTTCAGCGACCTCCTGGGTGGAACTGTTGTTTTCATCTTTTCAAACCTGGACCGACATTGAGCTGTTGAGTGTTTTTGTCAATTAATTTACGTCATTCATTCGCACCTACAGACAGGTGCCCGTCACCTGCTGCCTGTGAAGGAACATCTAGAGGCCTGGAGCCCAGTTTCGAGGGGCCTTGGTTATTGGGTTTAGTCACCAGAACCAGCTGAGCATAACTGATTTCACAAAAAACAAAAAAAAAACCCACAAGTTCGCTCCTTTAAAAAAGGAAAAATCAAATATTCTATTAAAGAAGAAAAAGAAATTTAAAAAAAAGAAAATATTCTTTGCCAAGCATCAAGCACAGGTCAGAAGTGAGAACTGTATCCATGGGAGGAAAAATCAATGGAGCCGCTGTTAAAGTAAATGAGATTTTTTTTCTTCGAGTTTCTGAACTGCCGCGCCGTGTCCATTATCTTTGATGCGGTGATAAAAGCACCAAGATCATATCACTCAGACCTCAGACAAACTCTATAGTGGCTGCATAAAGAGATATATACTTCTTACATTGGTGAAGTGAGAAGAAGAATAAAGCCAGGCCAGTGCTTTAGAGGTGAGCTGTGAATATGAGAGACGTGTTGGACTCACTAAACTAACAAACTTTATAGAGAGTCCTGGAACCCCTCCCCCCCCCAACAGTTTTTATATTCCTGCTGTGCAACACCCAGAGATGCTCCCGTTGAAAGTTGCCTTTGTAAAAGGAAACATCTGTGCGACTGGCTTCTAACCTTGCTGCCAGAGCCGCGTTGTAGGAACTGAGACATCCGTCAAGGCGGCCTGCTGCGATCGATTTCCTCCTTAGAAGGACCTGGATGAAGGATGAGCGAGATAAGGTGGCACAAAACACATGGAAAAAAAAAATCAGCCACCCCGAGAGACTAAAGGGCCCCTGCTCCGTGATGTGGCGATGGTGGAAACATGGTGAATAAACCAACCGGACAACCAAAGTGAAAGGTCTCCATGGAGACTCCCTCAAAATGTGACGTTTTCCCGCAAAAACAAACAAAAAAAAAATTCACTTCAACAATATATCAGAAGTTGTGGTTAGCTGAGGAAAGTGTTGGCCGATACTGATAATGATTGAGTGCTGGTGAGCGAACGCACCCTTGGTTTAAAGGTTATATTTAGTGCATCATTACTCTGCCAATTGCTCTGCACAGAGAGCTGCATATCACGGCGGCTGCATTCATGTCACGTTTTTGCACATTTTACGGGTAAGCGTTCCACAAAATTGGGGCTTCGGCTTTCACTTCATCTCATACAGAACAATGAGGACGTGTTTCTTCAGACGTTTTTCACAATTTAAATCCAATAGCATTGAAAGAACACTCAGTGGTCCTTTTCCCCCAGTGTTATAAGAAATGAGAAATATTCCAGTGATGAAAACCCGACTAAAAATATATCTAACTTTTGTAGTTAGAGCAGAAGTTGGTGTGTCATTGATAATAAGGAGCTGTTTGGGGTGAACGATTTCCAAAGCGTGACTAACACCAATTTAAGCCGTCAAAGAGTCTTTCCGAAAACCTAGTTATCAGGATTTTGAATTTCAAAGTGCTGGAATCCATCTGTGGTGGAAACCTTGCAAAACCAATTTGATCACCTGCAGCTGAGATGTTCATCATGCCGGCAGTCGGCCAGCCACTCATCACTGACTTGGTCCAGGAGAAATGCTTGATTTAGATCCCCCTGACCTCATTGCAGATCCGTAACGGTCCTTTTGCAAAATAAGCTTCCCTTCATCCTCCCCGTGCGTTGACCTTTTTTTTTTATATGTATTCATAAGTTGCCTCAGCCCAAAACAACTCGCAGCCGGTGGATCATCAGCGAACGGAGGGACGGAGGGAGGCGGAATGGTAATGGCCCTGTTGTTGCAGGAAACTCATTTCATTACATAAAAGTCAGACATCCTGGTGAAAGAAACCCAAAACGTGAAAGACCAGGGAGACGTGGGAGGAAAAACACAACTGCGGATTCCAGTAAAGGTTAAAAATGAAACTATGCAAAGCAAACGCATTAAAAAAAAAAAAAAAAATCAGTAATCAACTATTTGAGGAGTAAAAGTTTAAAGTTAGAAGGATTGATTAAAAAGCTACGAGAGAATCTAAGAAGCAGTGGTTAACCATCAAATATCTCCGTCCCAGACATAATAATATTATTTTCAGTGCGAAGCTGAGAGAACTGGTTGATTGCAATGAGAAGCTGGTGTCTGGGAGGAGCGCCGCTTTGTGGACCACCTGTCTCGAGACAACGCTCGTCTTTTTTTCCTGTGAGTCACCTTCCTCTCATCCGGCCCCTCATCTTTTCCCACTTGGCGGTGGTATTTGGGTAAGCAGACACGACTGCGTCTGTGGCCGCCTCCGTTAAATGAGCAGGCAATTTGTTCCAAAGAGCAACTCTGATCTTATTTCTGTGACGGACAAACGACTTCCGGCCGACGACCTGAGAGACCTGCGAGGGCGACAGAGCCGCAGACGTGTTGAGGAGACAATCCATTGAATACTTTATGGCCTGCTATATATTTCCATCGGGAAGCATTAAAAATCAGCAAAGTCATGTTCTAATCTACTTTATTTTTTGCACTCGTCAGCACTATAAGTTCAAGTCGATGGTTGTGTGGATGCGCTGCACCCCGGAGAAAAGTTGTCTTGTCTCAGCTTTGGTTGTTGATCATCTAATCTGCCAGTTTTCAGTCTTTTTCTTTCAAATTCAGACGTTTGTTTGACTTTTGATACAATATTAACGTTCCATCATCGCTGTTGCTTTTGATTGAGATAAAGATCCACTCTTAACATTTCTCTTGTGGCTTCAAAGTTGCCATGCCAAAAATCTCTGGGGTGGGAGTGGGAGTGGGGGTGGGGGGGTAGTGTTGCCATTTTAAGTATATCAGTCAGGTTGGCATTTTGCTGTAAAGAGCATTTGGACATCAAACTGCTGAAAGAGCGTAAGATATTACAGGTTTATCTTAAGTGGAAGTAGAATGATGTGAAATCTAATTTTATTTTATTATTATTTTATGAGTTATCACACAGAGAGAATATGAAATATTTTACCTACCTTTTGTTGTGACTCTGATTTGGGCTCATTGTCTAAAAATATTTGAGCTCCGTGGAAAGAACGAAGAGGCAAAATGTTTTGCACGTTCAGTCCTGAGAAAATCTGAGCGCACTGTCAGACTGCTTAACTTAACCACAAAATCAAATTGTTCTAGAAAATAGTAATTTGATGAACGTTTGAACTTTATGTGCTTTGCCACAATTTCATTTTTTTTTTAAGCAAGTGACTACTTTCTTAATTCCTAGTGATTGAAAAAAAAGCAGTGGGCTCAGTTCTCATCCTTTTCAGAAATCCTCCTTCAACTTTAAAAATTAAAACTGGAAATTGATACAGAAGAGTAAATTTTCTTTAGTAGAATAAAAGTCAATTTTTTTTTTGACCCACTGGAACATCACCTAAAAATAAATTGTTATGTGGGCGCAGTGTTTTAGCTCTTCCTGTTTTTCAGTTCTGGTTGGCATTTTGTTAATCTACTGACTTTAATCTTCGGTTAATCTCTAAAATTGGGAGCTTTTCCCCAATCACAACCAGTCATGCATCACATCATAATGATAGATGCAGGTTTGAGTGTGTGTCGGCACACGCTGCTCTAAACTTAGTTTGTTTTTTGGCTTTTTTTTGGTGTAAAACTGAAACTTTGACAGTGCAAAGCCACGCCTGCCGCGGGATTCTCAAGGGCAAAAAGTCGCTGTTGGCGGTGTTGACAGAACAATCAAACGCCACCGGAGAGACTTTAAACTTCACTTTGACTTTCTGCCTCTTTCAGGAAGTCAAGGTGGTGTTGACAGACTTGCTTTGTTTTCGGTTACGGTAAAAACGTGCAGCGAGCGATCGTTGCCTGTTCTGATCTTAATGAAGCCTGAGCGCAGCAGACAGATCAAACGTTGACGATCCCTCACTTTACAAAGTAATTATCTCTGCCCTAATTAGCCAGAAACCTACACACACACACACACACACACACACACACACACACACACACACACACACACACACACACACACACAGTTCTAGGTGAGAATAAATAACTTGATGATATGCATCCCTTTTCCAACAGAATTTTAATTATTTCAGACAAACATCCAGTGATCTCATTAGAAAAGAGAATAGTTTCATAATTTCTATTTTCGCAGTGACGTGATCTTGGCAGCTCTGAGAATAAAAGGGCAGCGGCCTCAGACACCCACAGGGTTTTCTGTGAGGCTGAACTTGATCCTTGACTTTGACTTTCAGGGCAACGCTTTTTTTTTTTTTGCTCTCAGGCACTGGGCTTGTTTTTTTAATTTTTTTATGCAAATCTCTGCAAGCTAAAGTATGGAAATAGTTTCTCCCGCTTTTATTAGTATTATCATTATTTGTGTGAGCTGAAACATGAGAAAAATGATCTTTGTGTGATGTCACAAAGGGCGGTGACACCAGGTCTGGGGACCTGCCTTCTCAACCCGGGATTCCACTATGTGTTCGCTGTGTTCCAGCTGAGTGCTGGACACATTGGACACAGCATGTCACATGACAAGTCATGCCAGGTGAAAAATAACAAAACATAAATCTGAAAATGAAATAGTATATCATGAAAATATAACCCAGCAAGTGGAATAAGTGTATGATAAAATAAACTCTTGTTACAAAGGCAACATCGAGCCGGTGCGTCTCTGAAACGCTGCCGTTCCGCCTGCCTGCTTTGTGTTCCGTGTTGTTTTCAACTCCTTTGGAACATGTAACAAGTATAACAAAGGCTTTCTTTTTTCTTGATGGGAAAATAAACTAATGAGTAAAACTTTATTAATAAACTGATTGTGCTCGACTTGTCTTTCTCTCGAGGAAAAGGATCCGAAACGGAGTAAAAAATAAAATGAGACCAGATATTTGACCTTAGTCCAAATTAAGGTCAAATATATATTTTTTTTGTTTAAAAAGAAAAACAAGTCGTTCCAGAATGTTGCCTGTGAGGCTGCAGACTGAGCCGAATGTCTCCACAGGCGCCGTTATAAATAACACTGGTTGCATTAACCTGTCAGAGTCTGTGTTGGGTCAAAGGTCGGAGACGACTGGACATCAAAGAATCGTCAGTAAAGAGTGTATTTTTCTCTCTCTGCGCTCCAATATTTCTTTGAATTTGAGCGAAAAAGGACTTCTGTGCATTCTGAGCATCTGCTGGAAGCTGTTTTGGCAACATGATCCGTCAGAGCAGACGGGTGGGCGCTGCCGGGCGGCCGGGATTGGGGTTGGGAAGGTGGAGGAAACATGACCGAAAGAAGGATGAGCTCATGGCACTGTGCACTTTTAATGTGATTTTCTCTCTTTGTCTTTGTTTGTCACAGTCTTTTCCTCCTAAATTAAATATGGGAAGTCTTTCCTAGTCGCATGGCGTAACACGAGATAAGAAAGGAAGTGATGCGATCCAGAGTGAAAGATAAGATCCATCATCTTCCGGAGTGGAGCTTTCAAAAAGCGCACCAAGCGGCTGTAACCTCTCCTGCTCAGCAGGAAGTCTGGCCGCTCAGACCGCTCGTTCCATCATCGCTTGAGCAGGCGTAAATCGCTCCTGTCCATTTTTTGTTTTATGGTGCTTTCAAAGAAAAAAAAAAAAAGAAAAAAAAAATCGCCCCCCTTCAGCTGCCTGTGTGGGCTTTTCTGTGCAGCACTCAATCCTGCCCGTTAAAATTAACATTCCCCCTTTAAAACAACTGATCCAATCAACGGTGAGCTCATGATACGCACCCGCAAACTTTATGTGCACTAAAGAAGAAGGGTTGAAAAAAAAAAGACTCTGAAGGGAAAAGAAAATCCTTCAACGTCGCAGTCGATGGGTGAATCACCGGCGGTGTGCAGGCCGACACTCTGGAGCGCCGCGTCGTCATCGTCGTCTGTAAGCATCAGTCACAGCTGCTCACTTTATTTATGGCGCAACATGAGAGCCGCACGTCGACGGCGGACGGGAAAAGAGGGCGGGGCCCAATCCTGAGTTACTCCTCGTGAGCTCGGAGACAGACGAGTGAAGGCTCGGTCGTGTTTTTTTCTTGGCGCTCGTTGTGGAGAGCACAGTTCACCTCCCCCAACACGCACATACGCACACACACACACACACACACACACACACACACACACACACACACACACAGCCAGTTCTTCGTGAGAGAACTTTAAGTTTGAATTTCCTACAATAGTGTGTGAACATAGAAAGGGTAACTGGGTTTAGTTAAATTCAAAAGGTGAAAATATGAAATGTCCAAGTCGTACAAAAAGTCCAACTTTTATTTTGTCTTTTCTTTCCTTTGCAAATATTCAAAATATTACAAGTCCCTCTGTCCTTTTTCTGGCTTTGATTCAATGATCGATGTCTCAATCCTTGAAAATAAGCAGGCCCTTCTTTACAAGAACATCACTGCTTTTGATAAATAAAGCAAATTAAATAAGCGATACACTTTTTATTTCCCTTTTTGGGAGCGTTTTTAGGGAAGGAAGGAACCTCAGTGAATTCACACACTGTGATGTTTTTAAGGTGGATTCAGTGATGCAGTCTGTTGAAACACACACTCACACTCTTTATATTTGAAAAGTGAAAAGTACCTGAACAGTTACCTTCATTTTGTTGAAACTTCAACACAAAGAGGAATGATGACGCCTTTGCTAAAGTCACTTTGTGCGTCAACAACAGCAACATCTTGACAGAACATATTCGACCTGTACTGCAGCTTCTGCTTCCACTCTGTGTCCTTCTTCTTGAAAAACAGCTTTTGTGCATTTCTTTTCTTTTCTTTTTTTTTCCATCGGCCCCTCCACAACAGCCTCAAAGTGACTGTCATCAGTCTTAATCGGCGCGCTAAATGAAAACAACCAGACGGACGTCCAGTAATGCAATAATCCCGAGTGCATCCAACGCGGCTCTCTCTCTCTCTCTCCGTCTGCCAGACGTATAGGTTGGTAGAGACGATCACTCACGCAGCCTCGGCAGCGCCGTTACTCTCCGGCTTGAGAGAAAGTAGCAAAGTCTTGATGAAAACGTGGGTCTGCAGGAAAAACCCCCCCCAAGTCTGACAATGTGGGGAGCAGCTGCTCTGCTTGCTCCACTGCTCAGGCGCCCCAGTCTCCCACTATGTCTGAATTTAAATGGGAGGAGAGGGGAGAAAAAAGGCCTTCACACAGCTGTCAGGAAAAGTAAAAAGCATCAACCCCGGGCGAGACCACACAGTGGAAATGCACAACCTTGTTGTGCCGAGTTTTGTGTTTTGTCGTCGTGGTTGTTTTTTTTTTTTTTTTTTTGTTCCATTTGGGTTGATTACTACCTCGCGACAGCGCGGCCGTCTGCGGTGTGGATGGATGATCATTTATATTCAGCGAAGCGCAGTAAACAATAACGCACCACATGGCCGGAGTTGAATAATGGCCCCTATTCCATTCTCTGGGATGTTCTTTGTGTTATTGGATCAGCGCGCGCGCTCTTTTTATTCCAGTCATTATGGGGATTACAGATCAGATTTACCAGCCGAAATGTGTGACTTCATTCCGCAGCCGCCGCATTCACAATGAGCCCGCTTTTCCTCGTTTTTCTCCCCCCTTCCAGCGGAGGGGCTGCTGCGGGAGGCCGAGGAGCCGGAGACCATCCGATTCTCCCCCGGAGTCGAGCGAGCGGTTTGAAAAGGGAGAGTTCAGTTTAATTAAGGAAGCTTAACGCTGCTTTTTATGAAGCCCAGAGGGGCTGCACATCTCCCATTTCTGCATATTCATCATTCACCATGCACACGCACGCACGCACGCACGCACGCACGCACGCACGCACGTGCACACACGTACGCACGCACACACACACACAGCGAAAGGATCAAAAAGAAAATTCTGACCACATCTCACAGGTTGGTGTGTAACAACGAGGCGCCTGCAATGCATAAAGCTCTGCCTCTATTTCATCTCAACTTTTCTTTTGGGAAGAAAAGAATGTTGCCATCTTTTTTTTTATGACGTCCTGCAGACGGCAACCAAGTGGTAATTTGCATTTAAAGGAAAAAAAAAAAATATATATATATTAACATAGGAAGTAACCTTTGCTTTAAGTTTAATGAAATACGAGATAAATTCATGTACATTTTGAGTTACTTTCCTTGATGATCCTGCATAGTACCTCTTGGCGCCCCCTTCAGGAGACAAAGCTTGTGTCTCCTGAACAATGGCAGCTGCACCAGTAACTACTCAATGCTGAGAAAAACAGACATTTCCAGCGTAAGAGAGCTGCACTGGTTCCATCGTTGCTGGAGTTTTGTTAAACTACAACAACGACAACAACAACTAGCATTATGATTGACACCCGACCAGCCCTTCCACCAGCAGGAAGTCTGGCACAGGAAGTCTTGATTGCAGCTACATGGTCCTGTAACTTCTGCTTTGGCACTTTGGCGGCTGTAGGCTGCACTTTTAGCACGATTTCAAAAGGACGTAGCGATGCAGTGAACATCGTTGCCGGACTCGCCGCCTCATTTGCTCCCACTTGCATCGGCAGAGTGGCGAACCGCCATCCATCCCAGGAAAACCAGGAGAGCGATTCAGGCCCCCGTGGCCGTCCGCTCCGACTGCGGGATACGACGGCCTGTGTTTCTGTGTTTGTATCTCAGCCGGGTGCAGAGTGAGTGGACTCCTCTCTCGCTGATCCCTCTCCACGACGGCACTCAACTGAGTCAATCAAGTCGCTCATTGAGCCAAATTGATTTAGCGAATCACTCAGGAGTCGCGGATTCTCCTGCCGAGACACGGTGGCCACCTCTCAGGAGGACAGCCAACCGCTGCGGCTGCAGCAGGTTTCTGTCCGACACAAATTGCAACTCTGTAGACACTGACTCATTATTTTTACGTTAGAAACTGAGGCTTTGATGTGTTCATTACTCCTTAAGCTTTGGTTTCTTTTCAAGCGGGGAAAAAAAACAAAACAAAACGTGATATATGTCAAGCGCAAGCCGGGAAATAAGAGCCTCCACTGGGGCACTCATTATAAAACACCTGCCGTTGTTTTCCCGGCCAATTAATGCCACACCAGCAGACTGGTGGCAGGTTCCTCATGAGCCGCTACTGTCGCAACCTCCTCCCAAAATAGAGGCGTTAGCCTCGGCAGTCAGTAAGTCTGTGGAGCCAGAGGGGACTGGCCCTGTGTCAGGCCGGCGACAGCTTGGATGTGATTCTAATTGTTTTCAATGATTCCGTTTGGATTTTAATCACAAGTGCAGTGTGCAGGCCCGCGTGTGTGTGTGTTGATGTGCATGACTTGCCAATTTTCCTGAGAAAAATCTCAGCTCTGCCGCTCTGGGACGGAGGTGCAGACTTGTGGAAATATTTGCACATCCAAAGCGATTTTTTTTTTTTTTTGCAAGCGCGCCGCCGCCACCGCCGCCGCCGCCGCCGCCGCCGCACACCGAGGAGCCTTCGACGTGCCGCTCTCGCATAAAAGTCTTGCCGTGGTTTAGCGTCGCTCCCCCGCGAACGGCGGCGGCTGCTGAAGGAAGGAAGTGGCGTCAGAGGCAGAAAATGCGGTTTCCCACGTGAAACACCCCCTCCCCACCCCCCACCCGTTCGGCTTTAACTGCTTGACTCCGCCTTCTTATCATCTCTCGACTAACACGGCAGTAGTTATTAAATGTGACGTCTGTTATTCCAACCCGGCCACTGCACATCATTAAAAGCACCTTTCTTCCCTCCATGTGCCCGTCATTCCTTTTTTTAATTCAATTTTTTTTTTTCAGAAATACAAGTGCAGGCTGTAATTTGGATCCCCTGCGGACCAACCAGTGATGCCGCCGCAGCGTACACACACACACACACACTCTGGCTTACCCCTCATTTCCCGACGCTTTTGCCTTATATCTCCTTCCAGACGTGAGGCGTTTTCGGCGTCCGACACGAGCAGCTGTCAAGGAGAGTCGCAATCAAAAGAGGCTCCCTGCTCCCAACACACAGCCGCCCCATTATCGCACCAAAAGACTCAGAGGAGGCTCCATCCCTGAAAAGTTGCTGTCCTTTTCATCTCGCCGAGCGTTATTTTATTTCTTTCCCTTTTTATGATCAGAGCCCTCGGACGAGAGAGATGGAGAGAGAGGGAAGGAAGAGAGGGGGGAGGGGGGGAGGAGGGTTGGCCACCAGCGCCGTGCTCTGTCACCGCGCCTTTATTGTTTTGCGCAAAAGTGGCAAAAGTCCTTCACCGAACAGCCGGGCCGTCGCAGACGGCGCCTCCGGGTCCCCGAGGAGGTCGTTACGACGGGGATGAGCGACTCGGAGCGCCGGCAGTCAGACAGACGGCAGAGTGACAGAAGGGGAGGACACGGCGGGATGGGGGGTGGGGGGAGGGGGTGAAGCGGAATGTGCTGAGCTGAGAAGTGGGAATCATTGGCTTTCCGCTGCTGGTGGGGTGAGGAGTTGGAAATTGTCAGTTTGAGATCCGGGATCGTGGGATCAGCAGTCTTCCAGTCGGATGGATGAGACAGGAAGACTCCGAGTCTCACGCCGCCTCCTAATAACATCATTAATAAGAGAAAGGAAAACCTCCCCATGACCAGAATCCTTCTCCAGCTCAATCCACCATCCAAATCTTCCTCTTCTTCTCCTTCTCAGTTGCGCAAAGTTTCTCCTGTCAGGTCGGCGTCATGACATCAGAAATGTGGGGGCAGACGGGAATTTTAAGTATGAGGGCACTTTTTGGATGTTAAATATTTATCATTTAATCTCAGCCGCGCTCCCTCTTCTCTTATTACGCTCTCTCCGAGGGACCCTCCGGTTGCCCACAGCGTCGGGGAGGAGACGCATTAATGCTTGAGATATTCCTGATTTTTTTTTTCCCTCTCCGAAGCGCACCAATCATTTTGAACCGATTGCGGAGGGCAGATGCAGCCGCGGCCTGCAGACTGCAGAAAAGGCGGCGCGCTTGACACATTTATTATCCTCGCCATTTGTTATTTCTGCGATTGCACTGACGCCAACGCCCGTGAACGGTTGACTCGTGAGAGCGTGCGCGTGGGCCTTTGGAATGATAATGGGATTGATGCGATGAATTCCATAAATTTCTGTGTTGTAAAAACGAAAAAAAAGAACAGCAATTAACCACATTTTGTTCATGATGTGTTGAATCGCCGCTGTGGAGTCGCTAGAGGCTGAAGCCGATCCTGGCTGACAGTGTGGTGGATTGTTGTGTTGTTTGGACTCTCTGGTTCTTTGTGTATTCATGAAATAGGAGGGAAAACATGAGCTCTGTGTTTATTGTATGACTCAGTCCCTAAAAGTTGAAGACTTTTCCCCCTGTGGGCTGGTGACAAAAACCAAGAGCCAAAGTGCTTCTTGAGTATTCCACACACACACGCTCTGCATTTAGCAGTCGGCAGGCAGCCTCGGAGCCCCGCCGTCCCTCTGTTAAAGGTCCTCTGTTATTTTCACACACCCTTATTTTTATCAAGTGGAGCAGCCTGGTCAAAAAACTGTATGAATTAGTTTTAGATATGAATTAGTTTTGAATTAAAGCACAAGGTGATGTTCAGGGTGGGAGGGGTGTGTTTGGCTTGATGCTAGGCAGCATCCATCTTAGCTATGTGTCACATATTGATGAAGGTATTTTCAAATAATAATAATGAGAAAACAAGATTGAATGATTGATGAAGTAGCCCAGACGGAGGGAGAGTTGACAAACTGTTTGTACTTCCCTGCCAGTCATAACTAACTCTACGGCCAGGACGGTGATGACATCTCTAATTCAAATGGTCGTAAATAAATGTGGTACCGCAGTTTACTGGCATGAGCACCTCAGTCCTGGTTCCTGAGGTGGAGGTGGAGGTGGAGGGAAAGTATTTCATATCCGCCACATCTGGTCAGGAAATCAATAGGTGCCACTTAATGTCCGTGTCCCCAGGAGAGCGTGTCGGTTGCAGACCCCCCCCCCCCCACCCCCCCTTCCCTCCCAGCCAGAGACCTCCGACGTTTCACAATTTACGAAGCTCTTTTGAAGTGGCGTCTATTCCTGGATCCTGCTGGTGCATCACTGGCTCGCTCCAGTTCCGCTGACCCCGAGCGGCTTTGTGTGATGCGTGTCGAGGATGGGACATCACACAGCATGGCCGCGTCCTCGGGCTGGTAGGAGGACCGGTGTGTCGCTGCTAAAACATTTTCAAGGAGTTCATCTCAAGGTATATGTTTTATATTCTGGAGGTGAGTATAGGTTCACGTTTATCACACTGAGTAGGTGTGCAAGTATCGATGCAATAGCAAGTAGATAAAGGGCCAGTATCCCCAATACTGATACTTTCTAAAGGTGAGTGTATGATCAAATTGCTATCTGAATTGAATCTTACTGATTTTTCCTTGATTACTTACTTACCAGTTAAAACTGAGGACAGAATTTAGGCATATTAGGTAAATATCATTTTCATTGACACCATTCAATGCATTAAATATCAATCAATAGCAACATTGGTATCAATACTACTGATATTCGGATCGATACGCCGAGGCCACTTTGAACTGGTGACTTTGAGTCGTCCCAGCGGGAGTTTGTCTGAAAATACAGAATGGAATTTTAAAATACAGAAAAACCAAACCGTGCCTCTGAATTTCAAAAAGACAAAAAACATCAGCACAATAGAAGGCTCGTAGATGAATTATTCAGTGTCATTAGACGGCTGGCTGTCGGTATCCGTGCGGAAGGTGGCTTCCATTTCACAGGCTCTGACGGAGAAGTTGTCGCCCGCTGTCCCGCCAGCCTCTCGCGGCTGTCAGATTACGTGCACGCCGGCCCTGGCCTGCAGTGATACGGAATTGAATTGTGCTGCAGGGATTTGGAGCGGGCGAGATTGCTCTGCCCAGACACCGTTGTGACTCCATTTTTTAACCGCCCTTCCAAAGAGCGTTTAGCCACGTCGGCGGGTTTTCTCCCTCCGTACGAGAGGCGGGCTCCGCTGAGCGCCGAGGTTAGATGAGACGCTGATGGGCAATCTGGTCTTCGGCAGGGAAAAAAGGAGAGCGGATTTGAATGGCCGACCGCCTCAGAGTGGTCTCCTGTGCAGAGAGAGAGTGAGAGACTGAGAGAGAGGGAGAGAGAGGCAGAGGAAACGGCAAAGCCCAGCTGTGTCGTGCTGGTTTTCTTTGAGCCAGTCGAAATTTCCTGTCTTTTAAAGGCATGTGTGTTTTTAAAAATTGGTGGGAGATGAATGAATTGTTAAGGTTGTTTGTGAGCAATAGCAGTTGTAGCAGCAGCAGAGCTGATTTCAAAAGCAAAAGACTAATTTCATTTTTATTTTTTCTAAAAAAACTGGGCACTATTGTGTTGTCAACAAACTCATCTATCAGCACAGGTTTTGATTCTTGCAACGAGCATAACGACAGGGGTACAAAACCAGATTACCAGAGGAGTGTCAGTTTTCCAGCAAACAGCAAATACTTGAATGAACAGCACCCAAAAACGGAGGTATGGAGATACCAAAGACACAACAATGACACGATGATATGATGATGAGGCTGATGCGTGTGAGATGATGTGATGATGAGATAAGATGATGATGATTTGAACAATATAATAGTGATAATAGAATCACTCTGTTTAATGCTGAAATGTTTTGATTTGATATCATATATGTGGATGACAACATAAGAGGATATGATAATAATGTAATTATAAGAACGACAGTGACTATGGAGGAGGAGGAGGATGATGATGATGATGATGATGATGATGATGGCTCCAACAAGTGCAGACTGAGGTCTCACCATGAAGCGCACCATCAAGACATTTTTTTTGTGTGGATTCAGCAGCTCTGTGGTGATGCGCCAGCCGTCCACAGGAAACGGCGGATCAAATAAAGTAACCTGAAACTCTTCCGCGCTCCAGGCGGAAGCAGCCCGCTGAAGGAAGAAGTCAAATATGGAATTTTTAGAGAAAAAAAAAATCAATCCCCACTCCACCACTGGCAAATCTTTACACATCCCAGCAGGACGTTGGCATGGTTCAAACTGGAAATTCATCTTTACAAGATCCTCGAGATTTAAAACAACAACGAGCACCTTGTTGTTTCATCACACGATCAGACAGTTTGCGATTGCTGTTGCGCTGCTGAGACCAGTGTTTCGGGTTGCCAGTTCCAGGATCTCAGTTCGTTGCCAGCTGCCTCGGCCCCCCAACCTGTGGAGAGTGAAGCAGAGTGGGACGTAGCCTGCAGTTTTCACCGCTGGGATTATTTAGCAACAACAGCAAAAAAAGAAAGACACACAAAGGTTTAATGATTTGAAGACAGAAAAAAAAACACACTGAGCTTCCTTCCTTCAAGACAGAAACACCGAGGCTCCGTCTGCTCTGACATTCTGTCCACATCCCCTCACCCTCTCGCAGTCTCCAGACCTTTTGTTTGCATGTGGGAGGTAACCAAGGGTCCTGGATATCTTCTGTTCCGTGGGCACTGTGCACAATGCCAGTATGGAGGAAAAAAAGAAACCCGCAGGTTATTCCGATAACCCGCAGAGTTGGCCTGAGGGGGTACGAGAATAAAGATTAAAGTCCCTGGTGCTGTCAGATCTCTCGGCTTCTCCACCAACTCTTCCCTCCTCTTCCTCCTCCTCCTCTTCCTCCACCTCCTCCTGGTGCTGCTGCTGCTGCTGCTGCCGCCTGGCATCTCCATTAGCACATGCCTGCGCTTTGAATTGAGCTTCAAAAAAACATGCGGTGTTCGGTACAGCAATATATGCACATATTTCCTCCCCTTTGTGTTTTTCCCTTTGCCGGCGGTGCGCCGGAATCATATCAGCCTCAGCGTTCATCAGCTCACAAACCACATCCGGTGTGTCGTATCCACAGCGACCACTTGTTGAGTGGCGCGCTGTCAAAATGCAGATATCCGTCTGTTTTTTTTTTTTTTATATAGTTTCGACAGACGTGCACGCGGGGATACGGCCGTGACTCAAAGTATTTATTTTGAAGAGCGCTGTAGCCGAACAGCAGGGTTGTTTTCAATAGTCGGAGTGAGAAAAGAGGAAAACGGAACAGTGTGTGTTTTATTGTGTGGGCTGAGCTGCGAGTGGATGGTTTGAAGATGCAAGAGTGTGGGCAGGCAGGTGAGCGATCCCGGGGCACCGAAAGAAACGGAGATGTGATAAGAGGTCCTTGGCAAAGACTTCTTGAAATATGAAAATGTGAAAAGAGAGAAAACTGCAAAAGTTGCTTGAAGGAGGGATATTCACAAGTCTGGCAACCGGGTAGCAGGTGAACGGCGGCGGCGGGAGATGATGACAGAGGGCCGTCGCCCGCAATCAGACGGCAATCAGCGGCCAGACGGACCGGGACGGCGTGGCCACGCCCACCGCCAGCGGCTCAGAGTTGGGAGACCTATGAAACGCCTCGGCTGGTTTGGAAAGCATATTGATTTTTTCCCCCCTCCTCTCCCTTCTTTGCTTTCGCAGTGTAAATTGGCCACCGCTGGCAAGGCGGAACAGCTTGACCTTTTTAATTACACACAACTTGGGCGACTCTAACCAGGACATATCTATAGATATAGTGTGTCTGTGTGTGTGTATATATATGCAATGCAGCTGTCCCTAAAAAAATAATAATCCAAAAATGCATTACTTTACTCCAATATAAACAGGGATTCACAGGCCTCCTCTCTTTGCTCTCTTATCTCTGGAGAAGTTTAATACACAATGGGTTGAACACTTTGGGGCTCCTTGCAGTCGACGGAGTCAAACTGGATTTTGTTGTTTACTCTCTGCGGTGCCGCAGGAGTGATTTTTGCAGCGTTGCCTCACAAAAAAACTCTCCGCAGGTTTGAGTGGGCATGGCTGGGTTTGAACCAATGTCTTGTCCTGAAACACACGAACAAATGCCTCGAGCGCCGTGGATCCTTTCAAATTAAATCACTTTATTTGCCATAAAAAAACTGGATTTGCTTTCAGGGAGACCGTTAATGACTGCGAGGGCTCGTAAATGCCAAGTATTCTTTTGTCCGCCACTTTTAAAGGTGTTTTTGACGATCATAGCTGGCTTCCAATCTGTCAATAGCCCTGTAATTATGCTTCCAGACATTTCTGCCTGCCGCAACGATCATGACCTAAATCATTCAGATTAGCACTTTATTTTTTTCTTCCCATGAGACTTTTGGGCTTCGACTGACAAGCCATAAAACCCCATTAGTGGGCATAGTTTCGCTCGCGGGCGCGTTACAGTAAATGGCCAGAAATAAGTCAATAGTGGGGGTGTGAGAGGCGTTTCAGCGTATTAGCTGAGCGGCGCGCAGGAGTCCCGAGTTGGCAGTTAAGTCACATGATGTCATCCGTCAGAGCCAATGATGTTAGAAATGGAAATTGTCTGAATGTCAGCGAGGCCTGATTGCTGCAGTGTTGCATCAAATTGATGTGCACTGAATGAGACTGTTTGAATACATTTCCGTCGAGGTGTTCGGCTGTTTACCGACTGGAACTATTCACAACAAAGTCTGACTCCATCACGAGGTTTTTCTTTTTTTTTTTTTCTTCTTCTTTTTCCTTTTCTTTGCTTCAAGGACACTTTTCTTTCACGACTCTGCCCCTTCTTTCAAACTTTCACCTGGATTTTTTTTTTCTTTTGAGAGTTCACTCCCAAATTGCTTGTCTGAAGATACATTGTTTGCTTCAAGAACGCAACGCACACGCTCAACACACACACACACACACACACACACACACACACACACTTCAGAAGCTTGGTGTGTCACTCAACGTCTGATGCAACTTTCTGGAAACAGTTGAAAAATTCTAAGTAGGCTGCGTGGAAATTCTTCACTTTATGTTTTCTCAATGAGTAACCGGCCCTAGCTGATGGTTTCGTGCAATTTCTATTGGTTCTGCTTTTAAATAGGTTGTTCACTTTTTTTTCCAGTTTTATTTTCTGCAGTTTTCAATGTTGTCTGTGTAATTTAGGAAAGACGCTTGGCTCTGAAAGCGTTTTTTCCCAGTACTCCTTCACAAGTACAGGAGGTCACGGGTATATTTGTAGTCTGCTGCTATTTGTGGCTTCGACCACCAGGGGGTTGTCGTTGAAGAACAAGAAGGTGGGAACACAAAGTTCTTGCAGTTAATTTTCATCCAGCGTTATCAAGGTTGCACGGAGGAAACAAACGTGAGTCTTCCTAATAGTAATGATATTAATTATAATAATCTATTCCTTGCTGTAATGCCTTTAATGACAAGTCGTGTTTGCAAAAGCTCTTAAAACTTTCTAAAGACCTTATTTAGTGGTTCCTACCTGACTCATGCTGTTGTGACAGATTGGACAAAGCACAGTAAGAAAAAAAAATGCTACTAATGTTGTTCCTCCATTAAAATGTTGTTTCCTTGGAGAGAAATATTTTCACAGTTTGGAGCAGCACTGTGAAGAGGTTGACATCTTGTTAATGCTTTCATAAAAATGCTGCTACAAAGTCGCGACAAAACAAAAGGACAAGGTCTGTGGCATTTGAGGACACTTTGTTTTGTGTTTAAAAGAAGAAAAAAAAAGAAAAGTTCTATCAACTCTCACAGCAGACGAGGATTTTTCCCAACAGGTCGGCAGCGGCGCCTCATTTTTAAATCCAACACTAGTTTCCCTCTGCTGGGCCGTTTACCGCGTGTGGGTATGTGCAGTTTGAGAGACTAAATAGTGCAGACAGTCTGAGGCAGGCAGCTGTGTGTGTGTGTGTGTGTGTGTGTGTGTGATTTTATTGCTCTTTGCTGTGAAGCAGCAGGGTTTTCAGTCCGATTTGTGGCCGGTGTGAATATTGCTTTTGCCGCGAACGCCCAGCCAGTGTGTGTGTGTGTGTGTGTGTGTGTGTGTGTGTGTGTGTGTGTGTGTGTTGTGTCAAATTGAGAAATGCATTATCTGAGTACAAACCCCTCGAGATGCCTCGTCTCGTCTTCCAGTGGGTCCCCGGAGTGAGGCTGGCGTCCGGCGTGTGATGTTGCGCTTCACTGAAACGCAGCCAACCTGCAACTCTTGGAGAAAAAAAGAAAAAAGACAAAAATGCTCTCTCTCCAAAAAAAAAAAAAAAAAAAATCAATGGTGTATGTTTGCCTGGTTTTATTTGGAAATTGGAAAACAGGATGTTGGGCAACAAGATTTATTCATGAGTCTTTAAGAGTCTGAAGTCGCTGAAAAGGGTCGAAATGATCAAAACAGATCAACCTGAGCGACACTTTCTGGTATAATTGACTTTGACATGTGACCGCTGTAATTTCTCCTGAAGACAGCGATCGAGGATCCGAGTCACTGTTGTGTTGGTTCCCAGAAGGCTCATGATCTGTTCCTGGATCCTTAGTTTTAATCCAGGACCCTCTCATAGCTCACAGGTAAAGGGGAGGAGTTGAGGGGCGGGGCTTCTCCGCAGCCCACGCTCAGGCATGCATGTTTCATTCGTTTCCGGCAAAGAGCCTGCCGCCTGTGCGGTGGCGCTGCAGCCCCGGGGCGACACCCCTCCTCTTCCTACCAACCCCGCAGCGGTTGGCTCAGATTGGATGTGTGGCTGCAGGGGGATGTTCCCCCACAGCCAGGCATGACGACAGCCTGGAACAGAACCTCAGCCGCCTCCCCGGAGCTGCTCGCCGAGGCTGCCCGCCGGCTCCGCCGTGATGAAACCCAGGAGGTAACCAATTCCTTCTGCCCGTTGCACAATCACACACACACACACACACGGGCTGGTTCTCCGCTCAGAGCCGGAGGAAGAGGAAGTGACCCCTGAGAGGGAACCCAGTCGAGTTCGGGGGTCAGGATTTAAATCGCTAATAACGTTTGAAGGTTCGTCTGTAACATGGCCGACTTTGTGGTGAATTACGCGGCGTGACGCGATAAGCCGTTGACTGTAGTTTGTACAATTACAAGACGTTACATTATCGTAATGAATGATTTAATGAAGGAATTCATGTTTTTCATTCCCACTTTGCTTTGTGAAGCACTTAATAAATGGAGCACTTTAAAAAAAGGCTACAAAGTTTTGATTGTCAAACTTTCTGCAGTTGGTGCTTCTCTGTTTTTTTCAGTGGCACTTTTATGATTATGTGGCAGAGCGGTTTTAACTAAACTTAGTAAATGTCATATTATTAAACTATTCCATGGGACAATCAACTTAGCAATTTATTTTCCTTGGTCCAGTACCGATTGTTAGGTTGCCTGATTGTGTTTGTCTCATTACATCATGCCTCATCTTTCTTGTTTAATGGCAACATGTATTACTTTTATTATTTTCAGAAGTTAAATGAATAACGTTGAACGGCTTGCCCATACAAAAGACATTAACTGATTCCACTGAATTTTATTCAGTAACTTTTTACGGATATGGCAATTTGCAATACATGGTATAATATTGATCCTTCTCAATACGCCAACCTGTATGCAAGTCGTCCCCTCAGGCCGTTTTTCACTGGTTATATCTTTATACTTTCCTGAACGAGTCTTGAGAGGATCCGTTTATGCTGGTCTTGCTCATAATCCATAGTGGAAAAGCCTTTCGTGAAAATACAGAATACTCCAGTCAGTCATCAGATAAATCAATAAGCTATATTGATGCATGATGGATTTGACTCCCAAAGACGAACCTTAAAATCTAAATGTGTAAATCATAATGCGTAAATTTGTCATTTTTTATTGGAATGCACTGCGGAAATGTGTTTTTGTTTGTCGTATGAAACGCCTTCACGGCTAAGTGAACCCCAACAGGATTAAATTAAGAAGTCTGAACTGCCAGCCTTGGAGAAAGTTGCCAGTGGACTTCCAAACAAAAGTTGGAAGTAGTTCACTCTCAGCCACTCATTTATAAATCCTGTAATCTGTCCGTGCTCAAAAAGGCAAAAGAAGGAAAGAATTCTCTGTGCCATTGTTCAGTGGGGACAATAGTATCGGGGAAACAAAAACACCACCACCACGGCGACGAGCGTAGATTCTCCAGTCGACGGAGCGGCGGCAGCGCGAGCTGACCCACTTTAAATCCACGACGTGAAGGTGATATATGGGAGGCACGACGCCATCGACGAACGAGGCTACGGAAAGGAGCCGCAAAGATTTACACACTTCCTCGTTTACTACCGGCGAATAATTAGCATGTTAGTGCAGACGCTGCTCACTTTCCTCATCAGGCTGCCGCTCAATAAACGTGACGGTTTCCTCCTTTCCTGGCCTTATAAACACATCAGCAGCGCGACTCATGTGGTTTAATGACAGCAGTAAAATATTGAAAATGTCACTGACAAGAAGCTATAAATTACAGCGCCAAACACTGAACCCTGTGGGGTCTCAAACCAACAAAGACTTGGGGATTGGGCGGCGGGGGAGGGGGAGTATCTCCGGCAATAAATGGTTTGTGCTCCTGAAGGCGCTTTTTAATTATTTTTTTTTTCAGTCGCAAAAAGAGAAGGGAAGGGAGGGAAAAAAAACCTCTGTATTTCAGGTCAAACCCTAATGCGTGGGCTATGTTTGGCCTGTATGGATCAGCTGGGATTTGTGAGGTCCGCTGATAGTTTCTGAGAGTCAATGATACATGATGCCTATAAGGATGCGGGGTAATTGCCGGTTACTCTGCGAACATGACAAATTGCCTCCACCGTGGCGAGGTCCCTCAAGTGAAGCAAGGCGCTGCGAGGTCGCGCTGAGTTTAAGAGTGCTATCAGCCGCTGACCTTGACTGTTCACACTCGCTCAGGCATGGCACGGGGTGGGTGGCACGGGACCTGGGCGAGAGGCGTTTTTTGACGTTCAGAACTCTGGTCGCCGCCAGCGCTTGCCACTGCGGAGGCAGAAACGATGCTGCCAGGCAAAAAAAAATAAATGACGCTTGATTGTGCAGCTCGCTAATTGTCAGAGCGAAACCCTCTCACCTCGTGGGATTGTTTGACATTTCAGGAAATTGCTTGTTATTTTGTGACCAAAGCGGAATACTCGTTTAGAAACAAATGGAAGCGTATTATCCTGTGTACATGAACAAAAAAAAAGCTTGCGAGCGGTACATCGGGTGACATTATCCTCAAAGTACATCATCATCTAATTAGCATGTAGCTTAGGGTTGGGGTTAGGGACATGAATAGACATGGAAGAGGTTGTTAATTACAGGCTGGACCAGCAGGTCTGCTACAGTCAGATGTGATGCTGGGTCTGCTGGGCTGCTTCTGGTCTCCCCTTTGTGCATCTGCAGTTTTAGCAGGAAGCTGATTCTTCTGACATCTCTCTCTCTTTATCCCCTTCTCTGTTTTGTTTTGTTTCTTCCTAAGCATGTGAGGCCTCTCCACAGGATTCTGCGACAGTGTGTATAAGTGGGAGCTTTTAAATTCCCGGGTTGAAACAGTTGCGTGCAAATTCAAATTAAAGTGGATATAAGTGCCGCTTGCCGTCTCTTTTATCTTCTCACCTATTATATCACGATGCTAGCCATGTTCCTGTGATCCCGGCTAGTTAATTAGCCATTTTTTTCCCCTTTTTAAAGCCTGCTGATATGGAATAGTCCTGCCTGTCTAACTGCACGCCCATGCAGCGACCTTTTCTTCTTCTCTTTTTTAAGTAAATGGTTTGAACTTTCTGAACTCGTCGCAGGTTCCGCACACGGCTCGGCACAATCAAAATTGGTTTTGTTCATGTTTTAATTGCTAATTTCTGCAGCATTTATTTTTTGCTCCTGTTAAGCCAGCCGAGCTACAGGGATGTTTTTTCTTCTTCCCCCATCGTTGTCTTAAGAGCAATTTGTCTTCCGTGTACATTAAGACTGAACGGCTGATGGATCTACTCATCGACTCTCCCGCTAATTGTCATCTGTTCGCCTGCACGCAAATTAATTGTTGTAGTAATGTGACAAATTTGTTTATGAATTTTAAACGCAAATGTCTCATTAACATCAAGAGATAAACACAAATGACGGGTAACAACATATTGTGATACAAGTTTTTACAACGTTGTCCATCAAAATGATGGACTACAGCAGCTACTTATTGCAACCTCTGCTGTTTGGAGCACCTCAGTAATAGCTAATAACACACACGCTGTACACTTAAAAAAATGACTCTTTTTTTTTTTCTTCCTGTCATAGCTAAACCTCAAACTCACAATTGCTCACTATCGTATTTTTCAAAATTATTAACAACAGCTATAGAGAGTAATATGGTAACATAGTCACTAGTAGCTTCTCTTGGAGGAATGTAGATAGTGACCAAAAACACTTTGCATTCGTGCTCCGTCAGATTGATGTGCCAGACTTCCAAACTGGGATCTTTACTCCGAAGCAGCCTTCAAAAAACAAAACACAAGCCGACTTCCCAGACACACATCGAAATTAAAAAAAAAGAAAGAAAGAAAAAAGAAATCACAGCGTTTCCTTTTGGCACATCCAAGTTTAATTTGTACACATAGAATTTTGCTGCTGAAGCACATTATTTCAGACTGGCTTGACTCTGTCATGTTCCAGTGCCTCTCGAGCACCCAAATGAAAAGAGAAAAGCGCTGCGCGGACGATAACATGCAAACTCCCTCGATCCTCGCCCGCTCTGGCTGCACGGCGCTCGTAGTCGCTGCTATTTAAAACAACTCAACGGGGATGAATCTATTTTGCATTAAACCGTTCCTTTTCTGAAGACTCTCCCAGGGCTCCTGACAAATACACGTTTCCGAGGTTGGACAGCTGCACAAGTGAATGTTTTTAGACAAGAAGCTCCCCTTGTTCTCTCCTTCCTCAGAAAGCACTTTGAGATACGATGGAGACGTGCCGCTCTCCTATTTTATTTAATTAGATTCTTGGTCGGTGCGTGAGGAAAAAGATTGCGCACGCTGTGATTCCACCTTCTTACCTTCCTTCTCTAGTTAACAGCACAGCCTTTGAAATCAAAGCCCTTGTCTAAATATAACCCCTCTCACTTTTACCTTTTTCTGTGTATAAACAGGCAAACACAGGACCATGGCGGCCCAATGGGTGTGAGAGGCAATTATTTGGAGAGAGTTGCAGGTTGAGGGAGGCATGTTAATTACCTCGGTGTATTCGTGAGACGCTGCCTCTTCCCTTTTTCTTTTGTTCTGCCTCTTTATGAGCTGATTAATTATGAAACAATGTGCAGGTGATTCATCTGAGAGCAGGAAATGTTTAAACCTTTCTTCTTCCTCTCACACACCAGCTGTAAGGGAGGGCGGTGTGGGGTGGCGGGGGGGGGGTTGGGGCTCTGAGGATGGAGAGGCACGGAGCTCAGTTCACACCGGCACTTTTTTAACTCAGACAAGGGGGGGGGGGGTCAGTGTTGAGGTCAAATCAATTCCATTTCATCAGTATAGTTTACCAAGAAGATACCGACACTGTGTCCAGTGGCGCTGTTAGCACACCCGCCCCACCCCCCACCCGTATTAAACAGGATGTGCCAACTAAACATAAAATAAAATGTACTCAGAGTCACATTCCTAATGCTGTTACAACATTACAATACATTATATTGTAGGTGCACGAAACAGGCAAAGAAGAGACTCTGATTCACATTCTGTGCCATTACAGCACTGCAGTACATCACCTACATTAATGTTAACGTGGATTGATAAAGCTGGTAAACAAAACACACTCCAGCTCACGTGCTGGGCTATTAAGGCAGGACGACTTGAAGGATGCAGCACTTAAATCTTAATGGAGAGACGTGTGTGTGTGTGTGTGTGTGTGTGTGTGTGTGTGTGTGTGTGTGTGTGTGTTGCCTCTGCCTCGGTGCATCAATGCATGTAGCGTAGCAGCTGATAGCCTCGTTCTCATTAAGAGTGCGTGATGCCATCCACATACTGTACATGTGTGCAACTCCTCCTCTGAGTGAGAGGAGTGGCGGCGTGTACTCTGACCTGATCTACCAAACGCAGTCCTACTCTACACACACACACACACACACACACACACACACACACACACAATGATGAAGCGGGTTCATGCATGATCAAAACAAGTCGTTAACGAGACGAGAGTGGCGAGAACCTCCAGAAGATGATCCGTCAGAGCATCTGAGAAGCAGATGCTCCGTGTTTTGAAGGGTTCTGGTGAATTGCTCTCATCTCATCAACAAGAAGGGGGAGAAAAAAAAAAAGACTTTCCACCTTGAATGCAACTTGACAAAACAAAGACTTCAACGCAGCCTGTCATAGTCCGAGTGTGAAGACACATCAGTCATTTGTGCATCATAAAGTCCCACGGCTGCCTTCGATAGATTAGGATGTGAAAGTTGGTGCAGCAATTTTTGGCTATTCTGTTTGTTTCATGTCACGGTGGAATTAGCTTGCAAGCTCGCTTGAGAATCATCTGGGTTATAAATAAAGAACATTTGGTTACGTCCAAATCAATTTCTGGCAAGATGCTTGAAACTATTTTTTTTAGTCCATTGAACATCAGCGAGTCGACTGGTTCTTTCTTTGGGGGGGGGGAGTCCCTCGGAGGCGGGTCGCTTGGAGGGCTTAAGGAAAAGCAACCAATGGGAATAGAGAGTGGGGGAGGGACCCGTGGGAGAGAGACGCTAAAAACGAAGCAATTTGGCAGGGAGTTGAGACGGCTGTAAACAAAGGGCTAAAGTTACTGTTTTCTGGAGGTCTATGAAGGTTTTGCTGCATATTAAATCCTGCAAAGCTGCTCCACTGGAGTCTGAAAATGGGCCCAACATCTCGGCCCCTTAATGTCTTCCTCTTATTTGGATAATGCATGTGTTTTAATGCACTGTGCCAGGTGAGAAAACAAAAGCAGTGGGCGCAGCACAGACATACAGTAGGACAGCAGGAGCGCAAAATCCTTTTTTTTTTTCGAACCGAGGCCTGTGAACACTTCGAACGGCTCTCCGTGCATGCAAACGACGGCGTCGCTCGGTTTTTAAATATGCCTGGCTGCGTCTCACAGACACGCCGGCCTTCCCATGTGGGACAAGAGAAAAAACTCCCATATTGAGATAGTCCACTCATGATGTGACCATTCCAGACACTCTGTTTCTACTCATCACGGCAGCGGCACTGTGGGAGATCGGCAGCGAGCTGGAAAATCATGATACAATTGAGGAGGAGCGCCACCGCGAAAATGGGCAGTGAGCGGGCGGAGGAGTTTAAAACTTATTTTTGCAGTTGGGTGGCTGTGTTATCCCCACAGCAGAGGCGTCAGTTTTTTATCGCAATGAAAGGGGAGGGTGGCGGATAGCTGATGAAAAATGTCTAGGAATCAGCGGCGTCCCTCAGAGCCACGCGTTAAACCTCTCATTGCTGCCGCTAAGCACTTTCTTTTCTGCATCACATTCACAACATGATAATAAAAAAAATATCTAGCCTTTTATGTATTGGTTTGGTGGCATGTCTGCAGGGCGTTTTTTAGTTTCAATAAAACAATACGCACATGATTCAGCCGGCGGTCAGAAATGTTCAGTCCTTCCGCCTCCTACTGGGCGGTGGGTCAAGGTTTCACTGTTTCCGTCCCTGAAGCGCTGGTTTTAAGTTATGCACTCCCAGGCTTTGTCACTGAGTGGGAGGCTGAATGACAAATTATAGAGACCAAACAACTTTTTAGCACTTTTTCCTTTGTGTGCTGGCAGGAAATAAAAGTATTCGGCCAACGTCTGTCGGAAACAGCTGCGTTTATGCATGAAGGCTCGTCAGGCCATCACTTAATTATTGGCTGTGACTCTTTCCATTAGTGTTTCTCAACCCCAGGGGTCCGCAGGCCCCTGGTGGCATGTGGTGTAATTGCAAATAGCACTATTTTACTTAAACATCACTGAGATTTTTAGTTTTATTGAGAGACATCTGCAGGAAAACTGAGTGACTTGCAATGTTCGGCTGAACACTTGAAACTAAGCTACAAACAATGAAAGGTTTCACCATGATGACATGGAAAAAATACTTCAATTTTAGATTGGAATAAGGGTTATGTTTTGGATGAAACAAACTGTGGGCAACAGAACAGGGAGAAGAAAATAGATGTCACAAGGAGACTTTGAAAAGACAAACACACAATATTGAAATTTACAGCAACTGATCGTGACCCTCTGTGGCCTCAATGGTTTCTTCTGATGTGTGGAGCTGCTCTTGAGCCGAAACCTGCACACCTACAGCGATGTCCATGTATCAGGTGCAGCAGTCGTGCAGGCAAGATTGCGGAGTTGCTCGCGGGGAAATCGTCTGAGTTCATGGCAACGCAAAAATAACACGCGAGTCGAACTTCAGCAAATTCCTCTTCATGCTTCTTACCAGGAAGCATCGCCGTCTGCCGTCTGATGATGATGATGATGATGATGATGAAGGAGATGATGGTGGTAAAGATGGTAGTGATGGTGGTGTCCACATGGTTGTTTCAAACTGAGCAGGGGTTCAGAAAATGTCACCAACAGCTGCTTTAGAGGTTTTCCAGTTCAACTCATTTGACTGAAGGTCAAACAAGGCTAATACACTGAGGCACCGAGTCATCCTCATTTTATAAATTATATTTTTATTATAAATTAGTTCCTGGTACTTTTTTCCCCTGTGATGGCAGCTCAGTTGTTTTTGCTCTTGGCAGTTTTCAATTATTTAAAAGAGGCAAACCGGCCTGTTCGGGATGTCAGCGTCCAGCTGTGTTGGTCACACCGCTCCCGCTTCCTTCCCACGGACATATCACCATTCTCCTCGGCTCCCCTTTCAAGTTTCTCTGCCTCTCCGTGGAGTCCTTCCCCCAGGGAAGCGGTCTGGCAGATGTTTATACCTCTGGACTTCAGTGCGTCTTGTGTGAATTCTGCACTTCCACCGTAATATAAGACAGAAGAGTCTCTTTTTTTTTTTAATGGTGGGTGGGGGAGGGGTCATTTTTTGCATTGAAAAGCTTTTTAAGACAGACTGGGGGATTTGTTTGTGAACTAAACATCTGCACATCTTAGGAAACGTGCACTTTATGAGTGATTATCATGATAAGAATTGCTCTCAAAAGGAGCATCTACATCAGAGCTACTAAAGCCAGCAGATAAGCTCCACTCCCCACACGGGCCCTCGCTCTGCTTTCTCATTTCCCTCAACGAAGGTGCGAGCGCCAGTGGAGGCTTGAAGGTCATATTTCATCTTTGCGCTCATTTATTTTTTGCTCTCATTTGCATGAGGTTTGCTAGATGAATGATTTGTGTTTGTCTTTGTGATGTTTGCTGCTCAAACTGATTTAGAAACCTGCTTGTGAATGCATGAATTGCAAAGTGACAAGCAAGTTTGTTGAACGGCACCAGTTTAACAAATGTGTGGAAGCCCAGTGTGGTGGTGAAATATGAGCTAACTGGGATGTTTCCACGTACCTGGGTTCAATTCCACTTATGCTGGATGCAGGTAGAGCTCATCAGCCATTGTCAAGGTTTTGATGAGGTGGTGGCGAAACATGATGGCTGCCAAGCTCATTGCTGGGCATCTCCATCATCCCGATCCGACGGCATGCAAGCAGCCTTGAGGCCTTAATTAAGTTTGACAAAACTGGGTTTATGATCAAAAATCACCATTGCGCTCCAACCTCCATCCTTCAGTCCGCCGCTGAGTGCCAGAACGTTTTGGAAAGGTTCCCCCAGTTCCTTTCAGGCTGCACCAGAGAAACCATCCGCACAATTAAAGCTGCAGGACGACTGAGAACAGAGGCCACAGACTGGGCATGTGAGAAACACTTCAAAATCTAATAACCTGTTATTACAAAGCTTGGTTTAAAAAGAAAAGAGAGAGAAAATCCATTGTGAGGAAAAGGTTGAAGCGCTGGGTGTTTTGCAGCTGTCCCACTGGGGAAGTAGCAGACACTGGCCACTGTCGTTAATACAAGTCCTCAATAGGAGAGGGCGAACATTGGGAATTTTTTGAAAGGTTGATTTTATTTAATCAAAAACACAACTGCCTCATTCCAAAGGTTATCTTATGGTGATTAAGGACTTCTTTAATCAGTCCATTCATTCAAATGGACTCAAATTGATGGCCGGTATTCTGGTCTGATCTAATGGGCTGTAAAAATGTCAGTCGTTACGATGTTGGTCGGAGATATTATGGGATGGTATCCGTCCAGTAATAGGCCTGCAATGATATCGTCCTGTTAATCCTCCACCGCTGCCCTGGGGTGACAAAAGAGATCTCAAGAGGTTGGTCTTTGAGACTCTCTACTTTCACTCTTTTTAGTCGAAAGAGTGAAAGTAGCACAAGTGGTGAAGGAAAATATTCCTGTGTCGTGAGACACAGATGGACAAATGAAACTTTACTGCACTTGTTGTTATACTCAAACGGCGACTCTGTGCTTTTCTTCAAATGTCGCTATGCTGTGGACTTGTTGCCGTGGTTACAACACCGTCATCGTCGTCATCATCTTCTCAACCGTAGCAGGCCGAAGGACCAAAGCCTTGATGTGCAGTTGAAAACTTGACCCGCTGTCAACATGCTGCTGCATTGGTCGCCGTGTAGATGCAAAGATGGAGCCGTCCATTACAGTTCATCCTCTCTGCTTGTCACATTTATGTAACAGATAAAATTGCTTTCAGCTGCTTTTTATGTCTTGCGTTCTGCCTCCCTCTTCCCTCCCTCGTTCCCCCACCTCCCTTTCCGCTTCACGTCCTCGGCCGGTGAGGGTTCTTGTCTGATCAGACTTCTTGTGGCCATTTTTTTTTTTTTTTGAACACCTTTGTGCATGGCCGGTGGTTTTCTGTTTATAGTTCCTGCGGGGTGGAACAGATGGACACAGGCTGGCACCTGAGGATCATACCAAGAAACGATGACCTTCTGCAAAGTCCTTGCCCAAGTTTTTTTGGTGCGGCCACAAGCCGCTGAGTGTGTTGGGACCCGACCAACTGCTGCTCCTGTGTACACAGACCCACCGTTCCCTGCCAAGCCTCCAGTCTCTCCGACTAATGGCTGGTCCGGTGCGAAAGGGAGAGAAAACACAAATAAATTAACAGAATGTTACATTTGAATAAAATGTTGGATGCACATTACCAATACAAACCCCCTTGGTTTTGAAATGTGTAGTTATCAAAAGAAAGGACTCACTTCCTGACAAGTGGCCTGGCATTGTGAGAAACTCTCTAAACTTGAGAATCATGTTTGTGTCTAAGTTTTGGTCTGATGACACATTCAGTAAATCCACAAAGTTCTTTTTGTTGTTGTTGTTGTTGTTATTGTTGTTATCAAATTACAACTGTTTTCACGGTAGACACAATTTGCCCAGAGCGAGTCCAGACATGTCTGCTGTCTGAGTTGTTTAGCAAGACACTGAGTAGTTTAGAGCAAATTGCCAGTAAACACAGAGAAAAAAAAAAAAAAAAGCTTCCGACCGCCTGTGAGGTGACGTGTGTCCACGTTCGCTGCACTTCATCAAGTTTCTGCACCGTGAGCACATCCATGCACAGTTGGGTCCACTTTATTGGCAGTGCAGTGTGTGTGTGTGTGTTTTTTTTCCTCAAACCACATTTTGTTTTCTCTTCTACTTCCTACTTCTACATAGTAAGCACGGAGGCTGAATTACCGCTGCCTGCCCACCCGCTTCCTTCTTTGGCCGCGGTTCATGAGTGCCTGGGCCTCCAGACCTCCTGCAGAACGCTGCGCCTCGGTATGTTGAACGGTGCCCAAGACCACCTTCCAGAGAGCAGTGCAGAGCACGAATGGTCTGCAGTTGGAGGTCAAGTGCGTCCAGACCCCCCAATGTGAACACGTCTCAATGTGTCGTGCATTTCTGGTACACGTACATGCACATTCTCCTCACACATATTTATTTGGCTACTTGATAAATAGAAATGAAATGCAACTTTAAAAAAAAAAAAAAAGAAACATGAGAACACAATGATCTTGATTTTTGTGAATGCGTTTGTGAGGTTTGCATTGTATGGCGAGGAAGGAAAATGACGTTAGCTGACAACCAACGTGAGAATGAAACAGAACAGAAAATAATAATTATGCAGCTGCGTCGCTCACATGATTATGAGTGAACGAGGTTCAAGTGGAGGGGGTGCAGCTCCTCCGTCCAGTAGCAGCCAGCAAAGCAAACAACCCCCCAACCCACCCCAACCCCAACACTGTTGGAGGGGCTTTGGCAGTGATCCACTCTCAGAAGCAGGAAGAAACACTCAGCCGCATGTCCTTCACACTCAGACCCTTCCTCCAGCAACGCTTACATACATACATACATACATACATACATACATACTTAGATAGATACATAAATACATGCGGCAGTGCACATTGCCTTGTATTTATTTTTCATTCCATGCATTCGAATGCTCATCCATTTTTGATTGTATCACTAATGCATTTTTTTGTATTGTGGCTGTTGAAAAAGCAAAGCAAAGAGAAGCCAATGAAGCAGTGGGCGGAGCTGTGATAGTTGTGTTACTTCTCGCTGTGTGTGAAGCTGGAGACCAAACTGGCACAATGTGCGCGGCACATCTTAGCGCCCCCTGTGGACTGCTCACTCCTTAGCAATGAATAAAATAAAATGGCTCTCGTGTGAGTCAACGAGTTGCGTTTGATTCAATAAGTCAAAGGCATGATGCAGAAATACTCACATTATCAGCTACAGAGTAAAATTAAATAAATTGAAAACACCCAAAGGATACATTTGGTGAGGTGTATATAGTTTGGAGCAGTTAGTGTTATTTTTATTTTATTGTACCTTTGGGAATAAATCCAATGTGAATGGAGTTGGCATTAGATGCAGTTTGAAGGGTATTTTCCTATATACTGGTACCACATGCCTTTGCACAGACCTGTTTAAGCACAAGTATCAGTCATTGACTTTCCGTCAAGACTTTTTAAACATCTCTACATTATCTTTTTTTCCCATTTAAGAACTGTAAGAAGATTGAATTTTTAAAATGAAATGAAATTAGATTAATGAGTGTCTCAACAATATATAGCTTGCAATCAATTTTGTCTATTTGCTGGGATTTTATTTAATAAAAGAGTAATTTTTAATTTCATGCAGTCATACAATTTTTCAGTTATTACATGTTCAGAGGTAATATCTAACTTTTACCTTTAATTTTCAGACTTCAGTTTTATTCATCACTTGGGTTTATTGTGATAATGAATCACCATCTATTCACCTCATTCCAGCTGAATTTCATCAGCAAATGTGATATTCAAATTTTAACCATGCGAGTGAAATTGATTTTAAGTAACCTGCAAACATACACTGTGAGATGTGAGAACCTATGTGTGGTGTGTGTTTCTAACCACCTGCCTTGGCCCTATTTATTAACTTTAGTCCCTTAAAAACCACAAGCATGACATCATGTGGTTTTAATGGCAAATTGATCCAGTGCTCAGTAGGTAATTACCACTGCGCAACCGTGGCGCATATCAATGAAGGGAAAGAGTGCGAGTATCCACATTGTGCGACGGTGTGAGGAAGCAGTCCTTTCTTAAGGGGATGGAACAAAATGCTCCTCGGCAGCAACTTTCATACGGCGACCAGCGGTTGCCAGTCACAGCCCAAATATCCCCCTCGACCTTCATGAACATATCTTTAGCCTTCATCCTCTCTGTCTTTCCTTGGTGCTCTTTGTCTCCGTCATCCATTGCAGCCCAGGACCAATAGCCGCGTGTATTTACAGGCACCACCGACACAAAACCAATATTGAAGCAGGCGTAACCTTTGACATTTATCGGCATGCTGTTCCCTCCAACAAGGAGACGACGAACAATGAAGCCATTCACTAACCTTGTGGGGGAAGTTGGGAGCCTCTGCTTTTTTTTTTGACAGGAAACTCTGTCTCTGCCTCCCCGCCCCTTCCTCTTGCCCCCCAACTCCCTCCCTCCCTCCAGCTTTCCCTTACCGCCTGTCGGCCTGGAAAAGGCAATTAATATTCCTTTGCTGAGCAGAGGCTTTAGTTTTCGGCTGATGGCGAGGAGCTCGCTGGCTGCCACCTTTTCCCTCCTACAAGTCAGATAATTACCTATTTAGATGTTGCTGAGGAGATGTGTGCGTGTGTGCGTGCGTGCGCGAGCGGGTCTCAGTGTGTTGGCCCGCTGCCACAGCTTGTGAAAAGAAGCACCATGAAGTGGGTCTGTCGCTATGAGTTAAGGGACACAGGATGGCTGCTCACCAAGAATGAAGGAAAAAAAGAGAGACAAAAATTGGGAAAACAAGGCAGAGGACAGTAAAGCAAACACGGCGCACTTCAGACTTTGACATCATGGGTTTCCCTCTCAATGTTACGGTTGCTGTAAACACCCCCCATCCCTACCCTCTCCCCCTCCGAGTATCAACACACACACACACACACACACACTTACTCACACACACAGCGGCCCACAAATTTCATTAATGTCTGGGGTAATTACTGCAGATCTAATCGAAAGCTGTCATATTTCTGCAGTTAATGGGCTCGGCATGGAGGCTGCCGAGGTGAAGGGCTTTCTGAAAGGTCAGCTGACTCATCACCCGCCGCCCTCCTCCACCCTCCTCCACCTCCCACCCTCCAGCTCTGCCCACCACCCACACCTCTTAAATCTCAATCAGGCGCGGGACGCCTCGGCCGTTCATTAGCTGGCTACCCGGCGGCCGTCTCTCTTTCATCTCCACGCTCGCGTGCCCACCGCCGAGCGCTGCTCTCCCACCGTCAGCCTCTCCCGTCTCCTCCGCCGGAGCCCTTCTCTCCAGGCGGACCGCCACCCACCCTCCTCCCCCGTAGGTGCAGGAAGGGGTTGGACGGCTCGAGGAAGCTCTTGAACCCGCCTACGTACTTTCCGCTGCTTCCAGCCGCCTCGATCCCTCCGATGTCTTCCGGCTTTGTTCGCCTCTGTTTCCCTTCCCCGCTTTCCTCTGACGCTCTGTCTGCCAATCAGCGCAGCGTATTGCATGTAACTACCTGTGGCGGGGCAAAATGGTTTGTGTGTGCAGGTCTCCGGCCGGCCGGCTCGCACAATATGGGCGACGAAGCCTGTCGCCGAGCTGAGGGCGGCTCCCCGGGGTCGCCCCCCTGAGGCGGAGCCGAGATTGAGTTCATTATTCAGCAGGAGTGTCTTCCAGCTGTGGAGGGAGTGAGACAACGCCTGCTGCCACTGTTGCTCTGCCTGTCTGTTGCGACTCGTCCAACTCGCTCGTCCATGGGGGGACTGGGCTCCAAATATTGCGTCGCACCCAAACTGTCACACATGCATATTGGCAGCCAGTATTCGGGTTTATTCCTTTTTTTTTTTTTGCATGTGTGCCCAAAAGTGTTTCTTCCATAAGCAAGGCAAATGTTTTCATTGGAAAAAACACACTCACACTGAGCTTTCTTGTACCGCATCCGTCTTTGCTTGTAGTTTTATTCTAATATATACACGCAATGTGCATCGCCTGTGGGCAGCAATTAAACAGAAGAGCTGTGCATCTCTAGATGGCAGTAGTGAGTCAGCACATCCCGGTAGGAAGAGTGTGTCTGCGGTTGCTCTGCGTGAGCACGTACCTGCTTGTTTGCTTTCCCTTGAGGTTAATGAGGTGTTGGAGTATAATCTTGAAATGCAAGTAATGAGCAATAAGCACTTTTTCTTTTGTTCCGGTACTACTTTGTTGCCGTGCAACATAACCGGGGTAACCGGGGTGAGTGTGAGAGACTGTGTGAGCTTTGTTTTAGTTTTCACATGCAACTAATTAACTTGGAATTGCTTTTTGGTGAGACTCGCCCCTCGAGCGGCCAGACGGCAGCGCAGGCAAGCGCCACCGGGGCGACTGTGCGCTGCCGTCTCTGATGACGAGCTCGAGAAATTTGAATACAATAGCCTGCTGTATGTGTCTTGAGAGTGACACTGTAGCTGTAGATGACCTCCCTGTGAGGCTGAAAAATAAATAAATATCTGGGACCATTGTTCCAGTTATGGCCCCGCTGATGTGAAGCGAGGATTCTTAAATCATTTTGATGGCAGCATATTCTGCTGGAACACACACACACACACACACAGACGCACACACACACACACACACACACACACCCGGGGCGGCTCGCATTACCCTGACAGGGATACAACAATAGCCCATTTTTAAATTCGCCTTTTCTGAGAGAGAAAATCATTTTCAGTGTGATGACAGAGCAGCAAATGGCTTGTCATCCCGCAGCTTGATTAACAAGCAGCAAGACCCCCCGGGGGCGGGGGTCGGGGCAGGGGGGAGCCCGTTGATGCTCATCGCTCTCTGGTCGAGATCGAGTGGCTGCGCTTGCTCTCGAACCTGACAAAATAGCATCAGCAACATCCAACATTTCTCCTATTAAAGAAAAATAAAGAGGTCAAGAAACCCCCCGAATGTCAGACCGCATTTGCAGTCGGATCTCAACTCCGTCCTCATTTAATAAAATCGCCTTTGACTTCTGAGGGAGGATGTTGTGGTTTCTTGTGAGGACATTAAGCCGAGGCAGAAAAAAGTAGAAAAAAAAAAACCCTGAACGGCGGAGTTATTAGCCAGATAATGAGCCTGCAACTTTGACAGGGATCGAGCAGGGTCAAAAGCTGCTGCTAATTTAGGTTGACGCCGTCGTCGGGCCAAAAAGCAAGAGCCGCACAAGGCGACCGCCGTCGGACGTGGTGTGAGGGCTGGCGACACCGCCCGTGTCAGTCAGCCAGAAGAAGAGCCCCCAGGGGGCGCCGCGGGAGAAAAACAACTTGGCGGGCGACGGACCGAGCGTCCATCAGACAGATGTCGGGCCGTCCTGAGGTCGTGTGAAGTGTGCGTTTGTCGCGTGTCAGCGTGTTCTCGCGACAGGCGGCAAAAGCAACAATGCGCTCCCTCGTGTTCCGACCTGGCAACCGCAAAGTGCACGACACGCAATGCACGAGTGGCTGTGAGGCCACCGCCCCCCCCACCGCGCTGCAGCACCGCCGGCTCTCGATTCTCCTGGACATGTTAGATCGGTCCGTCGTCGCACTCCAATCCAACATCTGCTCCGACTGATGAAGCTGATGACTCGGTAATTAGGTGGAAAACTTAAAAAAAAACAACCTGCGATGGAATTGCGACACTGATGCACTGCCTTTTTCTTGACGACGAGCGCTTGCACGAGTATTGGAACTCCTCGACAAGTTGAGGCTGTTCAACTGTTCAATCAAGACGTAGCCGACGCGTGATTGCGAGAGGGGAAAAAGGCAAGCGGCTCCCAGCAGCCGCTGGAAAAGCCTCATGAAATTATTCATTTCAGTTTTTTTCTTTTTCCCACTGCTCTCTTTTTCCAGCGGGCTTCAAAAGCAGAAAACAATGCATTCCTGGCAGTGAGGAATAGCGCGGGCCCAGTGTAATATACTTTGTCCTTGAAGAGTTGGACTTCCTTATTCCCTCTGACAACTCAATAATAAAGCATTACCGACTGCTTGGCTTCAACATTCGGTGTTTGCCCGTACTTTTTCGCTGGGGGGGGGGTCTTCACACCTGAGACATAGTTCCGAGACGCCATGGTGTTCCCGCCTTGGCACAGTTCCTTTGGACATATGCAAACATTGCAGAACTATGTGGTACAAAACAAGGGAGGAGGAGGCGGTCTCCACTGGTTTCCTTTTTCCTTTTTGTAATTATTTAAAACCACGTGTGAAGCCAATTAAATGTTATATCTTTTTTGCATCACCTTGGTTGTTATGGCTATAGAGTGAATTATCACTAAGCCTCAGTGGATCTCCGATAGTTCAACTGTTACAGAATGGTTTCCCCCTTTGCGTTGGCAAGGACGAGCAATTCACAGTTAAAAGGCTTTTTTTCCTCAACACAGGGTAGAATTACAGCACAAACCTTTTTTTTTTTTTTTTTTCTTTCTATGGCTTCCATAGACAAAAATTAGCACAAATTGCATTTCTAAAGACTTTGAAAGTGGTGTCATGCAGGAATGACTTATACGCTGATATAATGGACGGCTACAGGGACTAAGAACGCTGCCTTGAACCTTTAAGTCAAGTATGTTATTCAAAAGGATCATTTTTGACAAACTCATACTCTATGGAGCACTTTGAATATTTGGAATTTAAAATGATAGAATTGATAAAATGCCATGGACAGACCATCGAACTAAGACTTGGTTATAATGAAGAGAATCTGCAAAACAACACGGCATGAAAACTATCAACTCCAGGAACTCTGAACACATTCAGCCTCATGTTTACCATGGCTGTGTGTTTTAAGACCTTTGACCCCCCCCCCACTATTAATAAGGTGCATCTTCAGCATTTTTCATTTCTTGCGCTCTCATTTATCATGTCTGAGGGGAAAAAACACAAGAGGGCAAAGGCAAGAGCCGCTCAAAGGCTGCTACAGTGGTTTATCACAGTAAGCGCACTTCCGCTGAGTGCTTTTCATTTATTTTTTCCCCAGCTGTGCTTCAGTTATATTTATTTACCTCTTGGTGGTCAATTGAAAGGAACGCATGTGGCAGCCGAACACTTATTCTGTTTGACTGTTGCTCCGAGTAGCCCACACAAGGGGTCTTTGAGTGGCTTCATGCTTCTGCAATCAACATATTTAGATATTTTCCCCTCAAAATACGCACCAAACGGATAATTTAAGAAAAGATCAGTTGCAGTTGAAGACCCGCAGTGTGTGTGTGTGTGTGTGTGTGTGTGTGTGTGTGTGTGTGTGTGTTTTCACCAATCGGTGACACACTCTGCTCAGGATGGGGGTGCGGACGGGTGACGCTGGTGGGCGTCCTTGACGTAAAAAAGTGCGCATGTCTCGCGGCTCATCAGCGTCTAATTTCACCTCGCCGCTTTATGAGCAGCTTTATGGGCGAGCCGCGCGCTAATTCTGCGGGATCACGCAGGTGTAGCCGCCACGCGCCGCTGAACTCTACAGTGTTGGGAGGAGAGCGAGCGCCCCAAATTACGCATGCCTCGCGCTGCATCCATCTGACTTTTTTCTCCCCCTCCTCCCTCCCTCCCGCCCTCCTGCCTCCCCCCTCTCCCTCCTGAAGACCCCCCTCAGACTCGCACTCCGCTGACATGCAGCCGAGCGCTATGATGAATTTCGGGCGAGCCGCCGCGCCACCTTGACGGCATTTAATCATTGAGGAAGAGCGAAGAAGAAGAGGAAGAAGAAATCAGGGGGACGCACTCATCCTTTATCCTCCTGCTCTCTCCCCACCCTGCCTCCCTCTCCTCTCCTCTCCTCTCCTCTCCTCTCCTCTCCTCTTCTCTCTCTCTCTATCTCCCCCCCGTCCTCTTCTTCCTCACACCGCCACGAGCTCGGTGCCCCGCGAGACGCGTCTCTCCTGTGGTCTGCTTCTGCGTGCGGTGCGGTGCGGTGCGGTGAGGCGCTGTGTGCATGTGCGGTGCGGCAGCAGCAGCAGAAGCAGCAGCGGCGGCAGCAGCAGCGGCGGCAGCAGCAGCAGCAGCGCTGCACTGTTCTGCGCATCCGGCTCAGCCTGCAACAACGGAGCACCGTCAAGCGGCCGCGGCTGGGCGGTGAAGGTGGGAGCGTGGAGCCGGAGCACCAGGCTGCGGGAGCAGCAGCAGCAGCAGCAGCAGCAGCAGCAGCACCAGGAGAAGCGCCGCGGCTCCTCGCGGCTCGCCCTCCGGAATCATGCGCGAGCTCTTCTTGCTGCTCGTGTCCCTAGCGCTGCTCTCCGGATTATTTCCGCGCGCCGAGCCCTCGACAGCGTCGGAGGAGGAGAAGAAGAAGGAGGAGGAGGAGGAGAAAGGTAAGAGGAGCATCCCATTGAACTCGGGGCACCGACCGCGGCCAGAGCGAGCGTCCCCGGCGCGGCTGCGGCTGCTCGGCCGCCCTGCAGCTGCACACTCCGCCGAACCCTGGATTTGCTCCGCGGAGTGTGGAAAAGTGTTGAAATTGCCGTTTACCCCCCCCCCCCACCCATTTGTGGGTCTGAACGAAGTCTGCGCCACTCGGGGCGTCACAGTGTGCGTCCCGGCTGACCAGGCAGCACATTGTGGAATATTATTGGGGGGGTCCAGTCGTGACGGTGCTTGTGTGAATGCAGTGGCAGCAGGTGAACCGAGCGGAGCTGCAGTCCGGTCTGCTGCGGGATCATCAGCCCCGCGTGGAGACTTCAATTGACAGCGAGCATCGTTGTGTGTAACTCTGGATGTGGCGCTCCCGCCTCGCGCTGCTGTCGGGGAACTCGTTCCTTGTGCGGCATATTGACTGTGGCTGTGTCTGAAAGATGATTGCCAATTACAGCCTGTCTGGGTCCATGCATGGCTGTGCGTCCCTGAAACTCACTAACACTATCAGGGGTGCTCAGAGGCTTTTGGGGTGGTGGTGGTGGAGGAGGAGGAGGAGGAGGCACCTTTTGTGCTCCATGCATCGAATGCTTGTTGCAAGTGTCACAAGCACAGGTTTGAAAAGCAGCCAGGGCTTCGAAGAATTCGTGAGGCAGCAGGCTTCTCATCCACCAATGATGGGAGGATGATTTTTTGGTGAAACGCTAACTTTTAGTCTTGGCTCTTCTGTTCTGTTGGGGCATTCACAGCAGAGACTTGATGAATCATCGGGCACTGAAGGTCTTGAGTCGACTTGATATTTCTATATTGATAGTTCTTAAAATGTATCTGTTAATTAAGGACCCTCCGGGTCGCAGTTCTTCGATATTCTCTTGGATTCCCACCAAAGCAGATGCTTGACTTGCGAGACTGTCACTGGCGCCGCATGCAAAAAAACAAAACAAAAAACAAACAAAAAAAAAACAGTTCTCTCCGGCAGTTGCAGCAAGCGAGGAAAATAGTGTTTACCTCTCTGTGTGCACGAAATGAAAAAGATGAATTTGGCTCTTGAACTCCCCCAGGATGCCCCTGCAACTGAAAGAGCAAGAGAGAGACAAAGAGATGGAGGGGGGTCCTCTGAAATAAGAACACATCCATTCGTATTTCTAAATAGTTGATGGAGTTTTTAGTCTCCAGGCGATCCGGTGCTTTGCAATGTGCTGCAGCTCCGAGCAGCACATCAACGGGAGTCCAACAAAATGTGACTTGTTTGGGGGCTGAGCTGGATGTCGAGGCTGCACTCTGATCTCAGCACAGCGATGCCTCTCCGTCGCCCTCAGTCACGTCCAGAATAAATGAACATTCCCGGAACTGTGCTTTCAATGGACGCCGACGATAATGGCATATCTTACTTCTTCTGACGCCAGAGCTGCTTGTTAGCCCAATTAGTCTGAAATCAATTTGCTTTGTGGCAGCATCGTCGTTACGTTTGAATGGCGAGTAGTCAGCCTGTGGTTTTTTTTCCCCTCCCCCTGGAGCTTTTTGGCGTCGGCTTGTTCCGGCGCGTTTGGCTCCCTTGTCACCTATCAGCGTGTCCATCTAACATTGACCAGGCTGACATGGCAGCCTTCTGCTGAGCTGACAAAATGGCAGAAGGTTCCAGAAGTTTCCTGTTTATCCCACTTTGCTTTTATTTTTTCCTTTTCTTTTTCCTTTTTCCAGCCCCAGATAAAGCGTTGCTGGGAATGAACTCCTCAAGGTTGTTTGAAATATATACATATATATATCCCATTTAATAGATGATAGTCCCATGGAAGACACAGATAGGTCCAGTCACTAATGCGGCTGAAGGCTGCCATTAGGAGCTAATTAAGAGAGATAGTATCACCGAGTGTGTGTGTGTGTGTGTGTGTGTGTGTGTGCGCGCGAGTGGATGGCTTGTGTGTAAATGTGGGGTAAAAGCCAGCAGCAGATGATAGAGATGTCATTTCGCCGCCTGTGTGCAGTTAACAGAACAGCACAGATTATCCTAATGGCAGTTTGTGGCATTTGCTGATATTAAACTTCTTAACTGGCCTTTCCTTTAAATTCTCGCAGTCAACATATCATACATTATAGAAATAAGCTCGAGACGTGCTTCGATTTGTGTCGTGAAAAGGGATCCGCGGTCTTGGTAAGTGGCTTTCAGCATGTCCCCGTTTTACCGTTTCTACCTGGGAAAGAAGGATAAAGCCGTGAAAGACACGGAGTGTCCCACTGGAAGGGGTGCAGCTCAACCTTTTGCAGCAGTATTGTAAGGTTGCTTTTGCAGTTTGAAGAGACCCTCATGATGGATTTCCTTTTGCTACTTCTGAGCCTTAAAAGAAAACAAAAAGATAAGGTACTGGCCTCAGGATGGCTACTAAACGATCCAGCCCCCTCAGAACAAGACATCCCAGTCTGTGTTGCTGCTGTATTGACCATCCTTTCTTTCTTTCCTTCTTTTTTTTTTTATTTTTTTGTAAATGCGTCTCTAGTGACTCCTCCGACTTTATGAAAGTGCAACACCGCTGGAGCAGCACTTGCATTCAGCCAGTTACTCGGCACAGGAAGAAAGAAGGCCCGAGGAAAAGTAGCATTTATTGTCTTTGCTCCGGTGTGATGTCCAATTTAAAACAAAAAAAACAAAGCAAAAAACAAAACATTGGAAACAAATCCATGTTATGTGAAAGTGAGCACAGGTTATAACCGTTGGCTGTTTTTATGGATGAGTACATTTGGCGCTTGAAAATAGCTCGTAAATAAGGTTTCAAAAAGATGGAGATACTAGCGCGCCTTATTACAGCATCCTAATGTGTTGAAGCCATTCAAGAAAATCCTCACAAATAATCCTAATATTAATTTGAAGTCCCATTGTGTGAGACTGAAACGGCTCTGTTGGTATGAAATGGAACAGAAAATACGAAAATGATTAATCTGTCGGGTTTTCACTCACTATTCATCAGCTTTCACAGCGCCTCCATACAAAGCAGGTCCGGCTCTGAGGAAGCGGCTGCTCTGCAGCAGCGTTTTCTCCGGAATCTGCTTAGAATGGTTACTTTAGAAAACAGAGAGAAACAATACCATTGTTTGTAGAGGGGAAAAGATTACTCGATTAATCGACTTGATTACAGTTTTATTGAAACAAAGCTTTGTTTCCTTTATTTTGCTCAACATTGGCTCTGCTGTTGTGTTGTTGTGCCGTCTTATTGTGAGGCACGTGACGATGAATCATTTTTGCGGATATATTTAGTTTTACTATTTACGTTTACTCTGTGTGGTTGTTGTTTCAGTTGGTTCTCTAATAAAGGAAAATTTGCTCGTCTTTTTCATATTTATTTATTTATTTTTTTACAATTTTATCTCGCCCATTCAAGTAATCGTTTAATTGAATTGAATCAAATAAAATCATTAGGGATGTCACATGGATTATATCGATAGTCGGAAGCTACGGCTATAATTGTTAGCTAAATGCTACCACTGGCCACTGCTGAATCCAACAGATTTGGCCTTTCTTTCTTTCTTTCTTTCTTTCTTTCTTTATTTTTGGGGGAGGGAGTTAAAATTGCCCCATGATGCAGTTAACTCTTAATTGAATCAAAGCGAAGCTGTTAGGCTGCACAGCTAGAGGCTTTAATGCCCTTTGACGTGTGCACAATGACCAACCATAACACCGAATCCATAACGCTGCAGAGTTAAATAAACGTTCACTCTGCTTAATGTCACCGCTGTATCTTTACCCACTTAAGAGAGAGCCTGCGAGCAGGATATTGGTCACTCAAATGCAGCTGGACATGATATATTGCTGCTGAGTGGAGATTATGCTAACGACTCGGTAAGGGCAAAAACCGAAAAATAAAAAAAAAATTGGTGATTTTGCTGCGGTGATAGACCGAGGGGGTGTTGAGCTGCCGCCAGCCACTGACCTTGGAGGCTGGACTCAATTCTGTTTTCGTAGCTGTTGGACGTCTTTTCCTTTTCTGGGAAACAGTAACAAAATAAAAATGAGGCCGCCGGCTGTGAGGCCTCCTTTGTAGCTCAATATTCCGTCCGCATCCTGTTCTGACGAGGCTGGGAAAAAGTGTAGAGCTCAGCTAGAAGAGATCCTTAGGAAGGAAAGTGGCGGGTGACTCAGTCTGAGTCTTGGCCCTCGGTGGCTGCAGAAACCACAGGTGAGTGAGGCAGGTTTAAGAAGGCCGAGGAGGAGACTGAGGAGGAGGAGAAGGAGGTTGGCGATGTGAGGAAAACCTGCAGCCGTCTGGTGTTTTTACCGCCGCTCATTTCCTGCCTTCTGTATTTCTGGGCCTTTTTATTGACTGTTGCCTCATAAGTTTGCGTTGGCTGCACGAGCGGACGGGTTGCCAGAGCAGCCTGTCAGGCGGCGGCGCGGCGAGAAGGTCAGCGTCAGTTTGTTTGTACGAGCGGATTAAGCAGTTCTATCAAACTTCAGCGTTTTTTTTTTCCTCCTCACCCTTCCATGTAAAAAGCCGCTTCAAACGTCTTGCAGTCATGGCTGGTTTCCTGAGGTTTTTTTTTTTTTCCATGGCTAAGTGCTTGGATAGCGTTTCCAGCAGGACAAATAGAATCTGCTCTTTCGCGAGCAACGGAAAGACCCTGAAACAGCTGACAGGCGTATCCGACGGGTTTCAGCTAAGTGTTGCTGCCGCCCCCCGAGCTCTTACATCTATCCCGGGTCAGAGGTCAAGTGTGGCCTCCACCGACGGAAGGTGACGTCGCGCCATCGAGCAAAGATATTGAATGGGGCCATTTTTTTCATGGCGTCACCTCGCGTATCACCTCTCGCAGTCTTAATGGGCCACAATTGAATCAGTAATGGATTTGCTCGGGCCGCCAAAGCCATTTTCTGTAAATTGACTTGTGCAATTGATTACCAATGGAAGGAGATCATGTGTTGGTGTTGATGTCGTGCGCTGACTTAATTGTGCGGCCCAGCATTGTGGGTTAACATTTGATTTTCCCCAAATGGGTCATCGTCTCAGGGGAGGAAATAAAAAATATTTCAGCTAGGCTCCCATTTTCTCTGAGAACTGGACAAAAGAGTCCATGGATGAATTATTAATTCAGAAAAAAAGTCTGAACTGTTTCAATGCCTGATATGGTAATGAGAATTGGTTTCATACGACCAGCGGTGAGATAAACAGCTCCCTTCACCAGTCGAGTTGAGTATGAGGTCATTGGTCGGGTGATGAATAAGTTGCTGGCGGTGCTGTGAGATGAAACCTCCGTTGTGATGTGCCCGCTGAAATGGAAAAACCATCGGCGGAGGCATTAAAACAGGCTGAGCAGTCCAGCAGATTGTCGTGATTTCCCCTACACTTCGGCTAGGCGATGAAAAAAAATAACGAATGGTCTTTGACCAATGAAAATCAGATCCTAGAAATGCATGAAAAGCTACAAGACCATCTGGAAACATGCTACTATACCGTGAGGGGTTTATCAAAGTGGGACTAGCAAGTCCAGATACTGCATTTGGAACAGATTGGGAATAAACTGGGAACAAAATTTTAATAAAATCTATAAAATATTTTAAAGTACATAGTAAAATGAATTGGTCAACCAACAGAAAATCCGTCAGTACAGGCTCACCACCAACACGGTTCTTACCGTGGTGAGTACAGGATCACCGGACGGCCTCGTCCACCTTTAACCACTGTGCGACCTGAACGGCGTCCCACACTGATGTGACTGTGACGAGCGTGACTGTCTGGCTGCTAGCGTGAGGTTTAAGTTAGCCCAGCACGATCTTGCAGGTTGAGGTTGAGTAAGGACTCTGTCGGAAGCTCATCAAATGTCACGGGGAAAAACAGTGTGCGGGGCCTCGCTCTAAAGGTGAACTCCTGGCTGGATGCAGGCTGCACGCCAAAGGAGGCGGACCCCCTGCGGAGCGCTGCGCCGTGATCGGCATGTCGACGTTGGCCGCCGTGTATTCTGATAGCAGATTGCCCACAGTTGCATGAATAGCTGGCTTGATTTCACCGCGACAATCACGTAGAGACAATGCTGCCCCTTTTTTTTCTTCACTTCCAGCCCTGTACTTTTCGACACTTTGACACCAAATGGGTCCATTTTCGAAAACCAGAAATGGCACGGGGGGAAAACAACCCTGCACTAGTAAAAGCCCTGAAGAGCGTTGAGAGGAAATATGATGCTATTAAATTTTGGCTCTTCATGGTGGAAGTGATGCTGCGCTGAAAGCACCGCGTGGCTTTTCAGGTGAAACCCTGTCGCACTTTGGTCATTTCTGTGTGTGTGTGTGTGTGTGTGTGTGTGTGTGTGTGTGCATGTGCGTGCACCTTTAAATGAGCTCCTCTTCAGCATCGGAGGTGGTCTTTGAATTATTTACTAAATCAGAAGTGGCCGTAAGTCACAGGAGGTTGAGACTCCTGGTTTGTAGCAGTGACATATATATAAAATAGAGAGGGAGAGTTGAAGCATCAAATTGACTTTTTTATAGTTCAACTTGCTGAATAGCCTTTTTTTATTGCCGTTGTCTCGTCTGCTCCTTGCTAAAAGGACGGAGCTCTTTGTGCTGATTAGCTCATGGCTTGGCGCACAGTCGGACGGTTTTGTTTCTGTCTTTTTTCCCCCCAACAAATCACCAACGTAACGAAACGACCAGAAGCAAAGTCTTTTATGAGTCGTCAGAATGCTGAAACGTGCTCCGAGATTAGAGAGGAATGGTGGGAAACAAAAAGAGAGGCGGCGGAGCCAAAGCCTGTCTCTGCCGACGTGGAGAGTTTGTGCGTTGAATCCTTTTATTGCATCAGCAATGTTGAAATCCCCTCGTTGCCGTTTTATGTAGGTATTAAGTCTCTGGCTCAGCTCCAACAACAGAGGCTGATAAACACTTAAAGATTTGAGTCATTGGTGTGGGCAGAGAAGCTTTTCGTGGCCATGAAGCAAAAACGGCACAGATACAAAGTTCCTGCCTTTTTAAATGAGCTTCGGTTGGTGATCTTATTAATAATAATAATATTAATATTAATAATAATAATAATAATAATAATAATAATGATAATCGACTGGCTTCTTTAAAGGAAATTGTGCATCTCGAAACTTTAGTCATGCATTATTTGTGATTGATATTTGTGGGAATGTTCTGTCATGTTGTCTTAAAATCTTTTGTGTTTTGTATTTCTGTATTCATACATGTCGATGACTCTGTGTGTACAAGCTGTTTTTCATTGGAACTAGGCTGCGTCGTTGCTCATCCTCTCCAGACAAAGAGCAAGAGCTTGCAGGAAGCCGCTAACTGCGATAATGCGAATCTCGGCCGAGCTGCTTGTTGTTCGTTCGCTCTGTAACGTCGTCTCTTATCTGTGAACAAATTTTCCATTTGCTCAAAGGCGTGAAAAGAAAATAGTTGCCGTGTGGAACTGCCGTCAACGAGTTCTGTGGATGATTTGAAGAAACCATGAATTTCCATGGTCATATTTTTATAACCTAGTTTTTGACTTCAATCTCAAGATGAGAAAAAAAAAAAACATCTGAAAAAACACCCAAACATGAATTTCATGATTTTGGATAAAAAAAACAAACAAACAGATTTTTTACTGTGTAAACACCAGCCTGAGGAAATCCAGTTTAACAGTGAGGCATCTCGCTGACGTTCCAGTGTTGCGTGGACGGTGCTGAGGGGAGGACTGACCGGACGCAGAGGTCACATTAACCCACATTTGCGCCTCTATTAGAGAAATTTAAAAGTGATCGAAAGGTTACTGTCAAAGGTCGGAAAGGTGAGCTGCGCTTGCAGCTGAGGCAGAGGCCTGTTGGTTCTCCTTGGGTCTTCAGTTCACTGCACCTTTGCCCCAAGGTTTTCCTTGTGAGACGGTCGGACCTGGCTAGGAAACCCGGGAGCTAATAATGTTTCTTCTTCAGATTTTATTCCCTCACCTTCCCGTGACTCCAGAGAGCCTCAATGAATCCGATTCCGACACCAGTCGCTCTTTTGTCTTGCCCCATTGCTAAGAAATGTGAATAGGTAAAACATTTATGGTTGCGTACAGGCACATCAGTCAGCCAGTGTTCCAGAGTGTCGCGCTGTGCATCTCCGGCTGACAGTCGCTGAGCTGCGGCACAGAGCGGAGAATCTGTCGTGCGATATTATTACCGAGTGCAGATACTGGAGCTGCAAGGCCGGCGAGAGCTCGTTGTTCCCGTCTAGAGGTGAACTGAGCTGATCTGCTCTGGATTTCTTTCCTTTCTGTGCCTCCGCCATCAGAAAACACACGTAGTTTCTATTCGAATACGCAAATAGACGTCACGCCTATTACAACTTTGCCCAAAGCCGCCATTAAATTAATCATTCTTTCTTTTCATTTTAATATTTTCAGTTCAATTATGTTTTGAAGCGTTGCGTGGTTGTGTTTTAATGGTTCAGCAAACACATTCTACTTTTCGTATGAGTGAATAATTGCGTGCAGTAATTGATGTTTCAGTGTGATTTGAAACAATTGTGAAGACATTTTTTTTTACTGCAGCCAATCAATCCGCTGCCATTCAAGGTCTCGCAATATTTTTCAGCACACATTTAATTTTCTGATTGTAATCGTTCCTGCCGCGTGTCAGACGCTTCTGTTTTCCTACATTTTTTTTTTTCTTGCATATTCTTTCATATTGCATGCCAATCACCGTGCAGGAGAAACTTTGTGTGGCTGGAGGGAAATTAATAGATGTTCAGCTCAGCTCAGGCAAGTTTTGAGAGGAGAGAGAAACACACACACACACACACACACACACACACACTTCTAGCACAGGGGCTGAATAGCTCGATGGGGGTGGAGGAGGGGGGGATTATTGACTCTTTAGCTGCGACAAACGTCAAACTGGCCGCTGCAGGTGGACGCCGACCAATCGACAGGTCACGAGTGCTGGTGTCGAGCCCCGAGTGACTACGGCGGCGGCCAGAGGGCTGGAGCGAGGGGCTGCCGAAGCCTGGCTGGGGACTCGCTCTCCCAGCTGCCACCTGGCACCGGCCGAGGGCTCACGGCCCCGTCATGCAGACTTGGCCCAGAAAGGCAGAACAGGGGAGGGATTCATCCATCCCCCCAACAAGCTCCATTCAGCGAGCCGAGCGGAGAAAACGGGTGCAGCGAGGCCGTAATGTGAAATATTCTAGCCGCTCTGTCTTTTCCACCTGCGTAATTACTCTCAAATGTTTCCGTTCTGGATTCGAAACTGCTGCGCCATTGCAGCTCGCTGAAGAATGGAAGTGCGAAAAATTGTCTTTTTTTTTCCATCATTTCCAGGAAAGAGCTCTGCAGAGTATCTCAACCGTTAACCTGAACAGTGTTTTCCGCCTTGCAGTGTGTTGTCTTGGGGGAGGGGGGAAGCGTAACTAGCAGCACAATGGTGCTGGAACAACATGCACGCAATAATCTGTTTATGAAATGAAGGTTTGTGCACCGTCAGTCCGTCTGTACATCCGTCTGCCTGCCTGGCTGCCTGGCAGTGGCTCTCTTCCCTGGCAGACCCTCCTCTGGCCTCGACCACTTCGACCACTGGCACGGCTCTCGCCGTCCGTATGCAGACGGTGGAGCGGAGCGGTGTGGTTGCATCAGCCGCTCCTGGCGCAGTTGCTTTATGGTCAATTGTCAGGAACTTTCAGCCGTGCTCTAAAAATACCCCCCTCGCTCTCTCTCTCTCTCTCTCTCCTTTCCACTGGTATCATTTTAAAGGAGTGCAGCGAGCCTGACTGCTGCTCAGAGAGGTGTTTTTTTCAGTCTTAAATATTTGTGAGATGCCGGCCATTAATATTTCAGTGCACTTTGCCGGGCGTAGTGCATGGATTCCAACGCATAGAAGTAACGCGGCACCGCCGGCCACCTTCTCACACCTGCAGGCAGCGCCAGTTAAAACCGCTCTTAGCAGCAGCAGCAGCAGCAGCAGCAGCAGCAGCAGCAGCAGCAGCAGCAGCAGTGGCAGCAGTGACGCCGGCGCTGCCACGAGGATGAACTCCATCCGCGCCGCCGCTGCTGAGTGTCTTTGTGTTAAAATTAGATTGCCAGATGCATCACCAGCTGTCAGCAATCTGATTCAGTATGATTCTCCAACATGCTTCCGAGCCGCTATTGATCTGCGGTCCGTGCCCCCCTCCCCTCCCCAACACGGCGCCGGATCGGGGCTCCTATTAACTCTCCTGCCATCAATCACACTTCAGCCGTGTTTGTTTGTCGCAGCCTTTCATACAGTTAAAGAAGTGCTCCAGTGCTCACGCTTCCCCTGTTTTCTCTGCTTCCATTTATTGTCTTGGGCTGAGGTGAAATGAAAAGCGGTCGTCTTCATTTTTTTTTTTTTTCTTTGATGCGACGTGGCTCTCTGCTGAACTCTGGGCTCTTCGCTACGCTGGCTTCCATAAGTATCTCTGGCTGCTCGGCGTTGCATCATGGATTAAAGATATGAAGCTCTGTAGATGTAGAACAATTATCTCAGAGAGTGTTTGGTCTTTGCACTTAAAAACTGTGTTTGGTTTTTCTCCACTGTAAATGCAGATTTATGCATTGCCTGATTGGTTCCACTTGTCCACCACTCGTTTCTTTGGCTCGCAGACAGACAGACAGAACAAACAAATAATGTTCAACAAAAGGCTCTTCGCGGCTCCGTGTTGGGAAAACAAGGAAAAATCTTTGCAACGTTTCGCCGCTCGCCGTATCACTGGATAACATTGACTGGCTAATTGACACAAATCCAATGAGTGGTTGGAAAAACCTGAAATTAAATCATGTTCCCAATTCCTCCTCCTGTGTCGGGTTTTCCTCAGTCATAGCGAGGCCTGTCCAGCAGGGGGACCTGGACGCTAACGTGCGCCTTCAGAGCCGGCTGAAGCCTTTGCGCCGTCGCTGCAGGCCTTGATGTCGGACCCCTGCCTGCCTCTGGAGCGTCCCTCCCTGCAGGCGACGTCATTCAAAGCGGCCGGGCTGCTGGCTCTGACCTGAGCCACTGGGTGGGGTCGCTCCCAGGGGCGGGAGGTACTTCTTTCTTTTCCCTCCCACTACAGGAAAAGAACACTGCCGGGCTGTTATTACCCCCGAGCTGATAAGGGGGTAGATCGTGGGTGTTTCTAGAAAGTATTTCTATTTTTTTCCATTCCAACTAAAATACCCCCTAAATCCAGGAGAGGGCAGCGGTGTAAATCTTCTTTCAGCCTCGAACAAGTGGAACCTAGTGGACTTGTGTTGATGGGTGTAAAACACGGAGATAATTCAGGATGTGTCAGGTGAAGGAACAGCTGCTTGTTTTCAAGCGATTCTAATACAATTAGAGCCCCAGTCTGCAGTTGGTGATTTAAAGCCTCCGAGCGAAGATCCTCCCTGGTACCGCTGCTGCTGAGGCTGAGCGGATGTGGCTCAGCATCATCACACTGTTTTAACAACCCAGAGCCAAAGAGTCAATATTTGATAAGAGACACACGGGTGAATCTATCTTTGCCGCCTCCTTTACGTTTCATTTATTACAGTGCAGCTTACAACTTGAGCACAACGTTAAGCTGTAATCTTTCGACTAGTGTTTTCTCCCATTCCCTCACAGCGTTAACTGGAAGAGACGGCCCGGCCCAGGGCGATAGAGGATTGGTTGTCGTGGGTAGCGCAAGATAGTCTTGTCTCCTCTTTCAAAATATCCCTGAAACCCAGATTAATTGCGCCGATCGGTCGGAATCGTGGCGATAACTCAGCCCTCTTTGTTTGGCGCACAGAGTTCCGATTGCAGCAGAGTCATCAGAGGGTTAATTTATGCAGCCTTTCGGCTTTGAGGGGAGCCTTGTGGCACTAATTAGGTGTAAATTGCACTTCATGACTGAGGAGGTAGACAATCAATGTTGGACCATTAGCCAAGCAAAGGTCACGGCAGGATATTGTTTGGTTACCACCGTCGTCCCGATGGTCGATAATTACGCCGATGATGACCGAGACTCTGTAGCTAATACCCGCAGTAGTCGTCCAGACTGAAACAGAAGCCGACGTACGCATGTCGTGTATGCCGTGCTAATCTGTCACCTGATTTGCCCGACGCTGCTTCTTTTTCACTTTTCACTTCCCTCCGCTGACACAAAAAGCCAAGAGTGCGGGCGGCGTGGAGTTTTCTCCGCTCAAACTTGCTGCTTGGCTAAAAAGTCTGACAGCAGTTGGAAGGTTCACAGTAATTAGTGAGAAGTGATATTTTTTTCTCTCCCCACGTCTTCTTCTTCTCCTTTTTTTTTCCTTGCCTGATGTCAGCCTGAAGTGCCAACTTGTACCCTCTGTCTCCCTTTTCCCCCAGCCTGACACCGCTTCTCTTCTAAAGGGTTTTACATGTACGTGGGAGGTTTGATTCCCACCGACCGATCAGCCTGACACCTTCACCTGGATATAACGTCATTTCAAACCCACGGCGCGGAATTTATGTCTATCTGTGCTGCTCATGAGCGTAATTACACAGACACCCTTGAGACCGCTGTACCCCGAGCTGCTGTAGCCTGTCACCCATATTTAAGCGAACTCTGATGCCCCTCTCCTCTGCCGCCGCCACCTCGCTGACGACGAGCCAATGCAGGATTCTTGCCACCAAATCCGGCCTAAAAACTCAGCGCCGCTTTGAAACGGCGAGATTGTTTTTTCTTTTTTCTGGCAGCAGTGGGCTCGATGTGGCGTTGTGCGAACTCTTTTGGCAAGATGCTGAAAAGAAAGAGTGTTCTTTTGTCGCTCACCAAAGGAAAAAAAAATAGATAGATAAAAAGGAATGCTACGCTCCCAGTTAAAGTCAAAAGTGTTGCAAAGTCACGCCAACCTTCAGTTTTCGGCCAGATTTTTTTTAATGAAAGAGGGAACCATTAGAAGAGGCTGTTTGAAGACACCATTGCAAACACAATCGGCAGTTTGTGGCGGCCTGTGATTTAACGGTTCCAATCGAAGGAGTGCAACATGGGAGAAATCTTTGACATCTTATTTTATAAACGTTGCTCTGCGGCCGCTCTCGCCGACCGCGCTGTGTTGCGTGCAGCCTGTGTGCAATTACAATGTTGCTGCTTGAATACAACATTATGCCTTGAACTTTGACCCCTCCGCTTATGCATTCATCAGCCTGTGGGTGGATATTGACACGCAGGTCAAAAGAAATGGACCACAACTATGTAAGTGTGCATTAAGTTGTCCTTTGTCAAACATTGCCAAGGTTGTGAATTACACAGCGAGGTCTGTTTTTTGTTCGTTTGTTTGTGTGTTGATTTTCATAATCCAACATGAGATTTGATGCCCCAGATGGTGATGTTGCCAGTTTTATTTGCTGTGACTTGGGAAGTTTTGTTGGTTTCCTTTTTTGTATTGTGTGTGAGCAGAATAATTTGGTCAGTGTTGTATTTCTGTAGCAAGGATGATGTAAAGAATAGCTCCAGGTTTTTATATTGACAGTAGTTTGTCTGACTCTAAATTGCCCATAGATGTGTGTATGTTTGTTTGTCTTCATATGTGGCCCTGTGATGAACTGGCCACTTGTCCAGGGTGTAACCCTGCCTTCGACCCATGACAGCGGGGAGAGGCTCCAGCAGAGCCCAGGCAGGAGGAAGAGGGTCTAGAAAATGGATGGATGGATTGAAAGAAGGAAAAAAACCTTGTTTCTTGTGATCATTATTATTATTGCTGTCGTTGTTGTTGATGACTTTCATAGAACAAGAATTTGATTCCTGCCATTCTGCTTCCATGAATTTCAATAAATTGTTTTGTAATCACAAATTTTTCATTATAAACTGGCTCGGAAGAAATAACGAGGACACGTTGCACAATTTCAATTTTCTTTCTTCTGCTAACGGCTAACGGCCCACAATGGCACGCAACATTCAAAATGAGGCTGAAGAGGTACAAGATGCAATTTTCTTCAATATTACTCCAAAAATGAGTTGGGTTTGATTTGTGATACAGAGCGGCAACAACGGAGAGAGACTTTGCTTCTTCCTGATTCTATCATCTGTCGGTGCTGCGAAAATTATAGAGGCAGCATGCAGAAGGGCGACGGGTAACTTTGTGGCTGCCTGATCATCATGAAAACTTCCAGACAGAAAGTGCACTTTTCTTCCGCACAATTTCTCTCTATATCCTACAGTTTCTTTGGACTTAGCCATCACAGTTTTTGCTCAGGAATTTAATCTAAGTCGGCGAAGCAGTTTTCCAGTTGTCCAGGCTAAAACTGACTGAGCTGTGAACTTTACAAGCTGTTATTGTTCTGTTCTTCCAACATGCTTTCTCCTTCTGTCTATTTTCCTCTTTTCTCGTGCGTGATTTCATCACCTCTGATTTTACCAGACATATAAATGTCAGCGGGGTGATTTCTAGATTTCTAGGAGTGAAAATTACACAGTTTAAGGTGGTTGTCACAAACAGAAGGGAGCAAAGTGGTAGTTGTCAAACTTTTTCTTTTGTTTTTTTCTCGAGAGGAAGGCAGAAACAACACAACTTTCTTTTGGGACTTCTAATGCGGTGCCCTCTTCTGTGTGCACGCTTGTTCAAAGCAACAGATTGCAACAGGACCCCCTGGTGGCAGAGGTGCTGCTGCTATTGTTGTAGCGGGCGTCGCTCGCTGCACTAGCTAGCGTTTGTTCCATCAGTGGGGAAGCAGGCTGGTTTGATGTACAAACAGCACTTAGTTCAGAAATTCCCCTTTGAAAAAAAGTTTGATGTGTGATGCATCACTGTCAACTCTGATTGTCGGAACGCCCCGAAGTCGGAGGCTGCGTCGCACAACGTCCCAGCTGAGACGCCACATCTGCTCACAACGTTGGAGAGTCGCTCACTCCATTTTAATCAGTAAGAAACCTCGGCGCTGTTTACCAGAAGTGAAAAGCAATTAGACGACGAACAATGACGAAACGCAGACTGTCTCCTTCTGCCTGCTCGTGTGGTTTTGTGTCTTCCTGTGCGTTGTTTGCGCGACAAAAGTTCAACAGTTGTGGTTTCTCACCACTCGTGCACCGTGACAAGCCGGATTCCTGGAGGTCCTCAGCAGCCTCCAGTGTGCCCACAGCCAGGACGACGGGGGAACAGCACACATAGGGGACGCTGTGACATTATCACGTTTGTACTTTTAATTGGGTTAGAAGTTAGGTAAGAGTAGTGCCCAATCAGAAGCAAGTTGCAGAAGAATGTGATTAGAAAAAAAGGTTGGATGGGGAAAAAAAAATAAAAAAAAATGTCAACATTTCATTTTGTCACAGAAATTTAAACGTTACATTCCAAATTGGTTTTGCCTAATTTGGCACAGAAAAGTGTCAGCTCAGTGCTCAGAGACGGATGGAAACAAATGAGGAAAATATAAATCATAGACTTGTGCTAAACAGAACAGCTTGGTTTCCACACTAGCGTTAAAAGCGTTATTAGGACAAAGTCCAACAGAAAAGTAATGTCTGCAATGTGTGTTGTCAACAGTCAGATACTGATTTGTTTGTAAGACTAAATACAGCAATATAATTAAAAAATCTAAAATAGGAAATATGCCCTTCCCCCAAAAAAAGAAACTTGCCCCCTTTTTCAAAAGTTCATTTCAAATGCTAATTTCCAAAACCCTCTCAGATAAGTTTCATGTTGATCAATTAATTATAAACACAGTCGACTGTTTCAAACAATTTTCGGGAAGCCGACATCTTTTCATTTTAATTGCTAATCAGTGTCCCGTCGGGTGCAACAGCCTCAGAACAAACAAACGCAATCAATTACCCTTTTTTCCCCAGCCGTTCCATTTTGACTTTTGTTTTCCGCAATAAATACATCCAAAAGCGGCTTCTTAATGTCGAAGGCAGTGGCGGCTAAATGTGACGGAGTGTTGATTTAACGCTGATTGTCGTCGGTGAAGCCGTCTCGAGGCCTCGTGAGTTTTGGCTCAATCAAACGTAAAGCAATTACGTCTCGCCCCGAGTTATTAACCTCTGACAACAATCAAGACGGATCTGTCTTCCCGACCGCGTTTATGTTGTGCGACGTTTTGTAATGACAGTAATTGGCTGCGCGACTCTTCACCTAATCTCCACCGCGGCAGTAGAAATTACCTGACAAGCCGTTTGTGTAAGTGAGCGACCTCTCCGGAGATGCGTCTCGCCAGAGCCGCCTATTAAACATGTTGACAAGTACGTCTTCCTGTCGGCTGTGTCAAGTCTGGGAAAGTGAGCGCGCACGCACAGACACGCTGACACACACGCATGAAAAAGGAGAATAATCGCTTTCTAAAAATAAGCCACCCCGCAAAAAAAGAGCACGTTGGAGCGCCGCCATCACCGGCTCGTGGCGAGCGTGATGTGACAGCTCTCATTTTTAGCTACTTCCTTCCTGACCCCTCTCTTGTTGAGCTCACCAAACGTTTTGAGTTCGATTCATCTCGCCGCCCCGAATTGTCATTCATAACAGTCGGTCAAGACACAACATTCCCACTCCCCCGATACTGGAAAATGTATTTATTTTTTTTTCTTCCAGATATAGAAAAAAGAAAAACCCTCAGATTTTCTCAGCACTGCTTTTGGTTTTCAGTTTGTGTTTACTGGCCTTTTTTCCCCCTGTTCCTCTGCCGTGGTGCCAGGCGCCGTGATACAGTTGACAGAGACCCCGGTCACTCCTGGCAGGACCGGACGCTTATCTCTGTGGTTACAGTCTCCCTCAGAAAGCTGCCAGGTGACGTCTGTGTCCAGACTGAACTTGACCCTCACTGCACCCTCAGTAAAAGCCCAACATGTTCCTTCTCGTAAATAATTCACCATTTTCTGAAAAAAATAGACAGTGTAAGTAGCAAGTAATTATTCCGCATTATACTCAACATCAAAGTCAGCGGTGTATTTCCTAATGCCGGTGCCTTCATACCTGCGTGAGGCTGCAGCCAGAAGATAGCGCTTTGAGTCACTTTGCCGGCAGCTCGGCTCTAAAACGGGAGGGTTAAAAGTTATCTTGTGTCTATTGAGAGCAGCGACCCCCCTCTTAAGCTTTTAGGGAAGGCTTTTGTCGCGGGAACAATTGCTTTCAAACGAAACACGGCAGTTTACGTGGTGCCCCGTGCCGGGTTAATTTACGTAAAGGGGCAGCAGGTAGATATTGGGTCAGAGGCAGGACCTCGTTCAGCGGGATCGGAGGCTTTCTTATCTGGCTGATTGTAGGATTTGCAGTTTGATGCCAGTCGCTCCCTTCCAGCTGATATGTCTTAATGTCCTTGAGCAAGATAGAGCGTCCCATGTCGCCTCCCAAAGACACAGCTGTGTGCGGGAACGTATATCGGAATGGCTACCTTCAAATGGCTAGCGTGGCCAGCAGTAGGGTGGCATCTTGTGTGAATGTGCGGGAACAGGAAGTGTTTCAGAGCCATTTCAGGAGCCAGTAGAGTGGAAGCATGCTAGACCATTTACAGTTAAAATGTTGGAGCGTGAAGGCAATAAATAAGCCACTTCTTCCGTCCGACTTGTTGACAAAGACTATGATTTTTTTCGATGCAAGAAATGTTTGCTAACCAAATGGACCAAAATGTCTTTTTTTCAACCTTACTCTTTTGGCATGAGATGTTTCATATTGTAATTCCCCAGTTTGGCCACTGTGCAAAAATAGCATGCTGCCTCAGTCCTACGGCAACACCATCATGAATTAACTTTTGTTCATTACATCCCCTATGTTATTGCAGGGAGCCAGACAAGCAGTTATTATTATTCATTATTATTATTATTATTATTATTATTATTATTATTGCATCCTGGGAATATTCTTCAACCTACCACAGCTTAATATTTAGCAGAGGGTGAGAGAAAAGTGGGGTCAATCTTCCGATCTTCCTCTCGGCTTATTTCCCACAGGAACTCTTCCTTTAAGTGCTGTTTCTTCTGTGTGCGTTTCTTTTTTTATGCGTGTGCAAATGGTCTGAAGCGAAACGCAGCCGTAGGTTCTTCTCACCTCTCTTCAAGAAAGAAACAGCCTCGATTGCTTTCAGACTGTACAGCATACAGATGTAAAGGTGGAGGTGTGGGGAGTGAGAAAAGAAGAAGAAGAAGAAGGAAACGATATTGGGAAGAATTGGAAGCGGCTCATCCTGGATGATGAAAATGATAATGTGGTCGCACGTCTGTCTGCTTGAATTAATCACCGGTCGTATTATCAAGAATGTGGCGCTGAAAGAAATTGGAAGGATGGTGCGTGAGGGGAGCGGCGGGGTGGGGAGGGGAGAAAAAGGGGAGTGAGCCGCTTGGTGATAAGAGTTTATGAGTGTGAGATCTGATATCCGGGCCCTGTTGCACAGACTGAAGAAGAATGGGCGGCCGCTGAATTGTGCCTGGAGCAGCAGCAGCAGCAGCAGCAGCAGCAGCAGCAGCAGCAGCAGCCGCTCTCCTGACTGTCTCTGTGTCCCCCTTCCTCCAAATTGCCAAACTCCAAAAGAAGGCTGATTTGCGACAGCTGGATTCTGATGTGCCTTTGTGTAATGTGTTGTCTTGCCTATTGTGTTGTTCCTGCACACACAGGATGCTTCGCTTAAACCCAGCCTAACAACACCTCACATTTTTTCATTCATGGAATTTAAAATCATCCATTGGCCGTAGGTTAAGTGTAATTCGAAGTCGAAGAGGTGATGCTGTGGTAGATTGACGTGCCATCAACCAGATCCATCAGCTGTCCCTCTCAGCAGTGTGAAGCCCCCCGACCTTTTTTTTCTTTCTTCCTTTCTTTTAAATGCACGGTGGGACCTTTCGGCACCTCGGAATCTTTCATTTCCACCCTGGGCTCCAGGCAGCTTTTCCTTCTGGATCACAAACTCTTCATTATTAAAGGTGCCTTGCCGATGGTCCTCCACATCCCTCTGACCTGATGACTTTCCGTGGAGCCGAGCCGCAGCTTGAAGCTCGTCCCTGTTCCGCTGCTTCTTTGCTTCTCTTTGCTTGCAGCCGAAGGATTGTATGTTTTTTTTATTTATTCGTTTGTTTGTTTTTTCCCACCAATTGGGATGAAAAAGGCGGGGGGGATTGCCCTTTCACCGCGTTAAATATTGATGGGCGTCCTTGCACACAGAGACGAGCTAATGTAAACAGAAGGCTGAGCGGTTAACAGCGGGGGGGTGGGGGTTGGGGGGCAGCAAATTCTTCTGACCGTCGCTTATTGCGTCGGGACCCCGTCGCCTCGTTTATTCTTTCATGTAAATCAATTTTTCGGAGTCAAGCTCTCTGAGGCGTCGTCGGGTCCCCAGCTGAGTGTCATCGTCACAGAGGTTTTGTCAGTTAACGCTGCAACCGGCATTCCTCTGTATCTCGGAATTTTCCTTAAGAGCAGCATGAAGTGGTTTCCCAAAATCAGAGTTTTGAAATTTCAATGACTCGTAACGTGACAAATAGCTCCACTGCCACTGACACAGCGCACCCTGCTGTCATAATATCGGCCTTCAGAACCGCGGCAATCGCTTACAGGAGCTCGCCGGTCTGTTCCCCTGCTTGACTCTTCTCTAGCCCTTAAGACTGGACAGACACTGGTCCGCTAGCTAGCTGTGCTTGAGAATAGAAATAATCTTTATTGTCACTGCATGCACTGTGAAAAAATACAGAGCACACAAAACACGTGCTTTAGCGATGAGAAACTGCAGGTGGCAGGCCAGAGGTCATCAAGAGTGCAGTGCACCAGCAGCGTGGTTCCAGTTTCCCTGCTGCCAGTCAGTGGATTTTAACAGTTATTCTAGGTGAGAATTCGATATTCGAGCACAGCTGCAGTGCTTCTGCTGTAGTTGAACTGTTTTGATTTTTTTTGATAATCAGGATGCCAAAATAGGGTCGAAGGAAATGATAATAATTTCATCATTAGTCTGGGAAAAAAAGACATTATTTTGTAGCATCTGGAGCAACACCAAAGCAAAGCAACCAATCTTTTTAATGCCCCTTATTTGTACAGTTTCTGGCAGTTTTTCTTTAGTGTGCATTTTGTGTGACTGGAATCATTTGTGATGTGCAAACTGGGCTGAAAAAAGGTGATTTGATGATAAAATGGCTTAACTGCTTTGAGGGTTTGTACCATTTACCAGACGACTGAATTCATGGTCCGAGTTGGGCACAAAAATCACTTGAGTGATAATTCTGTTTTTCTCTCTGCCTCCTTTGTCGCCGAGCTCCTTCTTTCAGTCTTCTCACTTTGCTGTGGCAAGTGTTATTACCGACAACAATGAACCCAGAGACGGCAAGCGTGTGAAAATCTTGGATTAAATTATTTTTGGCTTTATTCTTGCAGCACATGGGCCCATTGCACTTTTTTGAATATGCCTTGATGACCTCGGCTTGCTTCTCCTACATTTTGCGTTCCATACTCTTGATATTTGCACTGCATTTTACTGTGTAGTGTTTTTTTTTCCGAAAAGAAACGCTGATGCAAATGAAACAGAGGGGGCAGAAGTTTTCTATGACTCACCCCACTCCCACACTCATGACAGAAGAAACAAAGTTCATGTCAAGCTAAAATATTGCAGCTGTGTTTAATGGTAATTCATTGAGAACGTAGGAAGAGCTTCATTGCTTTGCCTTGATAGGGTAATGACGGTGGGATTTTGTTGCAGGCAGTCAGAAAAAAAAACAACACAAAACATGGAACAAAACCTGATGTTCTCGGTTGCATTCTAGGTTTTTTTTTATTTCATTGAAGCTGGAAGCACAAATAGACGAAACTGAAGTATGGCGGGTGGGTGCGAAAAATAAACCAAACGAGGTCTCGTAAAAATAGAGGTATGGGTATGTTATTATGAAAAAAAAAGAGTGGTAACAAAAAAGACAGCACAGTCGAACTCTTGATCATTTCAAAGAAAAGCCGTAACACACATCACACAATTGTTCTCTGAACAAAATCCCTGTCAGATATAGGTTGTTTTCACGATACACGGCACACGTGAACAATAATCCCCATTTTAGGTGATGCAAGACTGGATGATCCCACCCGCCTGCACTGTGCACCGAGTGTTTGGAAGCGTCTTGTTATTTTCTTCAACTCCACTTAAAAATTGAGGACAACTTGGCTGATTGGTTCATGGATCCATAATGTATTGACACCGCAACAGCGGTACTATCCTTGTGCAAACCTTGACCAATCAGATGGAACCGTAGAAAGGAGCTGCTAGTAATGCTAACTAAGCCTTAACTGATGCTTTTTCCCCCCATAATGTTCCATAATGCGTGATATTTTTTTTTCCATGTGAGGGAGGAAACACAGTGACAGCGTCGGGGTACGCGTAGTTGAGCGACACGTTTTCGCAGCCTGTTGCAGGCACACTGCACGCACACACACACACACACACACACACACACACACACACTGTCCCCGTCTCATCTTCTCTTATTCTGTGTCTAGTCCCTTAATTTGAGGAAGAAGTGCGACGTCAGGCACAGCGGTGTCGGAGTCGCTGGAGGGACGGGCTTCACTCACCTGTGTGGGTTTTGGAGAAAATCTGAGAATTTCTCGGGAAATAAAAAAGAAATCCAAGCAGTGAACGAGTCGCTGGCGGAGCACCTGGGAAGGTGGGCGGAGTGGATTTCTGCACAATCTGGGCGACTCAAACTGCTCACAATGTCCAATTGTCTTGGTGAGTGGTTCAAGTGAACTTGTGACATCACGTGTCATCAAGTGTCTCTCCGGAACCACACCAGCCTCTGAAACCACAGAGGAAGTAAGAAGCACCAACTGCAAGCTGCTGCCAAGGAGACGAGCTTTCCTCCCCATCATTAAGAGACCAATGTTCAGTGCCGAAGAAGCAGAGTGGAGAAGGGAGAGGATAGGTAAGAATAAAGATAAGGCCAAGAAGACGAAGAAAAGACTCAAATGCATGTCTCATCAAAGCCAACAATTCATTCAGGGACATTGTTCCCTCCCATAAACAGGAAGTTTGCAATTTGCATATAGCACCAGCCTCAAAAACAAGCTTCTCGTCCAGTCAACATTTCTTGACCGTTGTTTTGTACTGCCGTGATTGTTTTACATTTGCCTGAGCATTTTGAACAGCTGTTACGATCAAGGTTGTTGCATTTTGTTTTACGATGGTGTCATACGCAGTTATTTTGAAATGTTTCACTCTTTCACTAGTGTGAAATATGGTTTTGCAACAAATGAAGGCTGGAAACAGGTACATTTCTTATTTAATTTTTCACATTTATGGTCATGTTAACTCATTGAAGGCATTATTAGAATTTTAAGTTGAAAAATAAATCACTGGAAATGATTAAAATAAATAGTAAATCAAATAAATTCAAAGCAGTGTTACTTATTTAAAATAAGTTAAACATATTACATTTTTTAACATGGTTGAACTCAATGTCTTCACTATTTGTCTTTGAATCGAATCAATATTAAATCATAACGTGAAACTAATATTATTAGGTTATACAAACTAAATTTCCAATTAGTTCACTGAACTACCAAAAAATGCTTGGGAAATGTTGCACTAATTTTATTGAGTTATATCAATGTAATAGTTTTTACAGTGTAGTTTGATGATGCAAAAATGTCATGTGCCTCCTCCAGCACACGTCCCTGCTCCATACCTCATTAGATCTGCAACATAGGACAATAGTGCTCTCAAATTTCTTTGGAAATGAAGCCTTTTTATTTTTTCAAGTTTTTGTTTCATGTTTTGCGTTTGGTGTTGCCCAGCTCACCAGTAGCCATCCAGCCACATTTGATGTGTCTTCAGTGCGATGCACAGAAAGTTTGGTCGATCATCTTTGGCTCTTTTTCTCTCGAAATGTTTTCAGCTGGCTCTTTCCCAGATGGATCTGCAAAATGAATCCATCACTTCTGGGAAATCTCTTTGTTGTCAATACAAAGAGGGACAAAACAAAACCCAACAACAACATAAAAAGTAAAATCCTTGCTAATAAAATTTGGGTCAGTTGCTGCGTGTATCCGCTCACTTTTTGTGAATTACATTGTGTGTCATCAGCCGGCACATACAAACTTTACAGATGCATCGCTTTTGCTGTAAATCAGAGGCCAGTGCGGCAGTCTCAGAAACAAAAGGATCAGAAGAAGCAGAAAATGCAGTAAATGCTGCAGGAGAGGTTTGGACCACTGGACGCCACCTGGCTTATTATCCCGGCAGTGCAGGAATCATATACATCCGCGTCTGCATGTGTCCATGCACGCTGAGGAAGTGTGTTTTTATTTTTTCTTCCCCATCTTCCTCCCCTCCTGTTTTATGGCTGCATTACAATGACTCTGCATGAATTCATGAGCGAGGATAAAACGATATTAAAGCTTTCCTTTTCAATATTTAATGTCATCCCGCACATTGTCGGAGCGTGCCTCGCCTCGGGCCAAGTGCAGGTGTTTTATGTCTGCGCCATCCTTGACATGTTTTAGTGTCTGGAAAATGAGATTCTGCCCCTTTACCTTCTGCCCAGCGGTACACAGAGGAGTTGACTTCCACACGTTATCCAGTTGCAGCGTGTGAAGTGAAGAGCGGAGCCGCTTTGTCCGCAGTCGATTATCGCCTCCTCACCAGCATTTTCGTGAGGTGTTTCGATGAATGACTTTATATTTCAAAAAAATTCAGCAACTTTCCTCTTTCATCTCACCATGTGCCCACTTTTCTATTTTTTTAAAGATGTGATGTAAATTGAGATCACGCTGGTCCTCGCGGGAACTGGTGAAACCTGATACAGTCGGCATCACATTGACTTTTTCTTATTGTGCTCCTAGTGGTTATTACTTGCCCAGCCACCTTCAGCTGTAAGCAGTGTTTCGATTGGTCCCAATCAGTGAAAGCACCTGCCGCTGCTGTTCATGTTTTTTATGTTTTCTACGACAGAAGTCAACCAGCTCACCAAAGTAAGTTGTAATCTTCCTCCTCGGTTTGGCTACGATGACAATGTCAATTAGGTGTTTTGTGCATTTACTTTGTGCAGAGGCTTTTTTGGTGCAGCAGGAACAGCACACAGTGGCTGCCTGGGAGTTTTTGGTGAACTCTGAGGTTTTTGTGAGGGCTTCATTTTCAGTTTCTTTAAATGTTGTTGACTAATTTCAGTCTGCGTTTATGCGCCGCTAAAGCTTTAGCCAACAACAACACATTTTTAAGGGAATCGTAGTTGTGCTTGCATCAACGACTGCTGCAGGGTTTAGCATGAGTGCCTTCAAAGTGAATTGCCCCCACCTAATTTCCAGCAGGAAGTGTGCACCGCCGTTTATCTGGACCGCGGACTCCGAGTGTCATTAGAACAAATAGAATCATGCCGCAAAACGGGAAAATAGAGTTTCGTGGAAGAAAGCATATGAAAACAGTGCGAACGAGTTCAATCAGCACGAGCAGCAGGGGACGTGCTGATTGAAGGGGTGGTGGAAAAAAGTCTGCACTCCACATGGTCGCAGCCTGCTGCAATGTGTTCCAGCAATAATAAGGGGGGGGGAAAAGCAGAGACTGCAACTCACCTCTGGTGTGAACAGTTAGAACTTCTCCCATTTGTCTGACTGAGGATGAGTGTTTGCGCTCCAGCGATTTTTAGGTTCATTTCTCAAAAAGGCGGTAAAACTGCAGCGATTTTGCTGACACGCTCAACACATGGACATGGAAGTGGCTTCTTGTTGGCGGGAGGTGGAGGGTCTTGGAGTAGGGGGAGGAAGGGGGGGTCGCTCAGGTCCTTTATTGAATCTGAGGGTCAGTGAAGGGGATCAATGAGCTTGAAGCGTTGCAGAGGATTGGACTTGGATAAAAAGCACCTGAAGGCTCCTTTTGCTTCGCTCCTAACGGACGAATGTCCAACGGTCGTCTTTTCAGCTCACCGGACGTGAGTCTCATTATTTCCTGTTATGTTTGACAGGATTTGTCAGAGAGGGATTTTCTTTTCTCCCCGTGGCTTCAGGCTATTTGCCGGTTAAATCTGAACTGCAATTTTTGCCCCTCACGCCTCATGCCAACCCAATAAAATTCTGAAAAAAAAACAAAAAACAGTTTAGCAGCACTTTTTGTCACTTTTTTTAAACTTCACTTTAATTTGTGGCCTCACTTCAAATTTCTATATTCATTCACCAACTGTTTTTCCAAACCAGATCATTTTTTTTTTTTTTTATCCATCTGACACATCCAATCTCGGGCCTTTAAATCTGCCCCTCACCCCTGCACTGCGGTCGGACCCGGCTGACCAGGCGTCCACCACGTGGTTGCCAAACGCCATTCCTCTCTGGATTTAAGATTACATCTAGATTCCCATCAAACCAGCCGCCTTAAAAAGGCTGTGGTCACAAACCTAGCACTGGAATTCTATTAAGAACTTTTGTTATAGATGGTATTACCATTATTATTATTAATATCATTATTATTCATAATTTACTTTTTTAAGGCGAATAAAAATAAATCCTGACTTCCCGCCAGAAATGAGGCATTGTTTGCGATCACCTCCAAAATAAGAAAATGATAACAAGCGGCATTATGATTTAAGAGGAGCTGCCTTCAGATCGGACCGCTCCGCCGCTGGGAGTGACTCACCAGCTTATATATGATGTGCAGCGACGCTTTGTTTCCTTCATCGGGGAGAAAAGAAAAAAACTGTGACAGAGAGTGATTGTTTTCTTTGTGTTTTTTCGTTGTTTTTTTTCCCCCTTCACACTTGACAACACGACACTGTGCTGTGTGTAGGTGTTGCGCTACGTGCCATTGTTACCCCGCCTGACTGGAGGGACGGGGGCCGAGCCGCGCTCCCTTCCGCGATCGCATCGCCTTATTCCTGGCGCCGCTCTCGTCCCGCCGAGAGCCAAACTGGAGGCTCGCCACCGTGTTTGGGTTTAGTGCACCGCCACTGTGATTGAATTTGCTGATAATGTTATTGTCGTCCAGGAACCCGCCTTCCCCTCCTCACCAATTCTCCCATCCCCGCTGCATCCTGCATCCCGCATCCTGCATCCATCCCTCCCTCCCTTCTCCCCGCTAATGCCCGGCCATGAAAAGTAGCCCCAGACCAGGAACAGAGAGACCCAATACCGGGAGCCAAACACATTCAGTGTGAAACATTGTGTTTACATTTAAATGGTGCCAATTTGCTGCTTAAGAGCAGCCATTATCAGTTCCATTGAGGCCGAGATAATTGACTGGGAATTTGATTTTCTCGGCCCAAACATGATTATGCCGTTCCTTGGTGGGAGTCTGAAATGCTGATTTGTTGCAGGTTGTGCGAGCTGGAATTCAATCAAAGAGGAACTATTGATAAAGCCATCGCTCTGGCGGGGGAGAAAATTGTGCTTAACTGCTATTCAAGATGTTTCCACAAATGGACGCCCGGTGAAGGTGGAACATCGGCGTAATTAGTGCGAATCAAGTACGCCGGCGTCTGTGTATTTTTCTTCCAGACAGGAATTGTGTCGCACCGAGCGGCCCGTCGCTGTTACTTCTCTTCGGGAGAATCGGTTTTTGGAATTGAACGTTTGTAGAATATAAGTTAACGCTCATCCTCTCCCCAACAAAGAAAAACGACTTGTGATTGGAGCAGGACTGAGAGTAAAAGACAAAGTCAGACGTTTGTTTCTTCGGCTCGTCAGTGGAAGGTCGTCCGCTGAGTGATGTTTGGATGTTGTAGACCTCAGATGAAGGATTGATGAGTTGGGCTGAACATTCCTACTCCTGAAAAAAACCAAATAGACTGGGGTTTAACACTAGAATGTGGATGATTCACACATACATATATATTTATATATATATACATATATAATTTTAAGATACATTATGGATGTCGAAGCTGTGAGCCAATGTGTCTGGGTGTTTGGAAATGTGCTTGTTGTGAAAGGAAGTGTTTAAATCTCAAGTTTTCCAGAGAAAGAAAACAGCAACTCACCCTCCCTGCTTATCGTCCGAACGCCTTGTGCCTCCGCGGAGGAGAGCCGTGGCGGCGGCTGACATGTTCTGACTTGTTCCAGGTGGCCTGACATAAGGGCTGAAGCAGGTGGCGTGGCGGCTTTGACATTGGCTCCAAGAAAATGCATAATAAGTAGCGCAGGGGCACTTTGGTTTGACTTTCATGCTGCAACTGTGGGCTGGAATCAGGCGTCACCTTGGTTTCCTGGCCCTCGTTTACAGGCTAATACAATTCAAAGGAGCGGCTGCAAGCAGGCCACACGCCATCAGTCTGGCGCCGAGTGTTGCACTCGCTCTGCAATGAGTTTGTGGAGTCACAGGGACGTGTAAACGGAAAGCAGGAATGAGGCTGAGCCATTGCAACCTCTTTTATTCCCAGATCCCACCTCTTATTTTTGCCACCGACCCCCTCCACTCTTTGGGCTTTGACATTGTGAAAGGACCCCTGTGACCCCTGTGACCCCTGTGAAGCAGGACACGCCCACAATTATGGACAACAAGGTAATAAAATAAATTAATGTTGGCTACAAGACACTGGCATCCTACTGGAAGGTTCTTATGTTGTTGGTGTTTTTTTTAATGGGTTTCGTAATTTGGATTGACAATTAAATAATAATAAATAGCTTAAAATACTGTTTAACGCAGGGGGAATATGCATTTGTTTTAATGTAGTCGTGCATTTGGAAGATATTCTGTACAATCAACCCACCCACCAACTTTGATGGCTTCTATACAGGAATCAGTGCAACCTCACTGCTAATGTGGACACGGTTGCGAGAGGTAAAAGGGAACTCAGCCTTCAAATGGCCATTTCAAACTCACTTTTTCCGAGGTTTAGAAATAAGGCATCACCTTGAGTGGGAGAATGCGGGAACGCATTACTGCATCATCGCATTACAACCCACTACGGTTTAATGATAGAGAAGCAAGGACGGCCGGGATGGAAGAGTTTGACTTTGTCTCAAAATGTGTCACCAAAAAGGGTGATTGTGCCGCAAAGTAAATCACAGCTTCAGGCCGGCCGTCTGCGGCGACTCGTCGGCGATGCTGCGTCACGGAAGCCACGGCGCTCTCCCAGTGAACGGCCTCTAATCATGTCTAATGTTGCGTGTAAAAGTCGAGCCTGTCTCTGTCCTCCCTCATCACCGCGGCCGCCGCACCATGCCGGTGTTAAGTGCGCGCGAGTGCGTGCGTGCGTGTGAGTGTGTGCGTGTGAGTGTGTGAGTGTGTTTGCAATGGGCCGGGCTTTGACAGCAGCACATTTGGCTCCTCAGTGGACCATGGAAGTGCAGCTCAGACTTGGAAGTGCTCAGATGTCCCTTCACAGCCGGGTCCCTCGGTGCGTGACCTTATTCCCAGTGACATTTTCAGCCATTAATCTGCAGACGTACAGTGATGGAGTACCTCTCCGGGGTTACATTGTGCCTGTGTGTCGCATCATTTTCTGGATGGCGCGAGGGGTCGCGAGAGCACCGGCCTGCCGACGGACTTTGGGGTTCCATTCAATTGGCAACATGCAAATCTTTTAAGGCTGGCCTCGTTGCCGTTTCCAACACTAGGGCAAGAAAAGGAAAATAAAGAGGATTTTAAAAAATAATAATAATTCTTCTGTTTGTTAATGATGTCTGAACATTTTTCGTCCTTTTTTTTTTCAATCTAGCACGCTGGAGTTTTCGCAGATAAAAATTTTAAAGTGCGTTTCACGGTGCTGACCACCGAGTGTGAGAGAAGAGTAATTATCATGTGCTAACCTTGCTGCAACCCAACCTCATCATTAGTCTCCCTGTTCAGGGTTCACTAAATCAGCGCCCTGAAGCCAAACGTCAACGCTGCCCAACTGGCTGTTGGCAAAATCTGAAATAAAATTCCCGCCTCTGGCCACTCTAATTATTATCCTGACTCATTATCTGAAGGTGGAAACAATGGCAGCACAACTTGTGGGTCTGAAGTCCAGCTCATATTCATTTACCAGATTTCTCAGATCCATTGGCCCGGACTTGCTTTCTTTAATTAATATTATGTATATTTTTAATGATAAAAACTTCCTTGTCAGTTTCAAACAATTTTCATCCAAATTAAATTGATCGGAATTCATTACATCAACTAAAAAGATTGTTTTGGCAAGTTGTTGTTTACTTCCATTCATGTTTCATGTGCAGACCAAAGCTCATAGAAGTCATTTTTATTTTTTATCTATTCTTTTTGGCGCGTTGCGCTGCTGTTGATAGACTTTGCACGTCGCGGCTGAGTGGTTTTCTAAGGAGATTAACCATTCTGGTTTGAATATTTATGAGACGGAGGCGTCACTTCAGGACTGTCAGAGACGTCGTCCTGGTAAGAAGAGTGTAATCTTCCCATCAGCGGCGACTTCTGAATGCCAGCGCGACACGACGTCTTAACTGAGCACTGGATAATTATCCTGACAGCTGTGCCCCTGTTTTTTTTCTCTTTTTTTCTCCAATAATGACCACAGTGCTGTGTTATAAACAAGTGTTTGTATGGCACCCGCTTTGTAATTATTTATTGGTAAGTTTCTATCAGGAGAGTTCTTGAGTTTCCATTAAGCCTTTTCATGCACATTTTGAAGTTTACTGCATTAGACAATTTATGGAAATTAAGAGAGAAAAAAATCTCTTTAATTGTAATTAATTGGTCGGTTTCTAAATTATAGTTTGGAGAGGTTTAAAATGCTGTATAATCCTCTCTCCATGCTACTGATGCTTCTTCCTGTGGCCTTGTAGCACCGTCCTGTGACGTCACTCGACCTCATTTAGCCTCATTCAGTTGTATCAGCTCACAAAATGGAACCACTGCAATCTCATTATTATTGTTTTGTCTTTTCCAAGCATCTAACGTTAATAAGCGTGCTCCGTAATTCACTTTGTGTTTTTTTTGGAAACATGATGTAGTTTGCTGCTCTACACCAATACTGCAGGTTTGACAAAACTTTATCATCTCTAGGGGGCAGCTACTTTGATACTTTGATTTCGAAAAAATCTACAAAAACATTTGAACTTTCCTGCTTGTTTCCCCATATTTCCGAAAGGCTCTAAGATAACTGATCTGTGTTTTACCTTCATCCTCAGTCAGTGATGACTGTTGACTCCGCTGAACCCGTGTGTTTTATAGCCTCCTCGCACTGTGTGGAACGTCGGTATATCCTCGAAAGCAGCTTTTCATATGGAGACATTTTTATCATACAGATGTGTTTTGTTTTTTTTAAAATCCCCTCCGCCCACCTTTTCTAGCCGTATGACCCCGTGCGTGAAATATGGGAAGGACTTTGACTCAGATGGTTATTATAACTCCTTGTTGCTGCCATGGAGGGATGGGATGACGACCTGGCTCTGCGCTGCTTTCACTGTGAGGCAATAAAGGCAAGGCAGCCATGAATTCCAGGCAAAAAGATGGAAATGCAGACGCTCTTCAGTGTGTCTGAATTTCTGAAACTTGGAGGTCTGAATGCCGTCAAATTGTCCTTTTTAACACTGCTTGCACATTTTGTATGGTAAGTTGCGCTCATGTTTTAGCAGGGGTGCTGTATCTTTCAGATAAACTTGGAAGAAAACAATAGAAAAAAAAGAACACTCCAATCCGTGCAAACTTAATCTTTTGTTATTTCAGTTTTCGGTCATAAACCTTCATTCTGAAGGAACAAGTCTCAGTGTAGCATCATGGGAAATGAAGTCCCATGATGAAAGGCCTCTATATCAAACATTTTGAATTAGAATGTGCAGAAGTGATAATGAAAGAATGACAAGCTCCAATAACTAAAGATACATTTGTGCAGCTTTTTCATACTTTTTCTGTGTAGTTGCGTCGTTCAAGAAAAAAAAAAGACTGTAAAATGCTCAAATAAATCCACCAAAGAATCCGAGCTGCGGCTTGTATGAGCCCGTCTTTAATCAGTATTCCTTGTCATGTTTTTCCAGTTTGTGCTCGTACTTGTAATCTTTACAGAGACATCGGATGATTGCATCACATCTTTGTAGCATCCGTACTGACCCGAGTTCAAACTCTTTATCTTTTTTTTTTTTCTCCGCCGCTGCAGCTTCAGTATTATCCAATGATAATCAAATACCATCTGTCTGATCTAACACATCTGATTAACACGTTCATTCGTAAACAAATCATCTTATTTTTATCCCCCCACTGTGTTGGGCACAAAATCCAACAAGGAGAGAGGCACGAACCTGATGGCAAGATAGCGACAGATGCTGGTGTTTATAAGTGAGGGAGACCAACAGGAAATGACTTGACGGCACGTAATTGGCTCACACTTTTCACAGAAGGGAAAAGTAATATCCAGGTTTGGCTCGTTCCTTCTTCCTTCAGTTTCTATTCATTCGAGTTGGAATTTTGCTACTTAAAGCTGTCACAGGGCGGAAGACGGGATAAATGAAAGACTGCAAAATGTAAAAATGTTTGCTTGGCCAAAGATAAAAATAACTCATATCAATTATGAGTTAAACATGTCAACAAGGTGATTAAGCAATTGATTGACAATAACAGCGATCATGCATGAGATAGAGAATCCTACTGCTGTGTTGTGTTGCGTTGTGGTCGGGTTGTGATTGTTTCTCCTTTTCGAGCAACACGACTGGTCGAACGGGCGGTTAGAAAAATCTACCTTCCCAGAACCTGAGTGTTCTGTGGCCTTTTCTCTGTGTTACATTCACAGTAGAAATGACGTGAGAAAGGACGAATAAGAAAAGGAAACAAACATGTTGACAAATGAATTATTTGTACAAAAAATACTTTGCTTGACTGTGAAGGCCTTCAGACCGAAGAACAATGTTCAGTCTTCTTGTCCTTAGAGGATGCTTGGCCTAGTTCATGAGAGTGAAAAGCGAAGGGCAGAGGGACTGAATGGAGTTTTACTTTTATTACTGCGGGAGGACAATCAGCACCGCGAGACATTATTTATTTCATGTGTCCGACATGTTTGCAGTATGATGATTGGAGCAATTAAACTGTTTGCCAGTTGATTGTGGCCATTGATTTTGTGGTTCCTCAGTAGTTTGCGGTGCGGCGGGCTGTTTGCCCATCGACTGTGTTTTGCAGGAAGTTGCAGGAAAAGAGGAAGTTTCAGGTTGTCAGGCGCGTCGTGGTTTAAAGGTTAGCGTCTCTCGCCAGAACCGACGCTCGGACCACATCTGTCCCCCGCCAGCGGCAGTGACGTCTTGCATCTCCGCTGCTGGAGAATGATAACATTTGCCGTGCGGGTTGGTGGACCTGCACCAAAGTGACGCCTGTCAAAACTGAGACTTGCTAATGTCTCAAATAAGATAAAATACTTTGGTGGTTAAACCTTATGACAGTGAACACAAAACTCCCCCTTTGTTTTGTTTGGCCATTTTGTATTGTGTTCAGTCTTTCCTCTTTCATTAAAAAGTGGTTCTGCTATAAATCTCGTAGCCATTTCAATTCAATCTCCAGCCGTGTTTACTTCAGTCGAGCCTGGGAAATGTTTTCCTTTTTTTCCCCTTCTTTTCTTTCTCTCTTTCTCGTCACGGCACACAGAAATGAGAAAGGTTGTGGTGGCGCCGTGTCTCGACCCTGCGTGTGGGCTGCAACCTCCATCTGCTCTCGGTCGGTGTGGCTATTGACAGATGGGCCGGAGAGAGAAGTCACAGTATTACACCTCCAGCTGTTCTAATTTCTCACCTCTGCCTCTGAAATGATGCGGCCGCCGCTGCCGCCACCGCCGTAAGCTCGAAGCTGAATTAGTAATGACCAAAGTCAATAGGCCTCTGGATCCCATTCTCCCTGCTATCACCTTGCAGTGACTTTCGCTCCTGCGTCGGGAGGACAAAACCCTCCGTTGTTGGGGCCTCGTTACTGGATTAGAAAAAAATGTGCTTTGTCGCTGTTGACTCGTGGTTTGAGCTCCTAATGAGCGGACGTGAGGCCGTTTCCAGGATAATTAAATCCGTGTCCAGGAGCGACTCTTTGTGTTTGCACCTCCACTTTCAGAGCAGAAAAGCCTCCAAAGGAAAGGCCTCACTTTGCTGCTCTCCCGCCACAGAGGAGGCTTTTTCAATTTCTGCCCAGTGTAAGCACTGGAATGAGATTGCAGCGCGTCCGTTTTGTTTTTCCCCCCACTGTGCCGACTGCTAAAATATGCATCGGCCCCGCGCGCTATTTGGAGCGGCGTTGATCAATACCCGCTGCCTGTTTTTTTTCTTTTTATGAGAATTCTCCCAAGAAAGGCCCTTGTCAATCTGTCAGACATCATTAGCGAGGTCGGTGGTGTGATTGATTGTGGCTCTAATGGGGAAAGAAAATCAGGTAGGCCTGACATTAACATCCCTTGCCAATTTTCCGTCTGCCTGCTAGCGCGCTGCTCAGGAACGCTCGGCATAAACACACACTTAACGTTTCCTCCCTTTCCACCATCTCATTTCTGTTTGTTTTTTTCCTCCTTCTTCTATAAGTGAAGGGATACAACTACAGCAAAATCTGAGCTGCTTTGCATAATCCACCGCATATATCACAGCTTTTTTCCCCCTCTTTTAAATGTGCTTGCTCTCGTTTCATTGCAAGCCGAAAGACGTGAGGAGGGAAACACAACAACCAATGCAGGGACAATTATGTCGCTGTCTCTTCCGCTCAGGTGTTGTGCGTTCATCTGTTTGACTCTCGGCGAAATGAAAATGAGACGCGGCTGAGGGAAACAACGTCAGCGAAATTTTCAATATGAGCTGTTGCAAATACGTCCCCGGCCCCAACGGATGACAGGCACTCTCGTCTACTAACTAACAGCCTTGATAAGAAGAACGTCATTGGAGTAGAAAAGTTGCAACTTACGTGTTTCACGAAGAAAAATGTTTTAAGTGCATGACTTGAAGAGAAGGATTCAGTGGTTGCGTCTTCTCTTTGTGGGCAGAGTCAAAGTCCTTCGTGCACGACGACGTCTGTCACTCCTCCTTCACTCTGAACAGAGTGACGTGTTCAGGGTTTGATAATGGTGCACTGAGTGTGTCAGGTATTGTGAATCAGTTCCCTGATTGAAAACCTCCATCTCTCTCTCTCTCTCTCTCTCTCTCTCTCTCTCTCTCTCTCTCTCTCTCTCTCTCTCTCTCTCTCTCTCTCTCTCCATCTCTCTCTCCATCTCTCTCTCTCTCTCTAACCCAACCCTCTTCCTCCACTCCAGCGGCCCTGGTAATCGGTGTTGACACAAAAAGGAGACTGTCATCAGCGTGGAAAGCCACAATATTGAGAGCTGACAGCAGTGGACCCACTGATGTGGCTAAAAATAAAAGGTCCGCTGTGGAGTTGATAGTAGAATGATTAAAATTCACCGCCAGGGAAAAATGGAAGAACCTGAAGAACCGAAACAAGAGCGAAAAAATTCATGCGGCGATGTATTTTTAGCTGAAATCAATCCAGTTTGACAAGATGGTGTGATGAGATCCAAGACTGCTGCCTGGTCTTCAATGATCCTAGTGGCCCTTTGCGTGGCTCTGAAGTGAACGACAGGCTTTCAGTCCAAATCTAATGTACACACGGCAATTAATGATTTCAATGATAAACCGTAAGTAGACAAACTAAGTTGTGATTGAATTCCACTGGTGAAGCCTTGAGAGGGCCAGTCGAGGAGGTTCAGGTTCCACCCCAGCAGAGGAAAGAGCTCCACAGACGTGGAGAAACTCAGAAGCTGATTGTGGAAGGTGATGATTCAGAAACGTTTTGTTTACCCAAAACTGGGGCGAGTACAACAGAGGTTTAGTGTGTCGGCGCTACTAAAAGTACATCGACGAGTACGACTCCTCTACGCAGCTTGACAGCTTGCAATAAGCCATATTAAGCAAAAGAAAAGCTTTTCATTTTTTTTTATGAAAACAGAGACAAACACAAAATATGAGCCGGAAGCAGCTGCCTGATTGTGAAGGAGATTCACTGAAGGTTCAGAAGTGGTTACGTCCTGATTTACAGTATGTAGTACAACCCAAGCAACCAAGCAAATACATACCACGTGTTTTGCCCTTTCCGTTCAGGACGAGGTTTGCATAGTTTTTTTTACGCTACGTTTTGCAGGTTACACGTGTCACCGCTGGTCGCCACCCACTGTTAAGATACACACACACACACGCCTTGTTTTTTGTCGGCCCTATTCAGGTGTGCAGCGGCAGTGAGAGACAGGAAGTGTGCAGTGGGAATGATGAGCGGGGCGAGCGACAATTACAACCGCCGGCGCTCAGCAGAAAGAGAAGATCTGGATCATGAGATGTCCGCTAATGCCCCCCACCACTGGCCCCCTCCATCAACCCCACCACCCCCACCCCTCCCCCCGTCTCCGTCCGCCGGTGCCCTTCAGGCTCGCCCTGGCCAATCGCAGCGCGGCGGCTCAGCTGTATTTTACGGCTATCTTTTAATTGAAGCAGCCGGCGGGCGGCTGCGTGGCTCCGGACGGGAGGTGTGTCTCTACCTGACACCCCCCCCCCCTCCTTCCCACCACCACCACTCCACCCACCCTCATCGCCCACTGAAAGTAGGTGGGAACTGGAATAAGAATCTCCAACTAGCTGGCGAGTGCGATTCCAGCAGCCTGAGGCCACGGTTTTAATAGTTCTCCCGGCCAAGTCGTTTCATTTCTCCGACGCCAAGCTCCTCACTTTGTGCTGGCCTTGCACTACGGCGACGTGCGCCACTTCAGCCCTGTCATTAAAGGGCCATTACTTAAAAATTGCCAGTGCCTGCGTTTCCCTGGAGGGATTCTTCACTTTTTTTATTTATTTATTTAGGTGGAATGAAAGGGCAGTGCCTGGTGCAACAAAAAGGAAAAATAATTCCAGAGATTTCAACCGCAAATCACGTCGGGAGTCGATTTTCCGCTGCTGCACAAATGACGGCGCTAAATTATGCAGAACTTTTTAATTGGACGGCAGTCGTGTGGTTTCTTCTGAGGTGAACGCCGAAGGAGACGGCGCCTGGATGGCGTCCAGAGGTCACGTGAGTGACCAGCGGGGGGCGCCGACCACCTGCTGTCCCTGCCACTCTCCCCTCCAACCTCCTCAGCCTGCGCTCGCCTCCTCTGGAGAGCGGCGAGCGTTGCCCTCAGGGTCAGCGAGCGGCACATTCCTCACACGTCCGTATCGCTGTTTCGCTCCGAGTCCGTTTTCTTCTGTATGAACCGCCGTGAAGCAGATGCCCTCTATCAAGTCACCGTGTTCCAGAGAGGCCGTGACTTTGACCTCAATATGTTTCTTCTTCTTTTGCTTGATAAAACTTCATGCCAACTTGCTTCTGATCTCATGTGCAGAATCAAGCTCTCTGTACTTGTGATGAAAAAGGGCCCGTTTGTATTTTCTGTGCGCTTCCTTTTTTTTTGCGGTACGTTTTCAAACAGATGCAGACTCAAAATACAAGGAATTAAAGAAAAATAATAATAGGAATAGTTCAGCTGATTTATGAGCAAATTAAATCTTGCACTTTTCAAAAAAGCTTTTTGATAACATCATATTTTTTGCTTTGAGGTGCAATAAAAACAGTCATAGAGCTATTCAAATGTCTTTTGTTCTACAGAATAGGGCTAATAAAATTGTTTGGAAGCTCAGGGGTTTACCTCTTTAGATAAGGCTAAAGTAATTTAGTTTGGAAAAAAAAACACCTTTAATTAAAACTGATAATGTGATTCATCAACACGCAGTCTCCAATAAAGAGGCGTCGATTAAATGCAGGCTTTAATAATTACCTGTCGTAGATAACTAACATTTGTAGTTTGGTTAAATGCGTCCTTGTTCCGAAGATAACAATAGACTCTTTTATTGTGGATTAATAAACTTGGAACCCAAACTGCTTCTCCCTGCTTTCCACAACAGAAATCTGTTCCTGATCTCCTCTACTAGAAAACAAAAACATGCTTGAAGAAGTCAGTAGTTGTAGCAGTTGTCGCAGAGAAACATCTAGTTGGACTACCAGACTTTCCAAGGACACCAGCGTGATAAAACCTCAGTCAAGGCCTTCAGGCCGCACACAAACAAATCGCCTTTTTATTTTAGTGGCTGATAATTGAATTATTCAAGGTTAGCCGCTCGGGGAGGCTGTTTTTCTCTTTTTTTTATTGGTCTATGCTTTTGCAAGTTGAGTCATCACCCCGGGTCTTGTTATTTTATGCCGGCTGCACCAAACAACCGGCGCTCAGCGGCGGAGCAGATTCTTAACACTCCTAAATCTCACACTTGTTGCGCAGAGGATAAACATTTCTTGCCAACTTCTCGCCAGCGACGTCATTACAAGTGCGGAGATGATTCACTATGTGGGACTGAAATTTCTTTCCTTTTCTTTCTCGATCTTTTGCCCCTTTGATTGTCACATAGAGTTTTGATAAGGCAGCGGAAGAGTCGCGTTCCGTTGCATCGTTGCGTGTTAATTCATCAACACATTCAGAAATACATCAGTTCTGCGTTCGCCGCGTCGCAGCCCATGAACTCGCGCCCTCCCTTTAAATCAGAATCTCCCCGTCCCTTTAACCGATGTGTCTGGCTGGATCGGATGATCCTCTGAATTAAAAGCATGCCACAGGCGAGAGGAGGGGAGGAGGGAGAGATGCTGATGCTTAACAGCAGTTCCGAGGGCTAAAGTGATATCATGCTGATGCACAGAGGAAGACTCCAATGAAACATTCATGCCCAACGAGGCCCCCAAACGCCCCTGAGGAAGCAGCGGGCTGCTTTCAACGTACCTGCGGGACTCGCGGAGAAGAGCGGCGAGCAGAGGCTCGGAGTCGCTGCAGCAGCAGCAGCACAACTCTTAGTGCCGCTGCAGGTCTTTCAAACAGGAAAGTGAACAAATCCAGTAATGGGGGGATACATAGCACGTTGGGGTATGTAGCGTGTGTGTGTGCTTGCATGGTTTTAATGATGCACATTCATTTCACCATATGCAAAAATCTGAATTTGTTTTTTTTGTTTTTTTCCCCTCCGACCACACGTGGCTATAAGGGCATATTTATTCTGTTGATCCTGCACATCAGAGCAGAGCACCCTATGATGTGCAGGGACTCTTTGTCGTCGACTCAAACGGAACCCCGGGGGCTGATTGCCGCTTGTTTTCATTGCCGTCGACCCTCCAGAATGTGCAAATGTCTTTTGACGTAGGCTGCTTTCTCTGAACACGTCAACTAGGACCCAAGGCAGCGTTGTTCCAAAAAAAAAAAAAAAATCTGGAATAAGATCAAATTTCCCAAAAAAAAAAAAAAAAGTCAGAGGCACATCACTCCAATGGTAGAGGAACATGTGCGTTTATTTCTGGCTGCCAGGCTGCAGTTCTTGATGTGAGGTTCGGCTCATCGCCCGAGGCAGACAGCACACATGAATTATGTTTGTCTTTCACTTCTGCTTTATGTTTCACTTTGACTGATCTTTGAGAAATCATTTTGACAAAGCAGCCACCGGTCCGTGTTTTGGATTGTGAAAAGCTCAGGACGCTCGCTCTCTGTGATTTTTTTCTTTCTTGCCTTTTTTTCTTTTTCCTTTTTTTGCCCAATTTTATCCAGGATTTACCACCAGGCCTAGTCTGCACTCGTTGAGGATGGGGATTTCAAACAACAACAGGCAAATCGGGTAGTTTGTACTGATGACAGATCCAATTGCAAACACAGGTCGCAAACAGCCAATGAGAAAAAGTAGGTGGGACACAGAAAATAGCATCAGAAGATGAAGACGTCAGGAAATTGAATTATTTTTCATTCCTTATCTGTTGGATACAGTTGAAAGACGCGCATTCCCCCATGAATAAATGACCTATTGGCCTATTGATCAGTATCGATCCAGGTAGCTCTACTGACACTGACATTGACTGGTGACCAGTGCCGAAGATTTTACTAATTGTATCCTTGAAAAAAAAGAAAGATGACAAACGAATACGGGGAATACGAGGTGAAGCCAGCCTTTACGATCCAAATGGAAGAAAATGGAAGTTACCTCCACCTTTGAATGTTGGTCTTCACTGCGCTGAGCTCTTTGCTACTACAGTTGCGCGAGATGATGCGGAGGACATTTGCATCACGAGTGTCCTGTCATAATGGAAACCGTCCAACCCTGCCAGAAAATTTCCGCTCTCCAAAGGTCAGAGCCCCGCCTGATGAATCCCCTGCCTCGCTGGCCATGCCTGTCTGATCAGGCTCCCCAGTTAGCGGGCTGGTTCATGATAACCTCGCTGACCTCTCCATTAAACCGACCGCAACCCCCAAAACAACATGGGGTGAGTCAGAAAATCATCTGTGCACGACAAATTTTCTCTTCGGACCTGTCCACAGGATTTAGATGTGTGTGTGTGTGTGTGTGTGTGTGTGTGTGTGTGTGTGTGTGTGTGTGTGTGTGTGTACCACAGTTGTGATTTCGAGCCTGAAATGTGTTTGAGAACATATTTTTGTTGCCAAACTGTGCGATGCTGTGAGTGCAGGGTGGTGTTGGCTGCAGATGATGTTTATTTACTGATAAATTGTTGCAGGTTCTCTGTAGAGTTGCCATCAACAACAATTGAATAGTTTGAAAAGTTGTCTTTGTCCAAAATGCAAATTTTGGAAAGCAATTTTTTATTATTATTATTATTTTCTAAAACCAGAGCCAAAAGCCTACATTTTTCAGACATTGTTGTTGAGAACAGGTGATGTGCAATCTCAGTCATGACTCTCCTACGGTACCAGATAGTCTGTGTCTTTATCGGTTGGTGCAGTTTGTTGCCGCTTTGATTAAATAAGTATTTCAAACCTCCTCAACTGACTGTCAAGGTTAACAAGGTTGGAGAAGAACAAAACCTAATTTGGAGTTGTTATCCGTGGGAATCGTGTTTTAAAGGGTGGCGTCGCTCAATTAGATCCATCCGTCAGTTCAAGTGCGCCCTTGACTAAACTGGGCACCGAACTGGGTGCTTTTGCCTCCTCGGCTCCTTCATTTCAGCTTCTCACTGGAGGAAAACCTGCTCCGCCAAAGCAATTTTTTTCCCGCTGTGCAAAAGCAGCCGGAATGAATTATTTAGCAGTAAATTTGTGTCTTCAGCCCCTGAAAAAGCATTCAGACTAATTTACTGATGTGCAGCAAAACAATTACGCTCACATTGTCACTTGAGTTTCAGCAGCGGGAGCGTTCTCCCGGGACTGGCGCAGTTTGAGATTCCCTGAATCACGCTGCATGTATTAATTCCAGCCCTCTATCACTCCATTTGCATCCGTCCCTGCTTATAGCTAATTTGCCCTTGAAGCAACATCTTTCCTTGTTAGGACCGGAGGGCTTTTCTTTCATCTCAGCACCGCCTGCACTACACTTTAAGATGATGCTTCGAATGCATACACAGAATTGCAGCTTTGTAATTACAGAAAATTGATGATGTTTTGTCATGTTTGGGCACAGTGACAGTTGGTTGTGCTGACACACATGCATAGTTTGAATAAAAGCCTGATCAGAGTGAAAGTGTTTCACGTCAAAATGGAATTTTTGATTGGCTCCACCCCATTCAGAGAGAGTCTTGCAGAGCAAACTGCCTGGTTATTCCCACCAGTGTTCATGTTCGCGCTCGTTCTGATCGTGCCTAAGTAAACGACATCAGGCTATTAGGATTCTTCTGTCAGACACGCGGCCATTAAAATGGCGAAGAAAAACGCACTTATCGAATCTTTCCATTTCTTTTCCTACTTTTCTGTCCTGCAAAGAAAAGTTGGCGAATATTTATGAGTTTATAGATTTCTTTTTTCACTTTATTTAACTAAAATAGCTGAAAATATCTCCACACCTTTGCCACCAAGGATCTCAAATATTCATGAGAGGTTTCAGAGGTATTTGGTCTACGGCACAGAACTTTTATCAAGGCTGAACACTTCCTGAAGAAAGAGGATGAAGAGTTGTTTGAAAGTTTCACATTTTGTCCATTCAGAACATGTGGCGTTGACTCGGCTGTGAGAGGGAAAAGGTGCTTTAGGGTGTGTGTGGGTGTACTTGCCTTTTGCATAGTGTAAATGTACATTTTGCAAGAGTGAGACATCAGCATGTGAGTCAGATATATGAGCAGCAGAAGCGACAGTCAGAAGGTGTTTGTGATTTTTTTTAAGGTGCAAAATGACCTCTGTGATTTGAAAAGTTCCACCTGTGAGGGTGATGACCCTTGTGCTTCTCAGTAGTTATCTTACTTATCATTTCTAGTTTATCAATCAAGGAATGTCTAAACATTATGTTTGATGCAATCTATGATTTATTTTTCGCCTTTAAGTTTGGCCTTTGAAATGTGGGCTGAGGTTTTTTTTTTTAATATCTTCCCCCAAAAAGCAACATTGCCACAGGTGTTTGACGCTGACTAGAAATTAAACATTTATCGCTGGCCAAGAACAACAAAAGCAAAACAAATAAATCATGGTGTCGGAGTCCCAACGTCCGGCCTGCGGCCCTCAGGAGTGGCAGAGGCGTCTGGTCTGGTTCACAGTGACAGGTGGAAAAACATTTACGTCCAGGCGAGGGTCACCTTGCTCGGAGTAACAGTGTTGCCACTGAGGATGGTGACTCATGGCGCCCAGGGCCACTCAAGGCTTTACAGTAGTCGGGGGGGAAAAAAGACTCTTCCAATTACTGTGATCAGAAGTGCGCAAACAAATGGAAATTATTTTGCTGTTTATTGGTAATAAGACAAAATAAGAAAACAACATTTGTGTCATTCTTGCTATATCATCCAGTTCTGAGCTGGACTGAACAGTGCTCATGTGCATGATGTCAGTAAATGTTGGTGACTGCATGGATATAAAATGACTTGAATACCTGGAAGTAGAGCTGCAACTCTCGATTACTTTTGTAATCACTTATTTTCTTGGATTCGATTCGATTAAAATATTTTTTGAATTTACACATAAACAGTTAAACCAATGACTGTAAACATTTACGCTATTTTGTGAGCCAATGTCTCACTTATTTGTGTGGTATGTGTGTGTGTGTGTGTGTGCTGGCAACCTCGCCAACTAAAAAACAAAACACTTGTTGGCAATGAAAATGGGGAAAAACATGAGAAGGGACACAGGAAGTAGAGTCTAGAGACAAAAATGACTGGAAATATCAGAAAAAAGTCCAACAGTAGAGGAAGATAGATGAGGTTAACCTGGACGGCCCTAATGGAAGCAACACATGATGTTGGTTGCAGTCCAGAGCAGAGACCCCAGCACAGCCGTCAGGATAAGCAAAACCAGAGTTTGCTGCCTTCAGCTGGCTGTGTTGCTCTGAGGAAACGTGCAACTCCTGTTAAATTTGTCATATCCGGCCTTTCAATCTCAATCAAATGAATCTGCCGGAGATGCTCTCCTAGTCTTTTCAAAATTGGCAACATCCGCGAGGACTGTGTTCCTTGTCCCCAGCTTAAGGGGCAAAAAAAAAAAAAAAAAAGTTTAGTCGTACAGCAAAACCAGCAGCAAAGACTTTACCAAGTCGCACTCCTTAACCTCCTTTCTGGAAATGAAAAGAAAGAGAAGTGCAGCTTCCAGCAGATGCGGTCGTCGCTCTGCAAGAGTTGCTCTGGTGTTCAGAGTTCTGCTCTACAGTGGAGGCCTACAGAGAGAAGTCCCCAAACATCAAGAAGGTTTACGTGTTGCCTCAAACTGGGAGTCCTTGCACCACCTACTGCTTTCTAAAGAGCAGCTAATGTGGCGTTGCATCATGGTATCGTCAAAGGGACCCACCTCAAAGAGGACTTCATATTACTTTATATATTTCACATTCACAGAGGCCACTTGACTTCATCATCTGCATCACACGGCACGGCCTCACTTCATGGACCAGGAGAGATGGCCGTCGGTCGGGATGGTGAAAGCTTCTTCTGAGTGAAGGTTCTCTCTCTCTCTCTCTCTCTCTCTCTCTCTCTCTCTCTCTCTCTCTCTCTCTCTCTCTCTCTCTCTCTCTCTCTCTCTCTCTCTCTCTCCCTCTCTCTCTCTCTCCCTATCACACCGGGCAGTGTGTGTTAGGCACTTCATATCTAAGGGTTGTGTTTCGTGAGACAGCTGGCGTAGCAGACTAGTCATATGAGGTCTCATGGAGAATTTGCCAAATTTTCGCCATGTTTGAAAACTGTTTACTCTGGTGTTTTGAGTTGCTGGGGAATCGGCCAATTAGCGAGTGACTGGCAGCGGCTGCTGGTTGTACGTGTGGAGTGTGAAGGTGATGCGCCAGGAGGCTGATTGTTGCACCGACAGGGTGACAACCGCGGGCAAACGCCTCCATTGCTCGGAAAACCTGAGTTTCTCAAATTAATTGCTGGAGATTCTGTCTTCCAAGACGCTGCTGCTTGACCCCAAACACCAGGCTCACAGTCCTCGGAAGGATATTTTCACAGCCTCCCGTCCATCTGCAATGCCACATGTTTCCAATGGGTATGGAAGTTCAGCGCTCATGGAATGAAGTCATGTGCTCGAGCCCCGACAAGACCACACCTGTTTCCTGTGCAGACACATAAATGGATCTGCGGTTGGGAGTGAGTCACTGCCGCTCTAGACACTGGCCCTAAGTGTACCTGATGGGCTTTTTTTTCCCCCTGCAGGCTTTTAAGTGAGACAGCTCTCTGTGCCAGAGTAATCGCATGCCACCCCCCCGAATCTCTCGCATGTTTTTTTTTCATCTTGTAAGGAAGCCGAGGCCGAAGCGATACTCACAAAAAACCCTCTCCAAGAGCTCAATACGGCCGCGTCTCGGATTCGTGTTTTTTGGGGCCATTAATGTTGAAGTGTCTTCTCTATTGAAGCCCATAACATCACACCCTCTTTGTTTTTTCCAAAACCTGCCACTATCAACTGGAAACATGCAATCCAACCTAAAAAAAAAATGTTCTAAAGAGGTCTCTGAGGTGACAGTAGGTAGGGGCAAAAAAAAAAAAAAAAAAAGGACTGACGTAATGTGTCCTGTTTACCAAATGCTGGAAAGCACTGAGTAAGACTGTTTTGGAAAGCAAACATTACTAAAGTAATGGACTTGGCTGGCGAGCAGGTGTGTTCTTGACGGACCTTAAAGCGCCTCCATAATCATTCAAACATCGGCCGCTGACTCAGACGCTGGCAAGCCGACAAGCGGCACACACCCCAGCAGCCCCACTGCCGCTGTTTACATTTGCACCAGCAGATTTAGCGCTCAGATCAAAGTGGCAAACTTGGTGCTTTGCCCTTCTCTTCTGTTCCGTCTTAACTTCCTAACTCTTCTATCTATCTATCTATCTATCTATCTATCTATCTATCTATCTATCTATCTCTCTATCTATCTATCTATCTATCTATCTATCTATCTATCTAAAATAGATGTTGGTATGGATGTCTGTATTCTGACATTTACGGTGATTATGTAAACTTACAAATTTAGCAAACAGTTCTTCACATTGGAAACTTCGTTTGAAACGGGCTTCTCAAATACCGATTGCAGTTAATTTCTTTGGGTAAAATAAAGCAACATTAATCTGACAGATTTACCAGTTGACTGTAGGATACATGTACACGTATAAATAATGTATTATGTGTACTGTACAGTATTCATTTCAATGCATTCAACGTCAATGTTTCTCGCTGTTTTGTTAGTTAAGCATGCCCCCCCCCCCGCCCCCACCACCACCACCACCACCCTGAGTTATGGAAACCTTGTTATCGCCACACATTACACGGTAATCTATGTAGGAAATAAGAGGAGCCTAATCCAATAAAATCTGAATAAACTAGGTTTCCTGTGACGGCTAGCGGAGGTGAGTGATGGCGCGCGGCGATCGGCGCTGACTGGCCGGTCCATCAAGCCCCCTCTTTAGAATCCCCACCACCCAGAGCAAGATAATCAGCTGGCGTCTGAGCAAATTGAGCACACAATTAAGAAAAATAAAAAAATAAATATAAAAAAAATAAAAATTAGGCAAATGGCCCGGCAAACACACTCCCATATTTCCCTGACAGTTGCGTTGAGTTGTTGACTGCTTTGGGTCGGTGAAGTGCGGGTGTTGGACGGACAGACGGACAGCCTGGGGAGACGAGTGGTTCCAACAGCAGCAGGTCCGAGGAGGACAGAACGTTCCCTGAACCCGGCGTAAAGAAGCAGTTTATTTATAAATCGGGGCTGTCAGCCCGTTGCTGGCGGTTGGCAGGTCGAGTTGGCCGTCACTGTCAGCGCTGACAAGTTGTCTGCTCACAAACACTCATTTAAGTTCCCCTTTTTTTTTTTTTTTTTTCATTTTTTTGCACCACGATGAACTTGTATCCCCCTGCTTCTTCTTCAACCTCCGTTGCAGAATCCAGTTGGAATTAGTTTTTTTTTTTTTTGTTAGTTTGTTTTTTTAATTAACCAAAGACCTTGAGAGCTTCTTGGAAATCTGGTGCCACAAAAACATTTTGTGTGCTGTTTTAAAGTTAATAAGTAAAGTAGTCATAAAGTTATTGAGAGTTCTTTTTGGGCCATGTTTCTTTAGGGGTTTTGTTCAATTGTTTATGTTCATTATTTAATTTTTTTCCCCCGTAGATTCATGTGTTTGTGAAAATGTGCATAATTTCCATTTCGTTTTGTTAACAAAGTGTGGTTGTCAAAAAAAAAAAAAATTTCTTCTCCTCTCCATTTCTCAACAGGACAGGATGTTTCCATAAATTATATCTGAATTGCAGCAGTAAATTGTGATCTCAACGTCTGTTTTTCAGGCCTCGTGTAGTGCACTTGTAAATGCAGCCCTCGAGGACTTCCTTTGTAAAGAATCTATTTTCAGGGCACTGATAGGGCACTGACTCAAATTTGCTCTTGCAGTTGTGGCCTGAATCTCATAACTCTCATGACGTTACCTTGTGAGGGTTGTTTTTTTCTCCATCCAAAGCTGAGAGATGAGCACTTGAAGGTGTTTATGTGTGTTATCAAGAAGTGGGATCTTGGTTGACTTTATGAACGCCGCGTTGGCACTTAAGTCAACCAGTTTTTTTGTTTTTTTTAATCTCCCATCCTTAACCTGACTGTTCCTTTGGTGGCTCCTATGGCGCTACTTCAAAAAAGGCTTCACCCGCTTTAGGAATTGTTGTGTGTCTCCTTCTCATCTGGGAATTTCTGTCCAAGGCTGGAAAAAAAAAAAACCCGTAGCACGGTGAAAAACTGACAGTCAAATTACTTTCAGCTCAATCAATGAGGCTTTTCTTCATCACAGAAGCAGCCGTGCGTATATAAACACACTTGTTGTGAACCTTAGCAAGATTGTTTCGAAGTCCTTTTTATTTTGGTGCCTTTTTTAACTGCAGCTATTCAAAACACATTAAACGTTTGGGTTCTTTTTTTAAAGGCACTCTTTACCTGTCACGTTTGAAAGCTTGAAAGCCGTTCTCATCTTTTCAGCGGCCAGAAATGCTGCCATTTGTCTTGCAATCTGAAAGCTTTTACGCTCGTCTCTGCGTCCAGAAATTGCTATAATTCGCTGAACTAAACAAAGCTCACAATTCTTCTGACGGCTTGTCGAAAACCCTGGGCTTGTGGATGCGTCCATGCTACAATTTGGGCTGCAGTTGGAATTATTTACCCACTTAACCATCTTCTTTTTTATTTATTTTTCCCACATTCATCAGTGTTCATTGGCACAGCAAATCTACTTTCTCTGAATAGATGGGCTAAAAAGGAAGGCTAAACATAATTAAGGACGTGTTTCCAGTTTTCCTTCACCAAGTGCTCTCAGGATATGACTGGGGGACAACAAGGAATTATTGCAAGGCAAAATTAAACTATTTTCTGGAGTCACAACAAGGTTGAAATATCTTAAAGTGTATCAAATTGTTTTTTGTGCTTGTTTTGTTTTTAACCCTTCTATAGTTTTTTTTGGGGTTTTTTTTCTGCCAATGTTTTTCTTGAGTGGTGCCACCAAAGTTTAGTTGTAGAAACACACCAATAAAGATCGTTGAACCTTATCCTGTTCGTAGTTTCCTTAGTTTAATTTCAGTTCGAGTAAATAGAAAAGGTTAAACGGTGCAGTCAGCCGCGGCCGTGCCTTTTCTTTTTCTTTTTTTTTTAAGTGCAGCAGTTTGTTTTCTAGCAAACTGGTGAATCTTTCATTTGCAGCGTTTGTTCGCGCCGCTCCGACACCCTGCCATGTTGCCGCCAAAACGTGTTCCTGACAGTGTTAACTAGCGCGTCGCAGCAGCCGCCAGCTGACTGGCAAAGTCTGGCATGAAGGAAAACATGCAAAACGGCGTTAATTATGTTTGGGTTTGTTTTGTCTTTGAGGGGGAGTTTCGACTTTAAATGTAAGTCAGTTTTTAACCTCAGACCTGACATGAAGATGAATGTGACATCGTAGTCGCACTGTCATTGGAAGCACTGAAGCCCCCCCGCCCCCCGCCCCTACCCGCTGTGGGTTAACCACAGTCATTTGTTTTGTCGGGCTGACGGATGCATCTCATTAGATTTCTTAAATTAGCCGACCTTAAGTGGAGTCTTAATAAAAAACAGCCGAGGTTCGTCTGCACGTCCCAGGAGAGACGGCAGGGGAGGAGGTTGCAAACACGGCAAAAGATGAATCCATGTCACTTTTTTTTTTTTTTTTTTTTTTTGACTGTAATTGGAATGAAAGAGGCGGACTCATGATCGCTGCTTCGGTCAAATCTGATGTCATTGTGTTTTTGACGGGACGGAGCGTCACCGCTAATCTGCACTGTGATCTTCTGCTCCATTGTCGGACCCTTATCGTCGCATCAGTTTGCCTAATTGAAGGACACGAGTGTGGGCGTGCACGCTCGTGCGTGTGTGTGTGTGCACGTGTGTGATGACTATTGCTCTCCCCCCTCCTATCGATCCGCTGCCCCCACTAGGTTTTCTGCTCACCTTCCGCCGCGTGTTCGCAGCTATATCTTAACTTGATAGATTATCCCTCTGCTTTGGTCGCAGCACGTCACATTTTACAGGCTGCCGCTCCCACAAATCTCTGCTCTATGTTGCCATGACAACTTATTACGGCTACGAGGAAATAAAGAGAGAAAGGGAATGTGAGAGAGGCTGTTGAAAAAAAAAAAAGATAAATAAATGAATGAACGGTGGCTCGTCCTGAGGCAACGTTAGAAAATGGGGGCTAAAAATAATTCCAGCCTGGAAGAAATGTTTGTTTGTGATGGCTGAAAGTGAAATTACCCAACCGCACAACACATTGGCTATGATTCTTTTTTTCATTACATTTCTTTCTGTCGTCGGGATGAACGTTGGAATTTTCTTCAAATCTGCTGTTCTTGTTCTGATCTTGTTGTTTAACCCTGGGAAATTAAACCAATGTTACCATTTTTTTCTGGTTTCCTTGAATGTTAATTGAGGGGAGGAAAAAAAAAAGTAATTTCCCGGTGCCACTAAAACAAAAAGTGTTGCTACGGTGGCTGTTTGTGCTGACGGCGATGTTTCACAAGGCTCCTTAAAGGTCAAAAGAGTTGTTTAACGGCGTTGCTAATCATATTTCCACGACACTCTTTAAAGAGAACACGCACTGCATCTGCACTTCAACAGCTTGTCAACAACATCATTAGTTTCATTACTGTGTGTAGCACAATGAGAGGTTTTTGTAATTACGGTCTGAACATGAGTCCCGAAGCAGGTGAACCGTGATGCAGCGCTTGTGTGACTGACTGACTGACTCGTCTGTCTGACTCGTCTGTCTGAATCAACACAGTCAGCTTGATTGAAGAAGAAGAAACTTTATAAATCAACTTCATTGAGAGAAAATTGCTTTTTTGCTGAGGCCGCCTACATCTGAGGCGCAGTATCGACACTTCATTATGAGAACTGGTCCCAAAACTGACACGTCTGGTATCCGACATGTCGATACTCGAGTATTGATCTGTACTAATGTATATTTTCATCAGCCCTGCCGTTTCTGTTATCGCTCATCTCCATTGATCATTCATGAATCAAGCTGCACGTACACTGTGTAGTTGCTGTAACATTCCTAGCGCACCGCAGCAGTGGCCATGAAACTCCAGCAGCTCGTCTTGGCACGAGTGTATGCGTTAAACAAGCCTTTGAAAGGCGGAAAAGTAGGAGATCATAAAGAGAAGCTGAAGATTAACATCGGATAGATAGATAGATAGATAGATAGATAGATAGATAGATAGATAGATAGATAGATGGATAGACAGCAGCCAAGTTGACAACATATTTTTCAACGCAAAGTGATGATTTTCTTCTTCCTCCTTTTTTAAAATACATACGGACAGAAATCACTCTCACAAAAAACATCTTTGTCGTCCAACAGGGACTTAAAAACTAGCAAATGTCAAAGTGCTCGTGATAAAAGACCCTCCTGAGGCTTTTTTGGCTTTTTGAGTACAAGAAAATAATATATACTAGCAAAACAACAACTCCTATTTTCTTGTTGTTTGTTTTTTTTTTTTTTTAATGCGTTACAGTTTCCCAGCGCTCCTGGGATTCAGAAAAAGACATGAAATTGGATCGAGGAAATACGATCTTGCGTGGAAGCGTAAACGTCTGTTTCCATGAGGTCACTGCAGGTCGAAAGAGTCGCCGAATGATCTCTTCTGCCGACCTTTTCACTCCTTCTCACTTCCTTTCCTCACGCATCTCCGACGACAAAGTGGCAGAGCCGTCGCCGTCGGCTTTCGCCCCTCTGCACTCGATCCGCTCGATGGAGAGAAGACACAAAAAAGAGCAACAGAGTGGAGGGTTGGGGGCGGGGAGGGTTAACAACCTCCTGCTGCTCATTTCATCCTCGGAGCCTCGGCATCGGACACACCAAATTGATTTTAATCAGGCAGTAAAGTAGATCCCATCCTCCCTCTGTTGACTCACTTTCATGCCCCGCGGAAGCGGCGCCGATTGACTTTTTGTGATGGATTTTACTCATAACCGCCCGCGGCCAGTGCTGCTCGATACCCGCCGTCTCCGGCTGCCTCCGGAGGAGGAGAGCCACAGTGTCCCTGTGTTTGCTTGTGACTCTTTTGTAAGCCAGGCGCTCCGTGTTAAAGTCTTAATTCCCGTCCAAAAGGTCCGCGTCGACGGGATGGGGAGGACATGGAGGGTGCACTTCTGCTTTTGGAGGATTCCACGAAACAAAGTAGCCAGCGGGAAGGTGTAGAAATAAAATCCGGGGCCATTTATTTCACAGTGCTTAATTACCGACAGCTGTTAATGCCCCCCAGGCCCCTCCCCCACCGGGACTTGAGGAGGGAGATGTAAACTTAATCTCCATCTACTTCAGAGCAAACTACGGCTTCCACGTCATCATAGCGGGAAATGAGAATTTTTAATCTTCGCGCTAACAAGCCGAGTGGGTTTGTTTGAATTTTTGGGATTTTTAATAGGCCTTTTAAAGAATCAGTCCCTCCTGAACTCCCTCTTTTTTGGTTATCAAACAATAATACAAAAAAATTATGTAGCACACCAAGGAGGGCTAAAGTTCATTTAAGTTTGAAAAGAAGTATAACCAACCCACTTATAAAAATTGTTATTTTTATTTGTCGCTCTTACATAATGGTCCTGGGCGCCTCGGCATGGGGGAGTCGCAGGAAGTGCAGAAAGTGGTTTATAATTTGACTTGAACGCTGCAAATTTGCCGTCAGAAACGGAGACTTAACGCAATCTATATGTACTGGAACATGGTGGGTGGTGGTGACGCAGCCTATGGCCACTTGCAGCAGCAGTAGATTTACATGAATGCATTTGAATAAATTCAAACTCGGGATAACCGTGCAAGGATTGTGGAGGAAGCAGAAGCTAATAAGTGGTCATAAGTCATGATCCAAGCAACAAATGCTTGGATTTGCCGTCATATTTCCGCTTTTCATTCGGGGTTCTGTAATGGTTTGCATATAAGCCTTTAATACAAATCACATTATGTATCTGTAGGGCAAAAAAAGGCTGTTCTTCCTGTCCTACAGCTTTGAAAGTGGAATTTAGATTATTTTCTCTTTTAGCGAGTATTAAAGGAGCCAGATTAGTCTTTGCTCCAGGCTGAAATTGGAAACGCACCCCGGTTCTCTGCTTTGTTTAACAAGTAATATGTGTTGCTTATCATTTCCTCACTGTCATTAGCTTTGGGACTCGTGCTGAATACTAAACACAGAGTGCAGCCATGTAATGTATGCACTGTGTTAACACATAATGTTGCGTTTGTTTGAATTTCTAGCATGTCCCTCATGTCTGATGGTTTTGTTCATTTTTTTTGAAGCATTAAACCGCAAAAGTCCAGGGTAGCCAGCAGGGTGCGCTGTGTCAACGGTGGCAAGTGCCGTTCCTATATTTCATTGAATGGGAAAAATGATTTTGAATGGTGTTATTTTAAGGCAGAAAGACCAAACGGTGACCCTTCAAAAGCATGTTGGCAGGTTTCATTATACATTTAATATTCAATGGTCCAGAGTTTTACTGAGCCGGATGCTCTTTTAAAAAAGGCTGGAAACTAAACTCATCATAAATGTCGGTGTGAGCACCTTCAACTTGCGCAGCCGAGTTTGCTGACGTCAACCAGGGTTTTTCTTTTTTTAACCTGTCTTTATTCGTCTTGCCGATTTGTGTAATTAAAGCGTCTGACTCACACTTGTTGCCCTGTGGCGCCTGTTTGTGTCTGCAGTTTGTCAGAGAAGCTGGTTAACAGTGTGTCTGCATAAACCAACACTAATGCAGAAGCATCAGGTTGGGGCATGGAAGAAAAATAGATTTAAGTGAGTTGGTGAAGAGGTGGTTGTTGTTGGTGTCGGACGGTGAAACTGGCATTCTCATGCAAAACTGTCCCCAGGCTTCACTGAGAATGCTCGCCAAAAGAAAAACATGTCCAGTGGGCAGCGGTTGCGGTCGTGGGGAGGGAAATGTTTTGAACTGTTGTCAGTGGGGTCAGAGGTCAAAATGGTTGGAGTCTGCAGAAAGGCCACATTCAGTGCGTTTACATGGCACTAGAGAAATTTGAATTATTGCCTTAGTCCGATTATGATCGGAGTTTGAGAACTCCGACTGGAATTGGAGAACTCCGACTGAGACACCCAGATAATGCGATTGGACTTCGAATTTCTCTGCCATGTATACGCCTTAGTCGGACTATTAACTGGGCAATGCGAGAGCGCACGCGTCACGCCTCCCTCTCGCGACTCATGACCGCAGAACTGCATCGTCTAACAAAACAGACGTGGCAACATGGCACACGCAAATAAGAATGTTCGCTTTCGGAGCGAGGATGAGACTGGGCGGATGCTTTCTCTTCTAAAAGAGATGGACATATTAAAATACATGGATGGACGGAAACCTTTTTAAAAAGGTAGCACAGCAGCGGCTTTGCGCGCACCCCTGAACAAATACGTATTCGTTCGTATTTATATTTCTACCTCTTTGTTCACAATTTTTGTAAGTTAGAAGTTTGACTTTGTAAATAAAAGCACACCAAAACATGATGTTTTTTGATTTGTTTTTATTTTGGTAAATTCACTGTTTTTCTGCTGGAACCGGCGTGCAGTAGCACCAGCTTCCTCCACGGTCGGCACTTTATTGAGCGTGTGTATAACTGAAGACACCATTCCTTTGCAAAACCTGTACACAAACTTTTTAACTGTGGATTTGTGCACTCCAAACTGGTTTGCAACGACGAGGTATTCTGCAAAGCTGGCCAGTTTGTATAAAACAATAGCGGTTCCCATCTGGAGGGGAATTGGCATTCTAACAGTCAACTGCTAGGGGCTTAAAACATCTTTCATCAGTCCGCAAAGTTTGTCGAATGATCTGCGCGTCATTCGGAAACTGTCTTTCCATTGCGTGTCCGAAAAACTCCTTCAATACGACCCTCTCCCACCAGTCTCTGCTCCGAACCCCAATCCAACAAGAACGAGAGTTTCGGGTCCGTAGCGATGGCACAAAGCGTAGCATCGAAGACATTGTGTTGTTGCAGCCCTCCAACAGCATACAACGTTCTTGTCTGCCTTTTAAAATCACCATGAGTACGAGAAATAGGGTACACCTTATCTGCAAAGTAAGTAACACGTACATTATGTACTATCGTACATATCGTAATGATGTAATATGTCAACTGGTAGCAGCTGACCAGCTGAAAACATTCACACCACCCCCTAGTGTTGGGAGGAGGACACGTTCCCATCAATAATTGGAATTTCTCAGCTGCATGTATACGGGGACGAGGTGAGAACTCCGATTGGACGATTAAACCGAATTATTGCTTTGTCCGATTAAGCTCTGCATGTAAACGCACTGATTGACTCAAGCAACCTATGGAGCAATGGACGTGTCACCCTTGAGCCGACGGTGAAGGGAGAGGACAAGCTAAAGTTATTTATTATTGTTACAATAACCATGTTCATTGTTACCATAGTGTGGCATCTCAGCATCTGCAGATGGTAACTGAACAGTTTGAAAGCAGCCAACGTGTGATGGAGCCGCTCTGTCAATCAGTTTCAATGGGAACGGCTCAGAAAAGATTCTTCAGTGTGAAACAGCCACGTTAAAGGGTCGCTGACCCTGAATACCTCCTGACTTACTTGAATCGCATCTTACAAAGTCATTGATTGGGCGAGAAGATGGGCTATGAAAAAAAAAAAGGGTGGAGGTTTGAACACAAGTCTATCATGGCTGCAAAATAATGTTCCTCTGCCTTTCCCAGCCTCGTACAGCAGAAATCAAAATCAGAATCAAAAATAAAGCAAACATTCACTTTCTCTCAGTTATTTCTGCTTCTCGGAGCAGCCGCGCCGCTGGCAGGCAGGCGTTTCCTTTTCTTCCTCCGGCATATTGTTCGTGTGAGTTTGAACAAACAGCGCCATCGTGACTAATAAGGCTGCATGGCGTCGGCGGGCTCATGCGGGCCGACGTGCCTCCACACTTCTGATGGTACGAGGCTAATCAGATCTGTCCACGCCGACTCCCAGAGGTGCAACTTTGCAGAATTCACTGGAGAGTGAAGTGTAAAAACCGAAAGGACGAGTCCATCTTGATCACATGCTCTTTTCTTTTTTCTTTTTTTCTTTTTTAATGGTCGGGTGCCACGCAGTGAGACAGAAATGTCACATTAGCAATGCAAAGTGGATTATTGCAGCGACAGTTAAACCAGATGCCATTGTCAGATTTGGGGCCTTCGTCTCGCAGTGGGCTGGTTAATCTCCATCAAATATGGTTTGTCGTCATTGGCTTTTCCAAGAATCTCTGTTGTGCTTCTTTTTTTTTTTCCTCCCCTCAGCTTTTAATTAAAACTCAAAGATTTCTTTGACGCCCCCTGTAGGCTGGGCTGCAACAATCCAAACGGCTCGACGAGCAAATTGCCGTGAAATCCTTCCTCCACTCACATTTATCTTATTTCTTCATCACTCGTGATTTTTTTTGTTCTTGTTTCTTTGCTCGTCCATTCTTCCTTACCAGCAGCTTTGAGGCGACCAGTGAACAAGTTGGTCGCCAGCGCACTCAGTATCACTCGCTTAAAGTCTCCAGCGAGCGACGAGGAAGTAACGCCAACCTTGAAACGACGCCTCTGCTCAGTTCACTTCAAGTCATTTCAACATTCGCTTTTCTTCTCCAATTTGCTCATTTTACACCTCGTCTCATGTAGAACACTTCACTTTCCATGTCAGTGCTGATTTCCCTTGGAATACAATCCCCCCTCTCGGCTCTCACTCGCAGTCCAATAATACAGTTTAACCTGGAGGCTGCACCGAAGGCGCCCGGCGACATGGCCCCCGCAGTGTATCAGGCCACATTTTACAAACTCAGTGAAAAACCTTGACTGACACTTCACCTCGCCGATGACAAAAAGCCCTGTCTGCTTAAGCAGCTATTACTCCACCTGATTGGTAATCATGACATGGAGTGGGGCATAAATCCCCGCCAGCGCCGCTGGTAAAGATAGAGGTCTTTGAAGGAACACGGTGATTAGGTGACCTTGGATGGAGCGCGGGGGAGGGGGGTGGGATCGAGGCGACAGGAAGCTCAGGGGTGGTGAGGTGGTGGTGGGGGGGGGGCAGAGGAAGAGGGGGCGGGCTACTTTTCTATTATTGGCAGTGTAATGACACATTCTCATGCAAATGGATTCACACACACACACACACACACACTAGGTTCAAGCCACTTGCCGTCCCGGAGCTCTGGAATGTGTTTTTGCATTGGCGGCGCCGTCGCCTGAACGGCCAGCAAACGCAACGCAAATAAACAGGCGTCCTCGCCTCGGCTCGTCCAATTTGACCAGATTTAATTGCAGTGTTAGAAAAATATTGAGGGTTTGTCTTTGTGTGTTCGTGTGTGTTAGTGTTCGTGTGTGTTCGTGTGTGTGTGTGTGTGTGTGAGTGTGTGTGTCTGGCCTCCAATGTTTCTATGCAAAAGAGAAACATCCTGAATGATTCAATTGGTGCTCCTTGAAAAAGGGTTCATGTTCGTTAGTCGGCATCTCGTGCCCTGCAGTGTAGTACTGCCCACTCGTTCAAACTACCGCATGCTAGAGTCTGGAGTTGGGAGTTGATTTTTTTTTATTATTTTATTTTTTCCAATATTCATTCACAGTTAATGTGGGATTTTAACCCATCTTTATTCATCAATGCCCCTCAAGCAGAATGGATATATTTTGGCTCCTCTGCGTCTTTGTCTCTTGCGTATAATAACATAATATTTTCAAAATAATTTTTGAATATAAAAAAAACACATCCTTCCTTTTTCTACCACAGCTTATCCTGCACTCGGGCCGCGGGGGCGCTGCAGCCCATCCTCTCTGTCTTGAGACAAAGCTGGGGTCATGCTGGTTCATGGCAGGACCACACAGAGCGGCGCAACAACAATCCACACTTAGATTCACACCTACGGACAATTTAGAGTTGCCAATCAGCCTCCTGTGCACGTCTTTGGACTGAGGCAGGAGGCAGGAGTCCCTGCTGTGAGGTGCCAACCCTCGCGCCACTGTGTCGCCTATATAGAATAACAATATTTTGAAAATAAGAATATAAATTTGCTGTCAGTGTATATTCTCCTCATGTCAGAACTGCAGCTTCGGGTACAAGTCGCAGGCTACTAAACACAAGTTGTTGTCAAACTAGCTGTGTTTGTAGAATGTAGTCTGGGGGCGGAATTCATAATGCTTCATCTTGACTGACATACTGAATATCAAAAAAAAATAAAAAAAGCAACAACCTGAAAAAATCAGCTATTTATAGGTCGGCGCTACAGGGAACTGCACTCAGAGTTCGCCGACTGACGAGTTCAGGCAGAGACGTGATGTCACTCAGCCGCAGCTCCACGCTGTTCCTGAAGAGAGAACTTGAGTCAAAGGGATTAAAATGCTGGGCATTTTTGTTCAACATTGTACAAACATGTCACTGAAGTCCAAATAATGTCAGTTGCAAGAAGACTTGGGGATATTGGGATACTGTTTGATGTCAGACTACCTCGCACTGACCTCTGGGGGCTGCTAGTTTAATAATGTACCACTCCATCTGATAATTCCTTGAATTTCCTCAGTGGGCCGGCCCGTAGACTTGTTCATCCGATCCAATTAAGAGAGCCATTCAGCAGAAAGCCCTTAATCATATCACCTTAATCATGGAAATGTGAACAAGCCTGGTTGGAGATCCGAGTCGGAGACTTTTGAGATTCTTCCATACGGAGTGCAAAGCCGGATAAATCATTGCGCTTGTGATGAGTTTTATTAATTATTCATTGTTGATTGCGCCGGGGGAATTCTGCCGAGGAGCAAAGGGCCGTTGCACAATGTCTTCTGAAACCCATCGTCCTTTTTTTCATAATTTCCTCGCGCGCCCCTCCTGTTGTAGTGCAAATATATGTGACCTCGCTCCATGGCGAGGTCACACGGCAATCCAATGAAGGCGTCTTACCACATTGATTTTTTTCCCCCCCTGTCCATCCCACGGTAAGAAGGCAGAGTTGTTCCATATTGCTGAGGGAGGAAGGGCCTCAGGTAGCGGCTGGCATTTCCAGGTATCCCTTCATCCTTCCCTCCATCTCTCACCGCACATCCTCCTCCTCTTTCCTTTTTTTTGCCGTCCTTCAGTTGGCTTTGCAATTATTAAGAAGGCCTCTCATTTTTCCAGAGACATTAAAAAAAAACAATCCAGGCTAAAGAGAGCTGGAGTGCCGCGGAGGCAACATGCAAATGTGAGGAGGAGCGGCCTCGCCGTGTCCTGAAGTGCTGTGACATTCTGAAATCGTTCATCGCCGAGCACGAGTCACGCTCGCCTCTCTAGTCTCCGTCTTCTGATCAGACCTGACGTGGATGGCATTTAAGTCTAAATACCACATGGCATATGTCACTTCCGGAGATACGCTTGTAATAAAGATTCATTATGCAGGTGTAAGGCGTCGCCCGGGCTGCCACACACACACACACACACACCCGCTGCAGCGCCCGGCGTGTCTTTTGGCAGATTAAAGATATGAAGATGAAGGGAGGGGCTGCATTATACTGTTGTGATACCTCATAACTTGCTTAGGTTGGCGCCTCCGCTCATGCATAATGCATGTGACCTGCAGCCGGCCGCCGACGCTGAGTCTGCTCTGACAGAGTGAGGGGGCTTAACATTACTAATATATGTGCGCTTTGTGAGTGGAGGCGGGGCTGCGCAGAGCCCTCGCAGGCTGCAGCTCCACCAACAGGCCGGAGCTCCGTCCCTCCTCAGCAGGCCGCTCGTCGGGAACTGTTTAATATATAGAGCGGGTTTCCATACCGACTCCCGACTTCACTGGGGACGGTGGAGACGTGTTCCTGCTGGGTCGGCTGCCGTTTCTTCACCGCCCCCCACCACCACCACCACCACCACCACTCTTTGGATGCCGTTCGCATCCACTTCAGACAGATTTTTCGCTAATTTCACCAAAATACTCGAGAAAACAACAGACGTCTGCTGACCAAACGCTGGATTACGATGATTTATTAGACGGCTACAGTCAGAGAAACTGTGTGTGTGTGTGTGTGTGTGTGTGTGCGTATGCGTGCACCGTCTGCCTTGTTTTCTCTGTCAGTTTATTCCCATTCGAGGTTTCGCTTGTGCATAGTTAATGGAATCGTTTTGCTGTATCCTCTTGCTCTGCTACGCTAAAACCATATGCTACTTCCAGATTGGCACCACCCACTGCTTGTCTCGCTGCAGCGATCCTAAATATCCCGTCGGGCTGAGAGGACAGATGTGAATGTGTTTTTTTTTTCTTTCTTTTCTTAAATTCGAAACATTTTTATTTTGTTTTGCTAAAAAGAAAAAAAAAATCGTTAACAAGCTTATGTAAAATTTAGGTGGAAACTTTTGTCTTGATTTAAATGCGTCTGGTTGTCTTGACTTCTATTAATCACTGTTTATTCAGCGAACCGGATGCAGAATTCGTTCTTTCTTTCTTTCCCGCTCAGTTAACTGCTACCATCTGCCTGCTGAACTCACCGGCTAAGACTTTTTTACTGTCACAGAGGTAACAAGACTAGAAAAAAATAACGTGAAAGTCGACGTAAGCTGTGCATTTTCATTTCATCATTCAAACAACAAAGCCTCTTTCTTAACATACAATCGATATATAAGTCGATATATGTGTGTGTGTGTGTGTGTGTGTGTATATATATATATATATATATATATATATATATATATATATATATATATATATATATATATATATATATATATATATATATATATATATATATAGCTTATAGTCAACCAGTGAATCAGGTGCAGCTTTTATTTAAAACAGTTCTGTGTTTTGCAATGTACAAGAACTATAATCTAATTAAAAGACATTTTGTTTCATCTCTTCCTTTAATGTCCTCCACATTTTTAGAGGTTTTTCACCATTTCACCGCTCTCATCCTTGCTGGTGTTTGGTGTTTCAGCGTCTCCAGACCTGCTGCTGCTGCTGCTGCTGCTGCTGCTCAGTGAGATACTGGGGAGCCTCCTCACATCGGCTTTCTCGGAGGCCGCGCACACGCGCAGCCCATGTTTAATTCGGCAAGGCGGGCCGTGCGCCGCTGCCTTAACAACACAGGTTATATTTGAATAGGCTTAGGACTTATCCACTGAAGCACACTGTGAACTGTGCGTCTGAGGCAGTTGGAGGGGGGATTGCAATGCCTCAGTGGTTTTGTGGCTTACCTCGCCGGAATATGATATTGTTTAGAATGATAAATGAAGACCTAAGCTCTCATGTAATTCTGAGTTTAACGGGGGCCGAGCCGCAAAAAAAAAAAAAAAGAGAGAGAGATTGCCGGCTCTTTTGCATAATGCAGGATGAGGAGATTTTGTTGTGTGGTTTCATGTTGTCGTGGCGACACTGAAAGAGGTTCAGCAAATGGATCAAAACTCCTGAGAACTCTTATCTCATTAAAACACATTTATATATGTATAAAAGAAAATGTTGTGTACAGCGTTCATCTTTTGCCCTTCAGGAGGTTTGCTAAACTATTGACCACGCGCACGCACGCACACACACACACACACACACACACACACACACACACACACACACACACACACGAGTTCTGTCTTCTTCAGAAAATCTGGCGACTTTCAAAGGCTCAATGGCGTTAATGAGCCTGGATTTCTATGCCAGTGGTAGCTGTTGGGTGTCGTGAATAAAGCTCATGATAATGTGGCCGGCTGAGTGCCACTACCTTTACCGTCTTCCCCACTGTTATGGAAATGGTACGTCTCAGCTTTTCTCTTCTTCTTTTCACCTCCTGCTTATTGCAGGCGGCGGTCTCTGCTTTCTTTCCTTTTTGTATTTGCTGCTCCTGCCGTCGCCGCTTACTCGATGTTTGCACAGAATAATCTAGAGAAATACTGCTTATGATGCTGTGTAACTCCGGGCGTTGATGATGCATGCGAAATGGAGTGACATGGAAAAAGGCAGGGGGAGAAAAAGCCCAGCTCGTACTCTCCCTCTCAGCATTTTGCCTCTTTTTATTCTCCAGCACATGTGCAGCTGGTGCGCGAGGAGTCAAGGAGAGTCTGTTTAGAGAAGCAGGAGGGAAAGATAATTTGCTATAAGAGGGTCGTGTGGTTGCCTCATATGCGGACCTCTTAGCTTTCAAGGTGAAGTGGCATGAAAGGAGGTGAAACATCAATGGGCAGCCGGTCTGGTCTCGGGTCCACGGGCGATTTCTTTCATGGCTTCCATCTCCAGCTGAGGACATGGTCGGTTTTAGTCACCTCTTCCCGACTTTTCAGAGGAAATCAATTTGCCTTTAAAGGTATATTGGAAATCTTTACCGATGACTCGGACTCGGTGTCCATTTTGAGGTTTTTGATAAAGAAGAATATAGCGGAAAGCAAAGTGCAGCCATTGCGTGTATCGAAGTGCGGCACTTCCTTTTGGCCCTGATGGCTCTTACAGGTCTTTTTTTACTTTATATAACATTATATATGTTACATTTGCTCTTCAGATTATTGCCCAGCACAGTTTGCTGTAATTATATACCGAGGGAACCTCATACAATTTTTTCCGTTGCATATTTTTATGGCAGCAGGTCCAGCGAGTAAACAGAGTGAGAAGAGCGAATTGTGGTGCCAGAGATTTTCCATGCTTGAAACCATGTACAGCATGCAACCACAGGTGATTTCCCACTCTTCCCATGGTTCAATGCAGTTATTGTTACATTTTAGATGCTAATTGCGCGTTAAGTGTTTTTCATTGTTTTTTTAAGTACATTTTTCTCAGTATTTTATTTATTCGGGGAGAACTCATGCTGAGCACCACTTGTGCCTGCATGCCTGCATCCCTTTGTGTTGCGTGGCACAGTAGTGGCAAACTAGGTTTCAATGAAGTGAAGAGAGTGAGCTGTCGCGCAGCAAAGGTATCCAGACACGTGGGGTAAGTTTGTCGTTTTCAGGCTCCATTTTCATATCCAGCTGGAGACGTGATGTCTGGTTGCTACGGCTATTATAGCTGACGTGTGTCTGGACGTGTTGGGGAGTGAATTGAATTGTTTCTGCTCAAACTGAATGATTTGTATCATTGCTGTTATATGACAGCCTAGGTCAGCTTCACGTGTTCAGTCGTAATTCAATCAACTGATTCCACGTTGAGACACAATTTCATAGTCAAGCACGCTTCAGTACGGCTGGAACAATTTATGAAGCACTGAGTTGATTGTGTTAAACAGAAAATAATTCTTGACAACACAGAGCTGTGAACTGGCGTGGCTGAGTCTCCCAATAATTTCAGGGTCAATTTAAGGGCCAACTCAACAAAAAAAATCAGATTATGGGATTTTTTAACTCCCGGCAGCAGCCACTTGTGCTGCTACAGCCCTCCCATGTCATCCAGGCAGGAGGTCCTTGAGAGCTGCGCTTGTGTAACTATCGTCTCATGTTTAACCCATCTAAGCACAACAAGAGATGGACTGAATGTCACCAAGTGCGGCGTGCTTACATCAGTTGACCTCATAAAAAGAGAAACAAAAAATGACAAAGACTGACTGGTTTTACAGTCACCTCTGGTTTTTCTGCCCCAATTATTTTTTTTGAAGCTGCTGCTTGAATATCACCCCTCACTCTTTTTTTCACCGTACTGACGTTTCATGACTTTAGTGAGCAATTTCATGTGCACACTCCTTTTTAAAACCTGAAGGGGGGGGGGTCTTTCAATTATTTCAAAAGGGACCTTGATTTAAATTCTAAGATTTCAGATATATTGCATCAGTGGGAATAGGAGAGGCAGGATGGATGAGATGTTTGACCTTTTCAGATTTGTCCCTGGGTAGTGAATTTGCTGGAGGCTGTCAGTGCAGAGAGCAGCGGCGCGTTGAATTATCACTCTGGCTGTTCCAAACGCCGCCGCCGCCGCCGCCGACCTGATCTCCCACTTGCTCCACTCCTGCCGCTAATGGGCGAGGAAGAAGTGCGCCTGGACGAGGGGGAAAAGGTGGAGAGAGTGAAAGATGGAGTGGGAGGTGGTGGTTGGAGTCGCTCTGACTTTGTCCACGGCTAAGAAAGAAAATTACCGTTTTCATCTCGGCGGCGCCGAGGAGAAACAGAGGCGGGTCACATTGTTGTGTCAAATCTTTAGGAGCACAAAAGGGGAGACAAAGAGAAAGACAGAAAAAAAAAAAAAGCTTGTGTCACTCTGCAAAATGATGGAGCCGGGACTCTGACAGCTACCCGGAGGAAACATGTCAAGGCTTTGACAGATGCTTGTTATATTGAGCAGCGATGATGACTTTTTAGTTGGCTGAGCTTTGACTGAACTCCTCCGGTCCTGCCGTCAAATGAAAGCACGGCAACAGAGAAGGACGAGGAGGAGGAGGACGTGCAGGAGAGGAGGAGGAGGAGGAGGAGGAGGAGGAGGAGGAGGAGATAAGAACAAACTTTGCAGAAAACTGCTTTTGTGATGGTTTCCTTTTTTTTTTCCAAAAGCGTAAAAGGACATCCTGTCTTTGAGGAGATGAGCTGTCAGAAATCACAATGCTGTGGCAGCTCTTTTTTTTTTTTTTTTCTCAGGTTTGGCTTAAACTTGTGTGTGTGTGTGTGTGTGTGTGTGTGTGTGTTGGGTAGTTGGGTAGGGAAGGGCAGGGGGGTTGGCTCTCCTGTTTTAGGAAAGGGAGGCGGTAAGCAAAAAGAAATCAAATCAAATCTGCTTATACAGAGCAACATTTTCCCCTCTGGTCACCTGATCCATCCGCTCCTCTCTCTCTGTCTCCACCCATGAGTGACGTCCTGCATTGAAAATAAACGCACACCAATCCACCCTGGTCATGACCATCGTCCTCATGCTGCATCTCTTTTCTCTCTCTTTCTCCTTCTTTTGTCTTCTTTTTTATTTACCCTTCTCCTCATGCCGCCGCCACCTCAGAGGCCATCTTGTGCGACGTCGGCGAGTTTCACTGCCTCGGCAACAAGGACACCTGCATCCCCGAGGCCTGGCTCTGCGACGGCGAGCCCGACTGCCCCGACGACTCGGACGAGGCCGACGCCATCTGTAAGTCGCTCATCCACATCCATCGCCCACTAATCAGTCATTAGCGGCACCATCGCAGCACCTCATTTGTCAGCAGGCTTGCGGGTGTCCCACCTTTTTTTTTTTCTAACGCCGCCTGCCACTTTTACAGCCGAACGTTTGAAGGTTTAAGAGAAGGCGGCTTCCCTCTGTTAGAGACAGCGGCAGCTGTTACGGCCGCTATGGTCTCCATGTTTTATATGTTCCCTGCTGCCTCGGAAGAAGCCTACGATGTCTTTTATGTACCCGAGTAAAACTCTTTGACACTTACTTCCCTTCTTCCAGGGCAAGCGTCAGCGGGGAGGGGGGGCACCGAGGGGTAGAAGTGTGAAATTTGGAAAATAAAAGTTCCTATTTTTTTCTGTTTATTATGAGGTTGAAAACAACTGCTGCAATTCCAGCTGTCAGTGATTGCGCTGCGGGAGCCGGGGGAAGGGGAATCGGGGGCGGCGCATAATTAACAAAACGACTGTGATTGATCACGTTTGGAAATATTTGTGTGTTTTCAAGTCTTGACTGACAGCTGCGGCGTGACTGAGAGTCTCAACCACTGAATGAAAAACACTGTTTTTGTGGCAGCTCCACTTTCAGTGCGAACGCAGCCTAAACATTCAACATGTGAAGTGTTTGCATTGTGCCAACTCAACAGATGGGTTTGAGTTTGGACGCTCCAGTCCAGCCGGGGATTTCATGGCTCTGTTGTATTTTTCCTCAAGACATTTCCAAATATATTTCCAATATGAATGCCACAATGCAACTACAGCTCAGATTTTAAACTAAAATTGGGACGTGACAGTAACACAGTCGCACTCTACGGTCAACAGAACTGGAGTACTGAGTTCCAATAGATTGGAAATGATCACTGCAACAAGAGGTTAACGTCTCTGCTGCTCCGATATCATTAAAGCTCCAATTTGTACCATTCCAAGAGGACCTATTGATCTCACATGGAAGGATAAAAAAATACATGCACATAATCTATGTACATTTTTTATACCAAGTTAAATATAGATAATGTTGGAATTCTATTCTCTAATAATAAGCACTAAGGAGTGCGTCCGCCACTGAGGATGCTTGGAGCTTCGTGAGTTTCAAGACTGCAGCTCCTGCTACAAAAATGTGAGATTAAGTTGCATCAACTGCGATTGACATTACCTGCAATACCCTTTTGTACCAGTAGGCCCTACTGAATCTTACACACTGGACCTTTAAAGCAGCGGCCAGTCATTTTAATTGTTTTTTTTTTTCTGAAATTATTTTTTATAGTATATAACTTTGCTATATTTAAGTGGTAGCAGTTTGGCAACCAATGACTAGCAGGTAATAGATGGCTTTCCTGATTGGCTCCATGAGTCGTACTTCTTAATTTATCTTTTAAAAGGCAAAAAATAAAAAAAAAGACATAATTGACTAGTAAGATGAGATATATATATATATATATATATATATATATATATATATATATATATATATATATATATATATATATATATATATATCATGCAAGCCAAGTCATAAGATCTGCAGGATGCAATTAATTATTAACTTTGATTGATATTGGCTCCATTATATTTACAGTGCCTGCAGGATGAAACCATAACATATTCACGCAGCGTAGCTCATTATAATGGATTATGTATTTATATAAAGGGGAATTATATCAGCTCTGCCCTGCAAACATAGGACAGGATCTGAATGTATGTGGCTCTCTTTAAAACAATAGCAAACAAACAACAAAGCACAGCCTTGCTTTATCGACAGTGACGAGCCCTGAGCGAAGCCTTGAAGGACAAATTGTCAAATTGACAAAAGTTCGGCTTCGCCAGGGACGTGCAGTCACTGCGCGAGACGAACCGAAGGCCAGAGCGCCTCAGAGTGCAACACCCGGAGACGCTGAGGTTTATCAGCTGAGTCGCAGGCCCTCGTGATGGGACGGTAGACAAGCGACTCGGGGCGTCTGGGAGAAAGGGAGGCACTGCCGCCTTCAGGAAGGTCTAAAGCCACCCTGTGGCAAGATGGCCGCCCCCCCCCAGTCGCGTCCACTTTCGAGCAGAAGCGCTCCCTGCGCAACAAAAAGTGAAAACCTCTGGGATAATCACATACTTAGTTGGCGCATTATACTTACAATGACGTCTAAATGTCACGGCTGTCTGGGGACGTGGGCACGGGCCCCGCTCCCTGTGCAGCGCAGATAAAAAGTGGGCCGGCCATAATTCAGTTTCTGTAAATATCCTTGCTGGAGCGATTCTATATAAATTGTCGCTTGTAATGGATGTCGGCCGCACGGCGTTTTCCGCCCGAGCTGACGCCTCACGCCGGCAAACACTGTCTGTCTCAGGAGTGAAAATCCTCCAGGAATCCTTCAGGAAGGGATTTCATGGACTTTTGGCTCATCTCAGTAGTGCTGCCACGAGGAGCTTTGTGGATCCGGTGGACGAGGAGACCAGTGAATCCTCTGATTGAATTGTCACTCCCAGAGGAAGAGACAATAAAAGGGGTCAGCAGTCGACTTCAAAAACATGGTCACGGAGGCAGCGTCTCGCCGCTCCGGCTCGGCTTGACCCAATCAACGCTGATGCTGATCCCAGTGTCCGCGGGACACGGGGGAGAGGAGCTGTTCAAAGTCGGCTCCTCTCCGGGGTCCCTTCCATTTATTCCCCTTCAGCGACAGGGGAGGGCATCTCTCCACATGCTTCCCTTTAAAGTCCCCAGTTTCTCAACTCATCAGTTTCCCACAGAGAGCAGTAAAACTGGCTGGAGCTGCACTCACAGCTTCATCACCTTTATCTAATTCTTCGACCACTAATGTAATTGTAGGTAATGATACTGGACTATAAATTAACTAAGAGATTTGTTTTAGAAGTGGATGAATTTGTCTTTTTCCCCCACCTGTTCTGTATGCGTTGCAGCCTCAGACCAGCATCATGATATAATTTGCCCGTAATTTGATTTAATTTAGTTTTTAAAGATTCAAAATTCAAGAACTTGAAATAACAAAAGTGGCAATGCTTACGAGAGGCCGTGCAAACACAAAAAAAACAACATTCAAAGCAAGGTGAGAAATGGCAAGAGCAACAAAAACAATCTGAAATAACATTATAAAAATACAATTTTTTTTTTTTTTCCCCTTTTTTTTTATATACAAAAACAAGCATACCATGCACAAAGGCACTGTAAAGCAGCAACTCTGAATCAAAGAGGGCAGCAGTGGACTAAAGACCTTCAGGCTCTGGATACAATTTGTCCCTTAAACATTCTGCACTGCATTCTACTGCAACCAATCAACCAATCAAGGAGGACGGAGCAGCGATCAATACATTCTTTGTTTGCTTAAAAATGTCCAGTGTTTGACAAGCACGATGCATAACAATATTATTAGAGAGCATCACTGTTAAAATAGCTTAAAGGTGAGTCGTACATTTCGCTATGCATCCATTGTGTCAAGGCCTTTGAATGATTCTTCTACTTCTGTTCATCTAGCCTAAATTGAAAACACACACAAAAAATGCATAACTTCAAAATACGTCATTGCTGAGGTTGTGATGACACACTCTGCTCCTCGACATTCAGCAGCCCTTGCTTTTTTTTATGTGCATTTCTATGCACGTGTCCAGTATCCTCTATATACGAGGCAGGCAGACGCTGAGGTCAGATAGCTGCTGGTCATGCACGCCATCAGATAGCGCTGTGGGATGTGTGTAACCTTAGCATTAAAGTCTAATCTCCGCCAAACCTCCATCTCAGCTTGACATTAACCTGCCCTTCTCCATCCTCGGCCGTCCTCACTGTTGTTATTTGTGCTTATAAGCCCTCGGCCTTTATTGATCCCCGGAGGGAAATGGAAAGGATTTCCTTTATTATGGTATGAATTATTAAAATGATCATTTTGGTGTTATGCAGAACTCTTTCCTTGGTGACAGGCTGCGTTTATCCCCACTGCTGCTTATTGTGTGCTGGTGGGTATATAGTCCCTGCTCAGTGTTTAGCCACCGTCACATTTTCCCACAATCCCCAGCCCAGAGCTGCCATCGACTGCTACACGCAACTGTGTTTGTCGAGGGCGCATCTTAAAAAATGCTCTTAAAACCCGTTTTTTTTTTTCAAAAACAAGTGGAAGTAGCTGACAAATCCCCCCCCACCCCACCACCCGTCTCTGAAAAAGCAGTGCTCAGAAGTGCTGAGGATGTTTGATCTGTCGGCGCTGTGATGGAGCTTCAGTGACGGTAATCAGCGCGTCTCAGACCTCCTATCAACATCCTGCAGGGTGTTTTAACTGGCAAGTCACATATTGTAATAAATGGATCGCAAATATGTGCACCCCCACCCTCCCGCATACCCACCTACCCACTCCCATGAGAATTGGCACCAGCCGGATGGAGGGTTTAGCGGCTAATGTAGCGTAGAACCTTGTTATTGAGCTGAAGGACGGTGCCTTTTGCATTATGTAATGTTTATTTTCCCTCAGCCAGCGCTGCCGCCGCCGCCACCATCACCTCCCTCCTGGAAGCGCTGAGGCGTGACGCTCTTGACTCATCGCAACAACCCGAAACACGACTTTTACGGCGGGAACATTTTTTTTACATGAAAGCAGCGCTCCCCCGGCTTTGATTCCAGCGCTCGCTGCCGAGATGCTCAGTGAAAACCGGATGCTCGAGTTTTGCCAGTTGCGTGAGTCTTCGCCAGCAGTCCGGCGTTAGCCTAGCCGTTCACTCTCCCAGTCTTCGGTCCCCCCTCCGTTTTGGGCTCCTCCGACCTGGCAGCTACGTTCACGAGGCTTTCAAATGAGACATTTTCCTTCTCGACTATTAGCGACACAACTTATGTACACGTCCTCGGGCGCGCGCCATCTGTTTTGCCCATCGGCTGGGCAGGCAGGGATACAGACACAGTAAATATTTTGGGTCTGCTCGCGCTGAGACGCTCCTGCCAGTCTGAAGTCGGCTGTGATTACGACTCAAAATAAAACTTGCGCTTTTCTGTCCCTTTACATCTAATTTGCCATGTTCAGGCCCCTCTCCTCCCCCTCCTCCTCCTTCCCCCCCCCCCCCTGTCCTCCTTGTCTCTGCAGTTGAAGACATTTCCTTGTCTCAGGCCAAAGCGTCAGCGGGGGAGTAAACTTTGTTGCCCTGGTGACAATCTGGCGGATTGATCATATCTCAGTCATGTCAGTGGTGACGCACGGCGAGCAGCTCGGTCTTTGCTCTGCCAGCCAAACGCTGTTTTCGTTGAATTTTGTCTGGGAGTTACCTGTAGAACGGCGGCACGCTGGCGGTATTAAGAACCCAGCGTGACATTTTACAAATCTTAAACCTCCAATTATCTCACGCCTGCAGCGGAGGGCGCAGCGCTGCGGCCGCGTCGAGATCTAAAATCTGTGAAAAGTTGCCTCCGGTGGCCTTTGCTGGTCCGGCGCTCAAGCGGCCAGGCCAGGCTTGACTGCTGATTAGCTCAGTGACATTGACCTCTGTTTATTTAGCAATTAGGACCAAAAGCAAGCATAGCAGAGGGCGATGGGGAGGAGCTCATGTAGCCTCATGCAGCCAGACACTATGCAAACATGGTCGTCGACCACTTGACGGGATCTGGGCTGCTGCCAGAGGAACAACACGTTCACCCACTCACTGTGCGCGTGCTTCTCCTATAATGCAACAACCTTGTGGCTTCTGGCAAATCACATTAAATAAGGTAAAGAGAGACTCTTGCACTGCTGTGAAATCAATTGATTTTACGCTGTAGTGCAGCGGTCCAATTTGGGCCCCGAAAGTAATTACACACACCACATAGAGGGAGATACACATAAAGTGAAAAAGGTCAAGTTTGTTTTTGCCCTTTTTTCTCACGCAGCCTGTTAGGATTCAACGGGGGAGCATTTTTGAAGGCGTTGGGATGTGACGGCTCCATTTAACATGTTACAGATGTCTGCGTTGTATGCAGCATTGCAGCCAGATCAGAATCTGCTCCGCCTGCCTGCCATTTGAACAAGATATTCAGTAGGAGGAGTAAATGTTGATGTTGCTTTTTCCAAATTATTTTTATCATTAGGTTTCATTTTAATAGTTAAGCGTTTGAGGTAGCTGTGAATAAAGGCTGAGATCTTTCTGTCGACCTATTTGTCTGGTCTGATATTTATAACAGATCTTTTTCAAAAGAAAAGTTTCTCGTGAGTGCATGCAAATAAAAAACGGCTAAGCTTGGGTTTCTTTTTTTTTATTCATTTATTTTGATTATTTGCTTCAGTTCTTGGCAGAACAGAATTTTATTTCCTAAGAGCCTGAATGATAGTTGTGGCTTGTGATGGTGGGGCAGCATTCACTTCTTTAGTCATAGAAAAGAGGTTGTGTGTCTTTAGAGATGACCACCAAATCTGCTATGTGCATTTTGCATCCTGTTGACGATGTGAAATATTTCCCTCTGCTTGCGCCTTTTTTTTTCTTTTTTTTTTTGCATCACTGCCGTGCACTTCGTTGTCTAATGACTTAATTCTTTTTTGAGTCTTTCTAACAATACGCTGTATGCATTATTCATTGGATGCTGGCCCCAGAACAATTATTTGGGAGCATTTGCATAATGGTTGGTCACAAAAGTATCTCCATCGACTCGTTACATCGTTGTTCTCCAAATGCTAATTAAAAAAGAGGGCTTCCCTGTGTTTGGGGACGGGCGGCTTTACATTTTCCCAAGGCGATGTATTCCTCTTTCTGGACGTTCGTATCGATTCTTTATTGCGCCGCACAGCCTAAATGTCACAGATGCCAACACTTGGCTTCATTTCACTGTACACTGGAGGCGTTTTCCCCCTCAACAATATACAATGTGGCAGGAGTAGTGACCACACTGTTAATTTGATGTTCCATCACCGTCCACCTTTCCAGCAGTGCAGCAGAAAACGCCTTTGTTGCATGTCAAATTCTTTGTGTGTTTGTCTTTTTGAGTTCAATAATCATATTTCAATACATATCAGAACGCTGATAACCTGGTTGGGTAACTTGATACTGCTTTTTCTTTGTGCACTCCCAATGTTCTTCCATTTAGCTAAGTTAGCTACTAACCCCGGGGGTTTGTAGCAGATCTGTACACCTGTTTACGTGAGCGTTCCGAGATGGCTAGCCCGCTTGAAGTGAAATTTAGTCAAACTAAGACTCGGAGGATGATTATAAATATTGTCCGTTCTGTGTTAAATGCCGTGTCTGCAAGTGAACACACAGTCTAACACAGAAACACCGAGGTAATAATACGGAGCCAAACATGGCGGACGTCCTTGTTTGGCTGCGTCAGTCGAGAGACATTCCAACTCAGTGTGTATTTTGTTAACATAGAAAAAGACAGAGGGTGCAAAGCTGTTAAAACACGAGAAGAACAGAAGGTGGCGGTAGCACCGGCTTGGCTGAGTCCCGTCCAACACTGGCCGCGCCTCCTCACATATGCATACATTCTCCCAACAGGGACTCGTTCAGTTCACACTGTGCCGTTGGCGGACGTTCAGCGACTACACGTGATTAGTTCGCGAGCGCTTGGAAGCTCTCTCTTTTTTTTTTTTTTTTTTTCGCGTTCACAACCGTCTCAAGGTGTGTTCAAAGGAATTTAAAATAAAGATGGGTTGTGAATTTGTTTAGTTTTTTTCCGTTGCCTTCTGCGAAAGGAATTTAAGCAATTTGTAGTCAAGGTTGTGACTTTGAAAAAAAAAAGAAAAAAGAATGCTCTTCTGAAAAAGTAAATCAATTTAAAACATTAAAAGTCGGCATGAATCTTTGAAGCTGTAACCCTGACAACCTTTGCACAAAAAAAGATTGCTTAAAACTGTTTTAAATTAAGATTTTTTTTTTAATTTGCTTAACAGGGCATATTCATTACAATGACAATGTGTGGAACCCTCTTGGGTTCTGCTCCCTTTCTCTTCTGTTCTTAGTTTGCAGCACCAGAATATTCCAGCTCATCAAATTCATTTTAATACATTTTTGAAACACCCTTAAATAGTTGCTGTCCTACTGCTACTTTAGCAATTGTAACCGTGCTGGAGAGGCTCTGCAGTTAGCTTAGCTAGCAGGCCTCTCACCTTTACTGAGCTCTGATGACTAAATGTGTTGTTTAAATTGTTTTTGTGATGCTAAATGTGGCAGGCGTTGGCTTCCTCTGTGTTTTTCTTATTTTATGGGGAAAGATGGCCCATCCAATTTTGCACTGACACAGCCAAAACACAATTTCTGCCTATGCTGCTGGCTTACAGCATGCTTCGAATGCACTTGCAGTATTACACACTTGATGAAATAAAAAGGCTCTCGCAAAACATTAATAAAAATATGGATGCCAAACACAAATGTTCCCCAGTTTGCACAAATAAGCACATAGCCATTCTAATTCGTTAGCCTACAAGGTTGGAACATCTGCTTTCCACTCAGCGTTATGATTAAAGTGGCGTTTAAGTGTGCTTGCACATTTCATCCCTGAACATTATTCATTCATCAAGCCATTACCAGGACCGTGCGGTTTTCATCGAAAAATAATTGGAGGTTTACACGTCAGGAGTTGCCCGACACTACGGGGACCTATCAGCTCCTCATCTTTTTCATCTAGCCAGCAGCCGTCTGTAGCCGGAGCTGCAGCTGCAGCCTGCGTTTGTACAAGAGGACAGACGGAGCGTCTCATTTTAAGCTTCCCAGAGCAAAACCTGAATACACACATATATAATTGTGTATTTAAATTAAATTGAGTGAATGCCCCTAAAAAAAAACATCACTGATAAACACTTTTCAAGCTTAAAGTAAAAAAAAGAAAATGCTCACATTTATTTGATATTGCGTTATCAGTATATTATTATAAACTTTAACTTTACATGAGTTCAGGCTTTTGTGGTGCATTTGTCATTTCACACAATTTTGAATTGCCGAAGCCAAATGTGGTCGAGACCTTGTCTAGAGTCTCACTGTGGTCAAGCTGAAATGAACTCTGTGGGGAGCAGCTGAGGAGCGTTGAGATGTGAGGGTTGGCACTGATGCTACATGCTTTTTTTTTTTGTTTGTTTGTTTTTGTTTGTTTTTTTTGTCCCTTGGAATTAGGAGCTTTGGAGGGAATCTCCAGCATCCGCTGTCGCGTCACGTATCCCGTCTCTTGTACGTACGACTTTTGAACAGCCATCCGACATAATACAGTGGTCTGGGAATTGACGGCGGAATCCTAAGCACCTCAGCCATTGAGAGACCATCTGTGTATCCCTGCGTGACAGATCAGAGCCGCTGAATATTCATGCGCCATCCCTCCCCTTATCACATTAGATTAGGACCCATGTGGCGAGAGAGCAGTGGGAGAGGCCGACAGCGCTGCCGCGCTTGTCAGAGACCTTTACAGCTGCGTGTTAAATAGTGCATTTGCCAAATGTACATGTGCTAAGATGCCACACTGGGTTAAAGTCTATTCTGTGAGAAGGTGTTGTTTTTTTTTCGCCCCCTTGGTTAGTGATGCTGCAGAGACCCCCGAATGGTTGCATGTGTTAGATACTGTCGCCAGAGCCTAAATCCACACGGAAAGGGCTGGGGATTTTCCAGCGAGCTGCGCCTTTAAACACCAGGACGCATCAGATAATAAATGCCAACGTCTAGTTGTTCACTTCAACAGAAGGTTGAAGCAGTGCTTTTTCAGTAGTTTGAGTCAGTTTTCTGAGTTTCTTTTATCAATTTGTGCTTTAAAACATGTCTCTGAATGGTATGACATATATAACATATACTTACTCATACGCTGCATATCATTGCAAATTATTCCAATCGTTGGGTTCATTCAAACCAAACGGCTAAAAGATGATGAGGAAAACCCTCGGAGCAGACGGCCAAGTCCCTTCTTTGCCTGCCGTATGAATGGGAAGCTGAACTCGGAGGAATGAGGTCACTAGTGTTTGACTCACCCGAAAAGCAACGGCGAGAATCAGCGAGGCCTGAAGAGGGGCATAGAAACTCTACTTAGCCGCCGCTGCCCTCCGCTTTCAAGCGGCGGGGAATGCTTTGGCAGAGGAACTCATAAAAAGGTCTTTATGGCGTCGGTGCAGATGCCGACCGGTCGGGCCGCATCTTGGCTCCTGTAAATCAGCGGCGGAATGGCAGCCTTCATTGTAACGGCCCACATTAATTACGCCGCCTCGTACTCAGCAAAGTAGAAACGGACCCGGTGAATAAGTGAGCGGCCGGGCCGAGAGGGTTCAGATATGCTGGGGTGTGTGTTGCCGAGGCGGGAGGACCTCTGGGGGGAAGTGGGGGGGCTGGGGGGGGGGTGCTACTGATACCTCCACTCGCGGTGATAAATCTTCCCATTAAGTGGCTGCAGTGGCACACTGCTGGTAATTGATATCAGCGTAGTTAAGGGCGGAGATGTGACACATTTACAGTGGCGGTGCTCTGGTCAGCGGTGTTTTATGCACTCTGCTAGCCGCCGCCGCTATTTGCCTGTTTGCCTTGTGAATCTTTAAGCAGCTGCTCCCTCTCTCGTCGCTGTGTTTTGCCCGAGCGGCGAAGGAGAGTCGAGCACCTTGTTACAGGACTTACAGGAGCCATCGTGGCTGCACAGAGGGGAAGGAAAAAACAAACATGCGGCGAACATCTGTTGTATGCAAAAGAACAATGCTGCAAAGTCGATGGATTTGCATATGCGAAGGCTGCTCTGGCTCCTGTGAAAAAAGGAAAATAAAATAAAAAGGCCCTGAAGTATCAGCAGTTTACTCACAAAGTACCAGGAAAATATGTTTACCTCAGTGAAAATGACAATGAAATATGCAAAAAAAAAATAACACATGGCCTTTATTCTTGCAGTCAGTATGCAAAAAAGCAACATTGAATTTGCTTTGCATATACAAGTGACACGGCGCATTACTTATTCATGTGTAGGGGAATTAAGAAAACTGTTTGTTGATATTTCTGCCTTTTCTTTTTTTTTTTTTTGTTTTTTCATTTGCAGGTGCAGAGCAGGTGGTGATCAGGTGTCCCCTCAACCACATGCAGTGCATCGGCACCAAGAAATGCATTCATTTCAACAAGCTGTGCAACGGTGCTCGAGACTGCGAGGACGGCTATGACGAGGGCGTTCACTGTCGAGGTAGGAGTTAACCCCCCCCCCCACCACCCACCACCACCCGTTCTCGTCGCCTTGGGTTGGAAATGCATAAAATAATAGCCTACTCTTTATATTATGATAATTCCCATTCTTATGTGGATTATTAAGATTGTTAAATTCATGTGTAAAATATTTACCCTTGGAAAGCGCTTTTCATTTTGTTTGCTTCTAATATGCATAAAGTTCATTATACTCGCCTTTTATTCGAGTAAATAGAGAGTCAGGAATTATTAAGCGTTTCTACATTGTCTCTGTTTGCTTTGATTCATTACAAATGCATACCAGCCCAGTTTTATTTTAACTGCTATCATCCATATAGCTTCTTGTGATCTTAACTTGGTTGCCACGGTGACGGCTCAGCCCCTCCAGCCAAAGCAGCAGCTTTTACATGGACGTCAGTGTCTGCGTGATGAGTTCGCACAGTTTTGGACCATCCAGGATCCTGTGATGTTTGCATATTTAATGGTCAATGGACACAGCAGGTTTTTAGTAATTGAAAATATGGTTTATCCACCAATTGTATTCTTTCAAGTAAGAATAGAAGAGACATGCAACAGAGTAAACGGTCTGGCTAACCAGCTTATCTCTAGAACGTTCAATAATATTTCATCTTCTCATTGCTGAAAGACAAAACTTGACCTTCACATTGCCTTGATCCATTATGATCTCACTGGCCCTGTTTGGGTTTGTTGCCATGTCTCAGCTCTCAGTATCCGGGTGAAAAAGCAGAAATCAGCAGAGCAGAATCAGTTGAGGATTTTCTAATGAATTTCGCTCGCCACCAATCTGATTAAAGTGTCCTGCAAAGTCAAGTGCCGTGTCCAGAAACTGTTGGTAACATCAAGTGTTGTGTTGTTCCCCCAGTTTGTCCGTTGTTGTGGTTTCTAGAACCCACAGTTGGCCGAACTGTTGGAGACCTTGGTTCTCCTGAAAGGGAGCGAGTGAACCATGATTGCTGCCCCTTTCTCCTCCAGTCTGCCACCACCTTGTTGACCCGCGGTGGAGTATAAGTTGTGCTGTCGTGAGTGTGCGTGAGTGCTGGCTGAAAAGATGCGGCTACTTCTCTCACAGCCATGAGACCCCTTAGCTGTTGACTCGGAGGAGGAAACTCCTGCACAGCGTTTCACTCTGTCTTGACCTGTTGTCGGCATTTTTTTTTAGCACCTCTTCCAAAATGACCTCGGCTGCAGTTTGAAAATCTGCAACGTTGCACACGAAAAGTGTCATTCAACTTTTGTTGGCGGCCTTATAATTGGTTGTTCCGAATTCTGCAAACACGGCACGAGAAAGTGCGATGACAAGAAAAACCTGCTAAAAAACAAAACAGACACGAGTCTTCGTATGCTGATACTTTGACAGCTGTCGAGCTCATGAAGATTTCGCCCATCACCCAGTGTGAGATGAAGTTAGTTTGTTAGCCTTGCTTTTCTGTGACTGATTTGTGAATCGCATAGGCCAACAACTGTAAGTGCTAATGTTGTGTTATAACCCCATATCGCTGTGTACGACAAAAAGTAAAACAGCTGAGGTCGCGTCTGATTGGCCCCAACGCTTCAGCCTGCTTCTGGATCAGGATAGATAGATATATAGATAGATGATGGATAGATAGATGGATAGATAGATGGATAGATAGATGATGGATGGATAGATGGATAGATAGATAGATGATGGTAGATAGATCTGATCTGGTGAATATGTTAATGTGCCACGCACACAATTTCCGTTTCACTAAATCGACCGCTTTACCTTTGATTCCTTTATCCAGAAGTTCCTTTTTTTTTTTTTTTTTCCTTACAGTTCCAGGAAATATTTATTTTTTCGTCTTTTCTTCTCTTTCCACTTTGATTTTGCCGCGGCGTTTCACCAGACTTAACACAGCTCTCTCTTTTGGCAGTGTGTGTCACCTCATCGGTAACGCTGTACGTGTGTTTTAAATTGCCTTAAAAAAAAAATAAAAACACTCTCTGATGCGACCGTGTGATCCGGTGCCAACCAGCCACCTCTTACCGCCGACTTCCTCGCCCAAAGCAGCGGAAAGAGCCATTCTCTCACAATGAATAAATTAGCCTGGTTGAAAAAGGGAAATTAGTGTCGTTTATGCACTTTTTTTGTATTCATCTCTCTCTCCCCCCTCCCTCTGTGTGTGTGTGTGTGTGTGTGTGTGTGTGTGTGTGTGTGGCGCCAACCTTCTGCTCAGGTTCGCCCTGGGATGCGAGCTGTGCTTGCTTAGTCCCGCACGGACGGAGCAATCTCATTAGGGGGGGGGCAGGAAAAATTGAGGTCACCAAAGAGAAGTTTTTTAGGCAACCAGCTGGGTCTCTTGCAAAACTTTTTTTTTTTTTTTGAATCCTCCCCCCTCCTCCTGCTGCCCACCTCTTATAAATATACATGTCGGACTTCTCCAGAGACCTTGAAATGAGAGTGAGCGAATGGAAGGAAAGGAGAAAAAAAAAAAAAAAAAACTTACTAGATTCGTAGTTCCAAGTTACCTTCTGGAAGGTTTTTTTTTTTTTTTGTTGCTATATTCAACTTTCTAATCTCATTCTCTTTCCTTTGCCCTATTTTTTAAGACTGTAATCACCAACAAATGTCGGCCAAAAAAAACGTACCAAATTGTGATAAGACCATTCTTCTACTTTAGCCCTTTTCAAGGTTTTTATTTTTTATTTTTTCAAAGGATCTTTGTTGACTACAAAAGAAATGATTAGGCAGAGTAATCTTGTCTGAAATAAATATGCTGGTATTGAATTTGCAGTCAGCTGAAGAAACCCAGTCTGTCTGATTTGGAGTATTGTCAAAAGAAGAGTGGATATGCTGGATATTTTGTACCAGCTCAGTTCAAATGTGATGCAAACTGCATATAAATCTGATTTAGTCCCGGTGCCTGGTGCTTAAAACTGCAGCCGTTTCTTTCTGTCTAATTTTCTCACATGCCGCTCAATCAGATGGGCAGCTGTACAATTTGTCTGCTAATGACAAGAACGACACAGGGCGTGTGTATCCTGACATTTAGATAACACATTAATAAGCACCCTGACATTTTTGTCCCCGGTTTAAGCTCGACCCCGACCATTACATTCATTATTAATAACCATATTTTGTAATGGCCCCGTGATTACATGACATTTATTGCACGATCAGTCATTGTCGTTTGTAGATGCTGAACTGGGGGTTGGCAGAGAGAGAGACAAGAAGGAGAATCTCACTCATGCAGAAAACAGCTTCCATTTGCGTATGAAAATGGCGCCGAAGGAACATAATTCATCCTCTGTTAACCTCTCGACCTCTGACACTGCTGCAGTCAGCTGGAGCTTCACCGACGATGCTGAAGAGTGACTGGATGACTGTGGATGAATAGGATGGAAATGATTTTTCAAAGGATCTTTGAAAAAAAAATACCATCTCGCGTCACAAAGGGAATGGTAGCGCTGTCGTGCTGCTGCTCAGCTCCAACAGACAAACGTTGACTTTTGGACGCTGATGACACAGTCGTCCATTCTTTTTGTCTCCTCTTAAGACGTTTGTCACGTCCTTCGTCTCTTTTTCCCGAACATTCAGTTCAAATTCGCCATGCATTTTAATGGAGGCCGACCGACTGAGTGTGTGTGTGTGTGTTTTTGTCTTTCTTCAGCTTTGTTTAATCTGTCATGCATGTGCTCGCTCCCTCGCTCTCTGTCTGTCATCGGTGGTTGAAGAGCCGCTCGCAGCAGCAGCAGTCGCCGCCGCCGCCGCCGCCGCCTTCACCGCTCGCTGTTCCATTTCATCCCTGCGTTGGCTCTGATTCCGAGGTTTTGCCACCCCGGTGGGAAGCTTTGCCGCTTTCTGAGATTCCTCCACTTCTGTCTCTGGCGCTAAGCTTTCAGAATGTAGTCTCCAGGGGGAGTCTGGATCAGCGCCCCGCTTCAATTATCTAATATCTACATTGTCTAGATTTAGTTTGCATGGATTGAACGGGGCTGCGGTTGTCACCACATTCTTTCCTTTTTTGATTTTTCACTCTGTGGATCTAAAGATGAACAAAGTCCCACTGTTTGTCTGGCCAGCGATTGTCTGAAGCCATTGATTCACATAGAAATCATGGTAGAAGAAACTCTGCTCCATTCATTTTGATTCAGCGATATAGACAACTTAATTTAGATGACACGTCATGATGTTCAATGAAAATAACTTTTCAGTATTGTTCTTGTCGTGTTTTCATTAAAGTGGAAAACAAAAGTAGCTTTTGAAAGCGGCGGGTTTAAAGTCACTGTGTTTTCTGTAACTACTTTGCTCATGCAATTCACCTTTAAAAAAAGACGTTTATATATTTTCACCATTTTTGCTGTCAATATTGTCAGTGTTGCCGAGAACACTGCAGCCGAAATGTGAGAAGTGTTCACAAACAGTTTGTCAGAATGGGTCAGACCTTCGAGCACATCATTTGTTTGAAGTTCTTTTTCTCTTTCAGGTTGTGAAAGAATGCAGCGCTCCATGGATCTTGAAATACCTTGTCAGTATTTAAAGGCAACTTAGTTTTTATCCTCCACACCTGAAAACCTTGACTGCTTATGATTCAAAGTGGCTCAAACCTTGGAAGTGGTTCAAATGCAGAGGCTGTAAACTGGCTCTTTGGACAACTTTAAACTTTATGTTGTCCAACTAAGTTTGACTATCTTTCCCAATCTGTGCCATTAATCTTTCCAGCTCAGTGGGTTTTCCTTGAAACACTGATGTATGTCTGACCATATCCCAGAATCCCAGCGTCCCAGCACATCTCCTCCTCCCTGCTCCTCCTGCTCCTCCTCTCTATGCTAACTCATTCATATGAAGATTGAGATGACAGCTCTCTGCACCAGGATTTGTATAATTATTATATTAATGTTCCTTAAGGGGAAAGATGATTGAGCAACCTCTGGTACCAGCAGCTCTTGAGAGCGATTGAGATCAAGTACGAATAATTCAAACCAAAAGGAAAGCAGAGCTGCCTTCTTCTCTTTCTACACCGACATTGTGTCCGATTCCAAGTTGTGCAGATGTGTATTTGTGCCGCGTCAGGATTCCTCAGCAGTGATCTCTCTCATCAGAAGCAACACGCACGGCCTTCTGTGGACTCTCTGCACCGATTACATCCATTTACAGATTCAAATGATCGCACCCAAGAGCACACAGGCTGGAAAAATTGCAGGATTAAAAAATCCTCCCGGCTGATGCTGAAGTGGGCCGTCTGGCAGCTTCGTCAATTCGGCCTCGATCTTTTTCTTACAGGCACTTTCAAAAAAAAACACGGTCTTGTTTTCCTCTGGTGACAGAGCCTCAGAGAAAATGAACGGCGGCAAACACGCACCTTCACCTCCGCGCCTCCGCGTCTCCACGAACAACATCCAATTATCTCACTTGATTAACTTTTTGCGGCGACGACTTTAACAACACTCTTTCCGCGGCGCCGGCGAGGAGGAGCGTGGTAAGCGATGCGCTCGTCAAGGGGGGACGACTAGCCGGGACGCAGCGCTGCTCAGTGTTTATTTCAGAGCTTCTCAGCAGGTTGAAAATGTTCTGCCAACTTGCCGTGCAGACTGTAACGTATTAGCATATTTATTGCATTTCTGCCCCTGTAATGGATGGAGCATTTACAGTACCAAGTCAAAGCAATCGCTCTCCACTCTCCGGTGGCGTGCTCTGCTTTTTTGTGTTTGTGTGTGTGTGTGTGTGTGTGTGTGTGTGTGTGTGTGTTATTCCACCTCGCTGCCATCACTCTATCGGAGAGTGGAATTAAATCGTGTCTTACTCCCCACTCGTGCTCTCAATTCTGAAATCATTTTCCTGAAAACTGGCTGTAATTTTTTGAAATTACTGAGCGTCTTTCACTTTGCTCGTCTTTAAGCTGAAGGTTCCGGGATGGTTTCATGGCGGCGACGGGGGGGGTGGGGGTGGGAGGGGACGGCGGGGGGATTGATCGCAGGTCCTGCCGCACGGCACCAGAAATACAGCAGCGGCAGACGCCAGCAATCAATATTTCATTGCATCCCACTTTGTTGTTCCACAATCTGGCGACATACTGTGATCCATGTCATTGCTCGGCCTAATATGAGGAAACAATCTGGCGTCATCGGATCCTATTAGGGCGGATTTTTTTTTCCCCTCCGACAGGAGTGGTGGGAATTAAAATTTGATTGTGCGGCGGAACATTTCGACACCCACACCCGTAACGTGCCTTCCAATATTTAAGGGCAAGTCAGAAGACTGGCAGTGCACCAGTTTCCAAATCCCCGTCTGAATTGTGCTTTGAGGGATTAACAACATTTACTGTCACATTTGAGCTCTAGTTGGAGCTGCGGGATTATCGTTTCTTCCCCCCAACTTTCCCCCGCTGCCTTTTTCTTTTTGATCAGTTCTTGTATTTGTGCTTGTACAGCTCAATTTCCTATTCAAATGATTACCTTCTGGACCTTCTGTGTCACATCAAAGCCGAGGCGCTCTGAGAACTTTCCACAACCTTGTCGATGAGTGGCACTCCAATCGATGCACAAAGTCTTGCACAGATATTCGGGGAAGTCTTGAATGTTTTAGAAACCCCGACAAATTTATGACCCAATTTCGTCGTCGTCGGGGAAATCAGCCTTGTCGCTCCCGCCGCCCAGCGGACCCCCGGCCGCCGCTCGCGGTGGTGCAGGATGGGTTAAGCATCTGATTTATAGGTGCAAAATTTGCTCATTAAAGGTGCTTCAGCAGGCCGCGAGTGTGCACAGGTGTTCCTCCTGTGTTTGGTCTGCATCCTAATCCGGTCCCACATTAATTAGAGGGGCTTGACTGCAAACAGAGTGTTGAAGGAAAGACTAATTATTCAAGACAAAGGTCATAGTCCTCTTGAAAGGGAAGCCATAATTAGGCCAAATGCGGAAGTCGCACTGTTCGCTGTTGGGGGAGCTTCTCTCTGTGTGCATGACAGGGGAACCTGATCTGCTGGTCGTCAACTATCATTAGCTCATAGCCAGTGGCTGCTTCTCTAAAAACAACCAGCTGGTTGGTGTCATAGTTCCTGTGTTATTGAGTGGCCATCAGTCCCAAACACGAGCTTTGGAGAGTCACTAGTGTTCTGTGCTTGTTATTCATCACTGACTCACAAGCTCATGATGAAGTGGCCCACTTGTGAAAGACCTTCACTGTTTAGTTTGTTTAATGCCATGGAAGGAATTTAAATACACGGAGAAATTTGTTTTAAAAATGCGTCAAGGCCCTTTGAAACTCTTGCTTTTTCATAGTAAAATAAACACAAAGCCTGGAGTTTTGACATATTGCCAAATCTACTGAGGCCATTCAGTGATCCTGACTGGCTCATATGACCCATCTCACTTAATAGGCTTCATTTTTAGATCAGGCCCTTATTAATAAAGAAATCAATGGACAGTGTGGGTTTAATTAACCTATTTTACCTTTTTACTGGACATCATTTCTTTGATTTAGGAGTTTTCAAAATTGAACAGAATATTGGCCACGATTCTGGAACAGTTCTGCAGAGCAGTTTAGTCAGCACTGTTAATGCCTCATACTGCTCACACTTCTCACTCTCTTCCTGTACAATAACAAAGACAATTGATCCTGAGTATGAGTGCTGCCTTTCTGAGCAGCCGATGTCACCCTGGGCCAAAGTCTTTCGATAAACTTGACTGAATATGAAACAAGGAGCAGGGCTCAGCTGTCAGTCACGACTCCTGTTTCTCAAACACATCACATGTACCGACTTATTAACACCAGACTGATGACAACTATCTGCAGGATAGAATCCAACAGTAACTACTATTTTGTACTGATGTGTCAGGAAAATCATGAACCTGTGTTTGATCCGAGTCCCATCTGCCTACATGGAGATGCAACCGGACCCCAAGCAGGCCTTCAAGCTTTTGCTTTCACCCCCGATTTCTGTTTGTCCAACGCTCTTTCCTGACTATTTCATCACGCTAGTGCACTAATACTTTGTAAACATCTGCAGCAACGTTCAGTCATGCCACATTTAACTGTTCAAATAATCATAAAAGCCACAATTTTGCTGCCACAGAACATGAAATTGTCTTTTTTTTACGATGATCTTTCACAACCGCAAGCCCCAGTTTGTCAGAATTATATGTGAACCCACAATTTGTGTTGATGGAGAGCAGGCTGCTTGGCCTGTCGGAGACAATGCAATTTCCCTTATCACTGACAAAATGTAATGGAATCGTTTTTTTTGTTTGTTTGTTTTCTTCTCGATTCCCCGTGACGCCGCAGCACTATCTCATATCTCAACGTGGCTCTCTCGTCTTTTTTTTTTTTTTTTTTTTAATGTATTTCTCTCACTCCAACCACACGCGATGTGAAAAACAGATGAAATTAATTATGTCCAATTGTGAGAATCCTTCTGTTGATGCAGCTGATTAGAGCACATTATACTGCGGTATAGACTGCCAATTAGATCGGCCTCGCTCTCGTGATTGCATTCTGACTAACAAACACCAACCGCATCACCATTATAAATCTTTTGTGATGGGATGTCGGTTTGCCCGCTCTCTGTTTTTTTGTATATGAACAACTTCTGAATGTCTCGGTGCATGCGTCAAACTTTAGCTGTCACATTTGTTTGAAGCCAACGTACCTTCAGCAGAAGGTGACAAAAAAAAAAAAAAGCCTGAATGTTGTTTTCTATATTTTCTCTCTTTGCCAGTATTTTTTTCCTTAACGCTGCCACGCTTCCCTTCTACGCAGAAAAAAAAAAAACGTACAACAAAAAGTTTTATTCAGTGGCAGTTTTCAAAAAACTGTCTCTGTGATCACAGAGAGCCGTCCACACTTTTTCTTCGTCATTAAGATCATTCCCTGATATTATGTAAACGATCACGTGCTCATCACAATTGACTCGCACTCTGGGCGGTATCTGTAGATAGGTGGGAGCCGCGGGGCGGCCGGGCTCGGCGCTAGATACACAATCCCGGCAGCCCTCCGTGTTGTGCCAAGAGGGAAAGCTGATCATCTGGTGCCTTTGAGCTGATATAAGGATTAGCTTTGAATATCTTCCGCCCAGCGTGTCGTCGCTTTGCATACGGCTTCACAACAGGGAAGGCACGCTAGTTATTGTTGCACGCGATGAATAATAATAACTCAATCGCACGGTGTGTGCACACACGCACACGCACACACACATACACACCAGCTTGAGCATGAATGAGGATGCCTCCATCATTTCCGAGCCAAACACTTTGCAGATGTGTCCTTTTATAATACCTTTTTTTTCTCCATATTTTAGAAATGCAGCATTAATTGTGACAGTTGCTATATTTTTTTTTTATAGTCTGTTGGAAGCGTTAGCTGTTGAATTATTTCGGCACCAACCTGCCATGAACAATATCTTTATCAGAATGTCTAGGAAAGATTCACGGTGATTGATTGCGAAGCTGTTTTCCAGCCTGCACTCGAGTTCCCATTAATACTCTCACCGGCCGCTTTATTAGGGAAAATGTCCAATTACTTGTTGACACACGCAGATAATCAGACAATCACTTGGCAATTCGCTTCGTTTTGGCGCGTGGCGAAGACGTCAGAATGGGGAGAAAAGTGGATTTTGAAGTGACTTTTCAATGTGGTTGGACAGGATGCTGCCAAATGGACTGGACTGAGTCGATCTTCACACACAACCAACTCCAGGGTTCACAGAGGGTGGTCGAAAATGGACCACCCATGTATATACATATGCCAAAAATGCATAAACCCTTTGATTTACCACTGCATCCAAAATCAGCAGTTAGAGCTAATGCAGCTAGTAGATTGACTCTTGTCCAGTCAAAATGCTCAGTCACAACTAACTCTAGTATAAAAATAAATAATTTGCACCCTGGCTCCTGACTACATTTACAGACAGTCTGACCCGAAAACAGCCTGTTTCCCATGGTTCAAAATGTTTTTATCAACCGCCGTAGAGAATAGCATTCAGAGTACAGTCATTCAGGGCTGCCATTAGGTGCTCGCCGCGTAATTATAGCATCCATATAAGTCTGCTCGCCTGCATTAGTCACATTGTCGGTTTACAATGTCAAGGAAAGGTGCAAATAATTAAAATGCATCCAGCTGTAACACTCCACCTGGTTAATACAAAAGGGAAGCTCGCCGAGCTCCTCGTTTTCCACGACTCGAGTGCGAGAGAAAGTTTTCACGCACGCCTTTAATTATCCCAGACATACGATTTTAAAAATGCCACGTTGAATGTAAATAACACAGCTGCGCGGCGCAGCGAGCCGTTTTTATTCGGCTCATTAAGAAATGCTTTACCCAAGACCGTGCCACCGGTTTATATTTATAATTAGTTGTAACAGAGTTCACCAAGAGAATCCAGGTTGAACCCTTAATGGCACCTTGTGAGATCAAGTCGGCGTTATTTACACTCGAACCTAATATCTTCTTCTCATTACCTCATATTCAACGTTAGTGGGGGAAAAGATCTCTGCTTAATTAACAGGTATAGAAACAAGCTTCCCAGCGACTTTTTTCCCCCACTTTAACTCTCTTTTAGTAAAGTTGGAGCAGAGAAACTATGGCAACCAACATACCGTACATTCTGCATTACAAAGACAATATTATGTGCAGTCACCATCATGCAGCCGCTCAGAAAGCAGCTGCCAGAATATCGAATAAAATCCTCACATTCACATTGGGACTGGAGGACCTTGACAGTCCAACATGAGCGATTCCACTCACCGAGCCGAGTCTCCGGATCCCGCGCAGCATTTTGTCGCTCATTAAGTCAGAATGTTGCAGGTGTGATTCAGCGATCACGCCGTTTATTAACGAAGCTCTTAGCTGACGCTAAGTGGGGGGGCCTGTGTGAGATGCAGCAACAAGCGTCATCATGGAAGGAAAAAAAGCTCTTTAAATTACAGCCTATCACTCGTCGCCGATGCTTGAGAAGACCTTGGTCTCTCTCTGCTTGTGTTCTCCTTTTGTCAGTCTTTTGTCACATGGCAGCAACACGGGCTTGAGTTGGCACGTGTTTGTGGGAACAAAAAACAAGTTGTCATGTGAAAAGTTTCTTTTCACATGAAGTCTTGCCTCCCTCTGCCACCCGCTGCTGCTGCTGCTGCGTAGACTTGAGTGGAAGAATTTGGCATTTTAAACCTCTGCCGCTCGGACCCCGATATTCTGCTCTGGCCGCGCTGACCAAAATCCAGCTCGAGTTTCAAGGATTTGGTTTGGCTGCGCGGGAAGAATCTTTTCCTCTGTGTATTAAAGGGATCAGAGATCAGGGAGGCTCCAACAATGATGTCTGAGGCCGAGCGCAGTCGTGGGAAGCAGACACGTCAGATGTGTTATTATTTTACTACCATTTTAGCCGTGAATAGCAGCGTGTTGCCACCCCATCATGAGCCATTATTAGCAATTAGCATCTCTCTCTGGCAGCTTCCTGTGATTGGCCAGTTTGGCAGAGAGAAGTGTGTGTCTGTGTGTGTGTGTGTGTGTGTGTGTGTGTGTGTATCTTGGCTGATCTTGTTCTTCTTCCTTTTGGGTGGAGATACATGTTCCCCCGAGGCTAAAAGCAATAGGATCAAATGAATGTGCTTCATTTGCACTACATCTTCAATTAAAACCCCTACAGCACCTTTTTTTCAGGGCTGGCTCTTTTTTTTTTGGCTGCTTTTAAAGTAGGGTCATTATAGTTTAAACAACAGACACATTTTACTCATTCTGTTTCTTGCTCCGGTGTGTTGTCGAGTGTATGGTGTTTCATGTCTTTTTTACTTTAAATTAGATTTGTGGTGGAGGTAAATCTAATTTCCCCCTGGAGGGATAACCAGGAAGTGAACCGAGGCCGACGCTCTGAGTAAAGTTTTGTCTTTTCCAACTGGGAAAGCCTTCGGTGCTGTTCCTCCATCCTCCTGTTCACCTCCCATCCAGGTCCTGATGGTTTGGATGCAGCAGCTACGTTCCACTTGCTTCCTCCATTTCTTCCTCGTCCGCCTGTGGCTTCCAGAGTGGACTCACACTTCAAACCAGACCCGGACAAGACGGTCGTGCAAGATTTTTGGCTCTAATAGCAGCGACCCCGATAGTTCTGGGGAGAGCTCGGCGGTGCAGCAGTTCGCACTGGCGCCTCACGTCGAGAAGGTTCACGTGTTTGATTCTCAATCTGGCCTCTCTGTGTGGATTCCAGCCACTCCAGGCTGACTGGCAGTAGGTGTGAGTGAAGGAGACAATGGTTGTGTGTCGCTCAGTTGCGGCTCTGCCCAGTGTGCGACCCCATAAACTGCTGGGAGAAGTTCCAGCACCCCACAGGTCTGCTTGCGGGATAAGCGGTGATAGAAAACAGATGGACATATATATTTTTTTCTTCATGGTGTGAATTGTATTGAAAGGAAAACACATGCAGTAATTCCACTTGTCACTTCTGTGTTTTTTTTGTTGTTTTTTCCTGGATGAACCTGCTGGCTGTGTGACAGTCACACTCACTGCCATGAAGTAATTTACTTCGGCAGCGGCTCATAAAAAAGCAACAAGCCACCGACCTCTCCGAGGGGGTTTGTTTCCTGATGCTTTATTGAGCTCCATCATTCTTGCTCTGCTGAAATTATTGCATGACAATAAAAGGCACGACAGCAAATTCATAAATATCAGGGCGGCAGACTTCATACTTCGCTGCAGGTCATGGAGGAACAAAAGCTGTAGGGCATTTGCCGTTTTCAATACTTCAATGTTTGCCCATTCGCCGTCCCAAAAAAAATAAAAAAGAAAGAAAATTCAAGCGTCTTCAGTCGAGCCCCGCTGCTGGAAACCCCTCTGAGGGCAATATGAAAACCAAATACAGACTAAAGTTCACTGTTCTGTGAAGCTATAAAAGGCCAAAAGAAAAAAGAGCGAGAGAGAAAAAAGGCAGCTTCATCTTGGAGTATCAAAAATTGGTTGCGCTCAACCGCAACTTGCTTAGTCTTCATTTTAATTTACAAGTAAGCAAATGTTTGACTCATAAAAAAATAAATATTAAAAAAAAGAAAATGTTTTCAATTGGAGGTGCAGTTCGACACAAACGTCTCGTATCCTCGGCCTAATCAGAAGTAACAAACTCAGCCGCCGCCTGGTTCTTCACACTCCACTCCATGCTTGGAATATCATCCGCTGACAAGTCAGCTGCAAACAAACACCCACTTAGATTTATGTCGCGCTTTCTCAAATCTCCAAATGTCCCATTTAACTTATTGTGACCGCGAGCTGAAGAGAAAGTTGGACGCCGACTGAGAATTTGCCTGATCTTCCACAACTCACTGAAATCAAAAAGTGAGGACTGTGTTTCCACTCAGAGCCGAGTGATCACTGAGCCTTTGTTTTCTTCTTCTTGTTTTTTTTTTTTTTTTATGTCATTCTCAGGCATTACGTTAATACTCGCCGTCAAGAAATTGATTTGGTCCACAGCTGCAGTATTTCATAACGTGGTAGAAGCGCTGGCACAGCAATGTGACGGGGATCAATGCAGCCTTTATCTTCAGGGATGGCGGTTGACACTAATTAACGTTCGGCGACGGTGTATCAATCTCTGCACAATTAGAGCTTTGTTTGGAGGATTATATTTTAAATTGTGTCATTTACTCTGCCGGTACATTGTTCTTCTCACAATCGGTCGCTCTTTGTTCCTTTTGTGCGACATGAGTGGCGCGCTACTGTACATCATCATCACCTATCACAAGTGAGCGCACGGGAAATGACAAGGTCGGCACTTGCAGCGGGGGCGCCACCACTTCATCAATGTGTCATCCGCTGACTTTTATTAAGTGGCAGCGGCGAGGAGTTTCCATCACGCTCGTCGTCAAACGGTGGAGATGACTCAGTTTTCAGAGACTTCAAAAATCACACAGTCACAGCCCTTACAAGTTGTTTCAAAGAATAACCACAATCTATTCTTGAAGTCCTTTCCCCACCTCCAAATTTGTGGAATCATTACAACTGGGAAAACGGAAGGAACAATGGAAATTCATATTTGACTTGAACACTTTGTTTTCAGCCATGTTTCCTGTTTCCTTTAAGTTGAAATTTGTCTCGGGTTGAAACTCTGGCCACAGATGCGTCTTTAAAACGTCAGCAGTGTATCGACACACACAGCAAAACTATCAAAATCGACGCTCCACAAGGGTTAAATGTTGCAAGTAAATATTAATGCAATTATGTGGTCGTCTGACGCACGGAAAAATTAGGGGGGAAAGAAAACATATACTAAAATAACTGGAACTCCATTAAAAAACATATTTCATCAAAATGTGAATGTGAGGTTTATAAAGACCAGGTAGTTTAAGTAAAGTACATCGTAGTTTACACCAAGCCAAAAGCGAAGTTGGGGATGACCTGTTTGTGCTTGGCAACTTCTCCAGAACTTGTGCGTCATTTGGCCGCTGTAGATCACCACCAATGTCAGCGTCCATCGGCTGGAATCCTTTGCGTCTGCCTGACTGGCGTTTCAAAGAGAAAAATCTCGGGAGTGACTGGCAACAAAACAAACAAAGAAATTAAGTACACTACGCTGTTGTGTTCAGCGGGAGTTTGCCGTGATATCAGCGGCTGAGAAGAATCAAGGCTGACAGCTTCTTTGTCTTCTCGTCTGTGCAGCACTCGTGATTATCGGCTCAGCGGTAAAGCATGGGAGAGGCAGGCGGTTTGTACGCTGTCTTCTCTTAATAGTGAAGATAAAAAGGAAAATCCAAAGTTGATAGAATAGATACATCTCAACAAGGAAACGCACCCTCTACCCTTGCATGGGTAGTTGTCATATTCATGCAAAAATTAAGTAGATGCAATTGTCTTATATGAACTATTCTGATATTTAAAAAAGAAAAAACAATGCAATATGACAGAAGTTTCAGTCTGACGTAGGACTAAAAGGGCTTTCAACCGAGCAGAATTTCTCAAATCAAAAAGTAATTTCCCATAGCATCGCTTCCTCATCTTCCACATAATTTTCATCTCTCCTCGTTTCCTCTTCCTCCCCGCAGAGCTGCTGTCAGCCTGCCACGAGTTGCGCTGCCGCTACGGCTGCGTCATGACAAGGAACGGCACCTTCTGCTTCTGCGCTGACGGCTTTGAGGTCGGCGAGGACGGGACGAGCTGCAGAGGTAAGACTTTCGGCGCCGCTGGAGGCGGCCCCCACTGTCACGGAGAGCAGGCCCCGGCTCCCCCTTCGCCCCTCGGCCTGACTTCCATCAAAAGTTTTAAAAAAAGGAAAAGAAACCGAACATGCAGAAGGCGCTCTCTGTATGAGAACCATCTGTCTGCAGGCGTGTACGGCGCATTACACCCACCCACTCGGCAGCATAGTCAAAATGCAATTATTCCTGACTTGTTTTGCTGTCGGTTTTTTATTTTGTCAACGCTTGTGTTTGCGACAGCCAGGAGGAAGACAGCGCTTTGCTGTCTAAGGTGCCGCTGGAGCGCTAGTACCAATTTGGTCCCAGTGTGTAACCTAAATTAACAACATGGCAGAGGAAAGGGCTTGACAAAGTCAAGTTTTCTTGGCATTGATCCTGAGAAAACCTTATTTTCAAGGTTATATTGTTGCTAAAAAAGAAAAAAGAAAAAAAGAAAACCTCTGGTTATTGAAGTAATTATGCAGGAGGAGCCAAAGTGAGGCCACATTAAGTGTACTTTATGTATTTGGGTCACGTATGAGCGCACCTAATTTGTTACAAATGACTCTCTTCCTCTCTCCTCCAGATCATGATGAATGCGCCATGTATGGCACATGCAGCCAAACCTGCACAAACACCTACGGGTCGTACCGGTGCAGCTGCACGGAAGGATTCGTCCTGCAGCCTGACAGGATATCCTGCAGAGCCAGACAAGGTGAGCCTCCCGTCCAATCAGCATAATGTCAACGCTTCATTTTCTAAGAATAAGTCTGAGAGCTGTTTTGTTTTTTTTTCTTATCTATTTCATTTTTTGGGGTTGAGTAGTTGCGATACTCTGGCAAACTGTCGTTTTGGGCGCGCGCTAGCGAGGGTAGGTCAGGATTAATGTGGTTTAACCGTGGCCACATCTATCATGCCGGTGGAACTGGGCGACGTGGTCGTGCCGGGATAATGATACAATTAATGAGCATGAGATCGTAAGTGGGTGCAGTCCAGAGCGCTTTTTTTTTGCGGGGAGAAAAATGCACCGCGTGGCGCCGCTGCTTAATGCTGATGCATAATTGCCGTTTAAAAAAAACAAACCAAAAAAAAAACAAAAAAAAAAAAACCCATCATCTGCCACAATGACTAAAACGGCACATTTAGAAGCGAACCAACACGGGAGAGTTATTGCGTTTGCGGTGCTTAACCTTGGGTGCCGCATTGTTGTTTTGTGCGCTGAGCTGTAAAGTTGTTGTCACAAAGGCATGTACGGGTTGGCGATGGCTGGTGGCCAAACACACCTAGCCGTGGAGAATAAGAGCGTCGCAGGCTTTTAATCAAGGCGACTGCTGTCCTACCAGGAATAAACTGAATATGATTACCCATAAACTTAACTCAACCCAGCGCTCACATGCATTAATATTAATTTAGCAGGGAGCGACAGAGGTACGGGGGATAACGACGGGGTTACCATTAGATGTAAAATCTCATGAATATATTTTGCGGAAAGAGCTCTCGGAGACCGCGCGTGGACGAGGAGCCAGCCGGTAGGAATGAAAAACATATCAAGGTTTGAGAGCGCCAGAGCAAAGTTAAACACGGAGCAGCGCAAATGTTCCTGTTTCAAGGTTTAATTCCGATTTAATGTCTCGTCGTTTGACGCCCGCTTTGGAAATAACAAAATATTCGACTCCAAACGGCGATGGTTATCTTGTCTGTCTGAAAATGCAATTAGCTGCCTGACGTCATTGAATGAAAAGCCATTGTTTTCTTGTTTTTGCTGGCCCCTGTCTGCTCTGTGACTAACTCGTCCGTCCCAGTGCACTCACAACACTGACATCTGGCATTTTGTTGAAATATTGCACTCATTTTGTGCCTGAAAATATATAAATGAATAAATAAATAATTAAAAATAAAAATTTCAGGCCAAATTGCAGTGTAGCAGCCGTGCATGATTAAATACCGAAAGCATTCTGCAGATGCCCAGAAAAAAAGCATTTTTACCCCGTTGTTTACAGCCTCCCATTAAAAAAGACATTCAGCTTCCTGCCAGGATGGACATTTGATGTTTCACATCTGTAAGAGAGGCCAAAATAGGCAAGGCGTGACTTGTCAGTCACCTCACAGTAGATATCATTGCTTTTTATGACGTCACAAAGGGCTGAATCCTAAATTAAAAACGTTGTTTTTTTGCATGCACTAACTGGAAAGCAGAAGCAGCAAAGCAAAGAAATGACTTCCTGGCCAGCAAGAGACTCACACCACTGCTAGAAAAAACCTACCGGCCAAGTGGATTTTGCACAATAAGGGACTTGAGGTATCAGACACTGGCCCGTGACTGAAGGAAGAGCAGCCGAGAACACTCGCAGACCTGGCCGACTCCGGGCCGAGGGGGAGCCAAGCTGTCAGTCATTAGGAGGAGATCTGCAAAGAAGTGCAAAAGAAAGAAAGAAAGGCCCTGCATAGCTGGGAATTAAAGGCGAGGCAGTGTTCAGCGAGTGTGAACCCACAAAGTGCGGCTGCAGATTGGATGAACGCTTCTCTAGATATGTGAAGGGCACGCGGACTGACAGAAAAAAACTCCTGACTTTGTAGATGAGGCGGTTCAGAATTTGAGCCAGCGTAGGGAGCTGCTTAGAGGCCGTCTTCCAGCACCGTGTGTGTGCGTGTGTGTGTGTGTGTCTGTGTGTGGGCAGGAGGGGGGTTGTTGGGGGTATAAACGGAAAAAGGTCTCCCTGCGTGGATACAGTAGCGTGAGGGAGCTGGCGGCCACCAGACATTCTGATTTATGGCCCAAATTAGTGAACTAACCCTTAAGTTGAACCTGTGTGAGAGATTGGGATAAATAAGGTGCCGTGGTAGGAAGTGGGGGGGGGGTGGGGGGGCTAACCCGCCGTCGGAGAGCGGCTGCGGTCAATTAAGCTCATGAAGCAGCTGATCTGGGTTTTACCGCCGTGGACGAGGCCTGTATTGACTCAGGTAATCTACAGTTTGACACGTGTGGATTGCGCCTCTCTCCTTCCCGCATCGCATCGATCAGCACCGAACGAACATCCGTCAATATATTGTGTGTTTTTGGAGCCGCAATGTGTTTTGCACTGTTTCTCATGGTGAAGCCCCTTCTCGTTTTCAACCAGCGCCTCGTGTTTCTCCTTCACTCCCTCGCCTGTGTTTGCTCGTCCCTCTCGAGGGGCCTCCTGCTACCCCCGGTGCTTTGGCAGGAACGATGATCTTCACTGAGATAAAATAAACACAATCACAACAACAACAACACGCAATCTATATGTTTCCTTACTCCCCTCCCCCTCCCCCGCCTCTCTCCTCCAGATCCCGGTGACAGCCGTCCGATGCTTCTGGCCGGTGGCTCGGATCGCATTGTCATCGCCCATCTTAATGGAACGGGCCTGCAGCCCCTGCGGTCCCTGGGCCTGAACGGATCGCTGACGCTGGATTACCTCCACAGCCAGGAGAGCGTGTGCTGGGTGGCGTCCACCGACTCCTCCGGGCAGCTCCGCTGCGCCGAGGCCAGGAATCTGCGTGGATTCACCAGGGAGCGGGAAATAAGAACGCAGCAGAGTTTGCAGCGTACGTCTCAGCTCTTTACGCCCCCCCTCACCCCCTCCTCCCTCTAACAGGATCTCGTCTCCCCGTCTTATTTTTAAAAACGATGCATTTGAAGCGTTTTCTCTGCTTTAGGGAAATCTAGAGCGCTCCCACCACCTCCTCCAGTCTGAATAATTTTGTCTGATGGGCCGGCACGTGACCCGGCTTTCTCACCCACACAGGATTGCCTTTCTTGCTATTCTTTCGATTTTATTTTTTTTTCTCGTGCTCTCACTATCTGCTGTGAACTCTGTCTATCCCTACATCCCACCAGCCTCAGCGCTCTGGGCCGCTCACCTCTCAGTCAGTCCATTTAAGCTGCATGCTGTACTGCTCTTACCATCACCGTGGTGCTTTCCTTTTCCATTATTATTGGTTTGTCTCATCAGAACTTTGGAATACAGTTTTTTTGTTATTTTTATTTTACTGTATTTACTTATTTATTTCAACATATTCATTTTTAAGGGTTTTAGTCGAACACATGAAAACACATTAGTGCCCTTTACACAAACACGGTATTCACCTTTTAAATTGGTGACAAATTTACAATTGAAAAAATTGCATTATGTAAACAAGCATACAGAATAATAACAATAATAATAATAATAATAATAATAATAATAATGTTCGTCGCTATCAGACGCTTTTAAATATTACCAGCTGGACATGTCTCCATGTGTGCTGCTGGGATGTTTTTGTTGCTCTTGCTATCTTTACAAAATGTGTCTTCAACGTTAAAAGGTCATGAAGTACTGCTAAATCTTTTACACTGCACATTCATTTATTTATTTATTTGCTCTTGTAAAAATATAAAGTGTGACCAAGTCGATGCAGAATAAACACTATCAATGAGTATCTAACAGAGATCAGCCTAGTTGCAGGTCTTGCGGCGTGCTGCCACTCTGACACGGTTCAATCTTCCAGGTTTCTGCTGCGTCATCGCTCAACTCCTAATCTCCCTTTTTGCCTCCGCAGACGTCGAGAACATGGCTCTCGACTGGCTGACGGGCAACATGTACTTTGTGGACCGGGTTGCCGACAAGATATTTGCATGCGACCAGCGAGGGGAGACGTGTGTCACCATCGTGCAGTTGGACCTGCAGAACCCGAAAGGAGTAGCTGTAGATCCGCTCCTGGGGTGAGTGCACCGCGCCTCATATAATGCACCGGATCAGGAAGCTCATTTGTCACCGTGCATCCTTTTGTTAAAGCAAAAAAAATAAAATAAAATAAAATAAAATAAAGTGAAAGAAGACAAGAAGGGGAAAAAAAAAAATCACTATGCATAACAATTGACTCGTCTGGTAAAATGTGAGTGAGTTACAATGAAGGGATTTAAATGATTCCCTGTCCTTCAGCTCTTTTCTCTTTGAGCTGTGTAATTTGGTGAATAGTGATGCAGCAGACAGCTTCCACAGTCGAGACGTTCATTTGTATTCACCGATTTCACCCCACATCCCTCGGTGCAAAATGCCCCTCCGGAATTTTCATTACATTTTTTCCCCTTAAAATTCTAAATGTGGGATTACAAAAAAAAAAAATGGCTGAGCAAGTGAAGAGTCAAAAATAACCCCACAGTGGAAACTGACACATTTACAGCACGTGCTTGTGAGTCACATGTTGAAATGGCGTGAAGGATTTTTAAGCAGTTCTCCCTCAGCACAGCACACACACACACACACACACACACACACACGCACACCAGGAGAAGAAAAGCAGCAGATTTTATCAGCACAACCAAAATGTTAACCATTTGTCAGCGGCTCAAAGCCTCCCCTGCACTCGTGCTCGGGGCCAGAGCCATTAGAATGGGAGAACAAGGAGCGGGCGCCAGCTTTTGTCACCAATCATTTTTCAAATGTACACCGCTTTTTTGTTGTCGTTGTTGTTGTTGTTTTCTGCAAGAGCGACCACCTTTTTGTTTGGGCCGCTGTTCGTAGGAAACGCAGCGATTGCTGCCCGTCATCAATCACAACTGAAGTGTCTATCCACACCTCATGTTGCGCAAAAAAAACAAACTTTCAAAATTCCTCCGTTGCCTTTTTGAATGGCTTTCTCATTAAATGCTACCCGGGCCCTTTTTTCACCGCTGTCTTGCTTTTTCAGCAGCTTGCTTTCTTCTCTGTGTCTAATCAAGCCTTCTCAGCTGCTTGAATCCCCAATGGGTATTTGGCTTTTTTATTAGCCTCATTATAATGCTCGCCGATGCCTCTGATTTAACCTGCGATGAGCTGGGTTGCCTCCACGTCCTCAGGTGGGTCAGCAGTAGTTAGTAGTTAGCTGTTAGCGAGGCAGCCAGATGGTTGAGATTTAAGTCGGAAATCTGAAATCTGGGAAAACTTCAGCAGCCTCTCAGCGTGTGTGTGTGTCCATCGCATCAGCGTCTGAGGGGATAGAGGACAATTTATTTTCAAGCGAGGGTTGTAGCCGGGACGAGCAGGAAGCGAGTGGAAGATTGTAAACATCGGCGGCGGCAGCAGTAGTAACAGGGTTTTTTTTTCTTAGAACCGAGAAGTCGACATTTTCTCATCAAAGTGAGAGCAAAGGCTGGTGACTGGCTTTGACAAGAGTTTAGCGAACCGCCGAGTGCATCGCGGTTCACTGCGGCGTGGCGACGCATATCTAGAGTCCCTCCCTCCCCTTTGTACCAACAGGAACCGATGGCCTTTTCCGCAACATGGCCAACCGGCGGTGGAGGAATTGATTGAAAGTGATTGACCCCAGGAAGTGGCGAAGGAGTTGTGGTCGGAAATGAAGTCAGAGCAAGACGGTGTGACGGTCCTAAACTATTGACCTCGCTATCGCAAGACACATTCTAGATCAGTGTTTCTCAACCGGGGTTCTGCCGCGTAACTGCAAGGGGGCCGTGAAATAGAATATATCTTTTCAACAAGATCCTGTTTACAAAAATAGGATTTCTTTTTTTTTTTTGGAAAATGTAACAGAGACCTTTATGTATCTAAACTACAGAGGGTTGTATGACTTGTTTTTCTCCCATTCCATGTGTTTCATGAGTGCATTGCGTTGTTGCCTTCGCATTGCATTGTTAAAGTTCCTACATGGCGCTGGTATTACAAACACAAATTGTTTCAGTGTATGTACACCATTCATTTCACTGTGAAATATCAACAGGATAGTGCGGAACTGCAAGGTTCTGGAAGCTCAACCTGAAAGCTCATAGTTGCCTTAAACAGTAAAAAAAAAAATGACGTCATGCAATCTAAAATGCACTTTCTGCTGTGTCTATCAAATTGTGACTGAGACTCCTAAAAGGTTGAGAACTGAACTGTATCAAACAGAGTGGGTATTTACCTAAATCTGCCTTTTGTACCAAAAGGCATTTGCAGAAGAAAGGAACAAAAGAAAGGAGCTGTGCATGAGAACTGGAGCCTGTGGGAATTCCCCTTTGGGTTGCAAAAGCAAAGCCTTTGTAATTTGGACATGGAGCCCGTTGGGACTCGTGTGTTACTGGATAAATTGTCCATCTGTGCGAAAAGAGGACCGGTCAACTCTCTCTCTCTCTCTCTCTCTCACACACACACACACACACACACACACACAGACACCTCGTCAGGTCTCTGTACCGTTGTGTCGATGGAGGAATAATAGTGTGGAGGAGGACGATGGTGGGCCCATGGGGGGAGGGGTGGTGGTGGGTCGACTCGTATGCTGCTGGCTGGATTGACTGCGGATGCCTCTTGCCTCTAATTGCCGAGATGCAGGTCCAGCTTTTTTAGCAGGAGTGAGCCTGAGAGAAGTCTGTCAGCCCACCGAGCACTGAGGTGAAAACAAATGAAATCGGCTGGGGGTTGGCGGCGGCAGACAGCCTGCGTGCGTGCGAGCGGCGGTATTTATAGAAATGTTGCACGGCACTCCATATTTGTGTGTGTGTGTGTGTGTGTGTGTGTGCATGTGCGGTCATTCACTTCATCTTTCCCCCCTTTTTCTTTCCAGAGTATTGATGAGGCGGTTGAGCTTTTTGATGGACTTTGCTGTTCGATCAACTCCATCGACTGCTCATTAAACAAAATTCTTATCAGCGCTGCAAATTTAGCGGTGGCAGGAGAGGGACGTTCAGTGTGCACTTAACTACTCGGAGAGAGAGAGAGAGAGAGAGAGAGAGTGAGAGAGAGCGGCGCACTCTGCCTCTGAAGATGGCACGCGCTGCTTCTCGGCGTGATTAGCGAAGCCTACAGTAGATTATGTAAATGTCGTGATTCAGCCGCGTGTCTTGATCAGTGAATCAGGATTCTGAGCGCCGTGCCGCTGAGTCGACACTGTCCCCTGAGAGCCGCAGCCACACAATAATTTGTTTTTGGCAAATGCACTCGCTCTCCAAACGATGTTCTGTGACATATTTTCCTTTAATTCTCGTAATATAATTAGTGGAGACTTGGTGATGGAGGAAGATTCATCTCCAGGCGACTGTCACATGTTTATTTTTTATTTTGCAGTTTATTCTGAGAGATACATTCATGTCTGCGCAATATTTCAAGGCTGCCCCCATGTAGCAGTTTGCAGGCATGTGTAGACACTGTCAGGGCAGAAAGTTATGAGTCAACAAAGTCAGACTGATTTACTGTCTCGGGTGCAGTTTGTCTTTATCTAGCAGCCCCCTCGGCCTGCAACCCACAGGCAAGAACAGAATCTTATTTTCCTGCTTTCTCTCATCCAATAAAAGGGGGAACGCGTCATAGAAGCTCAGACAAAATGATCTGATTTTTAAGAAACATTTTCAATGGACTACAGTAAACAAGTAGTCCCTCTCAAATCTCCTACATGCATTAGTGCTGTTCCATGAAATGTCGAGCGAATTTACTGCAGGCTTTTGAAAATTTGCCAACGCTTCTGCTGCAAATTTCTTCTTAATGTGCATAGAAGGGTTTTACGCAAACGCACTTATTGATTATAGAAATTCTATGAGCTCCAGGCTCCTCAGAATGGGCAGCAGATCGTCTTACTCCACTCTGAAGTGCTGTTTCCTCGCCAGATTGTTGTAAACCCTCTCCGAGCGGCATTTAGCTGCTGCAGTGGAGTCATTTTTATTCAATTTCTTTTCAAGCCACAGTCGGCAACTCGCACATCATCTCGTGACATCTCGTGCCATCTCGTGACACTCAACATGCAGACTGCGTATAGAGCATTCTCTTTCATTTACAGCAAAGCCAACATTCCCCCGGTGAGGGAGGCGCTCGGTGACAGCGCCAAGGATAAACTGCCTCGCCCGTGGCCCCCCGCTGTGACGGGGGGTGGGGGGGCAGAGCGGAAGGAAGGTGGTTATCGCGGTGCTGCTGCTGCATTGTTTCATTGTTCCAGACAGAGGGGCCTGTTAAAGTCAGATCGAAACTGGCTCGGCTGTGCGCTTAAAATAAAATATGGATCAAGATTCAGTGAGTGCGCCGTCTGCTTTATCCCTCGCAGCATAATTTTAAACCTGCTCTTTAGCAGCGGCGGCGGCGGCGAGGTGCAGGTGAGAGTCCGTGCCCGTTACTCCATGAACCCAAATCTGAATGCACCGTCAGGCAGCGTCCAGTTGTTCTGCGCAGCGTGGTGTCTTCTGGGTAATGAGGAAGGTTCTCTCTTTCGGAAGAAAAACAAGACTAATGAAAAAAGAAAAAAAAACTGTTTGTTCTGGCGGTGCACTCGCTGTTCCGTCGCACCGACCACCACCAACAATTTTTCACCGCACCGGCGTGTCTCATTTATATCAGGGGTGCTCATTTGCAGAGTCCGACACGGATCTTGATGTAGCTGCGGAATGCACAAGTAAGCTCCTCGGCGCCTCACCATCCCAAATCCCAGAAAGGAATGATTTGTATGCCAGGTGGAGGTGGAACCTGCGGTAGGGAGCCGGGCTCCTCGCTGACGCCGACAGTTTTGGAGGCCCAGCGTGGTCCGGAGTTCAAAGGGCACAGCGTCCCCCACCAGACACCCCCCCGACTTGACTTGTGCAGATTAAGTCGGCTTCCCGGCGCTCGGCGCCTGCAGCTCGTTATCAGCCGAGGCTGCCGGAGCTCCGTCCTCACAGAGCCGCAGCCAGACAGACCGCACGGCAGGCTTTTTTCCCTCCTTTTTTTCTTATTTTCCACGGTAATTACCCGCCTTTGCAGAGCCGAGCGGCTCGGATACTTAAAACTGATAGCCCGTGAGGTCTTTTCGGCAAATCAGTTATTTGTCTGGTGTTGTTGCTCTGTTTTGGAGAGGATGAGGTTTAACTGTAACACCTGTCTTCTCTGCACCAGTCTTCACATTGGCGTCGATTCCCCGCGTCTCTCAGAATTGCTTTCCGAACCCTCCCGGTGCTTTTTCAGAGCTTTTAAATGGTTTGTCCCCTCTGTGCGTCACACGTTGTCTGTCATTTTATGTCTACTCCCATACCCCGAGATCCGCTGTGGCGTGCCTTTTAAATGTCGCCCAAATTGCCACAACAGAAATGGGAAACGCTGCTTTTATTGCGCGTGCCTCCAGGATACGGCGCTTTGAAGCACCAGATCGGCAGCTTCCCCGCAATTCACTCACGAAGCATTTAATTGCTTTGTTTTGGTTGTTTTTTTTTATTTTTCCTTTTCTTTCCACCTCTTACATGATGGTGGGTAGTTTTTTGTTGCTTCTCAAACAACCTGTTTTGTTCTGTTTTTCAAGGTATTTTTGTTGTGTGCATAAGCGACCATGAGAATCTCAATTCATGCTATTGAGTTTTTTTTTAATATAATATATAATATGTTTTCAGCAAATAACGTTGGAGCAGCAACATAAACCAGAAATCTCAAAACCAAGGCAACAAGCAGAAGGGTCGAGTATTTGCCCTGTTACGTGCAATATTCTGAAAACTGATTTCCTCCCGCTTGTCTCTTTACAACAGATGTGATGCAATTAGTTGTGCTAAATAATCACGCCAGGAGATGTTGCCTTTATTATGGACAAAAAGAAATGACCTGACACAGAGAAGGTTTGTTTCACATATGCTGTCAATACTTCGGCATCTCTGTACGTTTAGAACTGTATCTCACACGAACGGCAGCATGTCCGCACACCTTTGATCATCAGGTCGGGTTTCTCCTACTTTTTTTTATGGTGTTGGAAGAAAAAAAGACCATCTGTCACGTTGAACCTCAGTGTTGCAGCAGCGGTGCATGTTGGGATTGGTCAGATGGGCTAAACTCTGTGATCTGAAGACCTCCAGACAATTAGAACTGCCATCCTGCGCAGCCATGTGGCTGGTGTGAAAGCTAAGCTGGCGGCGCTGGCTGCACGTTTGGAAGAAGAAACAATAGAATCACAGAGAAATGCTATGGACTCACCTAGACAACTGTGCTTTTTTCCTCCCAAACTACAGCTTCTTGCGTGACAGGTTAATGGTCTCTGAGGTGCTGCGGGTTTCTGGTGGATGACATCACTGACTGGTGCCTCGTAATAATTGTAATAGGCAAAAAACTGGAGGCTAAGAAGAAAGAGACTTGGACAAAGACGTATCCGAGCACTCACACACTGCACCCTGCTCCCCCACAGGATGCTGTTCTTCACCGACTACGGGAGCGCGGCCAAAGTGGAGCGCTGCAACATGGACGGCACCAACAGGACGCGGCTGGTGGATTACAAAATCGAGCAGCCCACCGCCGTGGCGCTGGACGTGGTCAAGAAGCTGGTGTACTGGGCCGACGCCTACCTGGATTACATCGATGTGGTGGATTACAGCGGCAGGAACAGGCACAACATTATCCACGGCAGCCAAGTGAGTGTCACATTCCTCTGCAAGCACAGGCTTTCCTTTCTTCTTTTTCTTTTCTTTTCTTCTCTTCTCTCCTGAGCTCCACATCAGAAGTACTTCTTCTCACAATTAAATTGTTCCACGAACGGGGTTCTTTGTTAATTTTCTCATTTAGGGCCCCCAGTATGTTATCAGCGCTGGACAGGTTGCTATGTTTCCTGCTTCCTGTAATAATTCACTCTTCATTTCCATATAAAATGTCTTTTGAGTGGGACACGGATGGCTTATTAAAATTAAAGGAATTGATGCCAGGTGGAACTGTCTTGCAAACGGGGCTTACGTTTCTTTTTTCTTTTTTTGCCTGTTTTTTATGCCTTTTTTTGTCCTCGCTTTTGTACACTTTCAATGCCTCACAGTACAAAGTACTTTTTAAGCCTGTTAAAGGACCCTGCCTAGCAGCTGAGGTCACATGTTTGCACTTTATATGCTTGTGTGTGTGTGTGTGTGTGTTTGTTTTTCCTTTTTCTGATGCATGTTTTTTTGGGAGCCCCTTGTTGTGAACGCGTGCCCTGCTGCGTTATGATGTACTTCCTGTTCAAAGACCGGAGCCGCGCTGCCACAGAGTTTTCTGTTGGTGTCAGCCTGCTATAAAAAGCTCAGAGGCTGCTGCGTTTGGGGCCACTGGTGTCCCCACGGAGTACAGCTCCTGCTCCCTGTGTGAGCTGCCAAATGTTCGTAGAGCTCCTTTCCCCCCGACCAACTCCAGCCCCCGTCCTGCCTGCAAGATTCAGTCTGAAACCAACACACGCGACTCAGCATCCAGCATTAAAGCCACAACAGGAATTTATTGATTTATTCATTTAAAAAAACAAAAAAAAAACAAAACAAAGGTCATTTATTTGCACTCCTTATTTTTAAATAATGATCTTGATAATGATTTTGCCTTTTCCAGGTGTCCTACATTCACGCACTGGCTGTTTTCGAGGACTTCCTCTATGCCAGCCACTCCGACACTGCCAAGGGGAGTTCCTCTGCGGAGCTGCTGCAGATCCACAGGTTCAACATCTCGGCCGAGAGCAGGATCCTGGCCAGCCTGGGGAGTACAAGGCAACTCCGTGTTTACCACAAACTCGCTCAGCCGAGAGGTAAAGGACATTTTTCCAGATTGGTTAACACAACGTGTGAGTTGCTTCACCGTCCTGTGACTCACAAGCCGACTGGGAAGAAGATGCTTCACCGGCTTTGTAATGATGAGTCTGTGTATTTTTTTATTTTAATTTTTTTTATTTGGCCACAGTCCGGAGCCATGCGTGTGAAGAGGCTGCGTACGGGAAGCCTGGAGGATGCTCCCACATCTGCCTGCTGAGCGGCAGCTACAAGTCCAGGACCTGCCGCTGCCGCGCCGGCTACAGCCTGGACGCTGACGGACAGTCCTGCAAGAGTCAGTACCAGTCCACTGTACATAAGCTGCATCGCTGTGTGTAACATTGCGTATTGGTGCAAATTACACTAGCAGTCCAAAGTTTGCACTCACCCAATGAATTGAATGTTTTTTCCTCCATTCTCATGACTACTGACATTGCAGTTTCTCACTGAAGGCATCAAAACTATGTATGAACACACATGGAATTATGGAGGAAACAATAAAAGTGTAAAATAACATGTTTTATATTAATATATTAGATTATGTTATTTAACGTGTTTTTCTTTGCTGCATAATTACATATATATTGCTCATATATTTGATGTCTGCAGTATCTATCTGCAGTGAAGAAAGTTGTAAAGATAAAAAAATCATGCATGAGAAGTTGTGTCCAAACCTTTGACTGGTAGTGGGCATTGGTAGATATGTAAAAAAAAAAAAAAATAATAATACTTTTGCGTGAATCTGACTTGTGAGATCCGTTGTGGGGGTTTTGTCGACATCACAAACCTCAACCTTCACCCATTGATAGCAACATGCTATCTTACCTTTAGGTGCTGCTCGGTCTTACACGCCTTTAGGTGCGCTGCTGCCTCCTTTTTTCCAGGCTGCCGCCACTCGTGGTGAGCTCCTGCTCGTAAGTCCTGATTTATGTCAAACGAGGACATTCTTTTTTTTTTTTTTTTTTTTCTACGTCAGCGTCTTCTGGATGTTTGCCGCGGCCCCGTAAAAGGTCATGAATCACTCCGGAGCGCCGCCGTCTGCGGGAGTGACTGAGGCCTGCGCGACGCTTTCAAACGGGGTGCCGCTGGCCACGCCCCCCGTTTGAAAGCAGATCGCCATCGACTCCGCCGCCGGCCCTGATTGATTATTGCCATAATGAGGTTTTAAGTTTCGCTGCATTTGTTGGCCGCGCTGATCAATCGCTGGACATTGTGCGGCTGACAATAAAAAGGCAGCAGATCAAATTGATGACACAATCTACAGGCGCGCCACTTTTTCGATCGGGGTAACGAAGCATCGGGAGGCCGGCTATGACAACTTTGATTTATTCCCCTCTCATAGATGTTCTGATGACAACAGCTATCTCTCTCCCACTCGCGCTCCCCCTCCCTCTCTCCCCCCCTCCTCCGCTCCGTCTCTAAGCATAATGAGATTCGGAGCTAAATGGTAGTGCTTCTTCATGCAGCAGTCACTGTGGGGTTTGATATCTGGGTCTCTCGCAGTGCTTAATTGTCTCCTGGGTAGTTGGGCTCTCCCTCACAAAATGATAAATTGAAGCGAGGCTTGTGTGGTCCTCACCCACAGCATCCTGCTCTCCTGGGTAGGGGCTGAGAGCAGGAAGGGCGCTCTGCAGTTTTTTTTTTGTTCTACCTCCCCCAATGGAAGCCCCCAATTTCATTTTTTCCCACTTGTATCACATGGAGGATCCCAAAGGGTTCTGAACATACATCCCCCCCGAGCGGCTGCTGCGCCGCCGAGGAGCTGCCTGGGTTTCCTTCGCCGCTCGCTGTTTGCCCTTTCTTTTCAAACACCAATTTCTCTCCCTTTTTTTTTCTTTTGCTTCAATCAGACTCAGTGTTCTCCCTTCCAAGGTAAGTTGGAAAGAGTCTGTTTGCCCAAGCAATTTGCTTTTCCTCTTGGCAAGGCAACTTTCTAAGCTGGAGCGAGGCTGAAGTGGGCCGGTGCACTCACTGGCAGCCATGGCTGCCTCCATTAAAGTGAGAAGAATACTTTGTCTCACAGGGATAAAAAAGAAAAGAAAATGTAGACAGCCAGAGAATTTAATGTTGGGTTTCGCTTTGGCGAGCGCAAGCAATTAATTCTGTTTGTTTGTTTGTTTGTTTCAACTCCATCTGTCTGTCTCTTTTGAAATTACAGAGCCCAAAAACGATCTGTTCCTGTTCTACGGGAAGGGCCGTCCCGGAGTCATCAGAGGCCTGGACATGAACATCAAGTCCAGCGACGAGCACATGGAGCCAATCGAGGACCTGGTCAACCCGCGGGCCATCGACTTCTACGCCGAATCTGGACACGTCTACTTTGCCGACACCACGAGTTTCCTCATAGGACGTCAGAAAATAGACGGAAGCGGTCGGGAGACGATTCTTAAAGACGGTGCGGTTGATACGCCGACTGCTAGGCAGCTTTCTTTGGAATACTTTATAGCACATAATCACACAATGGCTCTTGATCTCTCTGGGCTGTTGTGTTGCAGAGCTTGACAACGTGGAAGGAATCTCCGTGGATTGGATCGGGAGAAATCTCTACTGGACCAATGATGGATACAGGAAGACGATCAGCGTGGCCAGGCTGGAGAGAGCCTCTCAGACCCGCAAGACTCTCCTGGAGGGGAACATGTCGCACCCTCGGGCCATTGTCGTCGACCCACTTAACAGGTCAGTGGGAATGAAACACACACGGATTCATCCTGCAGCCATTTGGAGTTGAAAGGGGCGCTGGCCGTTCACAAGTGCGATTTAAGAGGCTGAGCAGAGGCGCAGGAGGAGCAAATGCGATGCTTGGTCTCCTGCTTCTTCTGTCACCCAGCTCTTTGCTGGTTATATAACGCATCAAGTATTTTGCCGTACATTTCCAATAATGGCGTAAGTGATGTTGAATCTTTTTCAGAACAAGCCAAATCGTCACGCGATGACAATTTGGGCCAAAAAAATACCCTTTCCCACGAGACACAGTTTTCTTTTCTGAGATTTTCAGTGCAGACTGAGAAAACCAAGTACAGTGTCAAACTCTGCTGCACATTTGATGTCAGCACAGTGATGAGATCAGCCATGAAACGCCAAGCTTTAAGTACACTTTAAAGGACAGCGTTGTCTCTGAAAATTCTCAAGAACATGTTTGATGAGGGACGACTCATGTTTTTATCATTATGCTTTATCCAGTTTGCTCAAAGCAAATCATCCCGGAGACGCTGAAATCCGCTGTTGCTGATTAAAAAAATAAAACGCACACACACACACACACACAAAATGGGTATCCGAGATCCCGCCGCGTTATTATTTAGATGACATCACTTTTGCCTTAAATGTAAATCCGGAGGATCATCTGTCTCGGCAGACATCTGTTTTGACAGATGAACACATCATGCGCCTTTTGAAAGCGAAGCGTGTAAAAGCAGGGGGCAGAGTCGACCACCTCCCTGCGAAGCAGCATGCTGAAACTCAGGCAACATCTGTTGTTTTAATGACTGCAAGGTTGTGATGTTGTCTCTTTTGTGTTTTGTTTTTGTTTTTTCTTCAAATAACGCTACGACTACGGTGGCTCGTCTCCTCACTCGAAACGCTGCCGTTCTGTCTTTTATTTTTTATTTATTTATTTATTTATTTTCCCGGGCATATTTTTTTTGATAATATAACATCTCTATTGCATTTTGAATGTGGAAGCCCTGGGAGCTAAGATGGTGTTTGGAAGCAATGCTGCTCAACTCAAATTCATTGAGTGTCCTAAGGATCTTAAGGATTAACACTTAAGGCCTTAATCTTATTAACACACACCTAATCCATAGCAGTGAAAGATTAGGGTGCTTTTTAAAAAAAAATCTCAAGAGGGTTGTTGCAAAACATTTTGCCACACAAAACTATTTCACTATTTTACCAAAGTAAAAACTTATTTACACTCAGTTATAACGTTTTCATCTTTACGTTAACTGCTTTAATGCATTAACAGCTTGCACTATTTCATTCTTCATACTTCATATGTTCTTCGATTGAAGCAACAGTGATTAAAAAAAAAAGCATATTGTAAAACAAAAACAAACTTTAAGTTAAATAAAATAAATCTCTCAGCTGAGTTTTGATTCCTGCCTCAGCTGTGGTGAAGAGCGTGCAAAATGCAACCCTTGAACTATGACAGTTATTAACTTTCCGTCCTGTTTATGGTTCAGGTTATTAAAAAAGCTATTTTTTTTAGAATGATCCACACTCGTCTGACTGACGTAACCTCACACGTAAATCCTTTAATGGCTGCTTTTAAGACTCGATGCCCGTAAACGTGCACGTCGTCGTTTGGTTTCATTGTCAGCGGAGTGCGGCGCAGTTTCACGACCAAGAGTTTGAGCCGCATCCCAAGTGATTATTGCGCTACTGCCTAGAAAATGATGCCCCACTATGGGTCATTAGTACGGTTAATTGTTTGGGTGTGTACAGGTGAGCACAGCCAGTCGTGGCCAAATGTAAACCCCATTTGTCATTGTGGTTGAAACTTTTTTTTTTTCACTAACGGCAGAAAAGGCCTCATTACCTGCAACTCTAAGTCACTTTGGTTCATTTTGTATGTGTGAATATTCTTCAAAAACTGCTGCTAAAGCGATTTAAAGGGATAGTTCATCCAAAATTGAATCCTGACTGAAGGGAAGTTCTCATCGGTGGATATTTTAATAATGTCGTCTCGATGCCTTGTTATTTTACCTCATGTTGGATTTCCTTGGACCTAGTAGGCTTGCTGTCGGTGGAATTCTCTCCTTCTGTAACCATGGAAAAAAAATTCTTCTATAGATATAACAGTGTGTCCCAAAATGGTGAATTTCAATTTCAAGCGAGCTACCTTACCTGCGCACCGTTCCGAGAATTAAATGGTAATGTCGTGTGTCAAAACTGGAGTAAATTCTCTATTGAGAAGCTGAAGAATGACTTTCGTCAACCATTTTTCATGAGTTTGTCACTGAACGGGATTCTTGCTCTGCATAAAGTCACTCCGGCTTGATGTTTCAGATTTTTACGCCGCAGCTGTGTTGCCTCCAACAAACTACAAACTACGCATCTGTGTGTCTGCGTGCATGTTCCCTGTGTGTGTGTGTGTGTGTGACTCTCTGTGATAGTTCGAAGTGCGGAGAAGCCGCTGAATAATTCATCAGCTTGTAAAGATGACTTGAAGACAGAGGAGGTCTTCATTCACCTCTCTATCCCATGCTGTTTCATCTTCTCTTAGCCAGGCCTCTAACATTGATAAGGAACAGGGAGGCACACGACTCAGCCGGCAACCCTCAAACAGAGCAAATCCCCTGGGCATGGTTACCAGAGAACAGATCACGTCAAATCATTGACCCGGTCCCATTTCAAATACAGCCCCGCCGAGAACTGCAGTCCCTGCATGCATAACATGTGCTATTTAATTCATTAATTTTATTTTTTTCTCCTACCTACTCCTTCCTGCCTTGATGTGCAGTCAAGCAGCAGTTTAACGGGATGCGGCGGCAGAATAATTTTATCAGGGCTGCATTTCATTTGCTTTTAGTTGCCGGAGATGTTTGAGTATTTGTGTTTACATGTGGGAAATGTCGGTTCCAGTTTTTGGTTATTTCTTTATTTATTTTTAACAGTTCAGCCCAGATCACTCTAGCGAGCGTTGTGCTGAAACACGGTTTACTGAAGTGACGGCTAGAAGGCTTCTCATGGGTTGTGTGTCTCTGTGCGACCTTCCCATCAAAGCAGGGGCAGCAACAACGGCCACACCTTCCCTCGGGAATCAGTAAGGCTGCGTTCAGACTGCAGGCGAATCTGATTCAAATCAGATTCCTTCTCAAATCTCAAACTCTCAAATTTTTAGGGCTTACTGTCCACACTGTCCACAAGTGATTGTCTTTCTAATGGCTGTGCGCGTGCCTGCCCTGGCAGCTGGATGTACTGGACGGACTGGGAGGAGGACGAGGTCAACGACAGCATCGGCCGCATCGAGAAGGCCTGGATGGACGGCTCCAACCGCCGCATCTTCGTCACCTCCAACATGCTGTGGCCCAACGGGCTGACGCTGGACCACGGCAGCAGCACCATGTACTGGTGCGACGCCTATTACGACCACATCGAGAGGATCCACCTCAACGGCAGCGGACGAATGGTTCGCCTGATTCCTTTTAACAACGCCAAATGTTTTTGTTTTGAAGGTTCATAAGCCCATTAAAATTAAACGGAGCACATAAGTCAGTGTGACCCAAACTGACATTTTATTTTGTAACTAATTATATTAATTTATTACAATGCAATAACCATTTCTCCAAAGACGTTACTCTGTTTTTTATCATCATCTCTTTTAATTCTGTATTTTCATTCAAGTAATACATTTTTTTTTAAGCAATTGCATTGCATTGTTGCTTTGTCACATTTTATCCAGAGTCCTTTTTTTTCTATTTTAGATAAACACTTTCTGTGTCCGGAGCAACAGTGGAAACATGACAGCCACTGTTGTCAGTAGCTGGACTGGCATATTAAGCAAATAAATTATTTGCATTTAATTATTGCAGAGTTTCGGGCAAACATCATTATGAGCTGGCACCACCGTGCGAATAAATTTGTGCAAAGAAATTGGATTACATTGATTGTACTCTGTGTTCAAACAGCTCCTTGGCCCCCCACACCCTCAGTGCGAGAGGCCCGGCGCTCTTCTGTGTTGTGTTGTTGCTTCGCCCATCTCTAATTCTGATGTCGTCGCAGGTGGTCTACAATGGGAAGGAGCTGAACCATCCATTCGGAATCTCTCATTACCGCAATTTCATATTTTGGACGGAGTACATGAACGCGTCGGTCTTCCAGCTGGACTTGTTCACCGGTGATGTCACCCCGCTGAGGAGCGAGAGGCCGCCGTTGTTCGGTCTTCGTGTCTATGACGCACAGAGTCAGCAAGGTTGGCTCATTTTATTCTTCACTCTCCGCTTGTTTTTGCCCGAGCGCCCTGGAACTGCCACGATGACTAAAGTGGCTGTTTTGCGTTTAGAAAGGTAACCTGAATGTGGCGCCTGTCTCAGTTCAGGCACTTTGCAGCCCCTGAATCCACTTATTTAATGGCGAGCGCTTAAAATGAAATAAAATAAAACGTACACCAGAGGGTTCGGCGCCGCTGCAGCCGCGTCAATTTCCGTTGCTCGAAACGTAGCCAGTTGATCAACACCGACAGTGACTTTGAAATCACTCGGGGGAGGCTGCACTCTCTCAAGTTAAATATGGTGACCAGGCTTCGCAGCGCTTTGCTCAATTCTGGAACAAATGATGATGGATTCCTGCTGTTAGAAAGCTGAAAAGAACAGATAGGAGGAGAGGAGTCGGATACGGCCGGCAGCTGAGAATTGCATCGGCCTCGCGGCAGGTGTTTTGTTTTTGTTACCCATGGAGAGGCATGTAAAAAAAAAAAAAAAAAAAAAGTCGCAGACACCAAATGCACCATATGGAGAGGCTCAGTCTGGATGCTGCAGCAAAAAAAAAAAGCTACCATGGCATATGGAGATAAATGCAGCAGTGAGTTTGAACATTTTAAAAGTGCAGGAGCAATGGAAACAAAATACTAAGTTATGGCTCGCGGCTTCATCCCGTTTCCAGGTCTTTATTTCCTGAACTCCAGTGGAGCAGCAGCTGTTTATCTCAAAACTTTGTAAATCACCTGAAAACAAATTAAAATTAAAATTAAAATGTACCCCTCTGTTTACATCCTCCTGCAAACAAAAAAAAGCATAAAAACAATGCTTTTGCCTCCTGTTAAAGACAGAATATAACTGTCTTACAAACAAACTTAGAGCTGCTCTTCATTAAACCTGTGTGCACACCAGATCCCAACACAACACTTCCTTGGTGAGGAGATTCTTCATGAAAGCAGTTAAGCATAAAAAAAAAAGCAGCAAAAGAAAAAAAAACGTTTCTTTGTGAGTCATGTTGGCTGCTGTGATTTTGATGGGGAAAAAAAAAAAATGACGATTGAAGGCATCGCTTGATTTTGGATGATCGGCTGAAGCCGTTTTTCTTCCCGAGACAACGATTCCATGGCCGGGCCAAAGCCTGTGTACTCGGACTGTAAAGGTTTCGTGTCAAGCAGGGGATGCGGCAACTTTGTGTGCTGCGACACAATTTTTCCTTTTTGCCGGACATCCCACCATTGTCCCCGCTGGTGAAAGGAGTAATTGGCTGTCCTGTCCGCTGTGTATCAATGATTGGCTCTTACAAAAGCAAAAGGCTTTATCTCATTGGTTCAGGCGCTGCCTTTGGCTCTGTGTTAAATGAAAGTGACAAAGGTGTCTCATGCCTCAACTTTGAATTTGACATTTTCCGTTTTTCCTTGGGAGAACGTCCTCTTTGTCCTGCGAAGACAAATTACTCCTGCGGGAAGGATAAAAATGTCAAACGTCTCTCACCTTTGCTTTGGCCAATAATTCACTTGTTGATACATTGTTTTTTTGGGGGGATCACATTGCACACGCCAGGCTCGTCGCACCAAGACAGCAGACAAGTTTTGTATCTCTGAGCTGATTTTGTTTTTCCTTTTTGCCAGATTTAAACTGACCCCTGATCCCCCCCCCCCTGCCGCTGCTCTATACGCGGCATATCGGAAAATAAACAAACAGGACAAACAACAGAAATCCCTTAAGCAGGGATTTGGAAGGTCTATCTCTAAATGAGCGAGACACCATATTTGGCATCTATTTCTCCAGGTGACAACGCGTGCAGCGTGAATTATGGGGGCTGCGGTACCCTCTGCCTCGCCATCCCAGGAGGGAGAGTGTGTGCCTGCGCTGACAACCAGCTCCTGGAGAAGAACAATGTCACCTGCGCAGGTAGGAGGAAATAATGAATCAGACGGATGAGCCGGGGGCCGAAGATCAGTCCGTCCCAGTACACCCAGCCGTCCACGGCCTGCTTCCTGTGGGACGGAGATCACATAAGAACCTTATCTATTCAAATGCAAATTTCTGCTATGCTACAAAAAATAGTAATCATGAAACAAATAAATGCAAGTGGGGATACATCCCCGGCAACGCTGCAGAAATACGAGCTAAATCCCAGTCGCTGCACGGAGGGCACGAGACGCTATTAACCTGCTTTAGCGCCATTAAAGCTGTGCCAATAACTTTTTCCAGACAAATGTTTCACAGGAAGTCTCCTGTTAATTTCGCCTTTCCTCCCCCTCCTTCCCACTAAACCCCTCCCTCCAAACCACCCCGTTGCCAGAAGCCTCCAGCGGCGCCTTGGAGCCGCAGCGGTGTAAAAGCGATGAGTTCCAGTGTCACAATCAGCGCTGCATTCGGGCCTTGTGGAAGTGCGACGGAGACGACGACTGTCTGGACGGCAGTGACGAGGAGAGCCACAGCTGCTGTAAGGAAGCTCAGATCAGCCCCAGTCAGCAGCAGACCAAGTTCTGCACGCAAAAATAAGCTCATTTTAATGCGACATGTTACACGAGCAGAAGTTCATATTCATGGGAGGAAAAACAAAAACAGCATTGGAACCTTTTGTGTTTGCTGAGCAGATCTGCATTGTTGGCGGATGAGCAGCTGTCACAGTGACAAATGTTTGGCCCAAGGTGAAGAGAAAAAAAGAAAAAGAAATCCATCAGCACAAGTGATTGTCGCTGTGCTGATGCTTCATGAAAAAAAACCCAGCAGGTTAATATCCGTCGATGATGTGAGAATAAAAAATATTATGGAGACTCTTTTACTTGCACAGAGGGCGAGCCAGTAAAGAGAATTGGGAGACTTGTAAAATATGTCCGTCCTCCGTTTTTATGAATCCCGTCGCGGCTCGTTAGTTTATCACAACCCGAGTCGGTGGGCTGTCGGATAAAAGAGCAGACTGAGAATTTAGACCTTTAATTACAATGAATGTAATCTTGACATTTATTTATTTATTTATTTATTTATTTTGTTTTGCATTTGCATTTGCATTTGCACAAGTTAAAGCTTCTGTTTAGTTTTCGTGTCATTGCTTCCTGTACTGCAGCTTGGAAAGTACTGTATTCTAGGAAATTGACTTCTGTTTTTATGCTTCCTGTTTTTCAACTTTTCATAGACAATCACAGCTGCCCTGCTGATCAGTTCAAATGCAGCAACAACCGCTGCATCCCCAAACGCTGGCTGTGCGACGGAACCAACGACTGCGGCAACAACGAGGACGAGTCCAACACCACCTGCTCCGGTAAGAAGAACCACCTGATTTGACGGTGAAATCTTTTCATTTCTTTACTTCTTACATTCATCGCATACTTTGTGTTTAACTTCTCCACTAATACACGCACAGTGCAGTTAAGATATTATCTCTGCTGAGTGATCTTAAATACATGAAAGTTCACTGGCTTGTGTGATTCTTGCTGGCACGCCGAGCTCTCCAGCGAGTCCTCGCTCTGCTGGTGAGAGTGAAAAAACCTGGTGTCAGTGAACCCACCGCCGCCCTGCGCTCTGCCTCTGAGGAACTTTCCTGCCAAGAGTCTGATAAATGTTTCCTCATCGTTAGTTTGACGCAAATATCCCACAACACTTGTGCGGCCCGTCTGTGTGTCCTCGCCGTGACCCCCTCCGGTCGACGGCGGGGTCGAGCAGCAGCAGCAGCAGCAGCAGCAGCAGCAGCAGCAGCAGCAGCAGCAGCTGAGAGAGAGTCTTGCGGCGGCGGCGGTGCCCTGCTGATGCGGCGGTCATTAGAGATGTTTCTCCGAGCTCTCTTTGCGTGCGTGTTTTTCTAAATAATGGACCTCCTCTCCGCCTCCTCAGCCCAGCCCTGTCAGGCCGACCAGTTCGCCTGCAAGAACGGCCGATGTGTACCTCGCGCCTGGACCTGCGACCGGGAGGACGACTGCGGCGACGCGTCTGATGAAATATCATGCAGTGAGTCACAGGCGGCCGTTTTTCCTCACATCCATTCAACGCCGCTGCAGGCTGCCGCAATTTGTGCTGCTGGATTTTTTTTTTTTTTTTTTTTTGTGGTCATGATGTAAAATAGGCCAGCTCAGTGAATGGGTCGAATACTAATAAGGGGATTTAGGGAAATTGTGCAGTTGTTGATTCCTTGCAGTTGATAATGTTATGCCTAATTAGAGGTTGCATAAATTTATTTGCGACCATGAACAAAATCTCCCTGATTGTCCTGGGAGACGTGCACGTCTTCGTGTGACAGGCTGCCAGTCGGCGCCGGTGACTCGAAGGCGAAGGCTGGAGCGACTTCCCTTCTGGCTCTTTGAACCCTCAGCCGTGTGACTTTATCACTTACATGGCAGCAGACTGTGCCAGAGACTTGTCAACATCGCTGCCGCTTCCACTAATGAAGGAAGCCCCAGGTTCCATGATGGATAGACACACGCGGCGCAGTTAGCGCCGCGCGGCACCTCCACCAGATAATTAGAGGTCACCGGAGTGCGCACGACTCTTTCCCACTTAATCTGCATGCCACGCACCCAAAATCCATCTATTATCTCCTCGCTTATCCTGGATTGGATCCTTTTAGCAGCAGGATGAGAAGGCCGTTCCGAGCCCCTCTCCCCTCTTAAGCTTGAATTACTTAAGCCCTCACAGCTGAGTTCCAGGCCTGCCGCTGGGCAGGCATCCATAAATCGGGGAGCGACTGGATCGCTCGGAATTTCAACTTTGAAGTCGTCCTCATCCGTCTTGCCTTGACCTCCAGTGCAAAGTGTTTTCAATCGGCCTCGAAAAACGCATTTAATTCTTTCCAATCAGCTTCCTCTGCTTATAAAAAGGCGGGAGGTACGAGCGAGATTAAATGTTGGCAAAAGCAGCAAGTGATTGCTTCAACCTGCTCTGGAAAACAAACAAACAAACAAAAAACAGCTTAGAAAAACCCACAGAAGACGACCCAGAAGGAGCAAATTAATACGATTGGTGAAAAATGGCTGCCGTCACATTGTCAAACTGCTACGGCCTGTTTGTCAGAACTGGAGGGCATATTTACATTATGAGGACAGTGATAAACAGAACTGAACTTTTGCGTTATTTCTGAGGCTTTCTGGCCATAGTTTAGTGAAACACTGCTACATGTAGCGACGAGCCCCAAGCATAGCGCCACTCCACCAACTGCAATCATTTGAATGGTCCATCAGAGTTAAGGTTTGAGTCGACATCACCGTCACCACTGAGGTTTCCAACACCTGGACCTGTCCCTCGTCTCCACCACCAAATCAAACTCACGCCCACCGATACGGCCTGCATACACAGTGAGAAGTTGCACCATTGTTGGTGTTCGATTCTCTATGAGCAACTTTAACGTCGCACTAAAAGTGTGGCCATGGCTTTGGTCGTAAAGTGAGTGAATGGCTTCCATCAACACAACCATCAGTGTGACCATCCTTGAGCTGAGGAGATGAATTAAGATACCATTTACGGGCCACTTAACACTGAGTGCTAAATTCTTCCTCTGGACAACTTGACACCTATTCAGACCAGACTTAGCCGACCTGTAGTGACCCGCTTAACGGCTGGTCTGGCAACAACTTGAAGGATTTAAACGCCTCCGACTTGAGTAACTTTAGGTTCAAGACCTAAAGTTACTCAAGTCCAGCCTGCATATTCCACCTGTCAGGCAGAGCTGACATCAACATCATCGCAATAAGTTTGTAAAGCAGAAGAGGAAAAAAGATAAAAGTGGTGCTGAAGGTAATAATCCCTAATATCCAACATATCTATTAGGTTTACGGGCCAGAACTTGGAAATTGCTGAGGCGGAAAAAAACGATTTTGATTTTATTGCTGAAGTTTTGCAAGTTGCACTTTATTCAGAAGAAGAGAGATGTTGGCTTCGCATGACTAACAGCCCCCCGCACCCCTGTGCCAAGAACTAGACACGCCCTGACCGATGGCACCGGCACAGAGAGGTGCTGCTGAGTAAACAGCATACTTTTGTTCCGGAGCCCTTTGCTCTTAAGTTGTGCCCCAGCGGCATTACACCATCTGTCCGCTTCACTTACTAAAAGTTGCACTCTGTGTTCTGGATTAATCTTTGAAAACATAAATGAGGGGGGAAAAAAAAAAAAAAATATATATATATATATATATATATAGAACACCATGGCCCGAGGTAGTCGGAGTACTGTGGGGGTGGATTTAACCTTCTTTTATGCAAGATGAGAATTGTTAGAGACGTTTATTCTTGACAAATCACCTGAATAAAAATTTTGGTTAAAAAAAAATAAATAAAATTCACCTTCAATCACTGTCTGAGGCAAATCAGCCTTTTAGAGTGATTGATGTTTGCCAAACGCAGCGCCGCCTCAACCAACCCTTTGTGCGTCCCGAGCTGCTTCGCCTCGCCTCACCGCCACAAACAGCCGGGGTGTAAGCGGTAATTAAAGTTCACGCATGGCTTCGTTCAATCATAATCAAGCTGTGCCACAAAAACATATTCTCTCTCCCATACTGTTGTCTGAGCCTCCTCAGGCGTTACTCCTCAGCGGAGCCACTGTGGGTTTTTCGAACACCTGAAGCTCAGTGGTGGCCGCCTGAAAGATTGATGCTAATTTGGATTTTGTTTGTCAGTGGTTTAGTTGCTGTCACAAACCCTCTCCTGGCGAGCGGGGCCCTCCGTTTCGGTCGGAGCCGTCATTACTTATGGATGTTGGCGTTCTATTTTTTCTTTTTTCTCCCTGCCAAGCCGAGTGTCTGCTGGAAACTTTCATTATTAATGGATGTTTGCGCTTGATTTTTAATGAGCGTTAAATTCCAACCAGCCTTGCGCCGGCAATTGTGTCAGTGAGACCTGACACGTTTACAGGAGGCAGAAAAGATGCTTGTCTGCTGTCGGCTCGGCAAAGGTCTTCCAGGCACATTCAGACAGATCGATTCAAGCAAAGAACTTTCATTGTGATCTCTGGAAAGTCTCAATCTTGCAAAGAAACGCGGTGCTTCCACCCAGAATTTGAATTTAACCGTTTTGCCAGTTTCTTCGTAAAAGTTTCGGTAAAATAAACTTTTACATAAAAGTCAACGCAATTCAATTGATTTCACCTTCACAGTTTGACCTTTCAAGGTCAAACTTAACTATTGCAACAGGTATTTTCTATTTTCCTAGCATAGTAACCACCCGCCCCCAACCATCCACAATTCATTGCCAACTTCTAAACATAATTTAGCACTTTCACAAACTGTAAAATGTTTGTTTTTTGTTATAGTACTTTAAACATTTTTGGTATATTTTATCCACGAACAGAATTGCTGACATGACTTGTTGACATGGTGTTTGGCAATTTCTCACGCATCAGATATAAAAAGGTGAATATGCATTAACAAATTAATCCGGTTGTGTCAGCAATTTGTGTTTTCTTTTCTGATTTAATTTGCATAGTGTTTTGCAAAATATAACTTCATCACAGACCCTGAAAAGAGGCAACCTTGGACCAGTATTAAAAATCTGACTCTCATCATTCATTTTCATCACACTCTTTGCTTTATATCAACTTGCTTTTCCGTTGATATAAAGTTAACTAAAATGATGTTTGGAGACATATGTTTAGATGCAATGCAAAACAGGTCCAGTGGTTTTATCACTGACAACTGTCAACAAACCTCTTCCAGCCTTCCCCACGTGCGAACCTCTCACGCAGTTCAGCTGCTCCAACGGCAGATGCATCAACGTGCAGTGGCGTTGTGACTCAGGTGAGTGCAACAGCAACAATAAGAAGAAAAAAAATATCTACACATCTACACAGTGCATTAATATCTGACTTTTTGTTCCCACCTGCCTAGACGACGACTGCGGAGACGGCAGCGATGAGGCGGGCTGCGTCCGCTCCTGCTCCAACTCGCAGTTCCAGTGCAGCAGCGGCCGCTGCATCCCAGACCACTGGGCCTGCGACGGCGACAACGACTGCGGCGACTACAGCGACGAGAACACAACCTGCAGAGGCGGATCGGCGCGTAAGTTCCGTCTCTTCAGAATCTGTTAAACTTTTACCAATATAAAAATCTGGAATCAATCCTAATTTACACACTGGACCTTTAAGTCCGGCAGAGTCAGTCAATAACTTGAATGTATCATCCTTATTGGAAAATTCTGCGAGCATTTGTGCCGTTACGTCTACTTTAAGATGTGCACGATACCACTGGCATTTCAGAAGCATTGTTTAAATCTGCGACGGTGCGGTAATCACATCGAGACAATTAATCAGCAGGAGCCCAATGAATTTGTTTTTTCGCGCCCCCATGTGACTAATCTTATCCCAGTGTTTGGGGAAATGTTACCATCAGGAGCTAAATCATTTTAATCTAATTACTGCAGAACCTCCCCTCCCCGTGTAAGCCCTCCGAAACTCCCGGCTCGCTGCCTGTCACCGTGAATGTGCGCGCTATTCATCAAACGGCTTCCTGATGGGAGCGCCGCGCTCGTCCGCTCCCCCGTGTCTGACTCTGCTGTTACCTCGGGGAGCGGCATCCGTCTTGGCGTCGCCTCGCCCGTTGAGCAGGAGTGTTTTTGATTTGTTCTGTTTACTTAAGTTATATGTCATCGAAAAATGTGTCCGTTTTCTGAAGTTAGCGCAGTCCAACTCCGCCATCTGTCGCTCTTTGTTTTTGCTGACAAAAAAAATTGAGGAATAATTGTTACAGTGATTCTGGTGTCGTTCACATTTCTTTCTTTTTTTCACGCGACGATTTCGGGGGGGCCCGGTCCTGGGACCTTTCTGTGTGGAGTTTGCATGTTCTCCCTGTGTCTGCGTGGGTTCTCTCCGGGTTCTCCGGCTTCCTCCCATTGAACACTCTAAATTGTCCATAGGTGTGCATGTGAGTGTGAATGGTTGTCTGTCTCTATGTGGCCCTGTGATGAACTGGCGACTTGTCCAGGGTGTCACCCTGCCTTTGCCCTAAGACAGCTGGGATAGGCTCCAGCAGACCCCCGTGACCCTGAATAGGAATAAGCGGGTATAGAAGATGAATGAATGAATGATTTCGGGGGGGAGATTCTGCAAACATGCTTTTCACACAGATTCTTCGACTCTTTGACGCTCAATTGCAACATCCGTCCCTTAACATTTTCAGTCACATCACTTCTCCTGCACTCTGGGTTTGGAGGCATGGGGACAAAGGTGGGGTGGCACCTTGCAGAGAACAGGGGAGAGCAGACAGACAGAGCCCTGGGGAGCCTGGGAATCAAACCAACAGCAACAACTTTCAACAGCTCAGACTCTGTTTGCTTGGACACAGAGACACAACACACAAGACAGCAACAAGCAGGAAAAACTGAAATAAAACATCATACATTACAGCCACAGAGTGCTCTTCTTGAAAAGATAAAGGCGCCTGTCCACTAACAGTGAGACATACTTTCTCCGGTCAGGAACCCATGTGTCTCCACTGCGGCGCTGCTGATCCGTCAAACAGTAAATATGTCTCTGTGTTTGTGTGTGCGTGACTTTTTCTTGTTTCAGTGCTGCCATCTGTGATTGAATGCAGCGCCGAGGAATTCCACTGCGTCACGGACGGGACCTGCATACCGGAGCGCTGGCGGTGCGACGGCGACAAGGACTGCGAGGACGCCAGTGACGAGAAAGACTGCGAGGGAACCAAGAGGATGTGCGACCCCAAGGCCAAATTCACCTGCAAAGACACAGGTAGGCAGGGAGTGCAGCAGCATGATGCCCACAGAGTGCGTGTGTGTGTGTGTGTGTGTTGACATGTGCAATCATCCAGTGTTGTAAATGCTTTCTGACAGCCCATTAGGCACGCCGGAGGTAGATCCTTATTAAAAAAAAAAGAGCACCGAAATAGCACTTTAAACCCCGTCATGGCCACACAAACGTTCTTGTCTAGTTTATTTTACTCCCCTAATTGCTCAACCCACTCCTGCCGGCGCCGCCGCTTCACTCTGCGCCCTTTAGAACAAGATTCTGGGTCGCACGGCCTCAAAATTTCAGCTCGCATTTGAAATCCAGCGAGTAAATCTTGCATCATTTGCCCGAGACAGATGTTGGAGTTTTTCTTTACGCCGCGGCAGCCCGGCTGAACTAATTTGAGCATGAAGGACGGTAACATATCAGCGAGAGATAGAGAGCGAGAGCGAGAGAGACGAAACGGCTTTCTGAGCAGTTATATAAAGATATTTGGAAATTATGTAAGATGCAAGAAACGCAAGTTGACTTTCCTCTTTGTGTTCAGCTCACGTGATGTAAAATTAGTGGCTATCGGGATGAAGTGGCAGCTCCAGTTTGGCAGGAGGCCCCACCTCAAGTTTTGACTTTTAATTGAAAAACTTTCATAATCTGATTTCATCCAGAAGAAGTGCACGGCGTCAGCCTTTAATGGTGCTTAATGTTCCCAATGAAACAATAATAATAATAATAATAATGATAATAATAATAATAATGATAATAGTAATAATAATAATAATAATAATAATAATAATAGTATCTTTGAGCAGCCGGATCTTTTTCACTGCAGTTCCTTTTTTTGCTCGACTCTTGGGAGACGAAGAAAGCGTCTCATTGGTTTCAGTGAATCTCCGTGAAGCTCTGTGCACATTTTGTTTCCGTGCGTCGGTTTTAAATGAGGCCGTGTAAACGGCCCTCCTCCTCGCCGCCGCTCCACTTGCTGCGCACTTGTTTCAGCCAATTAGGACAAAGCGTCTGAACGGCCAGCTTGAGCTCCTCCGCGTTCACCCGCCGAGGGTCAGAGGGACTCGGCCGTCTATTTCTCTCCGTAAACTCTGCGCTCTTCCTCCGACGGTTCTGCCGGGAACAGAGGCGGCGTTGCTGCACCGCGGAGGCCCAGTTAGACCACACTATTATTATTCCCTTTAATGCAGCAGTGTCATATGCCTTTGTTCCTCTGCGCCAAGCTGGCTCATTTACACGCATAAATAAAACATACTTCACACACACATACACACACACACACACACACCTACACACACACACACACACACACACACACATTAAAACAATACTTGAACTCAAATTCGTAGTTGATAAAATTGAATATATGTAAGACTAATTTTGGACCTTTGCCCAATTTGAATTGTAGAAATATTGATTCCTTGCTTTTGGTTCCTCCTCGTCCTTTGGGAACCAATATTTAAATATCAGAAACTCTGTGGCGTCAATTTAATGCATCAGTTACACAAAGGAAAGGCAGTCTTCTCCTCCCACGTGCTGAAGAACTTGCAGAAGAGAAACCAGTGAGAAACTTTGCTTTGAAAATAGTCAACCTTGTTTGTTTTTTTTTTTTGATGAGATGTTGTTTTGCCTCATTTGGAAGGCAAAGTTAAATTAGAGCAAAAAGATGAGATCTTTGTGATGGAAGAGTCAAGTTTTTTTAGGAGGTCTTGCCAATACAATCTAGGGGGAAATGGATGTCATACCTCTGGATGTATTGTAAAACCTTTAAATGTGTTACTCATTTGAATTCACTTTAATAATTGGTGCCATTCAAAGTAAAAGAAGCATATGTCATGTTTGGAATTAATTCCGAAAAATCCACTCATGGTAACTGCTGATATAGAAATATGAACTTGAACAATTTAGTTAATAAAAAAATAAAAAAAATCCAATCAGGAAGAGACAGCAAAGATGAATGTGTGGTTTTTCAAGGAAAACTTTTCAGCCATACACATTAAGGGGCACCATCATGAATAAAATGGGTAGCAGCACCACAGGAAATCCATCTGTGAACATGTTGCATCTTTTTTTTTTCCCTTTCCTTTTTTGAATTAAAGATGAAACTTTTAGATGTCGCAGCCTCTCTATATTTGGAAAGAACATAAATAATAAGCAGTGCAGCAGCTGTGTTTAATAAGCCCACTCTGAGGTACTTCTGTGCCTCCCACTTCTTGAATAAAGTCATGTTTCCCTCCCAGCTTGTCCTTTTCTCAATGCTTTTGTAAGAGCAGAAAACTCAACAGGTTCAACTTATGCGATTCCCGTGGTTTTTCGAACATTATTTCAGGCGAACTCTCTGGTTGTGATGGCAGGTTGAGTGCAGCGTTGATGCATTTACTTATACAAATGCGTCACCTCTGCGCCTGTTGGAAAGTATCTGCACTCATGTACTCTTGGAAAGCATAAAATGTTATTACAGTATTACAGTAGGATGAGGCAGGGATTTCTTTTTTTCTTTCTTTTTTCTTTTTCTTTGACTTGTTGCCTTCAGCAATGTTGTCCGTGCTGAACGTCTCCTCAACAGGCAAGTGCATCACCAAGAGCTGGGTGTGCGACGGCGACATCGACTGCGAGGACCAGTCAGACGAAGAGTCCTGCCAGTCGGCTGCCTGCAAGCCCCCCAAGTACCCTTGTGCCAACGACACCTCGGTTTGCCTCACCCCCGACAAGATCTGCAACGGCAAGGTGGACTGCGGCGACCGCTCGGATGAAGGACCCATCTGCGGTAGGGGAAGGGGGACCGGGCCGCTCGCGTCGTCCGCGAGAACAGAATTGAGGGTTGCAAATGTGGTGCAGTTCAGCTCAGCGCACTCGTTGTTCCTTGACGGCAACTACAATACAATTCTGTGCTTGTGGGGACGCATGTAATGACGGAGAGTGACCCGGGAAATATTTACAGTAGATGGATAAAGAGAAACTCCCCGTTCATCAGGGGTGACGCAGCGAAAACAATGCCAAAGCTCAACAAACAAGTCACGCTCAACATTTAAGATGTCGTACAAGCCGCAGTTTTTGAACACGCATCAGTTGTATTCATAAACTGGGGCTTGAATGCTACTAACTTTGGTCTTCAATATTTGCTATAGCCACAATACTGTGTTCAGGTGGGTTTGTGTATGTATGACAATTGAAGGCAGCCTTGCGTGTGTCCATATTGTGCTGAAATCTCCCACATGAAGTTTGGCCTCTGACGCTTTATGTATCTGCAAAATTACAAATAGCCAACACATATAAAAGTGTGGGCTCTTAAAGCAAATGCTAAAGCAAATACACAACTTCGACCTTCACGACTAACTAAAGCATGCTATTGGTTAGTGTCCTCAACTTTCATTCAGAAAAATAGAGCCCGCAGTGCTCAGAGCCATGACCATCACAGGCCAGTGGCTCGCCAGTAGTGGTAAATCATCACTTAAAATAGGGTTTCAAAAACACAGACATTAGGAATAAGCTGAATGCTTAAATTGTATTGAAATCTTTTAATGGCACATGTTTTTACACAACAAACATCAATAAATCAATAAAGTGCAGGATGGATGGCTTTACAAAGAAATTAAATCAATAAAGCTGAAAAGAACAAGCGACCCTGATTCATAGCCTACTCTACGCAAGCTACGCAGTATTACGCAGTATTAGTATAGTCAGCAGGCATTTGTTGTGAATGGGTTGCGCGATGGTACTGCCTGCAGCGACGTAGATTACGGTTTTGAACGCAAACTATATGGAAACAAAGGTGAGTTTGCATCCAAAATAAATTGACGTTCAAGACAACTCAGAAATACGGAACAAACCCCATCCAGTATCGATTTACAACGGGACGAAGCAATACGGGACAATTCTGTATTTTAAGGGACGGTTGGCTACTCTACTATTGGTTAGTTAGTTAGCTGGCTTGCAGCGACAACAGTTACCGTAAATGTGCCATCTTGGGCATTTCTCGAGTCCATGAAGTGGGCATTTTTGAACCATTTCCTCCCTCTCTGCATGCATACAGCCGTCTATTTTAACCCAGTAATCATCCTGTCGTTCCCCTGGTGGGTGTAGCAATCAAAAAGGTTTTCTACAGCACTAAAATGGTTTGGAACAATAGCTTCCAGCAGCGGCGGTATATGGCAAATTGTCCCTCACATCACTTTACGCTCAGTGTATCGCTCTCAATTACATCTGACAGCCGACAAGTGCGGGAGACTGCTAAGTAGATTTTGAGACGTATAAATGGATTCATTTTTTTCGATACTTGCTGCCATGAAATTTTATCAGCATCGAAGTCCATCGTTACAGATGAAACTGGTTGACTGCAGCGGCTTTTCACCACGGGCAGCTGCACACTAGGCTTTTGTGTGATACTATGTTTCCTTTTACACTATATTTTGTCCGTCTTTGGAGGATAACTTGTGATAGAACCAACAGAAAGTGTCAAAAAATAGTGACCACAGGGGGAAGTGTGAGGCATCTTGGACTCTGCAGTGCACCAACTGCGTCTGAATTTCTCTGTCGGTTTGAACAAGGGATGAACTGTGGAGTCAGTCAGGAAAAAAACAACAACTAAAAAGCAATTTTTGTGACAAATTAAACACAGAGCAGCATACTCTTGAACTGAGAGCTGATTCTATTACAGTGTTACGGGCTCTCCCATGTTTCCTGTTCACCACTTGTACCGACCCTTTCAGTTAAATCTTTCACTAATGCTTTCCGATATTTCCCAGCGGACTCCTTTTGTAACCCCCCCTCTATATTCATCAGCTCCAAGGCAAACAAGGAAGCGGCGCTTTATGTTGTCTCAGAGTCCAAAGGGACGGAACATGAGCTAACACTTGGGCTTCCTGATGATGGGAATGATGGAGGTGTTTGTCCAGCAGCCTCGGGAGACGAGGAAAAGGGATCTCCTGTGATCACCTTCAGCCATCTAATCTCATAAAGTCAGGAGTGTAAACACGGGGGTTCATTTTTTTCGAGTGTCACCGAAGAAGCCTCCGAGGGGCCCTGCGGGACCTTCGAGTGCCCATCGTTTCGTGATCACGAAGAGAGCATCTGCCTCCTCGTAGACTAGCGCAGGAGGTTCTGATCTCCGCATGATCATCGCGACCAGACAGGACGGATGAGACCCCACCCTCCACCCCTCCACCCCTCTACCCTCCAATGAGGAGGTGGCCAGGCTGCTCCTTGAGCCTCCTTGAGAAAGGCAGGATCACGGTGGATACAAGATTATGTCAGACCGCCAATTTTCTCCAATCTACTCTCTCGATCTAGATGATAAAGACTTGATTAGGTGGTTCAGCTACAATTTGCAACATAAAGTGTGTGAGGTCATGATTAACAGCAAACCTCTCTGGGCCCTTAAGGTTCTGCAAGTTTAAAAACGCTCCACTTTTCCGCTGGTTGAAAACTGACCACGGAAAATTATTTTCATGGGAAACATTAAAAAAAAACATGTTCTTGTCCTTTCATGCCTTTTAAATATTATAGTGTTTCTTCTTTTCTCTTTTATCCCTTTTTGAGAGAAGATTGTGACTTTTTTCCTCCCTTCCTCCCCACAGATCTGTGCAACGTGGCGCGCGGCGGCTGCAGCCACCAGTGCACGGTGGCGCCGGGGAAAGGCGTGGTGTGCTCCTGTCCCCCAGGGCTCCACCTGGACTCCAGCAACAAGACGTGCCAGGTGGTGGACTACTGCACCCGTCACCTGAAGTGCAGCCAGGTGTGTGAGCAGTACAAGACCACCGTCAAGTGCTCCTGTTATCCAGGATGGACGCTCGACGCTGACGGGGACACCTGTCACAGCTCAGGTAAAGGAACCCAGACGTTCTCAGTTCGGCCGATCTCACAGGTGTGTGTGTGTGTGTGTGTGTGTGTGTGATGTGATATCAAACACTTTTTCTGCCAACCGAGGGAAAATTACCATGCAATGGTATTTCTTACTGCCCAGGAAATAAATTCAAATTCAAATAAGTATTAATGAATTATTAAATTTAATCACAGTACCAGAATCCAGTCAGCATCGTGTGAAGAAGACAATTATGGAACGATAAAAAATTTTCATGTTTCATTGCAATTTTTCTCAGTTTTCAAAAAAGAGATGACTGAAGTCATCAAATGGTGTAATATTTCAGAAAAAACAGGAAAATGCACATTTAGTGGAGCAGAGCAGAAAGGAGATGAAAGCCAGAAGCGGTTGTGGTGAAGTTGGCCAAAGAAGAGCGACAGGTGCCGACCCGGCGTGCTGACAAGTCCGGCCTCAGATGTGAAGAGGCGTGTGACTGATCTGCGCTGTCTGCTTCTGTCTGCGCTGATGCTGAGTGAAGCTGCACGCTTTTCATTTTCTGTTTTTTTTTTCTTAGCAAACCACCAGAGCTTTGCCATTCCAATCTGTCACGCTGAAGTTTCTCCTCGTGCCTAATCCTGGACAAACACGGAGCCAGAGGTCTTTGCCGATGTAATGTCACGTTATAAATTCCGCGGTCGGTCTTTGGCGCCGTGTTTGACAAGGCCGCTCTGTATCTTGTTGCACCGCAGCGGTTGCTCGCATATGCCATTGATTTGTCACATTCAGATTTATGGATCTGGCTCTGATTGCCTGCGTCTCCATTCCCCCGCCGAGATTGATGGCAGTTCCGGCGCTAATCTTACATTAACACAGGGAAGGATACGCGGTTCTCTCCCTTCAGCTTCCGCATAAATCTACTTGTGCATGCAAACACAAACATATAAATTTGGACCTGACAAGAGGTGTTATTGGATTCTTTTGTGAAGTCCACAGCACACGTCAGCGCCCCGTTCACGCATGCTTCTATCGGTAATGAAAACTTTCTGCTTGCGCTTTAACTTGTTTGGGGAAAACAAGCAAAGCAAGGACAAGTGAGTTTTAATTTGCTTTTAGAAATCAGCCTCAATGCGGCAAAGACCAGAATTACTAGATGTTTGTTGAGAAGATTTGTGCCTGTTTGTGAGATTTAGATCACACAGCAGCCTGATCACTCACATTTTGGAATTTTGCCATCAATCTTGTCAGCATCCAATAAAATGTGCTTTCAATCAGTCATAATTACCATTATGGGTTCCATGTTGCTAATCAGTCAAAAGGAACCCATCAACCAATCAGTTTTGCAATATGGGCAAAGAGGATGGAGGTGCAGCAGATACCTGGTGGAGGACATGACAAAAGGGAATCACTGTTCCATCTGGTACAACAAGTGTTGTTGTATTTTTTGTTTTTTAACTGTACCTTGAAATGTAAATTAGTTCTTAAATGGTGGTGCCTTGTTGGAGTTGAAAGGCTGTTGATCTGCAGAGAGACTGGCGACAGAAACATATGGGACCAAAGTGTTGTCTATTGTTTGGCTTTGGTTTTTTTTGTGTTGTCACAAAACCAACCCTGAAGCGCCTGAAGGATATTCAGTCGTTGTAAATGTATTATTCACATGTCAATAGTTCTCTGTGTTGAAGGCCTAAATGAATGTGTTTTAGCTGCCTTTCTACATGACAGCGATTCACGGTGAAACAACACATTCCTTGTTTGTTCATGTCACATGGCTTAACGGGTTATTTAGCAATGCTCTTGCTTGAGTGGCAGCTTGTGCCCTTTAAGAATCCTCTGCAGAACTCGGCACAATTCTGGAAATGATTGTGGGTGCGATGTAAACGTAAATGCAGACATGTGCGTGTTGACAAGTATTGAAAGAGGAACATGGATCATTGTTGATAAAATTCTATTCTTTGTCTTGATACAGGAGGAAACCAGTGCAACATACTGTACATATGCATGTTGTGTAGCGATTGCTCGACTAAAGAGATAATTTGTGGCTCTACCCATGGCATGGCGAGATGTATTTGAATCATACACAGCAAACAGCGGGGGTTTCCTCTGATCCTGAGACTTTGAAGCGCGGCTTCAATCAATATGCTTACAGAGCAGGAGCTGCGAAATGGCGTGCGGCGTGATCGGCAAATTTAAAACGAGCGTCGGCGGTGTGTTTACATATGTACATGTCGATAGGCATATATTTCTTTCCCCCATTTTTGTTTTTATTTATAGCTTCTTTTCAACATTCCTATTGTTCCCCCTCCGAATATCCAGCACAAGCCGAGATGCCAAACAACGACTTGGGGACGCTCGCAGAAACATCCCAATAAGATTTAGAAATGTTGTAAATCAATGTATTTTTTCTTCTCTTGTCGCCTAGATACCTTCGAGGCTTTCATCATTTTCTCCATCCGCCACGAGATAAGACGGATAGACCTCCACAAGCGAGATTACAGCCTGCTGGTGCCGGGCCTGAGGAACACCATCGCCCTGGACTTCCACTTCAGCCGCAGCCTCCTGTACTGGACCGACGTGGTGGAGGATAAGATCTACCGGGGGAGGCTGTCAGAGTCGGGCGGTACGCGGCTGTTCACGTGCACGTGCGAATGTTTGCGATGCATGTGAAGGATGTGTTGTTTAAGAAGGAGCGTGTCGCGCTGGCCTTCACATGAGCAGCTGTAATGGAAGTGGGAGACGCTGAGGGAGATAAGGCGGCGCTCTGCTCTGCTGTCTTTACATTTACTCGCCTCTGATTCATTCTGTCGATATCCTCTCTCCTTGAAAATGTATCTCCTGTTGCCCAGAGTTTAAAAAAAAAAAAAAAAAAAAAAGCTCTGCTCCACTGCATAAAATGACAAGAGCTCTTCTCTCTCCTCTCTCTTTTTTTTTCCGTGGGCGGCAGTTTTCGGGTTCTCTTTCCTTGAGTTCCCTCTTTGCAGAGCCTCAACCTTTTTAGTCGCACCTATTCATCTCACTTGTGGGACTCGTGAAAAAGCCCAAGGATTACAGAATAATGTGCTACAGCTTAGATATACTTTTTTTTTTTTTTTACCCTTCCCTTTTTAATAGCAGACATCCTTTCACTCCAGTAAAAAACAAAAAAGCAAAAAGGAGAAGAGCTCCACGAAGACCTCGTGCCACCCGCTGCCCCTCGATTTCACCGCTTCCTCGTTCTACCTGTTGTTTTTTTATTGATTTATTTTTTGCCCCAGGGGTGACGGGGATCGAGGTGGTGGTGCAGCACGGCCTGGCCACCCCCGAGGGCCTGGCGGTGGACTGGATCACGGGCAAGCTGTACTGGATTGACAGCAACCTGGACCAGATCGAGGTGGCCAAGCTCAACGGGGAAATGCGCACGACGCTGATCGCCGGAGGCATGGAGCATCCGCGGGCCATCGCTCTCGACCCGGGCCAGGGGTAAGTCGTGCACCCCTCCCCCCTCCCCCACCGGTGGCTGCCACCGGCTCTACGTCGCCGTCACGCCCAGTTTGTTAGAATTAAAACACTGACTGAGTCGAGTGCCTTGACGCGCGTCAAGAGTTGAGCCATAAACGGATGTAACAGAGAGAATCTCGTAATCATTTAAAATAAAACACCTTTCTGACTCAGATCGTAAATAAAACAGAAGTAATGTAAGTTATTTATTTTTTCTGAGTGGCCCGGTACCAGTCTGCGGCCCAGGGGTTGGGGACCGCTGCTGACGACGACATCAACAACTGCGTCTCACGCTGGAATGACAACCTGCAGCCGCTTTAGTTTTACATGTTACTACCTTGTCACTCTTTTTTTTTCCCTTGCTCTTTCTTTAAAACATATCAAGTGAAAGCCTAAAAATACACCTTTTTTGTTATTTGTCCTACCTTTCCCCCTGGGGGCCAATTTCTTTATTTATATATATATTTTTTAAACCAGGCTTGTTTATCCCACTGAGAGACACAGGAAGAGTGTTTGTAGATTGATCGGCGCCTCTGAAACGACAGCAAGCAGGCGTCTATTACGCCGCATTGATTTGCTTCCTTTGTCTCGGCGTGACAGTGTTTTGATAAGCTTTCTAAATGTTTGCAAATTGGGTCATTCGACACAAAATCACGCCAGGGCATTTCATTTGTTTTGGCTGATGTAACGCAGCATGTGACGGCGGGTGCTGTTTCACCATCTTCAATTAAAAAATAAAAATAAATAAATAAATAGAAATAAAGGGCACGCTGTTTGCTTTTGCTGTAAATTTGTGTTTCATGTTTACGGGCACCACATGTTTTGCGTGCGCGGATCAGCAGGTCCTGGCTAATCAGTTAAAGTGTTGTTTTAATGTTCCCCCTACTTCCTTTTCATCTGTTAATGAGATTTATTGGACGGTCAAAGGTTTCCGCCGTGCCACATGGGAAACGCATTACATTTAATAATTGGCCCGCATTATTCACTGTTGTCCTTCCAAGATAAGCGTCAGCCTACGCTCACTTTGGAGCCACTTTCCACCGCCTGTACAGGTCAACAGTCAGTCACAGCGCCCACCTAAAAACATTCCGCCTGCAACTTTAAATCCCTTTTTAACCTGCAGCGCTGTTTGGAAAGAGTGGAAGAGGTTTTGGGCGTCATCGGTGGGTCAATCTGTGGAAGGTGTTGGGTTACAGTGCTGTTCTTTGTAGTAGTAGAATGGAAAGTGACTCTCAGTACCACATTGGAGTGTATATCAATAGTAAAAACCTTTGTTAAAACCTGGATTTTGAGCACATGGAACATTTTGTTTGACAGAAGATTCTTGGAGGTGGAACACTGGAAATGCAGCCAGCAGGTGTGGTTGTCTTCGTCCTTAACTAGAACCCTGCGTCTGCTTCTGCTCTGCACTTTTTTTTTTTCTTTGCCACCCCGACCTTAATGCTCGCTCTCAGAGGGAACAGCTGGCTCTTGAAAGTGGTAACGGTCGGTGACCTTTCCCTACATAGTCAATCCCCTGGGTTCACCCCGTTATGTCTACTACGCAATTAAAGTTGGATATTTAATATCGCCTGAATGCTCCGTTAAGCACTTTGTAACTTTGTTTTGGAAAGTGCTAAACAAATCAATAAGTACACGTTTTAATCGACGCCATTAGTGCTGGCACAAGCCACAAGGACAGTTTGTCAAAATGCCCTAAATCAGAGAGATGAATCACTCCGCCTCTAATTACAGCAGGGCTGGATGGAGGATAAAGACAGATATATATATTTTTTTTGCATTTCATTTTCTTTTTTTCTGATGATGAAATATTATGACTGTGTATCAAGCAGCCAAGACTTGTTGCTCTGCAGCAGCTGACGTTGCCAGATGACATTCTGGTTTGAAAAATGCATCAACGTGTGACTGTGGAGGAACTGTGCAGAGACTCAGGTTCAGGTTCCAGCAGCTTCACGCGCCACATTCACATTCTATTACCATTCCCCCTTTTTTTCTTGTTGTATTTATCCTGCCTCATTTTCTTTGCTCCAGCTTGTGAAGGATGGCAGCAGCCGTGCCGCCGCATCGATGCATCTCGTCAGGTGGCTGAACGGCGGGCACGTGCTTTAATTATGTCAAAGCACAATTAAAAACAACACAATATGAAAGCTACATTAACCTTCAGTTGCACACGATTATGCTGCAGTCATGCTTGAAAAGGACGTGACGGTGTGCGTTTCGCACAAATGTTAAATAAGCAATTACGGATGAGCGCCGCTGCTTCCCGTCGTCTTTGTTCCGTTTTTTTTCTTTCATCATGTGCCTGTTGTTTGTGATGCACAGCGCCGTTTCGCAGAGATGTTTCTGAATCATGTGTTCTTGACCTGACTTGCCTGTTTTCACGAGCCTTTGCCGCCTTGCAACAGTGCCTCGCTCCTCGCTGGGAGCCGCAGTTGAGAGTTATTGCTGGTTGTGAGTGCAGCAGTTGCTTGAAAACACAGCCGCTGTCGCCGTCCACCATCTACAAAAGCCTCCCTGCCCACCTGCCCGCCGAGCATTCTCTCCCATCCTGGTCCTAAAAGAAAAGCATCTCTGACTGTGATGTATCACCCGTCGCACCCCCCACACCCCTGGCCCCTGACGCACGGGCAAGGCTGGCAGTTGTGTTTAATTTCATGATGAGGCGGGAAAAAAAACAGTAGACAAAACACTTCATCACGAGGCGGCACGACTGAACACGGCAACAGCTGCGGCCCGGCTGTCTCCCAGGTGCAGGGGATCAGCCTGTGTGCCTGATCACAAGGCTGTCTTCATTTATATGAACTGCTCCAATTATGCCCCAGTCCAGGTTCTCACTTCATTTATACACTTATTGGTTTAAGATGTAATTAACTTTCCATGCTGGCATCAGAGAGTTGCCCAGAATTTGATTAAAAAAGAGCGTTGTTTTGCACCGAAGGGGATCTTTTTTATTTCCTTTTTGAAAATGCAGCATTTCTACTTTTTATGCTTTGAGATACATGTACTGTATGTATGTACTGTATGTATGTATGTATGTATATACATCTTTAGTGGAGCAAATGAGCCCAAAACTGTCCGGACAGAGAGGTTTCCTCTGCTATTTGCGCGTCACTAATGCAACACGACTGGCACGACATTTAACAAGTGTCCATGTACATATGGATTAAAGCCAAGTCCAGACATTGTGATTATCAATGCAGCAGCCTTAAGAACTGAGTCATCTGCCCGTGGCCTCCGTCCTGCAGCGCTCTCACGCATTGGAGTGGACGACCACTCCATGGCTGCACAGAGTAGGATTAATGGGTGCCTTTTGCTTCCAGAGGGCGGATTTCCAGTCTGGGGCAATAATTCTAATTTAATTACTTGAATCCGTTCAAGGCGGGTCATCGATCAGAAAAGGCCTTATCAAGTGAATAAGGCTATTGATTTGGACAAGGAAACCTCTTCCCAGCGCCGCCTCGTCGTCGTCGTCACTCTGTGATTTAAGCCTGCGCTCCCATTTTTCTCCCGTCGGTCCGGCCGACTTCGTGATGGGCGGCGGGACGGAGATGCTGTTTGGCAGGTTGGACCCTTGTCAATGTCAGCGTCCGGCAATGGTTTTCATGTTCGGGCATCAATGAGCTGTGAAACGAAAGTCATAATGGAGCAGATGGCCGCCCCATTTCCAGGCTGTCGGTCGGCCGTCGCTGCCGCTGTCCTGCATCCGTATACAAGCCATCAGCGGCGCTGCGCTGGTGATTTCTGTCATGTAATAGCACTGAAAAGCATAAACCTACATGTTGACGTTTAAGAGGTCTGAGAGCCTCTTTCTTTGTAGGTCCATTACATGTTTTTTTTTTTTTTTTTTTTAAATCATCCTTTGTGTGCCACAGGGGGGAAAAACATCTTTGTAATTATTATTATCGTCATCATTATTATTGTTGTCTTTGTATTTCTTCTTCAAGGATCCTCTTCTGGACCGACTGGGATGCTACTTTTCCCCGCATCGAGGCGGCATCAATGAGCGGAGGCGGGCGGCACACGGTCTTCAAAGACATGGAAATCGGCGCCTGGCCTAATGGACTGACTCTGGATCATTTGGAAAAGAGGATTGTTTGGACAGATGCACGGTATACCATTAGCGCTTCTCAGGCAGTGCAGAGGTGTTATTAGCCCTCTTCCTTCTGCTCTCTGTGCACGCGTGGCGTCTTATGATGTGAAGAGTCGCCGACGCCTGATTAGGAATCTAGCCAGAATCGCCATTTTCCTAGCAGGCGTTAAATAATTGAGGGCTTTAAATATTTAGCGATCTTTGTTCGCTGACCATATTTGGATTTAAGTGGGTCCTGAACAATTCAATAGTTCTGTGAGTGTATGGGCGGGCAGACTTTGATCTGCCTGCTCCCGCCTGCAGTCGGCTTTCAGTGCATCCGAGGAGCAGTTTGAATCTTTGATGTGCAACCCTCTCTGCTGGTCTCCTTCAAACAGCTCCGATGCCATTTTCTCGGCACTCTACGACGGCAGCGGGGTCATCGAGATCCTCAGGGGCCACGAGTACCTCTCCCACCCCTTCGCCGTTTCTCTCTTTGGAGGTAGCGTCTACTGGACCGACTGGAGGACCAACACTTTAGCGAGAGCCAACAAGTGGACGGGGCAGAATGTGACGGTCATCCAGAAGACCAGCGCGCAGCCATTTGACTTGCAGATCTTCCACCCCAGCAGGCAGCCACAAGGTAAAACAGCTAATCTGGCTTCTTTCTTTCTGTCCGAGATAAGAGGACACAGAAGAGAGAGGAGATTGCATTCAGTTCGCTAAAAGATATGATTTAGAGGTCTTTTTTAATGGGGATACTTGATAGCTCAAAAGACAAGAGCACTGTCTTTGATCGCCAGTTGCGGCTGCGCATCTAAATATTTCATTAAATTCACCTGTCGACAGAATTTGATTCCAACAAGCACTCATTATCATCATGCCATACAGTTCCAACAAGCTAGTTTTTATTTTTATTAAAATGGATCTAGACTTACACAAGTCAGTTTTTTTTGTGAGTCTCCAACTGTCACATGCAGTTTTCATTGGTCCACCAGCAGATGAGCAGATGGACATTGAATATGTGACAGTTTCCTTTCATCCTCTTTATTTTATGTGTTTCCAGGGTTAATCTTAACTGCGGCGATCTGCTTTCCAGATGGTTGTTTGAAATATCAGACATTTTATTTTTTGCGTCTCATAACGCGCCAGTGTTTCTCCCAAGCAGCGTAGCTGCAGCTAGCCGACAAAGATGGCCGATGTAAGTCTTCTCATTGACTTACATTATGTCTTGCCAAGAGCAGTAAATATAGTCATAATTCCATCTGTAAGTAAGCACACTGCTTGACTGAATAGACTGAGCTGATTCCATTCCTATCAAAATAAGTTTGTTTGCTCAGTGGACTGTGTGCAGGTTAGCGGCATGAAAAATTCTTCCTTTCGCTTGCACACACTGTTTTACAACAACAATATTTTTTAATATTTTTAGGAAAACATTTCCTTGAGTAGTTTGCCGTAAGAAGAAGAAGAAAAAAAACATAATTGCTTTTAGATCCTGAGTTCATTTGGCCTTTCAATCAATGAGCGCATGTCTGAGTGGAAAAGGTAATCATGCAGACAATTAGCCGGGGAGAGTTGACACAACTTTTTTTATTCTTTTTTTTTTTTAATCCAAATTATTCTAATGGCTTTCCCCACAATATTAAAGCTTTTTTCTTGTCTCTTTTTGCTGAACTCATAAAAAGGTTTCCAAAAAAAAGGAGAACATCTGCCAATGAATAATGGTGGAACGTTCAATAATTAAATCAATTAGTAATGTGAATAATGCATCGTGGTGACAGGGAATAGCATGAAACCGCTCCGAGCTTCATTAGTATTGCTGGCGGCACTGTGACAGTAATCACAGAGTTTTTATCCGTCAAAGTGGAACAGGTGATCAATTTTCTAGAGAGGGGATCAGAGAGAGCGCCAAGATTCGGAGCGCACCAGATCTGGCGCCGATAAGAGTGCCCGTGTACCTCCCTCAATCTGTGTTTGATATGCACATCGGCTTGCAGGACGCATCGCCAAGACGGAATTAATAGCATGAAATCTGTTTTCACTTCGGCTTCAGCCGCTGTTTTTCCGGCAAATGGTTTGTTTTCAAATTGATTTTTGATTTACTGGAGAGCAGAAGTCCTGGATTATGGACCATTTGTGCCGTCTCTGTTGTTACCACCTGATAGACGGATCACTTCCTCTTTTTTTCTCTGTCGGGGCCACAAACAGGCGTCATCACATCGCTAATCTGCTTTGCATCTACTCCTGCGACTCCGCCGCCTCTCCAGAATGCCACCAGTTAATTTGGTCGTCTCCCTGCCGTATTTGCCGCCCCGGTGACTGTTTGCCATAGATAAGTGCGAGCAAAGGCTCCCGCTCTCCCAGAGAAGAAAGTAAGCGCGCCTAATCCTGTTTATAAAAGCTCAACAGGAAGCCGGCTATTTATCCGCTCTCGCCAGAACCCAGTCTGGATGTGCTGCTGGACCAGAGGAGGAAAGAGGGGGAGGGAGGTGTGAGTGGGGGAGGATGGACCTCGCACAAATTAACACACTGTCTCAAGAGCTCCAGGTGCCACCGTGGGGCGCCACTGAGGGGGGAGGGGCCATAGATTTGTGCCGGGGGAGGTTATAAATTAAGCGCCGCTTGAAATATGAGGCAGTGTAAAATTAAAATGTGCAGCAGGAGAATCCAGAAGCTGAGATTGAAGAAAAAAAATGTATTGCGTTATTTGCACCGATGCATTGTGGGAACATGCTAGCTCACAACCACACAATCCCTCCGTCCCGCGGGCATTAACGGCTCCTCTGGCTTTTGGATAACTTTAAAAGAGTCCTCAAGTGGGCACCACAATGCGCAGAGCCGCCATGCCAGCTCGTCTCTGCTGTGGAGGTTTTCTTTTGTCGGAAGGACGTGAAGTGACGGCACCGGAACAGTCGTACTCGTCACTTGAGTGGCTCGAGTCCTATTGAAAGACATGGTTTTGAACGAGAAACTCCTAACGGTGTCCTTTATACATTAAATGGATGAATGAGCTTTATTTCTGTGGGACCTTTTTATGTACAAGACGCGGCTTGGAGTGCTCAGTGCTTTAAAGATTTAAAGGAATTAAAGGTTGAACGGCTATGCGCTAATTATAGGCTGAGCGGAGACGATGTGTTTGGAGTTTTTCCACTGACGGCTGAGTCGGCTGAGTCAGCAAACCTGATATTTTGGCCATAACTTTGGGCCGTAATGGCTGAAAGGCAGCATCTCCATAGGTTTTAGTGGCAGCCTTGGGAGCAGTTAAAAGAGCAGCTGTGGAAGATTTTAAGGTTTGTGAAGGGCCATAAACCTGAGTGGGAGATTGTAATATAAAAAAGAGGCCTGGGCCATTTAAGGCTTTAAACACTACAAGGAGGATTTTAAAATAAACTCTGAACAAGTGTGTGTGTGTGTGGTATAAAACGAGTCGAGACAGGACTATTCTGTGTTTTTTTTCTGTATTTGTTTTTTGTTTTTTTTTTAACATATATGAATGTTGTCTTTGGTAGGCTGGCACGGACAGCACTGCAATCGTCTGGACAGCTGGACAACAGAGCTTTATTTCATTCATTTTTAGCCTCTTGCTGGCTGAGTCTCACCTTCTGCTATAAGGTGCAAATGATGAGAGTTTGGCCAAGAATCAGAGCAGGCAGGAAACTTCAAGGCTGTAAAAGGCAGCGAGATTACTTTCTTACGAGGTGAGATCGTATAAAAGAAACTTCACACTACACATATTTTGCGCCGTGCAGGAGGGGGTGTTTGGGCCAGCAGTGCATCATCAGCATACAGTAGCTGTGGACATGCAGACAAACAATAGATCCAAGGAAGGCACGTGTAAGTTCTTATCCACTGGCAACTGGCCGATATAATTATATAAAACATATGTAATGGTTACTAGTAAGTAACCATTAAATATGTAGTAAATTTTGTTTAAGAAAATACAGAAAATCAAAGGCCTTTGTGAAAATAGTGGAAGTAGGTCTTCTGCTGAAAACAAACTTTTATTGAAAAACATGATCTTTATTTTTAGACAACCAGTACTACAGCAAGTCTTCAAGTGTTTTAATGGATATTTGTCCCACATACACCCTGACAGCTTCAAGCAGCCAAATACCTGGGCTCTGTTCTCGCTGTCTGTCATCCTTCAAGACCATTTTTCAAGCAGCTGCAGCACTTTTCAAATGTCTCTCCATTACCATACCGAGTCAGCTGGGTGACGTGTTTTTCCTTTTCATTCTTCGTCTTCGTCTCTTTTCTTTTTGCGCTGGGTCCCTGCAATGTGTTGCGGAAGCCTTCTGTAAAATGCACTTTGCAATGAGTCTGCTTGACACCAATGGCTCAGAATAGATGGCAGCATGAAATGTGCTTCTATTAGTGAACCGTGGTAACTTATTTCGAAGAGGAAATTGTAAGAGAAATTGCGAGTTTCTCCTCTGCCGTGTCTCTCACCTTGAGTCTGAAGCTCTTGGCAGCAGTTTGCCAGCGTCCTCGTGGTTCTTCATCTTAACCCAAGGCAACAACCCAAAACTGCCGAGTGCTGAAAGAGACTGAAGTTAAGTTAAAATCTTTTTTTTTTTCTTAGCTGAAATTGTCTTCCCGCTAAAAGCAGCCCCTTTGTGACCTTTCTTCGTTGCTGCCTCGCCGCTGTAATGCTTCATAACAGCAATTTTTTTTATGTCCTTCTTTGTGGAACTGCATACTTCTCAAAATGGCAAAGAACCACAAAAGCGGCGGTGATGTCACGCTGCAAAGGTTTTCAGTCCAGTTCCCTGTTACATTCTCTGCTTGTTTGTTCAGGCTGCGTTTTCTCTGAATGTTCCCTTCTGTTCTCTCCTCCCGACCCCCCGCCCCCGACCCCCCGCCACTCCCTCCCCGTCAGCCTCCAACCCATGCGAAAAGAATGATGGACGCGGTCCCTGTTCGCATCTGTGTCTCATCAATTACAACCGCACCGCGTCCTGCACCTGTCCACACCTGATGAAGCTCTCGCCCAACAAACAGTCTTGCTTTGGTGAGTCGGAGCCAGCTCTTCCCGCTCGCTTCTGCTCGGTGTTAAGGTGAAACTTGCGTGTAAACGATACAAAGTGACGCAGTGCCAGTGGTGATTGCTAGCAGTGTGCTGTACTGAAGATTCTGGTATCGCCAATACCGATGCGATACCCATACGAGTGTCTCATCAAATTGCTAAATCTGAATGTGTTTTGTTTTTCCCTCCTTGGAGTGTTAATTAGTTAAAACCAGGAACAGAAAATACTTCCCCACATCATTTTAGACTGAAAGTCTTCTGCTTGTTTACCCTCCTTTCAAATTCTTTTCTGCTTGGAATGACAATCATTTCATGATATGGGTTAAAAAAAAACACAACAAGACGTAAAACAATTTATTTGGAAATCCTGTAGTACTTTAAAGAGAACAATCAGTATATATAATTTCAATATCTAGATACAAATCTAAAATATCTCCTTTCACTAATTTCAATCAATACCGCTACCAACATTGGCATGGATATCATTGATATTTGGATATTCGATATGCCCACCGCTAGTTTGCACCTGAACTTCTACCTTCTCGCCCTGGCCAGCGCTGAAACGCTTCCTCCTGTACGTGCGGCGCTCGGAGATCCGCGGCGTGGACATCGACAACCCTTACATGAACGTGATGACGGCGCTGACGGTTCCCGACATCGACGACGTGACCGTGGTGGACTACGATGCCCTGGAGGAGAGGATCTACTGGGCCGACGTCAAGACGCAGACCATCAAGCGGGCCTTCATCAACGGCACCCAACTGGAGACCATCATCTCCGCAGGTAGGTCCCAACAAAAATGCAGCAGAATTGCCCGAAAAAAACTGTCTTTGAAAATCCGATTGCACACCTTTGTGCACGGCAAGACGTCGTCCGTCCTAGCCGTCGTCCCGATCTGGTTTGGCCGTGACGGATGTGGTTCTGCGCTGTGCTCTTCTCTGACAGACATAGTGAACTGCCGCGGCCTGGCTTTAGACTGGCTCTCCAGGAACTTATACTGGCTCAGCTCGGAGAACGACGAGTCGCAAATCAATGTGGCTCGCTTTGATGGCTCCCTGAAGACCTCAATCATCCACGGCATTGATAAGCCAAGGTGCCTTGTAGTGCATCCCGCCAAGGGGTAAGTAGATTAGAGCCGTCTGTACACTTCATCAGCGCCGGCCTCGCCGCCGGATGCATTGTATTAGCGGACCTTGCATTGACCTCCGCCGCTGTGAAACCACTCTCCAAACCCGTGCGGTCAAGACAAAGCGAAAAGATGCATGTTAGAAACTTAAAGTGTTTGGCAGTCTCTCGCAAAGGTGCGAGAAAATCCATCGACTCGCGTTCGGTTTTCATTTTAATAACGGCGTAACACGTATTGACCGCTGTTGCGGCTCGTAGCCACTAGCGATTCACCTCACACGTCTCCCCCTGCAGGAAAATCTATTGGACAGATGGCAACACCATTAACATGGCCAACATGGACGGCAGCAACAGCAAGGTCCTCCACCAGAATCAGAGGGATCCTGTAGGTCAGTGGGGCTTTGGCTCGGCATACTAACTAACTGACACACTCACGTCGTGATGTGAAAGTGTTTCATGTGTCTCAACCAAACAACAGTTTCATCCTCAGCGTTATTCCCAGCAGGCAGTCTACTCCAGCAGATCGAGTAATCACCTGATTTGCAAATTCTGAATAATAATCCGAGTGCACTTGATTGGCTCTGCCTCCCCCCCGCAACCCACCTCCACCCCCCACTCTGGCTACTGTTTGTAAGAGCGTGTCGCAAACTCCCGAGAGCCGCCAAACAAGATGGAAAATTGATGGAATTTGTCAGTATTGTTTGCTTACGCCTTCAATTTATGATCGTTTCAAACAAACAAATTTTACCGGCGACGACAGCTGTGCAGCTGCCACCTGTGCCGCGTTGTGTCAACGCTCTAACCCCCCTCACAAATTTGAGAAGTCAGTTTGACGGCTGTTTCCCAGAGAAGTTAAAAATTTTTTACTTTGCCTTGATTTGGTTTAAGGAAAAAAACAACAAGAGGAGCACAGAGTGACTTCGCTAAAAAAAAAAAAGTGATTCAGCGGAGGCCACACCTGTTGGAATCTTATGTGTTCGGACAGTGTCAGCCGGGATTACAGAGGACGCCCATCGCTGTTTGGCAGTGATGTTATCTATAGAGGCAGCGTGAAGGGCGGAGTCTCTGGGTGACGGTGTCAAAGTGTCCAACTGAGCAGAAAGCTGCAAGTTTCTCAGACAAAGACAAGTGCAGCAAGGAATTAGACTGGAAAAAACACAAACAACACAACTACATATGTTTCTGAAAGATAGGTAGATAGATAGATAGATAGATAGATAGATAAATAGATAGATAGATAGATACTTTATGCTCTATTGGCTCCAACCACTAAGATGACCTTCTGGTTCCAGTGCAAACATGCGGAAAGTACAACAATAGCATCCGAACGACGAGTGTGTTTTTGCAGGAGGCTGTTAACAGCGGGCTAAAGAGGCTGCTGTGCTGAGATATTCTGAGTTGTTTGAGCTCGTGCACGGCTCTTCTGTCAGATCTGAAAACGCTGGTGACGGCTCTATAGAGTGAACCAGCTGCTGGTGGTCGCTGGCTGTCGTCCTAAACGGGAGGAGGTCTCTGTGAGTGCGCAGAGCGGACCTGCTGTAATCCCTTCTTGCGAAAGGATTCGCCAGCTAGCGGCTGCTGCCGCCTCTTCATTTTAACAGCTTCGCCTTGGAGCAGGCAGGAGGAGGAGGAGCTTCTCCTGCCGCCACTGCCGCCGGCTGACGATGGAGTCTGGGTTTGAGAGGAGATTAATCTCCTGCTCCTGCTCCTCCTCCTCCTGCTTCTGCTCTGACCGTCCTCTTCACAGATTTGACAGAACACGGCGGGTGACAGTGTTGGTCACGTCATTGTATGTGTTACAGAGGCTCCTCTCTTTCCCAAAGAGTTTGTGCACGGAGCATTTAGAAAGATCGATGGTGGTTTGACGTAGTTAAATTATTTCTTATTTTATCATGAGATTGTGAGTTGTGAGTGTTTTGTTCCGACTCTTGTCTCCTTTGTTCAGATCGAAGCTGCTAACTGAGACGTTCGCTTCAATGTGTTTAATAACAGAGATGCCAAAACACCGGATGAGCGCTTTAGAAAAGTCGGTGCTGCTCCCGCTGACTTCTGACCTGTCGTGTACATGAGCAGCAGGGGTAGCAGGGGTAGCAGCAGCAGCAGCAGCAGCAGCAGCAGCCACACATGAAGCCACCCTGTAATTACTGCTGGCTCCTCTCAGCTTCTGTGCTGAGCTCAGCCATGTGATGATGCCACGTCTCCATTGTCTGCGGTCTAGACTCAGTCGGCGAGGTGGTGCAGAGTGAACAGCAGGTATTGAGCTGGGTGAAATAGGGACATGACTCCAGGCTCGTGTGATTATCCTTTTTTCTTCTTCTTCTGCTCTTCCCCAGAGTCTTCTGCTGATGGAGCTCTCTGAATTCCTCTTTTGTCTTCATCGTCTCCCTCACTTTTCTCTGGCAAAACGCAGAGTCATCGTTCAGCAAACAGCATTCTTGAGTGGTTACATCTGCTGTCGAGAGTACTGGAGCTATTATGTTTAGGTTAAAATACTGCGGCAGCAGAAAACAGAGTGCAGAGCAGCGTCTGTAAAGCTTTAATCTCATCTAATCTCATCTAATGTAATTTAATCTAATTGAATGTTTTCTGTTCAAGTCGCTCGTCTTTGTTTTATTAGAAATAGTTCTGCGCCCCAGTGGATGAGTAAGTGAATTCATATATCATCCAAATCATGCACACTGTGGTTACAGCTAGAAACTGGATTAGAGTTGCTTGTTATTAATTACTGTTTATAAACATGCTTGTGTTTCAGTGCAAATAAACTATGTGAAAAACTATGTAAATTAAATCCACGCTGCTAAAAACAACCACAACTTCTTCACACATTCCCTGCAGCATCCATTAAGACTAATCATCAGAATCTGGTGTTTGTCTGGCGTCTGGTGTCAGGCACCGTGCCGACGCTGCGACAGCAAGAGGAGCGATTAATTAAAGATTTGTCTTTGCTGATTTGACGCTAAATGATGAGATTTAGAAATTTCCAATAGCTTTCAGGGGGGGGAGTCGCATGAGATGGTACCATGCTGTAAGAGTGCCATGACTAATTATCCAAAATACTGTGAGAAAGCACCGTTTTTAGCCCTGTGTTTGCAGCCTGTCCTTTTCCCCATCCATTTAAAGTGATTTTACCAAGCAGCACAATTTATTAGTTAGTTATTTTTTTCTTGATGACTCTGATGGAGGAGTCTCGCACAAACAATTATCCTGCAACCTTATTAGCCCTCTGTTTGCAGCCTTCAGCAAAGGAAAAACTCATGTTTTGTTTGAGTGCTGTTGCATTTTTCCACATTTTCTGTACCTTTTCATAACTGATCCTAAAGAAAACCTGCCTTTGGGGGCCTTGTCGCCTTGTGAACGATATCAGTGAGGTCTCAGCACCCTTTGTGACATCACAATCGATTTTCTTCTCCTCAGATCTGTGTGGTTCAGCGTATAATTTTCAACATAAAAAAAGAAAAGTAAGGATTCAAGGGTATTTGATGAAAAATGTTGAAAACTAAGTGAGCAACCGTCACTTGTTCCTGCTGCTGCTGCTGCTGCTGCTGCTGTTTGTCTGGCAGCTCAAGGTCAGAGTCCTGCCTTGCCACACAAACGGCTCCATTGTCCTCGGTGTATTTCTCCATTTCGCCCGTCAGCCTGTCAGCGGGCAGCAGATAGCGGGGCGCGCCATATTTCACTTGCTTCGTTTATGATTATGGGGTTGGACGAGGGGACAAGCAGAAAATTAATGACACATTGTAACTGTGAATCTGCCAGACATCAATCCAGCGTGATGGGGGAGACGGTGGGTCTGCGTGCTCCTCTGCTGTTTTCACTCCACACTATTAACACAGACAGTTTTATTTTATTTTATTTTATTTTTTTCAAAAAAGCCTAATGTTAGCAGTAAGCAGTCACTCTTTCTCTCCTCCGCCAGTTGTTTGTGTCAGCTGTGGGCTGTCAGCAAAACGCCGGTAAACATAAGAAACAGCGTCGCAATTACTGGTTTTAACCCCATGTCCTCCCCCTCCCTCTCAGGCCTCTCCATTGACTTCGCCGGCAACAAGCTCTACTGGATCAGCTCAGCCAACGGCACTATCAACAGGTGCAATCTGGACGGCGGCAGCCTGGAAGTGCTGGAGACTCTAAAGAGGGAGTTAGCGCGAGGCACGGCTCTGGCGGTGATGGGTGAGTGGAGCTTGTCGCGAGTGCATCAGATTGCCACCGAGGATTAGCCGCTGGGAGCGTGGCAGGATTACGTGTTTAACTAGTTAAGTGGCTGCAGCGGAATGGAGCTACTTAGCTAGTGGTGCTTCACTCCGCGCTGCGCTACCGGGAGGGGTGGGGGGCATTAGATAATTAAAACGCATCATGGTGGTGATTGATGATTGATTTTTCTCAAGCCTTTTGGTAATGAAAAGGTAGGAGGATGTTCATTACGTGTTGATTCTTGGTGTCGCTGCTGAATCCAATGAGTCACATCATCCATCAACTGCCGGGGCCTCGTTCAGGAAGGTCCTGAGACCCGAGTCGACTAAGAATTGTTCCTCCAGTTCCCAGCGGCAGCCGCTTTCTCTCTCCTCTGCCCTCTGTTTTTTAAAAAATATATATATATATTGATCATAGCAAGTGGAGAAAATGCCAGCCACAGGCCATCCACTCAATGATGCTGTGAAATAACCAAACATATGTTTTCGGTTATGTTCATTTCCAAAAGCAAACAAATTAAACTTTTTACTCTTCCTTTTTTTGCCTGCACAACATCATGTTGGAACTGATGCACAAGATTTTCATTTTTTTTGCTTTGCTTCTGCGCTGCTGCAATCTTGTCAATTAGGATGCTTCCCCGCCAGCCATGAGGGTGTTTTTCTCTTGCCAGGAGTGGTAATGAGACGAGAGTAAACACACCGAGCGGAGTTGCTGGTAATGTCTGTGTGGACTAACATGCAATCACTGTTTTTTCTTATTATTATTATCATAATTTTTTTTAAAATGAAAAATACAAAAAAACAAGACGAGACAGTCGTCAGGGTGTCCTTGAGGCGTGTTATTAATCATGGCAGGCTTTATTTTCCCGTGAACTCGCTATCTGTCTGGCGTGTGCACGCAGCATTAATTACGCAGCAGAGGTAGAACGATATCCCACTGTTTTGTTTGGTTTTTCGAAGCTTATAGCAAGTCAAACCTTCTCTTTTTTTTACATTTTTTCTATCCCCCCTCGCCTCTTCAAAGAAGGCGTTCCTGCAGTGGAATGGAAGAGTTCTCTTATGTGGATAATAGAGACTTCATTATTGCGTTTCACAAATGGGAGATAGTACTCAAGCTGACATAGACTAATGGCTGTGTTCCTGCACCGTAGCAGGTACAGCAAAACAGTGGAATTACGTCTGTGGGTCTCCATCAATCACAATTAATGATATTTTGTTACGCCGGGGAAAATTATTTCAGTGCTAGAACGAGCCGCTGCATCGTCTTCTTACTTACGGACTTACGGTTGAATGAAGAATATTATTTTCTTCTTTTTTTTTAGAGTACAGTTGTCGCACTGTGATGAATTGCTATAAATAGAAAACAGAAATTGTTCAATATATGCTTAGAGGGTTTTTATAAAAATATATTCAAACTAGATGTCGGTTTGTTTCGGTCGTGCTTTTATGATAAACTAATAATGGACCCAATCGTTTGAATTTTGCCTCAGATTATCAATATTAACATGCTAATGTCACAGTTCTGCATTCCCCTCATAGCTTCATTAGCACTTGGCACCTCCTGTAATGTTGTTTGATCAGATATGCAATTTCTCCCCCGCGGGAACCCAGAAATCTTCCCTGTGGCTGGAAAGCGTTGGCCACATACTGTGAGAGCAATAAGGCCAGCTCAGATTGAAGATGGAGGTGGACAGCGGGACGTGCACACATGCCATTGTGCCGTCCCGACATTATTACTTTTCGGGCCGAGCATGGAGACAATGCGTGATGTCCATTAAATAGAAAGCTGCTCTGCTGAGTCGCTGCTTTGTTTCCATGGCAAAAGATGTGATTTGGTTCATTTGCTGACCATCCACTCTTCTTGTCTGCTCCTCTTGTGCCACGTGACTACTTCTTCTGCTACCTGCGGTCCGTCACTTAGCCGTGATGACTTGGAATAGCGTGGACTTGGATATGTGGACGTGTGTGCGGGCAGCCTGCTTCTCAAGAGGGAAAAAAACCCTACAAGAAAGTAACTTCTTTGGGCTTTTTGAGTCCAAGTTGTTCGTCAAGTTGTCAAGTTGAATAAACGTAAATCAGAAATTGGTTCTCCAGCTTCAATTGCTTTGACTTGTCTTCTTTGGTGTGTGTGTGTGTGTGTGTGTGAGCGTGTGTGTGTGTGTAGGGGCCTGGGGGGGGTTATGAGATTGTGTTTAACAAGAAAAAATATCAGCACTTTACTCAGAGGTTGAGACTTTTTCTTCTGCTCTTATCTGTGGGATGCAGTTTAAGACAGAAGCCAAGAGGAATGTTTATCACTGCCAAGCTAAAGCTTTTTGCGTTACGGCAAAAAGTCTTGAGCTTGTTGACGGAAACCCAATTCTTGCATGGAGAGCTGGAAAGAAAAAAACACATATTGGCCTTCGGTTGGTTGGCTTTGCGACAGAGTGGCAGGTGTTCAGTCCACCGATGTTGTCCTGCTGATGTGTAGGGCAGTGACTTACCTCCTTTCCACACAAGGCAAAAGTCTGGGAAACCTAATTGGCGTGAAAAAAACAAATAAACAAAAGTAATCCGTTGCCTTTTTCCTGTGTGACACCTGCTGTCTGCGTCAGAGGACTCAACCAGAAAACCAGAGTTTAAAAAGAGACGTTGACTTGCAAAAAAAATCTGTCCCTGCTGTAACGGCCTGTGGCGTTTCATTAAAATACACTGCAGATACCTGATTGCCTGCCATGCGTGTGCTTCCTACATGCCTCGGCGGTGGGATTTTTCTCAAGCTCTCAAGTCTTTATGGGATGGAAGGACAGGCCCCCTTTTGGCGACACGAGGTCGATCCACTCAGGTTTCCGGGGGGCCCTGCAGTAATTGGATTGGCTTGAGGGAAATGTAAGGGCTCCTATTTAAAAAGGTGTGGGTGATCCATCAGGCCGGAATCAGAGTAGCAGCCGGGTTCTGGAAATTGAATATGATGTGCCACAAGCGAGCAATCACACCCAGTCGGCGGCCCCTGCAGCTCAAATTAACACTGGGAGCAAAGCTAATCTAGGCTAGCACGCCCTCCAGGGTCAGGTGTTCTGTAAACTGCATGTAGAATGTCGTCCTCACTCCACGGCAGCTGCTCTGACTTGTGGAAATGAGCTTGGCTTTCCTCTGCAGGGAATCTGGCCTGAAGCTATTGAAAGAGAAAAATGTTGTTGTTGTTGTTGTTGTTGCTAGTAGTAGTAGTTCTTTTTCTCCTTGTTTTATAACACTAGCAAAACAGTGGTTGGAAAAAAAAATTGGAGACCTCGTACTGAGAATCAGAAAAGTGCAGTTATTAATTTTATGTTTATTTATTTATTTTTTGTGTAGTCATCAACACAGACCCACATGCTGCACGTGCACCGCTCTGCCCAGCTCTGAACTGGATGTTTGCAACACATTCAGAATGCAATAACAATATAACATTATAACAATAAACCATAAAATATTTCCCTTTTGTTTGTTTGCCCCTGATGTAGCCGTATGTTTTCTGGCAAATTTTTAATGACAACAACTGGATATGAGTCAAATTCTAAGTTGTTTTTTCCACTACAGTAATAAAAAAAAATGGTCTCCTACCTCAGCGTTTCCTCCGCTGGTCTGATTGCGGGTCTGTTTTTATTTTCTTTCTGAACATAAAATTTCCATTCCACTTTCGGTTTAAAATGATGAATTGCTATCAGCGGATGGTGTGAGAGAAGCTGCCCGACCCGCTTTTTCCATTCTCCCCCACTCTGCACTTCAGTCGGACTTAAAAATTGAGAGTTCCCGTCACGTCCTCGACATAAAGCGCAGACCGCGCATCCGTGACTTGAGCAGAGGGGCAGACAGTCGTGTCGGAGGACGGCCGATCGTCACTGCAGCGCTGCGGGAGGATGTTGGCTTGAACCGGCCTTTTGATATTTCTGGGAACCCGCTGCAGTATTCCTGCCTGTGGCAGAACTGTTCAAAACCTGGAGATTCTGCATTTTTCGTTGCCACGTAGCGTCGTCCTGTGACTTCACTGTATACATTTAGCCTCACGGCACGGCACAGCACGGCACGGCACAGCACGGCACGGCACAGCACAGCACGGCACGGCACGGCACAGCACAGCACACATTTTTTAGAGGCATTACACGGAAACCCGACTTTATCTCTTTTGAGAAAAACTAAATCCCACATTCTTTGCTCTTCTTCAGTTGGCCAAACGTTGTCCAGCCCTGATAAAACTGCAAACACTGCAGCGGCTGTGCTGATCTGTTCACCAGACCCAACCGTTTACAAGCCTGCAGCAGCTTCTCACATTTGCCACAACTAAACCTGATAGAAGATGCTGCCTTGTTCTTTTAAATGCGAGCTAATGGGTTCAATTGAATCTTACTGAGCGTTGTATCTGGAATAAATAAAATGATGAAACAAAATAAAAAAAATGGAATAGAGGGAAAGTCACCGAGAGGGAGGGGGACGCATTACGTGCCTGGAAAGCTTTTGTCTGTGTAAAAAAAAAATATGGTTAACAAAAATTACCTCCGATATCAAAGTAGTGTTGGAGGGCTGCTGGATGCCTGTATTAACATCAGCAAGTGGGCAGAGCAGAAAACAGGGTATGCCACACTTTAATCTCAAAGTAGCTCAGAGAATGCTTCAATTATTAAGGAGCTTTACGGAATGAGAGTGGCAGCCTCGCTGGATTAGAGTGGAAAGCCGAAATATGCCATTTGCTCTCGGAACGGGTAATGAATGTCATTGTGCTGTATGTTTTTGGAGGGAGGCTCGTCGGAATCGCAGCGCAGTTCACTTGGATTTCAGAAGGGGGGGAGGAATAAATAAAGAAATAAATGGAAACCTGCCAGAAGAGGTGGAAGATGCTTCTTTTTTTGCACCTTTTTTTTTCTTGAAGTGAGTTCTGAGCAAATGACATTGACGGTTGCAGGTGGCAAACTGTGGTGGGCGGACGAGGAGTCGGCGCAGCTGGGGACCGTCACCAAGAGAGACGGACGCAACCCGCTGGTGCTGAGGAACAAGACCAGCGGCGTGGTTCACATGAAGGTGTACGACAGGGAGGGTCAGAAAGGTGTGCCGGCTCGTGCCCATCAACCCACACTTGCACACTCGCAAAAAAAAAGAAAAAAAAGAAAAGATGTTGCAAGTGAATCACCCACTCACGCTCAGGACGCCTCATCACTCGCCTGCTGCTGCTGGCTCTGCTTCTGCTTCCCGCTCAGGGAGGAACCCGTGCCAGGTCAACAACGGAGGATGTTCTCAGCTGTGCTTCCCCACCTCGGAGAACAGCCGCAGCTGCTCCTGCACCGTCGGCTACAACCTGCGCAGCGACCGCATGTCCTGCGAAGGTACGCGATGTAACTGCGTGTCAGTCTTTACCCAGCATGCATTTGTTATCTTGCACAATCTATGGTCTCCAACCAGTCTGTCCATTCTGACCTCTGACCCCTGACTTCACCTCTGCCCACTGGACATATTGGTTGTTCTGAAAAATCCCAGTAGATCAGTAGCAGTTTGTTTGGGACTGGCTCTATCTGTGAAACTCCAGAATGGTTACGTGGATTAGAAAATGTCACCATGGCTGACAGGGATTGAGCAGCCAATGGGTGAAATCCTCAGTTTTTAGCCAACTGTCCCTTTAAACCATTTTGGCGCAGCCATGAATTTATACTTCTATACGTCTCTCATGCTTTTTCTTGTTTGAGGCGTAACGGCCGGTTTGTCGTTGCGGTGCAGGTGTGGACTCCTTCCTGATGTACTCGGTCCACGAGGGAATCCGCGGCGTCGCTCTCGACCCCAACGACAACAGCGAGGCGCTCATGCCCATCACAGGGACGCTGTTCGCCGTGGGGGTCGACTTTCATGCAGGTACGGTGCCGAGAAACAGCGTGACAGGTTTTCACCGTCACGCCGACATCGTCTGATGTTGGGCTTGAGACAGCAGATGTGCTGCAGATCCCCCCCCAAAGTTTGAAGAGGTTTTTTTTTTTTCTTTAAAATTCTTGGATACGCTTGAAAGTTTGCTGCGCTTCGTCTCTGGGGCTCGGCAAAGCCTTCGCTGCAGTGCAGCTGCATGCTTTAAAACCGCTATTACCCAGTGGCTTATATATAAAATGCATTATTCTTTCTAAATTAGATGCATCTTTGTTAAATGTATGCTGTTATAAATATAAACCGGCAATTGTATTAGATTCTTTCTGTTATATCATTTAGCTGCGAGCTATTTTTTATTTACATTGATGATAAATATATTCTACTGCCCTGCAATATACATCACAAACATTATTTCCCCCCCTATTTTCCGCAAAACTAACACGGTGGGAAAACAGCGCGGTGGGAACGGTCTGTTTTTACACCCTAACCTTTTGAATAATGGCTCCGTGGGCTTGTGGCGCGCGCGCAGATGAAAGAGTAATAAGTTCACATTACACGGGCACCTCAGCAGGAATAACATCAAACTATTTCCTGACAGTCCTCTAAAAAGCATCAAAATGCAAAGCAATTCCCAAGATACTATATCAAATGAAGGGAGTGCAGCGTGCCGCACGAAATATGAAGGCCGTACAGCTCGGGCTGCCGTTTATTATATCCATGCTTCCATCCAGCCTAATATTTATGATAAAAACGATCCATTTATTACACCAACAAATGCTGTGAATATACTGTACAGGCTTGTAGTGTTCCGTATATGTAATAGGCTGCCAGCCAAGCATGATAACAAAAGCTGTGGTAAAGGAAATTGCGTACACACACAGCTGGGAATGGACACAAAATTGCAAAGTCTTTTTGATGTACAATAGATTTGAAGTCATTCTTTGGGGTGTAAAAAAAACAACAACAACAAAACAAAACAATAGACCAGCCGCGTAGATCATAAATAGCCTGAAAAAATAAAAGGAAAAAAAAATAGTGAAAATGTAAATTAGGTTTTCTTGGATACACTTCTATAGAGTTCTGTTTCTCAGTGATGTAAGCAGACGTGGAGTGTTCCTAGATTTCTAGGAAAATGTTTACAGCACTATAGACTGTGCAGTTAACATCAACAATAAAACAGTTCTTAGTTAATTGGAGCAGATGTGTAACGAGGGGATATAAAAAAAAATAGGACTTGCCGAGAAGTTCCTCCCAGGATGAACCTCATTAACTCGTTGATCCCACTGTTCCCCGCCAGCGCCACCCCGGCTACCACATTTCACTTCAGGTCTTTGTCTATTACTGCCGAGGAGTAAATGTCTTGGCAACTAGAAGGACCACAGCCGGTTCAGTCCAGATTCGTCCGCTTCATCTACAGCGAGGGGGTGAAATGCCTTGAATGTCCCCCGTCAGGCGCCATCGTTACCCAAGACTGATGTAACTGCCATTGCTAATTGGCCAGTTGTGGCACACAGATGTGCCCAAATTGAGGTTGAGCATAAACATTATGTTGGACATTATGTCGGGCTGTCGACGTCATAATGGTGGTCAGAATGCTGACACCAGCGATGCCTCACACACCCTCCAAACAGCAAATGAATGCAAAATTTCAGGGTAATTTTACATTTGTTAGGGTCATTTGTTATTTTTATTTAGCGTATGTTCAAAGATGGACACTTCTGTCTTCATATACACACAGTATATATCTATACACTACCCAGAAGGGGTTGAGTGCACTTGATTTGACAGCCATCCCAATGGAAAAATCCTCAAATTAATTAAAATCAATAGTTCAAAATCAACCTACCAGCAGTATTCCGCCATCCATCATTTACTCCAACTGAGACGCATCAGTAATTAGACCTCGGTGCTGTTGAGTTGCAGCTATCCTGCAGTTGGAGTAGCCTCGCTTCCTCCAAACCTACGCAAAAGCGCGAATGAAAGGACGTGATTCCGAGTTCAGAATTCCTCTCGTGGTCCCGACCAGCTAATCTTTCACACAAACGGAGGGATCTGGTTGCAGGCACCAGGACGATCTGAACCGCGAGGGCGGCCTCTTAAATAATTAATGCCGGTTAATGAGGTAAATTTGCAGCAGTGTCTATAAATCAAGCCTGAGGGGTGTACATTTCCACTGTAATTACGTATTTAATCAAATAGAAGTCCTGCACTCTGTCGAGGATGTTGGCTCACTCATTGGACAAGTAATTTCATGAGTCACTGCTGTCCAATAACTGTCAAAAGGGGCTGAAATCTGATTCTGAGCGCGAGTGAACTGCAGAGGTCGATAGCGATCTGGTTGTGTGGCCACGCGGCTTTTGAAAGGAAGGGCGGGGGGAGCGGGGGGGAGAAGAGAAAAGGAAATAAACAGAGTCCGAGCCAAAATCAGACAGCATGGAACAAGATAGCAGATTGTCCCTCCCTTTATTACCCGCTGCAGGTAAACAAGATAATGCATTCCCAAAATCCATCCAAGAGTAGCAGCTGATAGTTGGCGCACATCATTTACATGTCATTACAGGAGGCGGGCTGTCGGAGCAGAACAGATGAAAGCCCCCCGCAGCTGTATCCTGTCATATTTTGCACTGCGTGTTAACAGAGTGTGAAGGCAGCGGGAACAAATAAGGGCGGATAAACATATAACGCTGCCCCAACTTCCTGCCGCTAAACTCCTAACAGCCGCGCTGACAGCCACTTGAAGATGCACTCCGAGGCTGCGGCGTAAATAACTTACACATCACTTTATGTGCTTGCATAATTGGGCTGTAAAAATCAGAAAGGGTCCATAACATTTATGTTATTTTTCTTCTTCTTTTTTTTTTTGCTTTTTTCCCTCCCATTTTTTGTTTTGCCAACACCGTGTTTTGCATGCAGCAATATACTGCGCTGTAAAAATCGGCTGACGCCATCGTTCCTGTACGTCCACATGGAGTCACGAGTGCAACCGCGCAGGTTGTTTTTTTTTTGTTTTTTTTTTGAACACCCGTTGCCTTTTACGGTTCCCCGGAATCACATTGGGGGAAATGGGCCATGTTGCAGTAAAAACGTGCCTTTCACAAGCTTGTTTGTTTGAGTCACTCGTCTGGCGGCCGCGTCCATCTGCGCTCGTGCCGTGAACCTCGGTCATGCGTCTCCACAGCCAACGACACCGTCTACTGGACTGACATGGGCCTGAACCGGATCTCCAGGGCCAAGCGGGACCAGACGTGGCGGGAGGACATCATCACCACCGGCATCAGCCGGGTGGAGGGCATCGCCGTTGACTGGATCGCTGGTAAAAGAAAAAAAAAGAAAATGCTTGCTTTTCGTTGTCCGTTATTGATTCCTGCTTTGATTCTACCCGCCCACGGTCTTGGCTTTTCATCTGGGACTGTACACATCTCCACAGAGTTAGAACCCATGTCTGCTGTCTCCTGCCTCTGTTACGCTCAGTTTCTCACTACTGATAATAATTGTTAGTGCTGCAACAACATAGTTTCCCAATTTTGGATCATTAAAGCACATCTATCTAATCAAAAGAGAGACAAACGCATATTGACACTATGTGTGGTGTTGGGGAAAGCCTGGGAACCAACAGCTGATGTCATAAAGGGCGGATTTCCAGAAGTGCCTGTGAAAGCATTTGTCTTTCAATCAGTGGGGCAAAGCTTAACAAGTGAATTATGGAGTTTTCTTGTTTCAGGGCAATTCAATAAAATGCTGTCAACAAACAGGCTGTTATTCTTTTCTTTCTTGTAAATTGATTAATTTTGTCTATAAAGTGCATGTTTTTTTGTTTCGTTTCTGTTGTTTTAAGCCAGTGAAAACCTGAAAGAAAGACTTGTGCATCATCAACCGGATCGTTTTCCAGGGTTAGTCTGAGAGAAGCGGCGGATTAGTTTTACTATATGAGTGCGAGCGTAACCTTCACAGGTCTGGTGCTCATGAGGATCAATAAAACTTGTGTTTGCCCATCCAGTTATTGCTTTTTTTCCCCCCCTTCCGTCCACCAGGAAACCTGTATTGGACCGACCACGGTTTCAATCTCATCGAAATTTCCCGTCTGAATGGTGCGTACCGCTCAGTGGTCATATCTGAAGGACTGGATCAGCCTCGGGCCATCGCCGTCCATCCACAGAAAGGGTAGGCCGTGGCTCTTTTGTCCGCATCTCAGGTTTTTTTTGTTGTTGTTGTAGTTGTATTTATTTTGCCTCCTGTGGGCAAAGCGTGCAAAAAAAAAAGAAGAAAAACACATAAAACTAACGCTGTGTTTTTCTGTGCTGCCCAGATATCTCTTCTGGACTGAATGGGGCCAGAACCCCTGCATCGGCCGCTCGCGCCTGGACGGTTCAGACCAGGTTACCTTGGTGAACTCTGGCATCATGTGGCCTAATGGAATTTCTTTAGACTACGAGGTAGAACGGGACATTCATGCACAAACAGCCCGGCTCACCTCTCCGCCGCGCTCCCACACGCTCTATATTTCCACACGCCTCGCTCTCCCCTCCTCCTGGCCTGTTATATGACTCCTTTGCCTAAGAGGGTTTTTCTGTTTGCGATATGGATTTTCAAAATTACTTTTTTTTTTTTTTTTTTTTTTTTTTTCCAGGAAAACACATTATACTGGTGCGACGCCCGCACAGATAGGATTGAGAAGATAAACCTTGAGACAGGTGAGAGTCGGGAGATTGTGCTGTCAGCAGCCAACGTGGACCTCTTCGCCGTGGCAGTGTTTGGGCCTTACATCTACTGGTCTGACAGGTAATTTATTACTCTCCTAAATGCGCCGGCATGAAATGGCCCCCGCAAATGCTAACCCTCACCTTCACAGGGCCTCATGAGAGAATATTAAGGAAAGCAGTTCCTCCCCCCTGCCGAGGGTCACCGTCTTTTGTCCGTAAACATTCTGGGCATAATTTAGTTTCGGTACCAAGGGCAAGTGATTTCTTCAGAGAAAAAAGGAAAAGAAATATGGATCACACTTAGGTCTACTTATTTTTTAATCCATCGCCGGTGGTTAAGCAAAGGAAGGAGTGGATGGTGACCTGTGAGCGAGGCAGCTCCGTGCTCAAGGACTGGCTCGGTCGGGAGAAACCTGGTGCTGCTGAGGAGAAAGAGAACTTGCCTCTGCTTTGAAAGGAATGCAGGAAGTAAAAAGTGCCTGCGGATGAAAAAATCCTCCATTCAGAAATGCTGACTGGTTTCAGGAAGGTGCATCAATTGGCCCAGAATGAGGAGGCTTATATTGATTGTATGAATTGAGACGGCACCTCGTAAGGAGTGATGTGAAAGATGCACCTCTTCTTTAAGTTTTAATGCTGAAAAAAGGTTGTGCAGTTATTCGGCTGTTGAAATTGCAGACTTGCTCAGCACCCAGTGGGGTAAACAATAAAAATGCACTTTGGAGGAAATTTCAGGTGTAATGTTGGATCATTTATTTCATTTTTGCTAATTTTGTGTTAGTTGCGTCTGTATTCCATCCGTCTACCTTTCCTAATCTTTATCTAAATTTTATCTAATTGTCAGTTTAGCTTTTGTTGCAACAAGAGAAAAAAAAATCAGTAATGACAACAATGAGTAGAAAGCACCTTTGTGTCGGCTCCGTCTCCTACCTCAGGGCTCACTCCAACGGTTCCATCCGCCGCAGTCTGAAGGCCGACGCTGGCGACGCCGTGACCATGAGGAGCGGCCTCGGCGTCAACCTGAAAGATGTGACTGTCTTCAACCGAGGCAGAGAGAAAGGTAAGACTCTCAGCTGGTGCTGCTGCTGTAGTTGCTGAAGCTGCTGTAGCTGCTGTAGCTTTAGCTTTAGCTGTAGATGCTGCTGCTGTTGCTCTTGCTGATGTAGCTGCTGCTGCTGCTGCTCTCACGGTGGAACAACCTGCATGTCGATCCTGTCCCGTCACACTTCACTGCATCGCCGATTTCCATCTACGGTGGACGGTCACGTGCAATTTGATCCACCATCACCAGGCCGATCCGGGAAACGCCGCAGCGCAGCCATAATTGCAAAACGTCTCTGATTTTTTTCTTCTTTTCACCCTCTGCAGGCACCAACCCGTGTGCCCGGAGCAACGGCGGCTGCCAGCAGCTGTGCTTCCACCTGGGCAGCGGCCGCCGGACCTGCTCCTGCGCCCACGGGCGCCTGGCTGCCGACGGCTTCGCCTGCGAGCGCTACGACGGCTACCTGCTCTACTCGGAGAGGACCATCCTGAAGAGCATCCACCTCTCGGACGAGAGCGACCTCAACTCGCCCGTGCAGCCGCTGGAGAACCCGGCGCTCTTCAAGAACGTGGTGGCGCTGGCCTTCGACTACGGCCAGACGGCGGCCGGCACCAACCGCATCTTCTTCAGCGACGTGCACTACGGCAACATCCAGATGATCAACGACGACTGGACGGGGAGGGTCGTGGTCGCAGAGAGTAAGGCGCATCACTCCTTCACGCTCCGACTTCTGTCTGTCACACAAGTGAAATTGTGTAACTCATATTTATTTTCTTGAGCCAGTTTTTTTCAATAGGTAGCATCAAATCTCAAACAGAGCAGTTTTTACTCACTCTCTTGACGTGTTTTGTTTGGATTGAACTGAAGTGAACACAAAATACAATGTGCGTCTTCTATAGCTTACCACACCACTATTATTTAGCTCGTCCAGTGCAAATACTGACTAAAGCCACCGCCGCCACCGCTGCTGAGATAGATGAGGTAGATGAGGTCATATTGTTTTGTTTTCCTCTTCTGTTTGTCTGCCTGTTTGTTTGTTTGTTTTTGGTTTTTTTCCTACTCGGGTTTTAATCATACAGCGTCACCCTGTTAGCGACACAACATTTCCGCCGGGCCCGTGTTTACCCAGAATTCATCTTGACACGTTTATTTCCTGCTTCCTCCCTCCCTCTTCATCCGCAAAGGTTCATTTAATAATGAGTCAGTCGGGTATAACGCCTTGCCTTTGAAATCCTCCCCGCGCCTCACGACTGTCAGCCCGTTGAACAATGAGACCCGCGCACACACACACACACACACACACACACACACACACACACACACACACACACACGTTTGTTTCCTCCCACTAAACCTCCGTCAGTCCTGTGTGAAGGAGCGCGGCAGGCGTCGGATGAACGAGCCGCAGCCTCTGTTCTGCTCCGCTAGCGTCCTCCGCCTCTTCTGTGAAGTTCCTATTGGGATCACAGCCCCCCCCCCCCCCCCCTTCCGCTTACGACTCCCCCCAACCACCCTCCCCTTCACCCACGGCCCCCTCACCGCACAGGGGAGGCCGGCGGAGTGTTACTGATCCACTCGCACCCACCCGCCTCGACTCTCGCCGCCCCGCTGAGGGAATGATTTCGGCTTATTTATTTATCCGAGGAGAGAAATGAAGCGGCGTCATCAGGAACCATCTGCCTGCGTTGAGAAGTGTCCTTCACACTTTGGCACCCGCTAAACGCAAGCGATACGCCGCAAATAACTGGCAGGGTGTTTTTTTTTTTTTTTTTTTTTTATCTCTCTCTTTCTATTTAAATAATGAATTGATAAATACATGATTGCTTTCCTGATTTGCAAATTATTTTGATGTATTTGGGATGACATTTCATTGCGGCATAGCGTCACCACCAGGCTTATTTTGATGCCGTCCATCGACCTCATTGTTTCTGCTCTGCATCCCGGTGCACCGGCCTCCAGTCTGTGTGACGGCCTTCATCTGTAGATATTGGCTGCAATATCCACAGATAATTAGTTTTGCTTAAACAGGTTAAAGGTCTGTTTTAATTGAATAACCAGAGGATACTTATATAAGATTTCATGAGAATAAGGTTTTTATCACATTTTTGGTGCAGGTGTTTCATCAGTACCATGCTAGATTTAGGTGTTTTTAATTGGCTCTGTGTTCTTGATGCTAATCCATGTTTGCGCGAGTGGGAAAAGGCACTTGAGTGACGCCTCGGAGTGTTTATGAAGTGAAATCCCGTCTGCTCCATGCACTCGAAAACGGGTCCCAGATACAAACAAAACTTACCGCAGAGACAAAACTTAGTTCATGAAGGTGATTTTTCTCAAGCCTTAACAAATTCAATTTTCTCTCTGGTAGAAAGCCTGAAATCCGACAGCTGGGTCCGGCGCCTTTGAAGCGTGCGGTTTATTGAATTCCACCAAATGTGCTGTGTAAGGCAGAGAAAACAAAGATTTGCTCATTTTTGGGAGGATTTTTCAATTGAATTATTTTTTCTTTGGTGAAGCTTTGATTGGCATTAGAAGAAAAATCTTCAAAATTTATATTTTATGTGTTCACACTGCTGTCTGTTTTATCTTTTTCTTTGCTTCTCTGCTGCTACATTGTGTTCATCTGTTTGCTTTTCATCCCTTGACTTTTTCAAAACCGCAGTGAAAAGCAATCTCTTGTCCTCCATCAGTCCTTGGCAAGCTGAACGCACAATGAAGCAACTGAAGACATGACAGCACTGTGGCCGTCAGTCAGACATCCTCAAATTGGTCCATGCTGGTCATATACGAGTCCAGCGCAGGAAGGAGGCTGTAGAATGTTCTCTGTTTTTATTTCTCCGTCTCCGATGACCGTCTCCCTCTGGATGCCCCGCCTCCTCCTGCCCGTCAATCACTTCCATGCGCTGACCTGGGGGGAGGCAGCGGAGGCACTTTCATGTAAAATTGGCTTGTGCTGAAAATAGAAATATAAATAAAAATATATATGCGCAGCCTCTGAGTAAATGTTGCATCAACAAATGGCTGTCTGTCCAGCCTAGTGAAGCATAAAGTTTCTTACCTGTCAATCACCGTGAAATGAAATCCCAATCCGAGTACGAGTTTAAGAAGAGGAAAAAAACACACACCCTGCCATCTGTTATAGAGTCAGTATTCCACTTAAATCTACAGCAGCCAGTTTTTGCTCTTCAGCTGCCCCAGATGGCAGAGGCAGAACTGATTCTTTTTTTTATTTTATTTTAGTTATTTTTTTTAGTTGGACACTATTCACATTGCTGCAGTTGGGTGAATAGATCTGGAGACTCTATTGGAACTTCAACTGAGATGTTGCGTCTTTTTTTTTTTTTTTTTTTTCAGACGTGGGGTCAGTGGAGGGGCTGGCCTACCACCGGCCCTGGGACACCCTGTACTGGACCAGCTCCACCACCTCCACCATCAGCCGACAGACGCTGGACCAGAGCCGAGCGGGCGCCTTCAACCGGCAGGCCGTGGTCACGCTGTCGGAGGAAGACCATCCTCACGCGTTGGCCCTCGACGAGTGTCAAAAGTCAGTACCTCCACTCAGAGACACCTGTACGGAAACTGGGAAGGCTCAAGCTTTAAACTCTGAGGTTGTCCAGTGTTGAGACGGTGTTTTTCAGTCTTCAGTGTTAATTTGGTATTCACCCCATGACCGGTCGGCTTCCTGTTAGTCGGGGAGATGAAAAAAGATGAAAAAGGAAGTAAACAACTTTTGACACGGGTTGCTGCTAATAAGACAAGTGTGAATGGAAGAGTAGCGGCACTCTTTCAGAAACACCTCGTATTTTCACTTTTTTTTTTCAAACTACTTTCAGTATCTTGAGCAAGCGTTCAGATACACAACTCAGATAGTACATCATGGCTAGCGTGTTGCTAACGCTGCCCCTTGCAACACATGTTGAGCTGCAGCCACATCACTAATCCAGGAGTAACAAAGTTGATTTGTCAACTTGCACAAGTTAGACAGAAGGTTCATCCAATCCCGTTTCAAGTTCAGCCTGTAAAATGTGTCATCGTCTCTTCCTTCCAGGTTTAAATGTTCATTTATTGCATAAGCACTCTTTCAGTGGTCTTCGGGACATTCTTTCAAGTACCGCAGTCCCTCCTTTCCAATTCTCCACAGAAAAGACCCACTAAGTGATGCTTCGTCATGTTTTTGTGAGAGTATTGTCATTTTCCTCTTTTACCATTTATTCATTCTTTACCCGTTCCGTTGCTATTCTGCCAAGTAATGCCCCAGGTAGATCTCTGAAATCCACTGATTGTCTGCTGCTCTCCAAAAGGAAAATGCAGACAAATGGATTCGATTCCCACTGGATCTTTTTTAGTATTATTTTCCAGGCTTTTATGAACGAGCCGCTACCCAGAAAAGCTCAGGGAAAAGACCGTTTTTTTTAGCTCCAACTCTTTGCTTCTGCACTCAGTTCATTAGTATCTTTGCAGTGTTTCTCTTCTTATCACATAAAACAGAGTGTTGGGAGTGAATGATTAAATGCATGTTGAATGTTTGTGATTTTGATCTGGCACTCAAAGTGAATCTTTGCACAATGACGCCCAAAAATCTAAAACTTGCCTTTGTATTTTGCAACTAAACTTTTCTCCCTGTCTACAAATATAATTGCTGTAAAGTGTCTGTAAGTCTAATGAATGTCATGCTGAGCAGTCGAGCAGTATGTTGATTTATTTTCATAACCCTGAACTGCATCCACGGTCTGTAAATTGCCGCTGCATCCGTACAACTCCACGAACTCTCGTGATAATTAGAATTCAGACTTGAGCGGCTAATTTGCAGCTCCTAGTTGAGACTTCGAACTGAAATCCTTCATTTTTTTTTTCTCTTCATGCGAGAGAACTTCCATGAATTCATAATGAAGTGAGTCCAGGGCCTAATGAAATGTTGTGTTCAATTAATGGGTGGGGGGGGGGCTCTCTGAGTTCATCTGCACAGTCGTTGGTATCTAGTTTTCGACACGCAACAAGTTCAAAAATAGAAATTGGGAGCTCATGTTCTCTTGTCGAGGTCATTAGTTGATATTTATTCATCTAGTCGTAACGGAGCCACACTTAATTGATGAGCCGTTTCCGGGAAATTCCAAGAAGCCGATGACCGGCTGCAGCTTGTTTGCAGCTGTGGCTTGATGCTGATGGCTGACACCACTGCGCAAGTCCAGCTTTATGAACCTTTCTGTTCATTAGCGAGTGTATCGCAGTGGGCATCTGATCACATCTTCATCCTGACACAAAGCCTCTGGCTGGGCTCTTTTGTTTTTTCTTCTCTCGCTGTTGGAGACTGATGCCCCCCATTTCTGTTTCAGCCTGATGTTCTGGACCAACTGGAATGAGCAGAAGCCCAGCATCATGAGGTCCACTCTGGCTGGGAAGAGCATGAGGATCATCGTGGGCTCTGACATCCTGACGCCCAATGGGCTGACGGTCGACCACAAAGCGGAGAAGCTCTACTTCTCAGATGGGAGCCTTGGAAAAATTGAGAGATGTGACTACGACGGTTCTGGCAGATACGTGAGTAGGCAGTCCTTATACATGCGCTTCAGTCTCCGGATGACTCACCGCTTTTGCATCTGTGCTCGATCTCTGAGTGGAGAAAGCTTTTTAATTACAGAACTTCTAAAAAGCGAGACACATGTTCAGGGACGGAGCCTCTGCATTGATCTGCCCTTTCATCCTCACAAGGAAACAGCTTTTATGTGGCCTGCCATTTAACTTCAATCCTCATTGAGCTCCTACAATATGGCCCCTCTGCGCACAGGATCCTATCTGGAATACCTCCCGATGTTCATTCATTCATTCATTCATCTTCTATACCCGCTTATTCCTATTCAGGGTCACAGGGGTCTGTTGGAGCCTATCCCAGCTGTCTTAGGGCGAAGGCAGGGTGACACCCTGGACAAGTCGCCAGTTCATCGCAGGGCCACATAGAGACAAACAACCATTCACACTCACATGCAGACCTACGGACAATTTAGTAGTGTTCAATTGACCTCACATGCATGTTTTTGGACTGTGGGAGGAAGCCGGAGACCCCGGAGAGAACCCACGCAGACACGGGGAGAACATGCAGACTCCACACAGAAAGATCCCAGGCCCGGGCCCGGGCCCCGGAATCAAACCCACGACCTTCTTGCTGTGAGGCAGCAGCGCTAACCACTGCGCCACCGTGTCGCCCCTCCCAATGTTCTTTCTGATAAATTCACCTTCCGCGATGACGGATGGCGTCGTCAATCACAGGAGTCATTTCCTGCTGTGATGGTCTAATTGATGGAGGATTCTGTCTTGTCCCCGGAACACTCGATTAAAGAAGAATAAAAAAAAAAAAGTGGTGAATCAGATGGGATATGAAGGATGTTCACCCATCACACCTGTATTTTTAAAAATGACTTTTGTGCCAAAGAATTTTCAACACGGCACCCGCAGCTCAGCCCGCCTCGGCCCATCTCAATTAGCTGCACGTATGTTTGCCGAGATGGGTCGCGGTGCTCACAGAGTCCTCACCTTTGGGTCCTCAGCAGCCCGCGCTGCCATCTAATCCTGCTAATGAAGGCTTTGCTGCGAGAGCGCTCTGGGTGCAAAAAAAAAAAGTCTTCCCTCCCTTCCAATTAAAATGTGTAAATTAAACAGAGGTGGCTGATTGTCATCCTTAGCGCTCACCCATCACGGGATGTGAAAATCTTTGAGCAACTCGTGCGTTTATGAGGAAAAGAGGAGTGAATTAGGAATGCAGGAAGCACGAAGCCTCCTTTTGAGTCTTATTTGTTGTTGTTTTTCTGATCATATTCATCTTCTTCCCCATGTATTATGCATGTCGATATCGGGTCCTCTGATTGTCTGCCCAAATCTTTGTCCTAATCCTTCACCCTCTTTGGCATTATGCTCCAAATCAACAATTTGAATGGAAAAATGGATTAAGAGGCCCTCGGATCGCTGAAGATTCCAGTATTTCTACGGCAAACACAGCCATGGATTGGCGGGGAGTGCACCTGTAATTATTGGTGCCTTGGAGGCGGAGGCAGAAGGTCCTTAATGGCAGACTTTCACCACCCAATCACAGTGGACAGCGATGGGTTCATCATCGGCTGATTTGTCGGTTTTCGGTTTTCACCAGGTTTTCGTGTGATGTTGCGCGTTTGCTACAACCAATCTGGATTTAAAGTCAATTATTCTTAACATTGTTGACTTCTTTGGAGTGATATATATAAAAAAATTAAAGCCACCTGAAATATGTTCACATTTACCCAGAACACGACTGTGGCAGACTGCAGAGCCAATGTTTCCCAAATCTAATTTTCCCATCAATATGTTCCGTCCTCGGCCCATCTGGCATTGGCTCTTTCCCTCTTTTCCAACCCCCCTGCTTTCGGTCTCTGTCTGTCTGTCTATCTGTCTGTCACTCGCCTGATGGCCAGCGGCTGCATCCACACACTGGGCTCCTTTAATCAACACCTGTCCTATTAGTCCTGCGGTGGCACAGGGCTAATGTGGCGCTGCTTAAAAGCCTGTCCTGGCTAATGGCTGAGACTGCAGAGCCGCTGGAGGCCCTGGCACAACCACCAAAACCCTCATACACACACACACACACACACACACACACACATGAAATCTGAAGTCCCACAAGGAGGCATCTGATGGATGTCTGCCTTCCTGCCAATGACACACTGTCATTTACTCCCCCAACATCTGGGTTAAGCAGCCACGTGGGCGGCGGAGCCTGATGTGTTGATTAATACATCCACAGTTATCCTCGGCAAGAGTTGCACCCTGATAATAGAAATCCAGGCTTCAGTTTCTCCAGTCAGACCTCAAAAACAAGTCGATGCTTGTAGATCTGAAAAAGTGAAAATATTGGGTTGCCAGTTTTTGCTGTCTGACATGGATCAACACGATTTAAAAGCAACATAAAAAACACCTTTTTTTCATTATTTTTTGTTTTTTCAATCTCTAGGTCATTATCAAGTCTGGACCCGGGAACTTTTATGGACTCGCCATCTACGCGGATTTCATCTACTGGTCAGACTGGGCACGTCGGGCCGTGCTGCGAGCTAACAAGTACACAGGCAGCGACACCAAGGTGCTGCGGGCCGACATCCCGCACCAGCCGATGGGGATCATCGCCGTGGCCAGAGACACAAACAACTGTGAGTCCCAGTTAATAACTTGAGGCGGCCCAAGCGGTCTTTCTGCCTGATGCGCTGGATCCACTGCACGTCTCCTTCACGCTCAAGCCGTTGCATGCACCGGACCTTTCTTTGAATGTGGTGTTTTTATTATTTTTTTACACTGTGTGAATACCTCGACTCAAAAATAAACATGCGACCCAAACTGATTCACCTGAAGCTGCAGGCTACGGGATGATTGATTTTTCTCCCTCTCTGGAGCGAGTTGCACAGCTGGAGGGACAGTGTCAGTCCAGCAGAGTCTCCGGCGAACTGCAGACTCCTGCATCTGCTCTTTTGCTCGACCGTTTTCTCTCCCAGGTTACATACTGCAGTTCTCTCATTCGGTTTGGTGCCTCACATGTTTCCCACAGAGATGCATGCAGATTTTTTTAAATTATTATTCTCAAATAGCACCCCAGGCAACATAAACCGCACGATATACAGCGAGGTCGTACACGTGCTGACCGTCAGTGAGCATTGTGCTCGATGCTGCTGTGAGCTTTTTACAGCCACTTTTTGGCCTTTGGCCTTTTTCTCCACTCATGTCGTGACTGGAGTTGCAATGAACTGCACTCTAAACGGTGTCACATCCTCTAATGACTTGTGCCTGACTGTCATCAAAAGGTGAGCTGTCTCCCTGCCGCCGCATGAACGGAGGCTGCGGCGACCTCTGCCTGCTCACGCCGGACGGGCGGGTCAACTGCACGTGCCGCGGCGAGCGAGTGCTGCTGGACGACAACCGATGTGTGTGTAAGTCCTCGCCAGCGTGTCCGCGGACGGACGTCGACTTTGGGAAGCGCTAGCGGTCCGACCGGCATCGATTGTGATCACACTTGCCTGCGTGTCTGTGCATAATGTGTCGGCGGCCACCACCTGCGCACACAGGTTAACCACACAAAACCTTTGATGTACATAAAGCGAAGAGCATTAGCATTTGTGTCCGGCGGCTGATTGATTGAGGTTTCTGTGATTCCTAATGGTGCAATGGGAAAAAAAAAAAAAAAAGGAATCTGCCTTTTGAAGACACATTTTGTCATCACTCCTCCTAAACACACTGCTGACTGAATTCTGAGAAAAGTATGTGGACAGACCGTAAGTTCTGGGGGAGGCTGTTCAAACAGGGGAGGTTTTGCCAGACTAGCAAATAAAACAAAGAAGTAACTGAGCAGCTGAGAGGACAAGAGGCTGTCTAGCTCATTATCGGGGGAGCCGTTGGGAAGGATGGCCGAAGGTCTCAAGAGTCATTTGCTCCTGGGAGTCAAAATTTGCCTGATTTGACTGAAATCGACTTGCAGCAGAGTATTTAGCAGATCAAAAAAAGAAGCATATGGTAGGCATCTCACAGCCATTTATGACTTACTTTATCCCTGGCTGAAGTACGAGGGCAAACATTGACCCAGAAGTGACAGAAAAATGGGTTCAACGCAAAAAGGAAGAGCTGGAGGCCGCGCTTCAATGTTCCTTTTTCTGTCGGTCGCAGCCGAAAACTCCTCCTGCAACATCCACACCGAGTTCGAGTGCGGTAACGGCGAGTGCATCAACTACCAGCTGACCTGCGACGGCTTGGCCCACTGCAAGGACAAGTCAGACGAGAAGATGCAGTACTGTGGTGAGCCACTCTCTAATGCGTCTGCACAGGAACTGATCTGAGTAAACGGTCAAACGGTCGAGTCGTGATTGGTTGAAAGGGGGGAAACTCCCACCAGTCACAGTCTGACGGCTGCTGTTTGAACGTTTACTTATGTATTTATTATGGATGCACGGGTACCGATACCAGTACCAGGTATTGGCACCGATACCAGCAACAGTATCGGGTATCGGCGACGTGATCTGTATCATGTATTGGTACCAATACCAGAGTTGAGTGCTGTACTCGTGTGCCGATACCACAACGCCGATACCAGTTGTATATATATGTGACAATTTTTGTTGTTAAATGTGTGTTGCAGTGAAACGTGTGACAGTCACTCCATGTTCTAGAAAAACATGCTGAGGAATGTTGCTCAAATAACAGAACATCTGTCAACAAATCACAGTGTAATGGCCGTGTTAAGTACTCGCTATCGGTGGGTACTGAAATGCAAGGACTCGTACTCTACTCGTTCTGTAAAATCATGGTATCGGTGCATCCCTAGTATGTATTCATGACACTCCCTGCATTGCCTATTTCACGTCCTCACGTGTCTCCGCCCCCCGGCTGTGTTCAGTCAACAGGAGCTGTCGGAAGGGCTTCCGGCCCTGCTACAACCAGCGCTGCGTGGCCAACAGCCGCTTCTGCGACGGGATCGATGACTGCGGGGACAACTCGGACGAGGCCTACTGCAGCAGTGAGTCACAGCAGCCGTTTGATCGCCCCCCCCTCACCTCCGTCACCCCTGAGGGTGGGACTCAGCCGCAGCGATGCTCACTTCACCGTCTAATGAGCACCCACGTCATGAAAAAAAAAAAAAAAGTTCAAAAATTTCCAAGAAGCTGCCGGGCCTTTAAATCTGTTTCTGACGGGGAGTCGGTGTGGCCTTGATCGTCCGGGGGTTTCAACCTTCATGTTGCAGTAATCAAGTGAGCAGCCAGATTTTGGTTCATTTCTTTCCTGCACTAATAAGGGGACTGTGTCGACTCCGCCTATATACCACATTGCGCTAATTGAGTCAGCCCAAAATTTCACAGGGAGCAGTCGCGCCTCAGAAGGGCCACAAAGTGCCGCGCCGTGCACGTCGAATACCTTCCACTCTGCTCGATCGCTGCAATTGCCACCAGATGCACACTGGAGTGTATTTTCAATTGCTGTTGTTCCCAGTTTGTGCTTCAATCTAGGGAGGTCATATCGCTGTAAATTTCCCCAATGCACCACAGTGCATTGGCTTTGGATTGTTTTCAAACATGCAGTCATGGGACCAGAGACCAGTGATGTTCAAAGTCCAGTGTGTAAATGTTTTAAGGAAGCCCTGTAGTTAAAGTTTTGTACTTAGGCCCCTGTCAGGCGGGTGTCCTTAAAAAATAGCAATGCAAGATGGCAGCTAACTAGGAGCAAGACCCATAGAATAGAATAGAATAGAATAGAATAGAATAGAATACAAGGCCTTTATTAATCCCACAGTGGGGAAATTTGCATAATTACGATTAAAAGAAATAAGGCAATAAAAAATTAAAATAATTTTAGGGTATAAAAGGAAAGGAAAAAACAATGTATTTACATCTTATGGACAGATATTTATTGCTGTATGTATATTCTTGTATATATGAGAACTGTTCTAAGGGTAGGAGAACCAAGCTACTTTTATTGTATACACTTTTATTCATATATTTATGGCCTGTAAATTAAGTTTTTACCAATATAAATTTCCTAATCCAAGCCAACCTTTACACACTGGACCTTCAAAAGACAAACGCATGAAAACAGTAAACTAAATCCTGAAAGGAAAAAAACAAAAACAACCATTTGGTGGATGCTGCAGTAACTCGTGGCAGAGGTATAAGAACGTAGGGGAGTTATACTGAAGCGAACAGCCTCAAATGAAGCCGTTCCTGCGTCAGGATATCACTTTATTCGCGCTTGTTGTGGCATCACAAGCAGCTCCCGTGTGAGCCTGCGGTTCTCCTGTGATCGCTCGCAGGCTCCAGCTGCTCGCCGCCTTTCGGGAGCAGCCTTGCAGCGGGGGTTTGGCGGCTCGCCTCACGAATGCTTCCAGTGGAATTTGCACCTCGGTTTAGAGCTTCTCTCTGCACCGTCGTGATAATATCCAGTTTGGATTTTTTTTTTTCTCACAGGGAGAGGAGCTCAACTTTCTTATTAACAACTTTAAATTAAGTAGCAGCAGAAGTTTAACGGCAGCGATGTCATGCAAAGATGTAAAACGATCAGAGAGGTGAGAAACCAAAAAAGAAGGGTGTGTGGCGACTGAATTTGGCCCCTCTTGCAAATTAGGCCCAATTTGCTGTTTTACGTCACTGAGAAGGTCGCGGCACTGCGGTTATTCCGGCGCACCAGCAGCTGCAGCTCGTCAAAGGGCCCTTCTATCTCTCCTTCCGTCTCCCAGCCAGCAGCCCGCTGCTAATTTTAAACCAGTTGTTGTGAGCCCGTTACCTGCGACTCTCTCCGGCCGAGTGCCGCTCGCTCCCCGTTATCTCTTTGAAACGCTAATTCCTCCCTCGCCTCCAGATGTCACGTGCGGCCCGTCGGAGTCGTCCTGCAAGGATGGGAGCTGCGTCGCCGCCTCAGCCTGGTGCAACCAGGTCATCGACTGCGCCGACGCCTCGGATGAGAAAGGCTGCAGTAAGTCCTCCCCCAGCGGCGATTTTGCATTCCGGTTACCGTGGAGAGAAAAATACAAAATGAAAATGTAAACACACTCGCGGCCCTGCCCCGCCTGCAACCAATCAGACGCCTCGGTCTGCTGCTCGTCACCCAGGCTGAACTTCCATTTTTTGACAGTTGTGGTTGTGTGTTGTTGTTTGTTTGTTCCCAGACCACAGCGACTGCTCTCACTTCTTCATGCTGGGGGTCAAGGAGAAGGATTTCATCAGCTGCAACTCCACCTCGCTGTGCGTCCACCCTGCGTGGATCTGCGACGGCTCCAACGACTGCGGCGACTACGCCGACGAGACCAACTGCCAGGGTGAGCGGCTGCACAAATGTGCAAATCGCACAAACTCTGCTGGACCCGAGGTCGGTCCTATTTTCGGGAAAAGATTTGCGACGGCCGCTGATGAACACCTGGCTGCTGGCTGTGTTCCTCCCCCTGCTAGTTACCCACGGCCAGAAGTGCGAGGAGGGACACTTTGCCTGCCCGAGTGGCAACTGCATCTCCAGCGTGTGGCTGTGCGACGGTCAGAAGGACTGCGAAGATGGGGCGGACGAGTTCCAGTGCGGTAAACAAGCAATTCTTGTCTTGCATGGGGGAGCCGTGGCATGATAAAATGATTTGTTTTGTTATTTGTTTGTTTCTAATATATATATATATTTCAATAACGAGCTGAAGAGATGAGATATATTTTTGTTTGCAGCACTGCTGGTGAACTAGGATATTTATTCTCCTTTAACAAGGCGCTATTTGCTGTGATGATTTAGGCCGACATCAGATATTGCACTCGGTACACAGGGAGGATGCAGAGAGACAGAGGCAGATAATTGTTTATCGTCCTAGCGGCGGTTTCTCCTCACGTGTTTGTTTATTCATTTATTTATTCTTTTTGTTTTGGTTCCCACTCTCGGCACGTTTGAGATTCAGAAAGCGGATGCTGCTGCTATTCAGGATGTCTGATTGCAACCGTTGATGCTGGATTTTTATTATTGCTGCAAAAATGCAGGCCTGAAAAGTCCAGAAAGATCACGGGTTTGTTTTGGTGCAGTTGCAGAGCGTGGCTACAACATCTTGTGCTAAAATGATTTGTTCTCATTAAAATATGAATTCCTCGTCGTAATCGGCATCCTGACTAAAGTGTCGACTCACGGAGCCGCTGGATTGGATGAAAACTCTCAGTCACCTGTGACTCATCCTGCCGTCAAACGGTCCAGGAGCTGTGATGATGACATCATCGGCGGATGTCTTTTAAAAGGAGAAGAATTTCTCAAAACGAATCCCGACCACGCAGTTGCGGCGCCGCTGCACCGCCGAGGATTTGACTAAGACGATTCCGAGCGGCTGCTTGTCAGGTTTGCTCTTCTTGTATAATTAAGCGGCACCTTTGTTCACACTTGAGCTGAGGCTGATTGAGGAAGGCGGCTCGCTGCGATTCAGTTTCATATTTAATGCGCCGCGAGTTATCTGATTTATTTCCATAAATTGGCCATGAATGTTGCTGGAAAGATGCATAACACATGAGCAGATCCACAACCAACCCCCTTTATCTGCCAGCGTCATTTGTGGCGGCGCGGGGCGATAACATCCCCGACTTCAAATGGAAGCCGATATAAAAAATATGCCACCATTCTGAAGTTGTGAATAGCTTTTTAGGGCAAACAGACAATATTCCCGCCGCCTACTTAATTATCATATAAAAAGCCTCCGCGTCAGATTATCAGCTGCGGAGGCAAAATGGTTTGGGGGTGGGGGGAAAAAACGTCATTACATTTCAGGAATTTCAAAACTCCACATTTGATGAGGTAAAATAGTCATTTGTCGCCGTGCAGCGTGCGTATCGTGCACGAGACGCCGTTGGAAATGCGACGCAGGGAAAGTTTCTCTTTGATAGCAGCGACATGCGGCGGCGAGGCCCTGCCGTTTTTTTTTATTTATTTATTTTTTGTTAAACACCTGAAGCGGTTGAAGTGCAAATTTAGCGTCGTGTGCAAGGCGTCGGAATAATAACGTAATAACAGCTTCCGCGTTTAGCCAGTCGCTGTTTATTCCGCCTGAGTCTTCTCAAGATGCAGGAAAAAGCAGCAGCGACACCTGAGAGCGACGGGGAGACAGAGAGAGCGCGGCGGCGGCGGCGGCGGCAGCAGCGTGAAGGACCTCCCCCGCCTCCGCCCCTCCCCCGCCTCCCACAATCTCTCGGCGGGAAGCGTAATTCCCTCTTTGCCGCGGTGGTCCGACCTGGAGTCACTCAGCATCGTCTCCCCCTCTCAGCGTCTCATCAAAGCTGCGGCAGACTTCTGAGGGGGAGACGACGCGGCGAACTGACTGAGCGGCTCCCCAGCGAGAGCAGCTGCACTCGCTGACGCACACACAGTTCTCCAATAAGCTTCGTTTTTCGACACTTAATGCCCGATTTCCAGTGGCGTAGACATGCTTCACATGATCCTCATCGCTTGAAGATGAATAATAAAATACAGTCTTAATTATTCATATTTAGGCGGTTTTGAAATTGACATGTTTCAGCGTTTTTTTTTGTGTTGTTTTTTTTTTTCCTACCGTCGATGCTTTTGTTGTCCCCCCGAGGAGAGTGGGAGCATACATCAAAATGTCCTCCACCACGAGAGGGAAGGGGTGGGTGAGGGTGAGAGGGGGAACAACCCAGCAACAAAGAAAGATTATATAAATTTATAAAGTCCTTGGCAGCTGCACTCATGGGTTCTGCTAAACAGAAAAGAAGTAGAAAGGAAAACAAGCGAGCCAAGGGGCAAATGGAAGCCACGGCGCTAGTTGGGTTTTGATTAAAAACGCTCGGCCTCCTCTATAGGGTGCGCTGCACTCCTTGTTGCCCCCCTCCCTCCTCGCCCCGCTCACTTTGTTTGATTTATGGCGTTGAAATTTCTCACCACCAAACGTCCCCCACCGTCCTGCACCCACTGCAGACTCTTCGTGCCTGTGGAACCAGTTCGCCTGCTCCAAGAACAAGTGCATCGCCAAGCAGTGGCTGTGCGACGGCGAGAACGACTGCGAGGACGGCCTGGACGAGCGCCCAGATCTGCGGTGAGTGGCCTCTCTTCAGGGCTTGGCTGGGTGGGGGGTGGGTGGTCTGCCCGCCAACGGCTGCCGCCCTCTCCCTGATAGAAGGGCCTGGAAATAAATGGAGGGGAAACGGAAGAGCCTTAATGAGACAACAAACGAGTCTGCGGGCGTTTTTTTTTTTCCTGATGATTTGAATGGGCACTGAGGCAAATTTTTTCATCACCAGTGCCTGAGAGGCAAAAAAAAAGAACGATTTCACCGGGGTTGAAAATGAGATGTGTGTGTAATGAGTTCTAAAATAAAAATTTAAAAAATAAATAAATCACAGGGGGCGCAAGCCACAATAAAGACACAACAATTGCTGTGAACGTTGCCGGTATAATTGGATTCTAATGGGGTGTCGGGGAAATATTAATGGAACGGCCCAGAGGTTCTGGCGGGCTCGTCAGCAGGAGGGAAGGTGCGGCGCCTCAGCTGCAGACGCCTCGTTGAACCTCCGTATTTACCTCAGAATCCCGGCGTGACCTGCTTCCCTATTGATCGCTGCTCCCTCCGAGGAGCTGCGGGATAAAGGACGATGCCGAGTTCAAGTAAACAATTGCTTCTGAGAGAACAGTAGCCCACTCGTGTGTCGCCTGCTTGATTGCGTGCATAAGGGGTGGATGAGACGTTAGCTAGGTCTGAGACGGGAGTTGGAGGATGGTTGGGGGTGGTGGTGGTGGTGGGGGGGGGGGCTCGCCTCAGCAATAACCAGGTGTGTGTGTAGAGTTTTCTGCGGCGGTTCGTCTCAGTGGTTCTTGTTTTTTTTTTTTTTCTGGCTGATCTTCTTTGTGTCTGCTTCTGTCTTTTTTTTTCAGGCTCGGTGACTTGTGCTCCAGGACTGTTCAGCTGCCCCGGCTCTTATGCCTGCGTGCCAAAACGCTGGCTTTGTGACGGCGAGAGGGACTGCCCCGATGGGAGCGATGAGCTGTCGGCCGCTGGCTGTGGTGAGACGCTTCACGTTGAAGTTTTTCAGATTTAATCGCAAAATCAGCGTATTGGGCCTTTTTTTTTTTTTTTTTTTTTACATTATTTTGCATGTACAGTTTTAAACACTCCACAAAAATCCAAAAGAAGACGCTAGGCATGGAGTGGTTTGATCATTTCCGACTCGGCGCTCTATAATCTGGGTTGCCGTTGACACGATACCAGGCTAAATCGAAAACACGGATAGAAGGGAAGCGTTTTAAAGCTAACCCGTGTTTCGTAAAGACTGCGGCGTACAAACAAAAAAGTTCCAATCAATTATTCATGCCTCCGTCCTGTTTCCCTTTCATGCATTAGCACCCAACAACACGTGCGATGACAGCTCATTTCGCTGCAACAACAAGGGCTGCATCCCTCAGCGCTTCGTCTGCGACCACGATGACGACTGCGGCGACGGGTCTGATGAGTCAGTGGAATGTGGCAAGTGGATTCACCTCGATGCCTTTCTTTTTCTTTTTCTTTTTTCATCTCTTCACCAGCGGTAAATGAATTTTGCCTCGGTGAGCCCTGATGGAGGCCATACAGTTTTATCCTGAAACCCACTCAAGGAGATGAACGGTCGTTTCTTTAAATCTTAATCTTTTTTTCTGAGCTGGGTTCTCTGTAGCCGCACACAATGTTTTGCTTTGTTGTCATTGTATAAGATTTAGTAGGAAGGGAAACATTGATCAAAATACAGATAACTGCGTTCACATGATTGTGTAATGAGCTAAAACAAAGCCTGGGTTTATTCTGCAGGTCTTGATGCCCAATTCACAGTTTTGGCTGGTCCTGATTTTTTTCTCCCCTTTGTTTTTTATTTAAATACAATATTGTAAACCGACACCAAATTAGGCGGTGAACAATATTTTGCAATGGATGAAAAGGTTTAAAGAATCATTATTAAAGCTGTATTGTCGCTATTTGTTGAACATTTTGAGGGATTGACAGAATATTATTTGTGTTTTGGTGTGAAAGGCATAAGCCAATTAGCTTCTTTCACCGCGGATGCGCTGCATTAACGCGGCTGAAAGCAGTAACGCATCATTAAAGGGGCAGTACACAATACCGTTTTAGCTATTCATTGACAGCATTAGCTCTCGTCCTGAAGGCTAATAATTGTGCGTACAGGTCCTTTAAATTGCAACATCATCTCATTGGCAGAGTCCCATCTCTCTACATACTGTGCATCAGCTTTTATCCTCGCTCAAACCTTCCTGTTACAAAGGTCTTAATAAAAATGTGAACCGTGTCGTTCAAAGCTGGTAGTGAGACTCCAGTCTCAGTATTTAGCTTCCTGGTCCCCCGGTGGTCACCGGCTGTCCAGTCAGAGACTGCCGTCAGGTTTAGGATGTAGAAACGTATTTATACCTCCTCCATGTGGGATAGCGATTTATTTTTTGATTGCGTTCTGTAATTGCGCTGCTGGATACCCATGACTGATACTCACTTGAGCTATAATTAAAAGTTGAAGTGCTCAAAGAAAAGTTTGCCGAGCCGAGTAACATTTAAGTCGGGTTAAAATGCAAAGTCTCAGTGTGGGACCTAATGGCTCCCCACTGCTGGCTGTAAACATTGCGCATTAAACTTTCACACAATGCATTAGTGCAAAATACAATCAGAGGAGGAGGTTACTGAACTCCTCCTATGCAAAACATAAAGGCTCATCAATGGTTTCATGCTGCTCATTCGGTTTCTGCTAAACAATTAAAGATGTTTTTGCTGTTTCTGTTAGAGTTGCATTTGCTAATCGGAATCTTCTGAGAACAATTTGAACATTTTCATTTCATAATTGCTATTATTTCATTTCATTCTTTTGCTATTGTTTTAGCTTTCGCAACTGTCCGTCGGTTGGTTTTGGTTGTCGACCAAAGGAGATGCAGCTTTTATGTTTAATCACCAATGGCGAAATCCCGCTGAATTCCGCCCTGGAACGTCGGACGCCTCAGCTGTGAATTCCATTATGCCTCCAGCCGCGTTGAGCCATTGGCTTATCTGAAATTATTTCTGAAACACTGTCAGGGGGCCTTTATTGCAACATGAATAATGGCGGCAGTAAGCCTTTCCACCGCGCCGCCGATGTTAACACCCCAGACTGGAGCTGTGTACAGCTGCTACGCCAGAGTGCAAGTTGATGAAAAAGCCTCTGTCTCTCTTCTCCTCCTCCTCCTCCTCCTCCTCCTCCTCCTCCTCTTGCAGTCTATCGCTCCTGCGGATCAGAGGAATTTCGCTGCAGGGACGGCCGCTGTCTCCTCAGCTCTCAGTGGGAATGTGATGGCTTTGCCGACTGTCCCGACCACTCTGACGAACTGCCTCTGAACCTCAAATGTCTGGCTGCAGGTAAGACTGCTGTGTGGCTCACAGCTGGAATCTCTTCATCAGTGTCGGCGCCGGGCGCCGCTCGCCCTGCAAGAAAAACCGCCGGGGACATATGGCGGAAACAAAAGGAAGCCGCAAACCAGGAGAGCGTGCTCGGAAAAGGAATTAATCTGTCAACATCCATTGTCGGGTCAAAAGTGGTTCCTCCTCGACTTTGTAGTTGGGATTGCAGGGAGTTGTGTCAGACTCACTGGCTCGCTCGCTCGCTCTCTTCTCTCCAGGAAGCCTGTGCAACGGCTCCTTCTTCATGTGCTCCAACGGCCGCTGCATCTCCGAGAGGAGCCTCTGCGACGGCCGGGACGACTGCGGCGACCGCTCGGACGAGAGGAACTGCAACGTCAACGAGTGCCTGAACCGCCGAGTCAGCGGGTGCACGCAGGACTGCCAGGATCTTCCTGTGGGCTACAAGGTGAGCGGCGGCAGCGGGATCGTGTTTCGAGGCCTCGTTCTGCAGGCTGTTGGTGGTACGGGGAAAAAAATCAATGCATTGTGTTGCAAACCATATGAGCCAAAAGGAAGGATGGCATTTATATGCAATCACTCACCGCCTCCAGCTGTGTGCTTCACTCACAAGTTAGCTTTTAATTGTAGCTGTTGGGAAAATGGACCCCGACATCTCAGAGAAGACGTCAGATTTGGCAGATGACCTCTGGAAAAAACTTCCCGACTCGACCGCCGTGTCGGCTCTCACACTGCATATCTCTTCGATGAGGATGTCAGAGCTGAGCTGAGATGAATGTCATCCCTTGAAGCTAAAATGGGGAAATACAGCCATTGGCTTGGATTTACATTGATTTTTTTCTCTTATAAATAGCCAGCATGACTCATTTTTAAAATCAATTCTTCTTCAGCGCGTCAGTGCAGTCCTCACAAATGCAGAATTTGAGCTCCTCCCTCCATCATCGTCTGCTTGCTTTAGTTTAACAGAAATGTGTGCTGTAGTGTACTGTAAAGCAGCCTTTTGTGATGTCACAAAGGGCACCACCACCTCCCCAAGGTCAGCGAGCACCATATCCCCAGCAGGTTATGGACTCCACCTTCTGTCACAACTATGTTTTATTGGGTTTATTTTTTTTTTTTCATCCCCTTTCCAAAAATACAAAAGAACCAATAAAGTATTGAGGGCTTTAAACACAGGGTTAAATATGCTGGAGCTCTATGGAGGTAACGAACAGTAAATCACAGGAGGGCGGTGTAATGGAGTCAGGGATTAAAAATAATATAATGACGGTTGTAACATTGGACCTTTACGCTTTGCTAAGTTGAGCACAATGACCGTCAGGTCTGAATCACTGCCGTAATATGTCTTTCTTCCAGACATTTACACTTTTCACGTTCATCCCGGCTGTATATCACACGCACACTTTATTAGGACGGGCTAACATTTTAATTTAAGGCTTTACTAACCTGCGGTCGGCGGCACGTAAAAGCGCGGCGGCCCATGTTGGCGGCGGCATGAATGATTAACGAGGGATAATGAATCCAGCCTTACTTTGCACATCATTAAACAGATAAAGATGGGCGGGAGCGCACATACGTCGTTCTCGCTCACTTTTTGAAATAACCTTGAAAACGGTGAGAGTGGAAGCCTAATGAGATGCCAGCAGTGTCCGGGTGCGCCCCCTGGCTGCGCTGCGCGGCAGCCGCGGCGCCCTCTGCCTGCCAGACGCTGCCGTTGGCGAGGGTCACATCGGGGTCAAGGCCACGTCCGGCAGTGTTCAGAAGGCCAGCGCTGCTGCTGCTGCTGCTGCTGCTGCTGCTGCTGCTGCTGCTGCTGCTGCTGCCTGCTGCTGCCGCTGCTGCTGCCACTGACTCCCGGCTTCCACTCAGCTCTCAGCTCCTCTTTCACACAGAGGAACTTTTGGCCGCTCCAAAAGTTTTCTCACAGCTCGGCAAAGTTTGGAGACTTGGACAGAGAGCGCTGCAGCGCAGACGCCCCCTAAGCTCGTCCATTTGCTGGCCGAACAGGGAGATCAGCAGAAAGGCTCCCGAGGTTATTAGCGGGGTAAGGGAGGGATTTACTGCCGGCCCACGGCAGCTGATACAAGCACTTTGACTTGCTTCAGGTGTCCCTGGTCGCTGAGGGTGGTGTGCAAATTCTGAGCTACTGTACGCTCAGGTCCATTTTTCAGTGTCATCGTAGTTTAGGCTTCCATTGCCGGTCTGGTTTAGCTGAATGAATTCACTTCATCAGTGTCCATCCTTTCCTTCTTCTGTTTTGCTTCCATTTTCTCAATGTGCACCCCTTGTGATATCACAAAGGGTACCGATACCAGGTTAGTGACAGCACCCCTGGACAAATTTTGTCTGCAACAATCAACAGCACTTTTATTTAACCGTGTGCAAATTAAATTTGACGTTTTATTTTTCTAATCTGGCTCTCAAAACTTGACTTATCTGCTGACGTCGCCCTCTGCTGCTCCCGCAGTGTAAATGCTGGCCAGGCTTCTTCCTGAAGGACGACGGGAAGACGTGCGTGGACGTGGACGAGTGCTCCACCATCCTCCCGTGCAGCCAGCGCTGCGTCAACACCTACGGCTCCTACAAGTGCCTGTGCGTGGACGGCTACGAGGCCCTGGAGCGGAACCCCAACACCTGCAAAGCCCTGTCTGGTGAGCCCGCCTGCCGCTGGAGTCCAGAACATCCCAGCAGCTCCAAACCAGCAGAAACTCACTCGACACATGTCGCTCATTTATTTCAGCCGAGGAGCCTTTTCTGATCATGGCCGACCACCACGAGATCCGGAAGCTGAGCGTGGACGGCTCCAATTACACCATCTTGAAGCAGGTGAGTGAAGTTTGACACATTGTAGCCTCAGTGACTTCTTAATAGGGTGATGGTCTCTGTTCAACTTCAATCGCTCTAACAAAGCACCCCGAGAGTTCAGCCGAGCACTCATTTTACAACCTTCAGCTTCCTTTGCTGCCAGAAGTCTCAGCCTTGATCAGCATTAGAAGCCTCGCGTCTCTAGTTTGGTCTGGTTCGATCCGGTTCGGTCCGATGCGGCCTGGCAACTTACCCAGGATATGTGAGCAGTGCAGCCCAGTGCCAGACGACTTTTGGGTCCCCTTGAAGTCCTCACAGAGAAATCAATGACATGGCACGATGTAGTTTGAAATAGAGAGAGCTACAAAACTTGCAGAGACGTTGTTGCTTCCAACCGGAGAGGGAGGAAAAAAAGGTCTGCTGAGCTGCTGATCTCCAGATGGAGATGTTTGTATTTCTATCAAAGGAATGTAGTAGTAGCAGTTGTTGGCTTTGGCGGAGCACTGAAATCCTCATCTGCGTCTTGCACACAGTGTCAGAGATAAAGATTGCAGATGTGCAGCCTTAAACAAACGCTTGTATTTGATCAGCAGTTAAAACTGCATGATTGTTTTCACCTGGTAACCACGTCGATGGATTGTTGGAAACGATCCAGACTTCCTTTCAGCAGCTTCGACAGTAATAAATGACATAATATCATGGATGCTATCAGCGTTTAATTTGTGAAACAGACTAGAATAATCAATGGTGTCCGTCTGCAAACTGTTCTGCAGGAATCCAGCATGGAAAAATAATCAAGCCTGAATCCGTTACAGTTTGGTTTCCCTCAGATTAAAACCATTCAGCGGTGATGATTGCTCCACATTTTGCTGTGTGACGGTTTGGCGTGTTGCTCTGCTTTTTTCCAACTTTACTTTGCTCTCTCTGCTGCCTGGCGGGACTCCTGTGGCATGTATGAAATTCTCAAACTGCCCCCGCAAATTGTTTCATCCTGAAACCCATTTTCCGACTGATTTCTTTTTCCTGTGACTTTTTTTTACCCACTTAAGAGCGACGTTGTCAGGGTTCTCTCCAAAGCGGGAGGGGGGGGGGGGCGTCGCCGCTGATTATCGCAATCGGCCGGCGTGTGATTTACTGTAAAGCGACCTACAGTCCGGCCCCTGGCGCTCGTATTAACCTCCTGACTGGATGCACTCCAGCATCACTATCTGCCTTCTCATCAGCCACAACTCACTCTAATCACCGGCGCGTTCGCTTTAATGGAACCCGGGGAGGATAAATATGCACGTGGCCTCGCTAAGTGGCGGCCGACAGTCGGCTGACCCTGGATCGCTTCACCGACCATTTTCAGATTTTCAGTCATGATATTATGCAAAATGCGGAGGAGGAGCGCAGAGTGACTCACGGCCGCCGCTTGTGTAACTGCGCCGTGCAGCTAAAAACCTGTCGTGCGCGCTGCTCCTTGGGACTTTGAAGCGTTGCCTTGGTTTTTGTAGTAGTGCGCCAAACAGTCACTGCTGGGCTTGCTTTCATGGGAGAGAGCTGAGGAAGTCGCATCACAACGCAACACAATGCCACATGAACTCGTCAAACATGCCAGTGTTGTTCCATTTATCTTTTATTCCTCCTCGATGCTGCACAAACACGCTCAAGGTTCCTTTTGTCTGTGACTCCAATAACAGTTATGAATATTCCTCAATTATTCCTTATATCCTTCGGCACGTCAGCCTGTTTCCTGTGAACATTCACATAAAATCAAGTACCGCTCACAGATTTTTATGCTCCGCTGTCGTTCTGCAATGTCCCATGAAAGTGTGTGGCGTCTTCCATCTGGTATCAGACAAAAAAGGCAACGTGCCACTCAAAGGTCCCATATTCAAGACATTCTCACACATCTATTTTTCACCCAGAGCTCTAGTGGAGCAGCTTTTCATTATCAATCATGCAATAAAAACCTGCAGTCTAGAAAACACCATATTTAGCCCTCTGCTTACAGCCTCTGGATTTATTTATTTATTTGTGTTATACTGAAAAAAATTAATTAAAGAAGTTTTTACCTTCCTAACCTCTCTCCGAGCATGACTAATATTATTTTGATGTATATTTCACTGGTGTTTGTTTACTTATCCTATTTTTTTATTTATATGTTTTTTAAATTTTCTTTCGTATGTTTTTTTTTTTTTCTTATTTTCTTTCATCTTCGAAATAAATAAATAAATAAAATAAAAGGTTTAGGTTTAGGTTATTGACAACTCACTGCTGCGTCCGCAGGGGGAACGAGTGGGGTAGACACTGGAGGGGGGGGGCTGATGTTTGCCGTGGGAGAGGAGCGTGCGTTCCCCCAGGACACGTGGGGCACCCACCCGTGAGGGTGTTGAAGATCTGATGAAGTCATCTCATTTGGCCTGTCAGATGATCTGACTGGTGGTGGTGGTGGTGGTGGTGGTGTTGAGCAGCTCTGTGTGACTGACAGCAGGGTCCTGTGAGCATGACAGAGCAGCCGAGTTCCTCACTCTTCCTCTTTGATAGGACGCTGACTTGACAGCGCTCCTGCCACTCTTTCTTCTTCAAATGCGCCATCCGGCTGAGAGGCACGGGGACCCTTTGTGGTGGGGGGTTGTGTGTCGGAGGTGGTGGAGGGGTTGGGGGGCTCAATCAATACAGCTTGAAGAGTAAATATCACATCACACGCAGACACTCGGCCAGATTTCTGTATTTCTCATCCCGCTGGGCGATTTTTTTTTCACCCCGAGGCGTTTTGCGATAATTGAGCGGGACCTGAGCTGGATTGGTTTAATCTCTTGTAGCGTGACGGGTCAGCGCTGCTCTGTCAGTGTCAGCCCAGGGTGCTTTCACAGCCCCCGACTGAGCACGGGTCACCTTTGTTTTGCTGGCATCCTGGAGCGCGTGCCGTCACTGCTGCTTTGGTTCATGTTTGTGGAAACAAAACATGCAAACTTGACTCGTGGCTCGTTGGGTGACATCGCTCGTGCTGTTTCAAGCAGGGGCTTCGCTGTTCGAGGAGAACAGGAGTTGTTGTTGTGTTACTCCACAGCTGTTTATTTTTATCAGCATTTATGTTGTAAGTTTTTTTTTAGCGGTAAAAACATTTTCCTCTAAAATGATTCTGCTTCAGTTCAAGCCTTTCTTTATCCCCCCACCCACCCTTTTTCTCCCCACTTTCAGGTGTGTCGCTCTGAACAAAGGATTAACAAGGGATTTGAGAGCCGTCTTATTTCTTAGCTTTGCATAGCGACACAACTTCAAGGATTACACCGTGCGGGAAAAAAAAAAATTGCCACAAATTCAGGAAACTGAATTTCCTCATTTTCTTTTTGTCTTTTTTATCGAGAAGTGACATCATTTTGCATTTGCTGTTTATTCGCAGGGCCTCAACAACATCATCCACATCGACTTTGACTACAAGAAGGAATTCATCTACTGGGTGGACTCGAGCAGGCCAAACGGTCGGAAGATCAACAGAATGCGTCTCAATGGCAGTGACCTGAAGGTATGGAATCTTCTGGAAAATTCTGCTGCGTGCCACGCCTGCTGTAAATTGGCTCATTTTCTGCCACTCAGCTGATGGCTGCCTTTTATTCCCTTTTTTTCAGCCCACATAATAGATTTTCCTCTGTCGGGGGTCAACTGCCTGTTTACTTAGCAGGGAATGAAAGCCAGAGATCTCAGATTAGCTTAACAAGCCTCTTGATACAAAGGTTCGCGGTGTTATCACCGAGGACCGCCGGGGTCGTGGGATTGGAGCCATAGATACTGGTGACACTGGGAGGTGGGCGGGAGCACCTGCTGGGCCCCTGGTCCTCTCCCGCTCATTAGTATTGGTGTGCGGAGGCACGAGGCCCATTCAGCTCAATTACCCGCGCAGTCCCTGTTTGAGCCGCGGCCACCACGGCTTAGCGAGAGGGCAAACTGTCGGCAGCACAGATCTCACGTTGGTTCATTAAGAGAGCAGCTGCTGATATTGCCACGGATGTGCCTGAGGGGGAAGGGAATCAATTCCTACCTTATTTTGAAAAGTAATTTATTCTTTTTTCATTGGACTTGATCCGCTTAAAAAAAAAAAAAAAAATTTTGGTTGTAGATTTGCTTGCCACGACACAGACAGACAAACAGACTTTCAAATCAACTTGCAAGGAACGTGTTAAAAGGCTACTGCTAATGTTGTAGTCAAGACCTACCTGTGCAGGATTAATGTTCCACGTGACAAAGATCAGGACTCACTTGTTTTTTATTTTCCATATTGCCTCCAAAAACACTCAACTCATACCAATTAATAACTTCACAGTGACTTCTGAAGAACAACGCAAACTCACAGATAGATGCAGCAGTTTCTGCAAGAAAGACTCAAAATATTCTGAAATGCTGTGGCGAATTCCAATCAATGAGTCTTTGTCACATTTGTTTGTATTATATTACAAACGCTCCTCGCATGAATAGACTTAAAAACAGTAAATTGTTGAGGCACAGATATAAATGAGTATTGGCCACTGGACCTTTATTTATCAATCAGTCAGTCAGTCACTCAAGGTGCATCGATATTACTCAGCCAACACCCCATTGCACCCCTGACCTCTGGACTTCACTCACAACTTGCCTGGATGACCTCAAAGGCCCCGATCTGCTCGTGAAGAACTAAAGCGTCTGATGAAGAAGACGCGGCGAAGCATTAAGAGCATTAAATCAATTCGGAAACGGCCCGGCGAAGTGTGTGGAGGATGGGCTAATGCTCCAGTCTGGCTGGAAACTGGCAAGTGCCGAGCTAACGAAGTTCACAGCAGAAATCAAGTCTAATGAAATTAATGAAAAAGCAATGAGCGGCTTTTTCGTTTTTTTTTTTTTTTTTTTTTGGGGCGTCGGCCATGAAAGTCTTTGAGTCTCTGAGACAGAATATGTGGTTTATTCCAGTTTGAATCAGTGGTTTTCAAAGAGAGCGTAATTAGTCTTTTGGGTTTGAATTTCACGTCTGTCCAAAGGTGAGGCTGTTGAGTGATTGTTGCCACAGCGACAAAACAGCTTTGACTGGAGTGGCTGCTCGCTGCCGTTCATCACAGAACAATGAAGAACTCTGCGATCACCTCTGGAGAATCTTGCCCGGAGAATTTTTTACAAAACGGCTGCAAATATCAAAAGGTGCGAGCCGGCCCAAGGTGACACAACTTTGAGATGCGACTTTAATCAAGCGGCGCACGCATTCATCCAGGATTCAATGAGAGAATTTCAGATGTCGGCGCTGCTCAGAAGTCAACCCTGGCTTTCGCACGAAGCCGTCTGTTCAATCGACTGCGGTGAGGCGCCACGTATAAAGCGAAGCGACGGACTGAAGCCCTCCGTGTAGGCAGAAAGTTTGGATGAAAAGGTTCTCGGTGCGATGAGCAGCTTTTCAGTGTCCATTTGCAGCTCGGCTGGATAGAAATCAGTGCATCGCCTTTCAGCCTGATCTTTTGCCAAGGTCGTATATTCTTCCTGAGGTGACGGGAGGGGAAAAAAGCAGCCTCAGAAGTTCAGCGTATTCAACAAAGACTGTGTGTGACTAGGAATTTATTTATTTATTTATTTTTAAACAAGTTTGCTTTATCTGCCAGCTGGCGCAAGAACGCTAGTTACGAACAACTGCTTTGTGCAAACTAAAAAATACAAATTGCGAGAGTGTCTTGGGGGGGATATTGAAGTCCCCTGACAAAGTAATAGACGTTTCAGAGATAAGTGAAAGACCTTCGCCGATAACTTTCTCTCTTATTGTGATTGGCACAATAAAATGGATAACAGTCATCAGGAGTGTTATTTTTATTTTATTTTTTTTGCTTTGTTGTTGTTTTAGCTGCCCTGTACACAATTCCTGATCTGCTTTTATTGAAGCACTCCACCAACAACAAACATCAGAATCAATAGGACTTTTTATAGTGCCAAACACTTTCTGGGATTACTAAACTAAACCAGTTCTGGGAGCATGCGTGTGTGTGTGTGTGTGTGTGTGTGTGTGTGTGTGTGTGTGCGTGCGTGTGCGTGTGCGCGTGCATGCAAAAAAAGAATGGCATTGTGAGGACTGTCTCAGTGTTTCACCAAAGAAACAACTTCATTGCAACATTCAAGGTTGGATTTTCAGGGTAAGATGCGAGTGTGAGGTTGGGTAGAGGTCAACTAGGGTCAGGGCTAAGCTGTGGATTGGCTATACATACATACATACATACATACATACATACATACATACATACATACATACATATTTACATACATACTTTTTCCAGCATCACTCTGGGCTTTCCGAGTGCTGGATCCTATCCCAGCTGTCTTTGGGTGAAGGTGGGCGGGGTTACACCCTGGACAAGTGGCCAGTTTATCACAGGCTCCAGAGACAAACAACCATCCTCAGTCACGTTCTCACCTACAGACAGCTCAGACTTGCCAATTAGCCTAATGTGCTTGTCTTCAGACTGTGGGAGCCAAAAACCTTTTGGCAAAAAAGAAAGAAAGAAATTAAACCCATTAAGAAGATGGACACAAATGCAGGTGTGTGCAACAAAGAGCGTGCTCTCTGTTGTTGGCCCCAAAAAATATATACGTGCATATATTTATACATGTATGTATAAACTTTCCCACTTTTTTTTTCCCCTCCAAACCGAATCAGCAGCCAACACATCAAAATACAATTTGAATGTGATTAAAAGTCACCACAAGTCTGTACCCAGTTAATTTAATTATATTTCCAGGAATGCCATCCGCTGGCGCAGCCGTCACACGGCAGCAGGAATGATTTGTGAACTCCATCTGTAGTCTCTAATTTGAAAAATGTGCCGCGCATAATTATGCAAGGGTCAGGCTATGTTTGCACCTTAATTAATTAGTCTTTAGACACAGCTCCTCAATCCGGGAGGGACAAAAAAATAAATGCGGAGACTATAATTGCGAACTGGTAAACTGGTTCATAATGTCTTGACGAACAGCGACTTGGTCGTCAGTTTGACCTTGGAACAATCAGAAATTGGCGGGGGTTTTTTCCTGCTATTAAAATGTCAGAGTAGCATCAGGATCCAGTGTTTGCGACAGTCTGTCACATGACCTGACTGTCAATGCCTGGCAACAGACCCAGTCAGAGGGATTCTGTCTTGCTGTCTTATCCTCATGCCAGTTGAAAAAGAAGAAAGAATTCTAACTTCCTGAAATCCTTAATCGACCTAACAGAGTTTTTATTGTTAGAGTATATAGTTTTAATGACAGTCGACACTGAGTTGGAGTCTTGAGCTGTTTAATGTTCACTGTTCCTAAAAGTCTTTCTTCACTGACTGATGGATTGAATGTTGTCTTCTTCTCTTTATTGTGAACCATGAAGCAATTGATAGACTAATCATACAACAAGCTGTCAACGGCCGACTTCAACCCTCCGTACCTCTCTGTGCGCCTCCAGATCGTCCACAGAACAGCCGTGCCCAGCGCCTTAGCGGTGGACTGGATTGGAAAAAATCTCTACTGGTGCGACGCGGAAAGGAAAACGCTGGAAGTGTCCAAAGCCAACGGCCTCTATCCCACCATCCTGATTAGTTCCGGCCTGAAGAGTCCCACGGATCTGGCTCTGGACCCCCAGGCAGGGTAAGCACCGTTATTACTGAGGATCCACCGTGACGCTTTAGCTCCTCTTTCTGGAGGATTGCCTTCAAAGCTTAAATAAGAGCCCTAGTGACGGAGAAGAAGGAAGGAGGAGGCATTTTCATAACCTGTGACTCCCGACTCAGCTACGTGTTCTGGGTGGACTGCTGCGAGCCTCCCCACATCGGCCGCATCGGCATGGACGGCCGCGGGCAAACGGTCATCGTCGACACAGAGATCTATAGCCCCACCGCTCTCACCATCGATTACACCAATAAGAGGATCTACTGGGCCGACGACAACCACATCCTGCTCGCCAGCATGGACGGAACACAGAGGCGCAAAGGTGAGTCCGGGGTGTTGTTTGGGGTCGTCCTGACTGCATTGACTCACGACTGAATGCTGAAAATGGAAAGGCTTTGGTTTCGATCTAAAACTCTCTCGGACCAATTGCTTTTTCCTTTCTTTTCTCTGTCGTCCGAGATTTATCTTGCGCAGTGGGAAAACGGGTGCTGTATGTGTGACTGCTTGATGGGTAGCTGTGCATAAAAGCTTTATGATCAAACAGTGTTGGTAATAGATGACGCAAGTTTACCATTTGGGAAGCACAGATACCTTCCATTGAATACATTTTCCTATGTTGCTCCTTGCAGTCTGATTATCAATCAAGTATATCAATACACTGTTAATAATAATTGTTTTCAGACCCAGTTGATCCTATTAAAATTCATCAGTAATTACTTCAGACCAGGTGCAGCGGTGACATGGTGTGGTGTGTCCCAATTTCGCAGGTGAAATGACTTCACGCATATCATTTGTTCTGCGCTATAAAAGAGTCGTGGTCACATATCATGGAGCCCTTAACTGGCTTTGCCACAATAGCACATTATTGCCTGCTAAATGGTAAATTGACTGCACTTATATAGCGCTTTTCAGCGCCTTCATGGCGCCCCAAAGCGCTGTACAAAGCCTCTCATTCACCCACGCACTTCCACACCAATGGGCTGCCATCAAGGCGCTGCCAGCACCCATTGGGAGCGAATTAGGGTTCAGAGTCTGGCCCAAGGTCTCCTCGACATGGATCTGAACTGCCGACCCTTGCATGACCCGCTATACCAACTGAGCCACAGCCGCCTCAAGGTGTCAACGTAATCGAATGTGATTGATAAAGTGACTCTGGAGTCTGTTGAGTTGCTTTGGAAAATTCAATCTTAGAGAATGTAGAGCGGTGTGTTCCTGGTGAGTAGTTGCTTGGAGTTGGAACTCTGAGCTCTTGCTGACAAATTCGCTGTGGGGAAAGACTCCCATTCCCGCCGCCAGTCAGCCGACAGGGTAGAACCCGGCCGCCTCGCTGTCTGACCTGTTTATGTTGCGGCGCTTGTTCCGACAATTTGTCAGGAAACTTTGCGCAGCCCGTGCCAAGCAATTAGCGGCGCCGGGCCGGCGCGCTAGATTAAATAAAAGATAATGACATTAAAAGCTGTCCACGGCTGTTTGTCCCTCCCCCTAGTGTCCTACGATCACATTCACGGGGTAATGGCCCTGACTTTGTTCGAGGACTTTGTCTACTGGACCGACGGCAAGTCCAAGTCGCTGCGGCGTGCCCACAAGACCACCGGCGCCCAGGGGGTGGAGCTGCTCAACTCCTGGCAGGCCATCAAGTCCATCAAGGTCTACCACTCCCTGCGCCAACCCGAAGGTACGCCGCCCATCTGCCCCTTCCGTCCTGATCCTCGTCGAGCTCCGCAGGGGGACCGCGATGGTTGACGCTGCGTCCCTCTGGCCTCTCTGTGCAGTTCCCAAACACCAGTGTCAGATTGCAAACGGAGGCTGCAGCCACCTGTGTCTGCTGTCGCCCGGCGGAGGACACAAGTGTGCCTGTCCTACCAATTTCTACCTGGCAGCCGACAACAAGACGTGCCTCTCCAACTGCACCTCCAGTCAGGTCAGCCTTCACTTCTTAACCTCAGTCCTTCTCACTTCACTTTGACCTTGTTTTGTTTTTTTCCCCCTGAAGGCTAACAGCTTTGCTCTCTGCTGTTTTTCCTCTCGGCGATGCCGTTGTTTGCTCTCTCGCATGACAGCGACAAGGTCGTAGGTTCTGGTTCCCAATCTGGTCTTGTTATTTTAAAGTTTTTCTCCAGGTACTTTGGAAAAGTACATGCATATCAAGTTATTTCAAAGGTCTGGTGTGGCTCGATTTATGATTTTTGTATTGGTAAAAGCTTAACATACTTCCCAATAATACATTACTGCCTGACAGTGCCCTAAATATGAAACTCGCTGTCAGTTGGGCTACCTTAAATATCGGGCTTCCTTAAAAAAATGTACACACTGGACCTTTAAAACTCTGCAGCCCTGCGATAAACTGGCCATTTTTCCAGGATGAACCCCCCCACTTGCCTCTTAAGAGGGCGGGGACCCAGGATGAGATGCAGGATCAACCATCAGTGATGCGAAATGGCCGTAATTAAATGAAACTCTCGCTTGGCTTTAGAGTCTGAGAGGTGAAATTGCTCAAGCTGAAGTCAAATCATCAGTTGTTGTGTTTTTTTGTATTCTCCGGCACCAACAGTTCCGCTGCGGCACCGATGAGTGTATCCCCTTCTGGTGGAAGTGCGACACGGTGGATGACTGCGGCGATGGATCCGATGAGCCCGCTGACTGCCGTGAGTGCCGAGTCGCTCCTCTTAAAATTCAAAACACTCAAGAAAGTCCTCTACATTTTTTTCTTATCATTATTATATGTTTTTGAAAGCTGAGCTTTTGATGGCTCTTTTGATTGAACTGGAGCTGTGGGGAATCTTGGTTCTGATGTTTGCCATCTGCTGTGGGTGTGTGTGTGTGTGTGTGTGTGTGTATTTTGCTGTTTTGCTGTTTTGCTGTTTTGCTTCTAATGAAACATGTTTCCACCTCAATTCGCACACCATTCTGCACAGACAGTAGCACACACTCTGTATTTGAACTTTCAAATCACACAGTCTGAGATGTACCGCTGATTCCCTCTCAAAACAGCCGAATTCAAATGTCAGCCTGGACGCTTTCAGTGCGGCACCGGCCTTTGTGCGCTGCCGCCTTTCATCTGCGACGGAGAAAACGACTGTGGCGACAACTCGGACGAGGCCAATTGTGGTGAGGACAGATAAATGTTGCCGTGTTGATAATCCACGGCTCTTTATTTTTCATTTGTCAGTTTGTCTTTTTTTCCCCTCCCCAACAGATTTGCATAATCAGTCCAGCTTTGTCCAGTTTCCTCGTTTGTTTTGTTTGTTTTGTATGTCGGTGGCACACAAACAAATGGTCAGTAAACTAATTAGTCTGTCTGAATTCGACGGAAGATTACTCAAGGGCTTTTAATTATTAATTGCTTGTTGTATGTTACACTGTGGAAAAAGAAGAAAAGAGCCATATGCCTTTGTGAATGAAGTTTATGAATCTAATTAAAAATAAATCTTTTGGTTTTGTGTGTTTGGCAGAAAAACAAACACAAAAACTGTCCTCCTGAAAACATGTTCATCAGGCAAACATGTTTGCAACGTTGGGGGGAAAGAAAAGTAAACCTAAACAATCAATTCACGGGAAAAAAAAATCCTATACAGTCATGTGAATATTAAATAAAGCAAAGACTTTTGAATGTTGCAGATGAGCTGTTTTTTCTGCCCAAATTCTGCTCATCTGGTAAACAGAATGCAAGGCAAACTCTTTGCATGCAGATGCACCCGGCGCTGCAGTAGCAGCACATCTGCTGCCAGTCGATGAAAACATTGTGCGAAATGTCACAGACGTGCGCACCACACTGTGTGCCGCTGTCGCTTCGTGTTCTTGAGATTTGCAACCGTTTGCGCATCACACTGACGCGACGGCATCAGTGCGATGTATGTGCGTCGAGAAACAAAGTTACGCTTTTTTTGTAGTGGCCACTTGAGGTACTGCAGCCAAAAACCCAAAGACGTATATTTGTACGTCATAGGCTCGGAGAATCTTCAGAAAAGACTTTAGTCCCAGCGTGATGTCACACTACATCAAGTCAGGTGATGTGTCTCGGCTCGTGCCGATTGGACGATGCGTCCTGATGCATCGTTACAGATGCATCGTGGGAATGACACAACTGTGCATATTGGATTCTGGGGCCCTAAAGCTGCGTTTGCAGCAAACATGGCGCCAGTCTCACCTATATAACATGAGAGGATGAGGACGAGCTGCGTAACGTCAACTTGCATATTTACCCTCCTGTCCATAAAGTGGTTCACTGTTCACTTTAAATTGCGTTAAAAAGGGACATTAGCTGCCATGGTGTAAAGTGCGCCGCTCTCCTCAGAGCCTCGACAGATGTGATGTTCGTGCCGCCTCGCACTCAAGTCTCCCTCGATGAGCTCGTCCCCTCGCTGTGAATGTACAACACGGGCGTTTTAATACGCGGCGGCCCTCCGTTTAAAACTCCCGCATCTGAGGCGCCGACTGTTGATAAGAGTGGGGGGAGCTTAAAACGTTCCTCTATGGCGAGAGGCTATTATTTTTAATCTAGCAGGCTTTGGATGTTTGTTTGCGCTGTCAAGCTCTCGCTGGCGGCTTTCAAGGGCCTTTTTATAGTTACGGCCAAATGCTTATTATCGTTGAATGAAGCCTGACGCTTTCATTCCGTATTTAGCCATGATTCTAATTATTATTTTTTTCTCTTTTTCCCACTTGTCTTATTTAGATCTTGGAGATCCATTAGAAACAAAAGTTTATTTTCAGCGTTAGGACCTTTTTAATTGTCGCGATTATTGGACTGAAAACAACAACAACAACAACTAAACTTCCTGGTTTCTTTCTTTCTTCCAGAGACGTACATCTGCCTGTCTGGACAGTTCAAGTGCACGAGGAAGCAGAAGTGCATCCCGCTCAACCTGCGCTGCAACGGCCAGGACGACTGCGGAGACGGAGAGGATGAGACCGACTGCCGTAAGCCCCGCCCACCCAGAATTCCCCCGACTTTAAAAAGCAAGAGCCGTGATCGGAGTCGTCTCGTCCATAAAAGTTTGAGAAGCCGACCCAGAAGTCGCCCCTCTCGCCCTGCGCTCGACCCGGCTGCTCTGCGCTGCACGCCGCTCGCCAGAGATTCCGAGAGACAAACCGTTTTTCACCGCCCATTTTATTTTTTCCTTCCTGCGGGCAGGGATTAGATATCGACTCCGACCCGGAGGATGAGAGCAAAGACTTTTCCCCCTCTGCTGTGATGTAACCCATCAGAATATCACAACCCCAGCCCGCTTCTTTCACGCCGCCTCATTTGTCTTGCGTGTGATTGCGAGAGAGAGGTTGAGACGGAGAGTGAAAGGAAGAAAGGGAAGGATAAAAAAAACAGGGTTAATTTAAGAGAAGCTAATTCCTCCTTCTCCTCCTCCTCGCACTTCACAGTGATTGCGATGCCGTTTTGAATGTGCTTTTGTAACGAGCGCCGCATCACAGGAATTAAAACACAGCTTGAAGAGAAGTGGAGCTTTTTTTTTCCGAGAGCGGCGAGCGTTGTCTGTGTAAAACGTACAGCTGTGCACTCGCAGCTCGCAGCTGACGCGACCGCCTCCCCTCCATGCAGGATTTCTCATTTCCGCTTTGATTGCCGACAGGCAACGAAAGACGCGCATTGTCAGAAAGCGCAAGTTTAAAAAAGCTTTTGCCCATCCATCCATATTCCATTCCCGCTTCTTCCTGAGCTCAGGGTCATGGGGTGAAGGCAGCGTGACACCCTGAACAAGTGGCCAGTTCATCACAGAGCCACATAGAGACAAACACCTCACATGCCTGTTTTTGGAGTGTGGGAGGAAGCTGGAGAACCCGGAGAGAGGCCATGCAGACACAGGGAGAACATGCAAACTCCACACAGGAAGGTCCCCAGTTTCTGCAGTCGAACCTAGAACGACCTTGGTGTGAGGCGGCAACGCCACCGAGTGGCCCCCAAATTATTCACAAAATTTTGCAAAATACAGAAAATATGGTTATATTATCAGCGACCGCATTCACACTTTCTTTGTCCATCTGTGCATCACAGCCGAGAGCACCTGCTCGCCAGACCAGTTCCAGTGCAAGGCCTCCATGCACTGCATCTCCAAGCTGTGGGTCTGCGACGAGGACCCCGACTGTGCCGACGGCTCAGACGAGGCTAATTGCGGTGAGTTGCGGGGAAAAATCCACTTAAGCATAACTCGCGTCTCCTCCACCTATTCCTCAGTGGAATGCGGGGAAGAATCTGATTTAATCTGAATTAATTTTACACATGACTTCACTGTGCTATGACTCAGACCTCCTCCTCCTCGTTCTCAACGGCTGCCTGCCTGCGTCTCGGGGGAGGGGCAGCCGTGAAGGACAGCTGTTCCCTCCGTCAATAAGAGCTCAGCGTTATGATCACTTTTTTTATGCCCGGCGATATTAGTCAGCTGCCGGAAAGAATAAAAAAAACGGAGGAATGAATTTTACGCCTGCTTCTCTAAACTTCCTTCTATTTTTTTTTTTTTCTTTCCTCTGGAGCCAAAGCGTTTGAGCAGCACTGGCAAGGATTATTATGAATGAAACCAACTTGTAAAGGAGCCGTGGTAGCCTTTCATCAAGTCGGCGCCAGCAGATAATAAAGCTTCATACAAAAAAAAATGTTTAGCAGAAGAAAAAAAAATTCAAAAGGAATCTAAATGCAACCCGTTTTCATCCCAGAAGGCCTTTTTGGCCACCTGCCGTAAAGTGAAGTGGAGCCATGAAGTGATCATCGACTCGCCCATGTGGTGTGTTTATTATCACCTGCCAATCAGAGGCCATTAGTGAGGCGTTGCTGTATTTTTGTTTCGCAAAACTCAACTTTTATGTGCCGCCGCTGCCGGTCACCGCCCGCTGCTGCCGTGCAGATAATTTATCAGAGGTGAAGGTGAAGGTGAAGGAAGGTGCTGCTGGGTCGTTTTCCACTGACCTCGGTGTGCAACTTGCAAAAAAGCAAAATATCGGAGCAATTTGCACCGTATCGGAGCTGCGATGTCGACATTTTCCAACTTGTGCTTCCCTCAAGTTCAGCGCAAAACATTCCAGGACCCCCAATGAATGACGTCTTGGTGAGAAGATCACACAGAGTTCGTAGCTCCGCAGCACCGTCACTTTGTTTACTGTCAGCAGCACCAGGAGCAGGAGGAGAAGCTGATCAGGTTTTCCAGAATCATCAGTTCATCAGTTTTCTTCCTCATTTTTCCTCTTTTTGAGCGCGATGTTAGGGTTAGTCGCCGCTGTCTGGCAGCTATTTTACCTTCACTTTGAATGATCTCACAGAGACAAAGGAACTTTAGCTTGTTCGTGGCGTAATGAGCTCCGAATTGTCAAGGAAATGCTGCCTTTTATAATATATATATATATATATATATATATATACCCCCACCCGCCACCGCGCCCTGTCTCTCTCTCTTTCTGCGTGGCTACTTTTGTCTGGTGTAAGTGACTGAGCTGCCTCCTAATGAATTGCTGCCTCGCCTGTTCCGCCGCTGCGCTTGCATGCCCAGCTCGGCTCCCCGACTCTCTCTCCTCCCCACTGTCATGTGGGAAAGAGATCCAGCCCCCCCCACTGCCGCCGCCGCCACCAGTAGCGCTCCTGCCTCGGCCATTATTTCCTCGCCGATGCCGCCGCTAAAGGGAAACTTTTCCTTGAAGGAGCCTCTCAGTCTGCCTTTGTAAAACGCCATCGGAGGGTAAACACTGGCTGCGGCACTTAGCCGAGTTTGCTGTCCTTTAAGAAACCCACCCTTTTAAGTTCTATTTTAATTGTAAGCACGCAAAAAAAAACAGCACGAAAGAAAACCCTTCCAACCTGCACTCACTCGCTCTTCAGACAGAAGCAGCAAATATCAGAAGTGGAATGGGAGCCTTCAGCGGAATTCATTACTGTGTGTCTGCCTGACATTTGCCAGCCGGAATACAAACCTTCGGAATTCTTCAGTCTTACTGTTATTATCAGCCTTGACATTTTAAGGAGGGAGTCTTGACCCGGCATCTTAGACAACAGTCGCTGCTTTTTACTGCAGCACTGTGTGTGTGTGTGTGTGTGTGTGTGTGTGTGTGTGTGTGTGTGTGTGTGTGTGAGGTTGCAGGATGCAACAGCGTGTCGCACTGACCCGGCACGGTTTAAGGTCATTTCTGTTGTTATAATAATCCACATATTTCTCCAGATTCTTTCTTGTTGTTGTTGTTGATGGTAAAATGTTTAGTTTCCACTTCCTGCCTGCCGTCTTTACTATCAGGTGTATATGGATCGTATCGTTAGTTTATTTTTTATTGTATTCTCTTATATTTTTAAACTGACCTCATCGTAATAAGCCAACAACTGAAGTTGTTGCAGTCAGTTAAGTCAATTATGTGACTTTGCAAGTCATGTTAATGTTGATCACTCATTGTCCCACTGGGTCTTACCTCTTATTTATTTTTTAATTTTGTTTATTCTTTTTTTTTTTACCAAGGTGGAAAATCTCAGTATGGTCACCTCCACGGTGGTCCTACTCCTTGTATAATTCTAAATATAAATTCCTCATCATTATTATAATGATTAGTGTTTAATTTTCCTCTGTAAGTGCTGTTTGAACCACTTTCATAGTATTTATTAATGGTATTGAATTAATGATAAAATAGCTGTAGTGATGATGATAATTATATCATTGTCAGTGTTAATCGGTTAGTATAAGACTAATTAGAATTTTAAACGGCGTCGACGAGAAGTCGAGAACTGCCGCGAAACTTTTGTTCTCGTCACAGCGTAGAATTTTCTTGTCTTTTCTCGGCTCTGTTTTTTTTCACGGAAAAGTTCAGCCTCGCCACAAAACTTTTTGAGGACGCCTTTTTGAGGAAGATTGGTAGCGCAGCCAGGTATTTCATCTGATGGTGCGTTGGCCTCCAGAGTGCGCGCGGCGTTTTGAACTCGGAGTCAGAGTTGCTCGGGGAAACCCCGAGGAAACGCTGATTACGCGTGGAAAAGTCTGATAGCTCTACCTTCCCTATTAATATTCATGCCCTCTGAAGCCATTTTCATCTCGCTGTTTGCTTGTTTGCTCCTGATGAAAAAAGATGAAAAGACCTGCGGACCTCATGAATTCCGCTGCGAGAATAACAACTGCATTCCGGACCACTGGAGGTGTGACAGCCAGAACGACTGCGGAGACAACTCCGACGAGAAGAACTGCAGTGAGTACGGCGAAGTCTCTCGCTTCTTGTCAGCTCCGTTTGTTCCTTTATATCCGCCGCTGATGTTGCACAGGCAGACTTAGACAGAGCAGAAATTGGACACCTGAGTGTCTCCACACCTCTCTGCCGCCTCTTTTTTTTTCTGTTTCTCACGAGCACACGCATGCACTCCTCTTGTCTCAGTGTGCACAGCCTCTCCACTCTCCTGACGGAATACTCTCTTCCTGCCTGCACGGCCGCCTTTCAATAAGAGGCCAGCGTTCATTTCTCTTTTATGATAAAAAAAAAAAAGCATTTTTCACATCAAAGAAAGCTATTATGCTCTTTTTTTACTATATGCCCCTGAAGCCTATTTAACACACTTCTAAAATGCCAGTGTAAGCAGGGATATTCCTGTGGTTAAGGTGAGGATAAGAGTCTGTAAAAATGCATTTTGTCTGCGTTGTTTGCTCTTCATTCAAAGGAAATCTACACGTGTGCAAACTAAATTGTTTGCTGGTTGGAATATATGAATGTGTGCACGCCTTGCCTGGCTTTTTTTTTTATTATTATTATTTTGCTGAGCATGCATCATTTATGTGCATTATTAGGTTCTTATTCTCCACCCCCATTAATGTCACTTAAAATGCAAATAAAAGCCAGTCGGGTGGTGAAGAGGGAAGAATTAAGCTGGGTGTGTGTGTGTGTAGGGGTCTTGAGGGGGGGGCACCAGCAAACAGCGGTGATGCTGCAAATCAGATTTTGCTGCATTGCCTGCTGGGAGCCTCCGTAGCAGCGCAACTCAGTCTAACAGTCTGTGGTAACAAGAGGAGGGCCCAGACACTGGATCTAATGGAGCTGTTTAGCTGCGCCCTAATATTATCCTCGGGGACACACTCTCACTAAGTGGCAGAGAGAAGATTTTTTTTCTCTTTGCACACGGCCCCTTATTGGGAACGCCGCAATGAATGTATTTACATCTTGATCAGCTTCGCCGATTTCTTGCATTTTTATTTATTTATTTTATTTTACAGCGAGACGACTTTCAATTAGCCGACGCCGCGGCTCCGCCAAAGCATTAGCATGTGTTTTTCGATTCACCAAAAGCTTAATGTTTGCAAAGGCGGCCGGGGCGATGGGATTTTTGAGTCTGAACTCTGGCAGATGGCTGTGGGGAAAAAGCTTCAATATGAATCCCCCCCCCCCACCTCCGCACTCTCCAGCCACTGCGGGACCAATCAGCGTCATTTCAAGAGAAAGAGCTGATAACTGCTGCCAGGGTTTAGTTGTGTGGCACACATCGGGAGGCCAGTGAAGGCTTGTAAAGCACAGACAGCCTGACAACCCGACAATATTTTCCTGTGAAAATAATGCGAACAAAGATCAACAGTTTTCCGTCAACATGCAGAACTGAACGCAGGAGTGCTCAAGCCAACAAGGCCGAGGTGCAACGTGAACCTAATGGGGAAAACGTTCCATGTGGTGTGCGTCTAATTACAGGCGTGTACGTTTGTCTGGGACGCTGCTTCAGAATCTTCTTGTTTCATGTTTCGTCAACCTCAGAGCCGGTCACCTGCAACCACAAGGACTTTGCCTGCGCCAACGGAGACTGCATCTCCTCTCGGTTCCGCTGTGACGGAGATTACGACTGCCTGGACAACTCAGATGAGGCTAGTATGAGTTGTGTGTGTGTGTGTGTGTGTGCGCATGCGTGCGTGCATGTGTGTTTTAATTCCATGAGAGCCAGAGCCAAAGTCGAGGACATTTTTGCATATTGATGATTTCAGTTATAAATCATGCACATCAGTTTTCCATCGGTGTATTATCATCCTGGTGAAAACAGCAGACACGGATGTGATAAATGAATCCAAATTACGGTGTGTACAGCATGTTCTTCAGCGGTGAGAGTAATTTGGTGTCCATCAGCTGGGCACATTTTACGTGCACTCTGAGTTGGAAAAGAGAAATTAAAGTGTATCGCAAAAGATATAAAAAGATTTTAAAAAAGTGGGAATGTGCTGGGCAGAAAATCTCCCTGTGATGAGTACATTAGATGTACGTTAGTGCATGAAATTCATTCACGTTTATTTTCTCGTGGAAGCGCTAATCCCCCTCAAAGCCATTACGCAAAAAAAAAAAAGAAGCATTTTTTGTTTCGAATATGTTTGAATCTATTAATATGTTAAGCTTTGAATTACTAATGGAATTTGATATGTAGTAAATTAGCTGTGTCGTTATCCGCTGCCGTATGCCTTTTTTTTTTTGCAAAATTTGTCAAGAAAAAAAAAGCAGCCCACTCATGATAAAGAGACTGTTAAACTCCAAAAAGAAAGCTCAATATTACTTCCTTACTTTTCATACAGTATTTTCCTCAGTATATAAATAGTTTATCCAACTTCAAAGTGGTGCAACTTTCATCAACCCTTGTGTTATGTAGCAAACAGTGCAATCAACTCCTGATACCAACAGATTACAGTGAAGACAGAAGAAGTGAAGACTTGGTCCCGGGGGAGCTTCTCACGTTTTTTTTCGTTTTGGTTTTTTTTTTCCTTAGCTGAGATTTTTTCTCTTATGCGCTGATTTTTGATTTTTGTTTTCTCGCTGCGCTGGTTTGCAGAGAGGCTGTGAGGAGCGCTGCGCCGACGACCAGTTCCAGTGCCACAACAACCTGTGCATCTCGCTCAAGTGGCTGTGCGACGGCCAGGAGGACTGCAAGATGGGCGAAGATGAGAGGAACTGCCAGGAGACAGGTGCCCACAACACAAATCCACAGCTTTTGGGTTTTTTTCATTTTTGGAACCAGAATAATGTGACATGCCTTCCGATTGGCGCGTCCTGCCCGCTCACTGGAGAAGAATAGATTGCCGCCTTTTGAGATTCTCGTCCGCTGAAGGATGATTTCATGATCAACAGCCTCGAGGGGGAAAAAAAAATGTCAACAGACGGCGGCGTGCAGCCGTTTGTAGGGTCCTGTTCATTCTGCACATCACTGAGAGGGGAACAAAAAGCCGACGGAGACGAGATAATGAAGCGTCGTGACTGGCTGCTGCCGCTTACTGCACGCAGTAGTAAAATATGCAAAAATTCACTTTACCAACAGTAATTATCTTCGCCTTTAACCCGTCAGTCAACTCCACAGAAGTGAAAGTGTGTTCATAATACGCACCGCTCTGGCAAACAGCCCTTGGTGATGTCACAAAGGGCACTGATAGAGGTATCAGTGATACGCCCAGTGAGACAGTGAGACAGCCTTGAGGCCTCGGCGTCAGCAGTAACACATTGACATCTCCCCAGTAGGAGAAGAAGCCCGTCCCCTATTCTGCCCGGCAACAGGCCAACAACGTCCCGGGCCAATACAATCACCTGTTTCGAGTTAACTTTGGTACAGTTATTAGACGGTGGTGTGGGCGAGAGCTGCTTTCTCATTGGCTGGCAGCTGCACTCTCAAATGCACAGAGGACACACACACACACACACACACACACACACATACACACACAAACAGTCAGCTTAAGTTTAATTACCCATTGAGAATCCAGCCGCTACCCAACCAGCTGCGAGCGCTGCTCACACCTGCACGTCCTGTCTTCAGACGGTCGGAACGTCGGAACGCACACCTGCCGCTTGATTATCCCTCTCTCACTTCTGTGAAGGGAGGAAAAATAAATAAATGCACAAATGACTGAACATCCGGGAGACGAGGACGTTGCTTAATTAAGATGCAGCTCGGCTCGTGTGGTCGCCCCTTGTTGTGAGCCAGGTGAGATAGGGCTGTCTGAGAGGTTAAAGGTCATCTTGGCACTGACCTCAGGGGTTACAGCTACAACAGTGAACTATTTTACTTGTATTTTCCACTCATTTGCTTTGACAGTTTTTCATGCGACGTTTCCTTCATTCACTGGCTGCCAGTTACAGCACAGAACTGAATCTGTGTTTTCAGGAGGAGGAAGAAACTCATGGACGTGTTGAAAATGAACCTTACTAATATTCCAGTAGTTGATGAGGACAACAAGTAATCCCCTTTCTTCAATATAAATTAAATTATATATTTATTTATAATATTTAGTTGGATTTATTAATAATTGGGGTTAATTGGGGAAATGAGAAGATAAGATGACTTGCTCAGTCCATCAACCACTTTTGGAATTTTATCTTCCTGGACATTTTCACTCGCTTGTGGAACAAAAAGGCTGCAGTGAGTGCTGCGCTGCTGTCCGACCTCCATCCGAGGACCGTTGACTCACTCGTTCTTTACCTCCCCTGCAGTCGTGCCGACGTGTTCCGTCAACGAGTACGTGTGCGCCAGCGGAGGGTGTGTGTCAGCCAGCCTGAGGTGCGACGGACACGACAACTGCCTGGACGGCTCTGACGAGGTCAGTTGCTGCTGCTGCTGCTGCTGTTGCTGCTGTTGCTGTTGCTGCTGCTGCTGCTGCTGTTGCTGCAGCTTACTGTTGCTGCGGCTGCGGCCTCAGAGCTCAGGTGGGATTTGAAGAAACCTCTTCAAAGATTCTGAGGGGGCGGGGCTTGTGGTTGTCGTCGTCCCCTGACAGATCGGCTGCGTGAAGGAGTGCCGGGAGGACGAGTTCCTGTGTCTGAACCGAGCGCACTGCATCCCGCGGCGCTGGCGCTGCGACGACGTCCTGGACTGCATGGACCACAGCGACGAGGAGAACTGCGGCCAAGGTCCGGGGCCTCCTGTCCAAGCCCCAAAAAACAACCAGAGTGCAGTTTATGAGTCCCAGAGAAGTGTTTTTTTTTGCAAACTCATCTCTCTTCTGCCGTCACCTTTCAGGCTCCTTCTTCTGCCGAGCCGACGAGTTCATCTGCAACAACACGCTGTGCAAGCTGCACACGTGGGTCTGCGACGGCAAGGACGACTGTGGGGACAACTCCGACGAAGACGCCGACATGTGCGGTGGGTTGACGTTGTCACTCACCGGCTTTTTTTGTTTGTTTGTGTTTTTTGTCTTCTGAAGGCGGCTGATGGATATTTTATAACCCACGCACGCACTCACACTTTACACTGAGCGGGAATATTTTATGTTCTTTTTCTTTCTTAGAATTTCTTACAAAGTTTTGTTCTTTTTCTCCTTCTGTTGTTTTTGTTCGTTCTCTGAAAGACATATCCATCATGGTTTTTTTTTTTTTTTTGTCCTTTTTTGTGTGCAGCAAAACATCCCTGTCCTCCTACAAGGCCATTCCGCTGCAGAAATGATCACGTTTGTCTTCGCTCAGACCAAGTCTGCAATAAAGTGGATGACTGCGGTGACAAGTCGGACGAGGAGGAGTGCGGTGAGCGCGGCGTGCACCGTTATTACCTATACAGCCGTCAAAAAGTGCCAAAATAAAGTTTCACAGTGTTCTCTGCATCTTTCTGGAGGTTTTTTTTTCTTAGAAGTTACACCACCTTGCAAGACAGAGAAAATAAATGTTGAATCGAGAGCTTTTTTTTTTTTTTTAAAGAAAAAAGATAAGAAAAGAAAATATTTTCCAACCAACAGAGGGTTGCAAAGTTTTTATGCATCTTAATTAATGTGCAACGTGCACTTTCCTTCCCACTAGCTTAAAAAAGAATGTGTGCGCTCTCCAGGGTCAGTGCATTATACAGCAGCTCTGTCATCACAAAGTAAGACCGCTGCGCTGGAATTCTCACTTTTCATGCAGTTGTGCAGCAGATGGGGAGTCTTATTTATTTACAGGACCGGAGCCACTGTGCGTTTTGCTGCAGCTCTGGATTTTTGGTCTGGTGCGGCGTGTAGACGCAAATATAGACATAATCATCGCAACGATGCCATAAATGAGCCTGAATGCCAAAACAGCGCAATCCAAACGAATGAGGGCGATAATCCCTCCGAAAATGTATTCATCACATTTGCTGTCTTCTCTCATTTGCATGTCTCCCATTTATTAATGAGCCTATTAGTTATTTAGTCCCCTGTTATTTCTCCTATGCACTGTATAGATTATCCCCCCCCCACACTCATGATCCACACTCATTAAATAAATAAGGGGGGCTTTCATTCAAATGTGTGTGTGGTCAGCATCCCGGCCATTAGTGAAATGACGAGCCAGCGCACGAACTGACTCAGACCGCGCGACGGTCGAGGGCTGGAGCTGCAGCTCCTCCGGTCACATCACTTCATCATCAAAGCCTGTTGCGTCGCAAAATAATGCCAAGCAAAATACTGTCAGTTGTCTTTTTATTTATTTATTTATTTAAAAAAAAAAAAGACACTGGAGAATTTATACGCAGATTTGATTTGTGGTACCTAGCTGAGAATGCTAATGTGTCAGCCACCATGAACAGCCCCGCCCTAACCCCGTCACCGTGCCTGACCAGCAGGGTGCGCCGTGTCAGTGGCTTGTTTAAAGGTAGAAAATCTTTGTATTGTTCCTTTAAATCGTGTTTCATTCCGCTTCCATCCTCCACTGCGCCCGTGGCCCCAGAAACCCAGTCGGTGTTCTGTTCGGCGCTTTGAGAAGAAATAAATAAATGAGTGAAATTGCCGCCTGGGTTTAATCCAATTGTAAGCTTGTGCGGTGAGTTAAATGTTTGCCACTAAACGGCCCTTTTATTTTCTCTGACAAGCCCAAAGGCAGCAGCGTCTGAATAAATCTGCTGGAGCGGACGGAGCAAATCAGCGCTCGTCCTCATCTTTCACTCTCTCATCCGTTTTGTCCCGCATTTATCTTTTCCCTCCAATTCCGCCGCTGTGTCCATCCATCTCCCAGCTCACTCCACCCCCCACCCCCCACCCCCACCCCCACCTCTCTCTCACTCTCCTCCCAACGTTCTTCCCTCGGCCCTTCCCTTCAATCCCCTCCCGCCCCCCCACCCCCCACGTTGCGCCACTTACCCACTTCTGATCTTGACCTTCCTCGGTTCCCTTTACCGTCCTTCCCTCCGTTCATCTGTCTGCCCGTCAGCGTGCTAAATAAATTGAGCAGAAATGTACAAGTTGCTTTGTTATTCCCAGGTAATTAGCGCGCTGTCGACCCTCCGTGATACTTGAGCATCCTGTCCTCGGTTATAGAGGGAAAGTGCAATTTAGTTCAGCGTGAAGACATTTTTCTATTCCACCTCCGGAATATGAAAATAATCTACCAATCCATCTTATGTATCCACTCTGTCCTGCACTCAGGGTTGAGGGGTATGAAAATAATAACACATTTAAAAAATAAAGGACAAGCATTAGCCACTCCCTAGATTCAAGCATGTTGTTATTAATATCGACTGTCCATGATTGTTAATACATTCAGATTGCTTTGGCGCTGTCATTGACCCTCTAACCGATGCCTAACCCTGACCCCTGACCCCTGACCCGCAGAGGTGGTGGCTGGGAGACCTCGGCCCTGCGGGAAGACGGAGTTCACCTGCAGCAACCAGCGCTGCGTCCCGGTGCAGCTGCAGTGCGACCTCTTCAGCGACTGCGGCGACGGCGGCTCGGACGAGCAGGACTGCAAAGCCTGTGAGTGTGTGTGTGAGTGTGTGTGAGTGTGTGTGAGTGTGTGTGAGTGTGTGGGAGTGTGTGGGAGTGGGACATCAAAAGAGCGACTGGAAGGAGACGGGCGGGGCCTCTCCTCGTTTGGTGTTTTGATATTTATGGTAATAGGTGCGTTGCATGTTGTTGTCCTGAATGAAAGAGACGGCGAGACGACGCCCTCCTGGCTTTTTTGCACATCAAAAAGAGAAAAATCACGGCAGGTGTCTGGGCGACCGTCTCCTAACTCTCCTTCCTGCCTGATGTTTGTTAGTTTCCAGCGGCGATGTGTGCGGCAAGAAAACCAACCCGTGCGGCGAGGACGCCGTTTGCAACCAGACCAATGTCAACGCCGTCTGCCAGTGCAAGTCTGGATTCAAGAGGAACCAAAAGACGGGCCAGTGTGAAGGTGAATTATGTCTCATTATTACTTTTTTTTTTTTTTTCATCTGCTCCCTTGTTCTGCCGGTCCGTCGTAATAACATTTCCACGTTCTGTCACTGGCCGAGGTAATTAGCCGTTTCTGTTCACTGGATCAATGAGGCTTTAGTCGCTAATACTGTCAGGTGTCACATGAAAAGGAAAATCCAGAGGGTTTAATTATAAGGAGACGCTCATTAAGTAACACCGAGACGTTGAATACAAATGTGGGCCAACGAAAATACATTTAAAATAAAAAAAAACATCCACATGGACTCAAAAGAAACGTGTTTACCTCGGTTGTGTCAGGCCACGTCAAAACACGTCGTGCTGAGCTCTCTGGTGCCGGACTGGCAGCCCTTCTCATTCCACCAGGAGCCGTCTGACAGGACATTTGAACGGCAGCTCCTGCTGCTGTTGCGCTCATATATGAAATATATCATTAGCTGCGCGGCTGCGGCGCTAGCGCTAATGACGCCACTGGAGTCATGAAGTAAACTAGTCATAACGCTCTCAGTGCACGCCCGAAAACATGAACACGTTTGCTGTCTACAAGTTGCAGTTGGCGTCACCTCCTCCTTTCTGAAGTGTCTCCCCCGACTCTGATATTTGGCCGCTTTTCACTCTGAGTAGCAGGTCCTCAAAACCGGAAACGATTGCCTTCCTGTCGTTTTCCTATCCAACGTTTTTTTTTTTTTTTTAATTGCCGTCAAGTCAGCGGCACCACTTTAACTACGGAGAAGTGGAAGGAGGCTCGCAGCGCATTTTATTGCCAGCCATGCGGCTCTCACTCTCATTTACACACTCCTGGCCTTAACTTGACTGTTACACTGCAAGATGTGCTTTTATTCTTCATGACTCATCAGGCGCAAAGTAACTCAGCAACGACAGAGCTTTTTAATTTCAGCAGAGAACCTGCATCTCAGTAAAACTTTTTATTCTTTCTTTTTCCAGAGATTAATGAATGTCTTGAGTTTGACACCTGTCCTCATTACTGCACCAACACCAAAGGATCTTTTAAGTGCACCTGCGACCGCAATTACAAGGAGATCAGCGGGAGCTGCGTCGCCAAAGGTGGGAGCCCAGAGTTTTCCCTTCACCCCTCCCTCAGTGCCGTCCAGCTCAGCAACAATGACCAAAGTTCCTGAAGGCATCGTGTGACGTTTGCTTGTCATCTACCCTGTTGTTTGTAAGGGCCGGAGGAGAGAGTGCTCTACCTGGCCAACGACACGGAGATCCGGAGCTTCGTGCATCCCTTCAACCAGAGCAGCGGCCACAAGCTGCTCACCCACATCGAGGACAACGCCCGCATCATCGGCATGGACGCCCTGCTCCACCACCAGAAGTTCATCTGGGCCACCCAGTTCAACCCCGGAGGGATTTTCTACAAGGACACGCTGGACAAAGGCCAGACCAAAGCGCACAGCAAAAACATTGTGAGAATGTCGCCGCGTACAAGGGTTACATCCATCCATCCATCCATCCATCCGTCCGTCCGTCCATCCATCTGTCCATCCGTCCGTCCGTCTGTCTGTCCATCCATCAATCCATCCATCCATCCATCTGTCCGTCCATCCATCCATCCATCTGTCCATCCATCCATCTGTCCGTCCGTCCATCCATCCATCCGTCCGTCCGTCCGTCCATCCATCCATCCATCCATCCATCATCTGTCCGTCCGTCCGTCTGTCTGTCCATCCATCAATCCATCCATCCATCCATCTGTCCATCCATCCATCCGTCCGTCAGTCCATCCATCCATCCATCTGTCCATCCATCCGTCCGTCCGTCCATCCATCCATCCATCTGTCCATCCATCCATCCATCCATCCATCTGTCCGTCCATCCATCCATCCATCTATCCATCTGTCATCCATCCATCCGTCCGTCCGTCCATCTGTCCATCTGTCCGTCTGTCCATCCATCCATCCATCTGTCCGTCCATCCATCCATCTGTCCGTCCGTCCGTCCATCCATCCATACATCAATCCATCCATCCATTCATCTATCATCCATCCTCTGCCATACATCCATCATCCATCTAACCACTTGTCCATCATTCCATCCCTCCCTCCGTCCCTCCATCCATCCATCCATCCATCCATCAATGCACTCATCAGTGCATCCATCCATCTGCCTTCCATAAGGACGAATTACCCAAGATGTTAAGCAGTTAGGCACAAAACACTGGGCAGCGTTGAAAATATAAACATCCACAACACGGTGGTCTGGCTGATTTTTCTTCTCCTGTTTCCGACATCAGTGCTCCGACTTCCGGCGTCCCAGGGACATCTCGGCCGACTGGGTCACAGGCAACATCTACTGGACGGACCACTCTCGGATGCACTGGTTCAGCTACTACACAGCCCACTGGACCAAGCTGCGCTACTCCATCAACGTGGGACAACTGAAGGGGCCCAACTGCACCCGTCTCATCACCGACATAGCAGGAGAACCGTACGCCATCGCCGTCAACCCGGCCAGAGGGTGAGCTGCACGGAACGACAAAAAAAATATCCAAGCACGGCCATAAAAAGAAGCATATTGGTCTTTATGTGCAAGTTGCCGAATGAAATGGAGGTTGTTGCCACAGAAGAAAAAGTTTTGTTTTTTCTTTTTCTTTTAAAAGGTACCAAATGTTGCCCACAGCGTTAAACAGGTTGGCTTTTAAGAATCCAACAGGCTTTTATCCTGCCAATGTCACTGGACAAATTTGAACTTGCAGAAGAAACTGACTTGATGGTCATTATTGCATCTCATCACTCTTTATTCTCGCAGCACAAGGTTATTATACAAAATACACTTCTTATCTTCAAGTAGGTGCTAAAAGCCAAAATGTTCTAAAACGAAAAATAATTGCGTGGTATTATATATGATGACAAGCACAGACTTTTATCAGCCACAGAAGTCAGTGTCTGTGGACTTGTGATCAATAGGCATCGTGTTGACAAAAAGGCTTTCACAGGTTGCACGGCATGAGCGATTGCCCACATGAACAAAGCTCACTGCACAAAGCACAAAATGATCACGTGGAGATAACACGTCTTGTAACAAAAAAAGTTTTTTGGTCTTTGCTGCAGGATGATGTACTGGAGCGTGATAGGCGATCACTCCCACCTGGAGGAGTCGGCCATGGACGGCTCCTTACGCAGAGTCATCCTGGAGAAGAACCTCAGGAGGCCCACTGGTCAGTATGTCTGCTCGCAAACTGACTTTGGCTTATTTCAACGTGGTGGAGTGGAGGTGTGGAAAAAAAACAGAAAACGAATACTATTGGATTTAAAATTAAATTAAATTGTCTGGACCAAATTTGTGTGGTTTATGAATTTGCAATTTCTGAGGATGAACAAGTTTTAAGATGCAGAAAAAAGTGGGATGATGCAAAGGACATAAAAAAAATCCAAATATCCAAAAAACCAGCCTATTTAGCCCTGTGTTTACAGTCTCCTTGCAAAAACATTCTTAACCATCAGATGAAACTGATTCTTCCCCTTATTTAAAAGGAAACAAAGATAAAGACGCAGACTTTGACCCTGGGGCAGGTGTTGGTACGGGAACAGTGCCATTTGTGACATCACAAAGGGATGATTTCCAGAACTGAGTGCTTTTGTTTACTGTTGGACTGTGAAAGGAAATAATGAGACATTTCCAATACACCCGTTATTAGGAGACTTAACTGTTGTCTTAACTGTTGAAAATTAAAAGCATAAGGCAAAACAAATATGTGCAAATAAAATGATATATACAGTATATCCCTTTGCATAATTAGATCTCAGAGGCTGGTGGTTATGACAGCGCTTGTGTTTCATTCCACACTTGTTGCAGGTTGCAGAGAAGCCGGTGCAATCTGTAACCTGCTTAATGAGTGCGCTTGCCATGGGGTCGTGACCTATATGCTGCTGACGCTTCTGTGATGAATGTACATAAATAAATATCCCCGTATGCACGACGCACACGGGCGGTATATTAAAGTGCAGCTGCGGTGTGATTAAGTTTAAGGGCCGAGGCTCTAACGAGGGGGTTTCACCAGTGAGGAAGGAAAACCTGGCAGCTCCTGTGGATGTGTTGGTCCGTCGCTCGGCGCTGATCTAGTTGTGCGGCGCCGCCGCGGCCTCTTTTAATTCAGCGGCGCCGCGCCCTGTCGAGGTTACAGCCGGAGGAATTCATCATCCGCAGAAAAAGGCGAGCCCATTTTAAACAGCCCTGCCCAGGTGCTCTGTTATTATGCAGTCAGACGTTCGTGGGGGGAAAGTTGAGGTGATTTACCAGTTTAAAAAATGTAACGTAAGCACGGCGCCGCTTTGCTGCGGGCTCACTGGGACAGAAGGGATGGCGCTGTAATCAAAATGAATGTGGGACGCAAACAAAAACGAGGGAAGGAGGGAGTGGAAATAAATAGCCAAGTGCGTCTCTGCAGGTCTGTCGGCCAGCGACATACAGAGATATCTTCACCCGCTTCACTGTTGGATTCTTCCATGACTGCGGTGCAATTTCCCGGCTAAATGGATCTCTCCTCCTCTTCCTCCCGCAGGACTGGCCATCGATTATTTCAACCAGCGGCTGTACTGGGCTGATCCTGAGCTCTCGCACATTGGAAGCATGAGGCTGGATGGCTCGGACCCGCTGGTCACCATCAGTAATCGACACGGTAAACACACACTTTGACACTTATTCACTCTTCTTACAAGTTAAAGTCTCAAATTAAACCTGCAAATTAAACCAATGCGTAACATTCAAATAATGGAAACAAATGTCTTTTCTATCTAAAGCCTGAAACTAAAGACAAAATTGTCTCTTTCACGTGACTGGCCATCAGTTTAATTGTTGCTTTTTTGTTTTGTTCGTAAGGAATTTCCCAGCCGTACAGGATCGATATCTTTGAAGACTACATCTACGGAACTGGACTCAAACACGAGGTTTTTAAAATCCACAAGTACGGCAAACAGCAGGTGGAGTTCCTCAGCCTGGGGTTGGAGAAGCCCACCAACGTCCTGATCTCCCATCGCCACAAACAGCAGGACGGTAAGCGGCGGCGGTGGCGGTGTGTAAGCTCTCGTAAAACATATCAGCCAGTCAAATGATTGAAAAGGGAGTTGGGAGGGATGAGAGGATAAACTGGGAGTGAAGTGCCTGCGTGTCAGAAAGGCCGAGAGTCTGGCGACTCAGAATGCAGATGAGGTGCACGGGCACCGACAACACGTTGAACAAGTGCGACATCAGGGACAGAAACACTTCAGCAACAGAGAATCGAACACTTGTCAAATCCTTGAAATAATAAATCCACAATAATACAGCGCCTACCCTGAAGGTAGAGACAGGCCTGCAGCTGGACGACCTGCAGGATATTTTGCAGTGATTTTACAATTTTGACAAAACTGAAACTGTGTGGATACCTGTTTACTTTCAGCTCCTGCAGCCTAGTGGCTTCTGAACCTGTGAGCTGAACAAGAACAAGTCGAGGCAGCCCAGTCTGAGCCCATGTGTTGAACTTTTTTATGTTTTTTTTTCCTTTCTTCGTTTCGGGTGATAACATGTTCACAAAGATGCATTTGCCATTGAAGTGTGCGTCTGAAGATTTTTATCACATCACCTGATAAGAAAAAGAAAAAGTTGCACGCACAGAAATCTCAGCCAGACTCAGACGGTGGATCGATGCGAGAGCGTCCTCATGCAGCCGAGCCACTAGCGGCCATTTATTACGTCTCAGCTCGTAATGGCTGGAGAGCGTCAGACGCCTCAGTCTTGCTCAGCTGTTTTTTTGGGCGGGGGAGTGGACGGGGGGGGCACTTAAAGAGCAGCTGTGTCATTCTCCCGAGGCTCATTAGTCCGGTCCCCGTTGTGTAGCGTTCAACCTCAAAACAACACAGCAACCATAGTCTTATTTTCAAACGGTCAAAGTTGGACCCAGAAGAAGTTATTTTATTTCAACGCTGAGTGTAATAACTTGCAGTGGCGGCTCGACCGGCTACACCACACAGTAATGTGACATTCTGTGTAGCAATTTTGAGATAAAAACAAGGTCCAGCAGGATCTTTGGTGTTAAACGAGGCCAATCGGAGGTGCAGACTGAGCGTTTATCAACGTCCAGACCTCTTCTACAAAGTCGCACCTAGGTCAGCTTTTCAATTAAACCCCCCTGGTGTCCGGGGTGTGTAATTAAAAGGAAATGAAGTCACTTTGCTCTCTGACAGCCTCAGACGAGACCTGAGAGAAGCACATTGTTCCGTCAGCGGCAGGTCAGACGGCAGGCGTCACCTTCACCGCTCTGCTCGGAGCAACTTAGCGTTGTTGAAAACAGCTGAGAAATAACAACAACAACAAAAAACTATCTATGTTATGGAAGGGCTCATGCAAGTGAGGACTGGCTGCACGTGTGTTAACTCAGCCCCGGATGAATCGAGGTTTTTATTAGATAGATAGATTGATAGATGAATAGATAGATGGGTAGATAGATGATAGAAGTCACTTGGTTTTCTCTGTGATTGTTTAAAGCGCTTTTGCCTGCTGCATAAAAGCTGATTGCTTGATATTGTGTTTGAGGCTCAAGTACTTTTATTTACCGGGGAAACGAGAGTGACTTTGATCCTTTGCCATTCAGTCTAACCACTCCTGCTTAAAAACCTCTCCAGTTTGAATAAGACGGGAGGGAAATTAAAAATAAGAATTGTGTAGTTGTGATTAATTGTTAATTTGCCTTCACTCTGTTCCTCTTTAACGTGACCTCACAACAAAAGGAGTTTAAAAAAAGTGAGGAAATAAACAGATTTTCTCTGAGGGAGCCAAACCACTTCAGAACATAAGTTTGTTGTTGTCGTTGTCGTTGTCGTTGTTCCTTTCTCAGCCGAGGCCGCCTGACAGTGGCTCTCACTCTCTCCGCAGCGCCCAACCCGTGTCTTAGGATGACCTGCGACTTCATGTGTCTGCTCAACCCCACCGGCGCCAGGTGCACCTGTCCAGAGGGGAAAGTGCTGGTCAACGGCACCTGCGCTGACTCCGTCATCTCAGGTAGGCCGCCAGAGTCAAGATGTGTATGTGTATTGTATATGTATTGCTGCATTTCCATGACCCCTAGAATTTCTTAAAACCTCAATATCACAATAAAAAAAATGGACATGGAAACAGCTAAACTTGGAAAAACCTCTCAAATATGGCTAAAAAGTTTTTTTTCGCCCTCACGAGGTGGTTTTTCAGACGGATCCATTCAGACCTATGTCGTTGTTTTATTTTTTTTGCCAAGGTGAACTGTGTCGTCCTCCCTGCGAGAACGGCGGCCGCTGCTTGTCCAACGAGAAAGGGGACTGGAGGTGCTACTGCTGGCCGGACTTTTCCGGGGAACGCTGCGAGGTCAACCACTGCACCGACTACTGCCTAAACGGAGGCACCTGCATGGGCTCACCCCTGGGTGAGTCTTCAAAATAAGCACTGTACGTGTAAATAAAGTGTGTTTTCCCGCTGGCCCAGAAGGAGCAGACCTGCTGGGAAAAGTGCCGCAGACAGACTCTTGTCTCAATTCCGAAGAGCCTCCCTGCTGCCTCCCGCCAGCCCACTCCTCCTGGCTGCTCCCACTGCAATTAAACCAAATTATAGTCTTTGTTTATTTTTGCTTCTATGTGTCCCAAAACAATTTTTTTCTCGCTATTATGTAGCATTGTTTTTTCTACATTTTATATTTTTATGAATAGGCTCATATGTTGGTTTTGAACAGTGAATATCCCGCATTAATATTTTTTACAAACCGAGGACTCTTAAAAATTCTTTTGCAATTTTCATGGACGTTTTCTCAGAGCAGATTTCAGGAATTTATGTCTCAGCGCAACATTTTTTTGTTTGTTTGTGCAGAAAAAATGACTCACTACATACATTTTATCCAAATTTTGTTGCACTAAATTTTAAATATCTTGAGCCTGGGAGTTCAAACGCTCAGTGCAGCCGGCGTCACTTGGCAGCAGCAGTTTTCTCATCTCTTCAAAAAGAAAAAGAAAAAAAACAGAAGAAAAGAAAACAACAGAAACAGCCTCGGCGCTCCGCTTCCTCTGCCGCCACCTTTGGCAAACTGCCCATAAGCTCTTGTGTTTTGCACAGGAATACGTTGAGGCCTTGTTGTTGTACGGGACTAGTGTGTTAAGGACGCAGCGTCGGAATACAATCATATCTTTTCGTTGGTGCCCTGAGCTCAGAGCTGGCAGGGAAGCAGCAAGTCAGTGACTCACCAACGCTGCAGTAACTAAATGGGACACACTCACCCCTCGCCTGTGGCACACGCTGTGGGTTGTGCTTTTTTTTTCTCCTCGTCTGTACTCGCTGTGCATCTCATCTCACAAGATGCAAGAGAGAAAAGTCGGCCCGGAGCAGCACGTTGTGTCAGAGTGGCTGTGATGAATGTGAGCCTCCAGCTGAATCCTCTGGCTGCCTGGCCGCGCACGCATCATCCTTCAGCCCGCGTCTGTACGTGCAAACACGCGTGCAGTTTGGCAAAAAAAGCATCCGGGGTGAAAAAAAAAAAATGCTGCTTGATTTTAATTTGTTTTAGATTCGATTAGATTCGATTAGATTAGAGATGTATTGCCATTTGTACAAGTTAAAAACAGGTTAAAACAGGTACATTGGGGTTCTTATACAGGGAGACCATAATCAGATCAAACGTCCTCAGAGTGTTGAAGTCAAACTTGTATAAATAGATGAAGTCACTCTGGTGCCGCAGCAGTCATCAACGTGGCCTGACTGCAAGGAGGTTGCGGGTTCGATTCCCATGGCCTTTCTGTTTGGCTTCCCTCCAGCTCCTCCGACTCCCCCCTGCAGTCCACAGGCGGCCCGCTGACCCGCTCTGCTCTCTCCCTCCAGAACCGTTTAATAGTCAGGGAATTAAGTAACTTCAAAACCAGCAGCCGTTCACTCCTCCACTGCCGCCTGACAGAAATCTTCTCTGGCAGTTGACTCCCGCCGCTTGAAAAAAAGTGACTCTCCCGGCCTCGGCCCTGGCAGCCGAGGTTCCGTGGTGGCGGCTCGCCATTCCGAAACGTTAGGGCGACGTGCCGCGGGACATAAATCCTGCTCTCCTGGGTGTTAGCCCTTCACACGGCTCGCTCAGCCAAGGCGCCGCGCAGCCTGCCAGGTTGGGCTTTGTGACTTTTCATGATACATGTTCCCTGACAGAGGGAAGAAAAGCCCCTCCCCTTCCCTCACCCCCCTGCCCCCACCGCCCCCCGATTCCCCTCTGGCAGGAAGCCACATGACAAGAAACTCTGACTGCGACTCATGTAGAAAGCAGTCAGAGATGTTCTTTAATCTACTTTATGAGCAGTTTGCATGTAGTGGCGCCTCTCATGTTGCAAAGAGAAGGTAAGCATTACACGAGCTGCGTTTCCATCACCCCTAGAATTGTGCAAAACCTAAATATCGCAATAAAAAACTGGTCCTGCAAACACCTAAACTTGGAAAAACCTCTCAAAGATGGCCAGAAAGTTTTGACGCCTCTCATGAGGTGGTTCTTTTTAGATGTATCCATATTGAGGTAGATCACAAAAGTGTCATGGAAACACTTTTTTCACTTTTACGTCAATTGCCAACGACCTGCTCTTTTTCTGCTTTCTTCCTCCGCCCAGGTAAACCCACCTGCCGCTGCCCGGTCGGTTTCTCGGGGCCCTTCTGCGAACGCAGGATCTGCGACAACTACTGCATGAACGGCGGCACATGCGACGTGACTCAGGGGAACCAGCCGGTGTGCCGCTGCATGGCCGAGTACACCGGGGAGCGCTGTCTCCACCGTGAGTCGCAGCAGAGGAAAAAACAAGAAGCAATGGCTGTGGCCTCAGTGTGATTGATATTGGCCTCCCCGACTCCTCGGCAGGAACAATCAGCGCTGATCCAGACTCAGTTATGCCGCGTGAAATATTTAAAAAAAGAAAGAAAAAAGAAATTTCAGAGTTGGCTCTCAGCGAGCGAGAGACAAAACGACCCCCTCTGGTATTTTCCTCCCCTCCGTCTCCCACTTTGCTCTCTGTTTTGCTGATAAACACAAGGCGGCAAACACAATCAAGCAACCTGTGGGCGTTTCTGGCCCGACGTGATAATACGTTTCCGTCTTGCATTCTTTGGTCATTATTGTTTGTCGGGAGGGGAAATGACTCAATGTACATCATCATCATCATCATCATCATTAGTATTTTCTTTTACTCTCGCACACTGCCAGGGGGTTGCGGGCGGGTGGGGGGGTGACGCGTTCCTCATCTGTGGCTAAGACGTTATTTGATGGGGATAATTAAGTTCCATTAAAGCCTCATACAATTCCAATCAGAGCAGCTTAAGCTACATTTCCAGCGCACTCATCTCTTTCTCTCTCCGCGTCTCTTTATTTCTCTGAACAGACATCTGCCACCACTACTGCGTGAACTCCAGGGCGTGCACGCTGTCCAGCAGCGGCAGCGTGGAGTGCGTGTGCCCGGCCAGGTTCGAGGGAAACAAGTGCGAGGTGGACAAGTGTCTCCGCTGTCACGGAGCGCCCTGCCTTATTAACGAGGAGACGGGAGACGTGGTCTGCAAGTGAGTCCTCGCAATCTTTTTTTTAACGCATGAAGTTATGTAATTAAATGTAAAAATATCTTTGGCTAGTTCATCTCAGGCTGCGGTAAAGGCTGCTGTTGTGACAAAGTGCTTTGTTGAGCTCCCACTGGCTGATGGACGTATTGTTAAGACATAAACTCAAATTAAAAAAAAAATCACAATCAACGTGTTCTCATTGGTTCGAGGTGGACTATATTTCATTTCGCATTAACATAATTTATTACAAAATGTCAATTAGAGTGCAAAAAGTTTTACCCCACTCAGCGTCTTTGTCAGCTTAATCAACACTTGTAGTGTTGATTTCATTGAAAATGTCTCATGGCTGCCCTCTAGTGGCTTGGAGGACCCATAACACTGAAACCTAAATGATGGCTCTCTAATCCTCACAGCTGAGGATTAGAAGCCTGGTAGAGTCGCCGTCTCTGCATGAATGACCTCACCAATCTGCTGAATGCTGCCCCCCCTCGCCCACCCCCCTTGTCTTTTCTTCTTCTTCTTCTTGTAAAAGTAAAGATTTCCGCTGGTTCAGCTCACCAGCCATTATTTCTCTTCACCCTCCAGCTGCACCAACGGCCGGATCGCGCCGAGCTGCCAGCTGTGTGACGGATACTGCTACAACGGCGGCACCTGTCACCTGGACCCCGACACCAGTCTGCCTTTCTGCCAGTAAGTCGCCGCTTAATGGGCCAAGGGAAGTGGGAGGTGCGTGTGTGTGTGTGTGTGTGTGTGTGTGTGTGTGTGCGTGCGTGCGTGTGCGTGTCTGTCTGCCAACGAAGGAGGAAGAGCTTTGCGTCCAACGGAGGGTTTGATGTTGTTGCGCCGATGCCACGGCACAGCAGGGGGGTTCCCCTCCTCATGCCTGGTGACACCTCTCTCCTCCTCCCTCCCCCTCTCTCCCCCTCCTCCCCCGCCCGTGGCTTAAGGAGTTCAGGCAGATAAGAGACGTTTTCCCAGCCCCTCCTTCAAAGCTGGTCCTTGTGAGCGACTCGCGCTGTGTCAGGCCTCGTTGACATTTCTCACTAGTGGCTTTTTCAGAAGTTTTGCCCCCCCCCTGCACCCCCACCTTCAGGGGAAAAAATCAATATGTACCAGGAGTAAAACATGCCAGGAGATTTGACGGCGGAAAACTTGAAACAGACAAAAAAAAAAATGTGAGTGGCGTTTGCGAGGTGGATCTTTGTGTGCGAGAGCGTTGATGAATGAATGAACACCACCTCGGCTATAATCACATGCAGCTCCGTCTTATCTCCAAGGAGGAAATTGGAAATCCATTTCAAAGGCCAAATTTTTGTGTGTGTGTGTCTTTTTTTTTCTTTTTTTTTTAACCGCCCATTGTCCACCATTGGCTCTGCCGAAAATTGTGGTCATCGCTCACAAATTCCTCCAGGATAGAATCAATTTCTATGCAAATGATCCTATCTCATTTGATGAGGTTAACACATCCCGATAATGCAGTTTATTATTTGCTGCAAAGAGCAGAGATTATGTGGGATGATAGATATGTCTGGGCAAAGAAATCATAATGTTTGACCCAAATCCTCCCAGTCAATGCACATTGCATCCTGTCGTCCCCACGGCGGGGAAACCTTTTCACCGCGGGGCCGTCGGGTTTTAATTGCCCTGCATCAGACTCAGAAAAAGGAGCAGCGGGTCCAAAAGGTTCTGTGGTGGAGACCTGCAAAGCCAAAAATGCTCTCTGATCTGCATCAACACTTTTAAATCCGGCCATATCGTAATTAAACACGTTACCTGATTCGAAGGAGGAAGTTTCAGAATAAAATTGGGGGTTTTAACAGCGTTAAGCTCTCGCTAATTCCTCCGCTGGTGATATTCTCCAGTTGAAGCATCCGCTCGTGGCCGAGGGATGCGTCTTAAGAGGATTCTCTGCCCTTCCGGTCACACTCGATCCGCTGAAGTTTATCAGTGGCAACTTAAACTTGCTTAGGTTTGTTTGGAACGTCACCCCTCTAATTCAATCAGCCTCCTCCGGGTTGGAAGTTCCAGTCTTTGACCAGTAGGGGCGTTGTAAAAGGAGATAAAGATGGCCGTATTTTCTTCTTCACTGTTTTTTTTCATTCCTCCAAGAGAGACTGCAACAAACAAACAAAGGAAATCCAATCTGGTCGACGTTGGTGCAGTTTTAAAATAACCTGACCAGCAGATTCACTCAAACTTAATGTAAGATTTCCACAGTTTCACTCTCTGGATGCTAATGGCTCGATAGATAGACGGATGTCAGGCCCATGACGCACACGCCTCCTAATGTAAAGAGTCCGACCCAGTGAAGACCCACTAATGGCATCAGCTGACATTCAAGAGCAGGCGGCACACCGAGCCCTTGTAGCGCTGGACCGCTACAGAGCCTTTGTGTGAGGAGACGTCATTCTGACCTCTGCACTCAGAAACCCTCTGAAGGTCACATTAGATCACGTGACCTGAGCGACCGCCGGCTCCTCGCCAGCTTCACAGCTCGGCTCCTCCGCTGCGTCGGTGTAACAGCCGCCGTGGCTGTTGAATCTGCGTACATCGCCCACTTACCCGTCTGATTCTCTCTCTCTTCCTCTCTCTCTCTCTCTCTCTCTCTCTCTCTCTCTCTCTCTCTCTCTCTCTCTCTCTCTCTCTCTCTCTCTCTCTCTCTCTCTCTCTCTCTCTCTCTCTCTCTCTCTCTCTCTCTCTCTCTCTCTCTCTCTCTCTCTCTCTCTCTCTCTCTCTCTCCCTCTCTCTCTCTCTCTCTCTCCCTGCCTCGGGGGCCGAGAAGTGCAAAACGCCACTGCTAGAAGTGGAAGGACAAAAGAAATGCCTGTTGTTGTGTGACCTTAAAGAAAATGGCCCTAAATAGGATGGGGGGATTTTTTTTTTTTTCTTCTTCTTCTGCTTCTCTCTCATTCCTCTTTCTTTTTCTACTTCCTGCAACAAATGAAGTATTTTTTTCTCAACTGTCAAGGGCAGCCCTACTACCCTGTCCAGAATATTTTCAGAAAACTGTATTAACATATTACACTTGCAGATTATGTCCTTGTATTTTATGGAGAAAAAAAATGATGTGTACATTTTATTTGTTCATTTATTTATTTATTTATTTGACTAAACAGCAGAGTTGAGTTCCTCCACTTGGACCGAGTCCACAGTGAACAGTGGGATCAGTGTGTCGGTGTTTCCGGTGGTGGTTTAGCAGCCAGCGGTTGAACGGTGTACATTCTCTGGGCCCTCTTGTCACTCCCAACACGATGTTTTGCAGCTGCACGTCAGGGTTCAAGAACCAACGTTGTGATGAGCTGGCCAACCCCTGCGATTACTTCTGTCAGAATGAGGGGATGTGCACATTAACAGCTCTTAACAAACCACGCTGCAAGTAGGTCCTCCTCACCTCTCCAGCTGCTCTCAGAGCCCACTCACCCACCACCACCCCCCCCCTGTCTGCACCCCCCACCACCCCAGATCCATCCGGCTCCATCTCAGCCTCAGTCCGACAGACACTGCTGGGCTGCTCGTCCCGGCGCCTGCTTTGTGGCAACGTTGGTTTTTTGTAATAAGTGCCGGTGAGGTTGTGACGTTAGAGACGGCGACAGGAAAAGGAAAGAATGTTAGGAGAGTCGTTATTTTGAACAGAGCATGAATAAAAGCCGCCTCTCTGTTTATCTCGGTGAATAGGATCAACAAAAATCTAATAAATATGGGAGGGAAATTTGTACACTACCAGTCAAAAGTTTGGACGCACCCGTTTCTTCTTGATCTTGACTGCTTTCTACACTGTAGATACATATTAATATTTGAGCAAGATATGTGGATTAATGTGGCAAAAGAAGAAATATTCAATAGCTAAATATGTTGTGTTATATATATTTTATATGAAGGGTGGCTATTGTCGATCGTCTACTCTAAAATATAAAACTTGTTTGAGTTATTTCACTCTTTTTTATTTAGTCAGCAATGTAAATAGTCATGAAAATGAAAGAAAAAACATCAAATCAGAAGTATGTGTCCAAACCTTTGACTGGTAGTGGATGTATATGACATTGTAAAAATACCATATTGCAATTATGTTTGTGTCTCAGTCAATATAAATACATTAAGTCTAATTAATAAATATTAAATGTCAAAAGACTTCAAAAACTTCACATAAGATGCAACATGTTGCAAACTAATTAAACTTTAATCATTCAAATGTTGATATTTTACCTTTGCTCTATTTTATTATTTCGCAGCACTCATTATCGAGTGTCAACGAGTCACTGACTAATCAAGAAATAGACTTGCATCAAAAGTTGCCTTCATGCCACATAGAAGCTGAGTCACTGACAGAGCCAGCAGTGATTGACTGATTGTTGCCCTGCAGGCTCAAATTAACCACTAGCATAAAATATCCCAACTGCAGCTTTTGTTTACAAAGGCTGACAGCAAAGAAAAAAAAAACAAAACCAAATCAGTATCAGGTATTTCCATGATTGGCTTTCGTGAGACTACAAGCAGCAGGAAGCTCTATAATTTTTAATTGCTTTAATTATTTCACAATTATTCTGAGCAGGTATTAGCTGAGCCGGCACTTATTACACGACGGGGTTGCTGCAGGGCTCAGTAGCGCCGCTGCCCCTCACTGAAACCCACCCACCCAACCATCCAGCCATCCCATGCAGCGGTCACCCAGCGCGCAGGAAACCAGAGGGGTGGAAAGTCAAAGCTCCGCAGCGTCGCTGTGCTGTGGCCGTCCGTGTGTGCATCTGCAACCCCCGTGCATGGCGGCAAGTCGAATGCATAATTATCCGCGAGGCATCTTGTAATGCGCAGAGCCCCCGCCCCTCTCCTCCCCGGCGGAGGGCTTGCATCAGTAATTGCTGTTGCTTTGGTGCCCACCGCCCAACAGAGGTTAAGAGATTTCCCTCATTCCCCGACAGAATTTTCCTTTTTTTTTTTTTACGCGGTCTGCACCTCCCAGAGGAGACCAGACTCCTCTTCGGCTCCATTTTCCATTAAAGATTGGTGTCACCGTGACATTTCCTCCTGCAAGGGCGTGATTCACTCCCCGCTACGTCCGGGGGCAGGGTGGGGGACTGCATTCTTATTTTTCCGATCCCTCCCCCCCCCGACGTTTGGATTCTTAGAGTGCATGTATTTTCAGAGTAATTTCAGTCTGTCATCATCCGGCGGCGCCCGCCCCTCCCGCCCAGATCAGTCATGCTTTACACAGACCCATTTGCGTCAGTCGTGTGGAATTAGATCTCACCTCCTCCTAACAAGGGTCATACATCACACCACCCATCGGATCCCATCGGAACACAAGTGAGATGACGGCTTGTTGTCCCTCTCCCATCCTCTGTTTTTATTATCTCCTTCTTCCTCACGCTGAATATTTAACATGCATATTATTGACACACAAACACACACACACACACACACACAATGTGACGTGTGCATAGTGCTCTCTGTTCAGGTGGTGTTTAATGTTGTGATCTATCAAAGTGCTGAGCCACAGTCACTCATATGTGTACTTCATTTTGCACCCGAAGTTTGATGTTTTTTCAATGAGAAATAATGAAAATCTCTTCATGGTGATTCTAATCTCTCACTTTTCAGATGTTCTGCCAATTGGGCGGGAACACAGTGTGAACGCCCCGCCCCTAAAAGCAGCAGATCAGACAATACAAGCGGAGGTGAGTACTGCCAATGATGGGACTCACATTTCCTGGATAATTAACGAAAGCATACATTGTATTTCTTTGAGCTCCTGCTTTTAAAAAATAGATAGATGAATGAATCAGTCAGCCGGGTCCAATTAAACCTGCAATTTTTACTAAAACATTTGCACCTGCTACAGTCACATGGATTGGACTTGATCCTGATTGGCACAGAGATAAAAAAAAAAAAAACAGGGGGGAAAAATCAGTAAAATCACTGAAGAAGAGTCGCAGTGACGTTCATTAGAGGTTCATTAGTCAGGAATCAATGTGCATTGGTCATTACTCACACCTGAGCTTTTTCATTGGTCAATAATAGGAATAGCATTATGTAATAATTTCCATGGAAGCCCAGTTAGTGGGCATTCCACATTGTATTACTGCAGTTGCGCCATGATGCCACTCTGATGTTGATCAGTGCAGTCAGACTCAGACAGTCTGGTGGTGGCCTCCACTTTCACTTCTTTATCATTCAGGAGCAGCCGCACACAATCAATTCCCTCAAACGCGGCAGATTTAACCCTCTGTTTTATAGCCTTCTACAAAAAAAGGCTTGTTTTTTAGCTTCCCGATTACAAATGATGCCTTATTTGACCTTCCACATGTTTGTAGGGGGATAAAACAACAAGGTGAGCAAAGAGTCCAGAACCAACAGTGTAATAGAGCCCTTTATGACATCGTAAAGGGCCGGTTCCCAGTGCTGAGCGTCTCAGCACACACTTTCTGACCAACAGAGTGAGAAAAAGGAGCAAACGAGGGACGTTCCTCCGTTGTGGGAGGTTCACTGACAGGACAGGAGGCGCTTTTCATTGCTAAGAAAACTAAACTAAAGCAAATGAATGAATTGTAACGCAGGAAAAAAATGTGCATGCGTTTAAATGGCTGCCGGGCTTCATGGTGTTTACCTTCACCGCGCGACCTCACACCGCAGCTGTCCTGCAAATAGAGGCTAGTGTGCAGGCAGCTGAGCCCGAGGGGATAGAATGGAAAGTAAAAAAAATATATATATATATGTATGTATGTATCTTTATTTTAGCCACCTCCTCTGAAGCCGCTGTGCGAGGCGCAGCCTCATGCCGCGTGCCTCCATCTGAACCCTCCTCCTCCTTTCAATCGTTCCTCATCTCTCCACACCATCTGTCCTCTGTCTGTCTCCCAGGGAGCATCGCTATCATCGTGCCTCTGGTCCTGCTGGTAATCTTGATTGTGACGGTTGTTGTGGGTGTTTACATCTGCAGACGGAGGCAACGGTAAGTAAATAAATGATAAAGTCGCGAGTGCAGAAAGAGAAAGAGAGAGAGGGAGAGAGAGAGAGAGAGAGAGAGAGAGAGACTTTTTGTGTGGAGGCAGATAATGGATGTTACACTCTGGAGTTTTTGATGGCGGGAGAACTCGGGTTCTGGGCCAAGTGTGTGATTAGAATTCAGATTTTCAGTTACAAACGGCGATGTTTTGTAAGTCTCATGCGTCCTGAGCGTTGTGCCATTTGTTTTTTGCAAAGGCTGCCGGGAAAGCGGAAAAAATATGTGATTTTCTTTTCTATTTTTTTCTCCTCCGCCCGCCTCAGGGGGAAACGCGTCCAGCGGCAGCCCATGACAAACGGAGGGATAAACGTGGAGATTGGCAACCCGTCATACAACATGTATGAGGTGGACCACGACAACCACGCCGACGCAGGCAGCCTGCTGCGGCCCAACTTCACACTGGACCCTCACAAGGTTGGAGCTGCTGCAGCAGATAGGAGTGGTTGTGTGTTAGTGTGTAGAGGTTGGTAGGTTGTGTAGAGGTGAAATGTGTTTGCAAACATGGAACACTTATTAATGCCAGTTAGTATTGATCGGTTGTTTTTTTTTCAAGTTTTTCCTTCGTTCTCCAAAAGCAAAAACCTCTCAAAGCTGCACTGCACTCGAAACTGATGCAGTTAATTATTAATTGTGTTCAAATCTGCAGCTTAATGGTGACAGATGTTGGTGTCACCAACAGAAGCCTCTCAATCTTTTTGTTTCCATCTTTACGACCAACTGTCAGCTGAGCCTCTCGTTAAAGTTGCAACGCGCTTCCTCGCCGAGGGAAAATGCATTTTTAAATCCACGAAAAATAACGTTTTGCCCGAGGCTCTGTTTACCTCATTTACTGCACTTTGAACTTTACATTTGCGACGACGGCCAGTGCTGATGCACTGTTGACATTTCCAGCGGCCGTTTGCGAAGCGACAGGGATGAAGACCGTCGCCGCGACGCAAAATGGAAACACGTGACGGCCGTTCTGATCGGCCTCGCTAATCTGACCTCTGTTCACTGCACACGCAGTGTTTGGCAGTCGGACAAACGCGTTGTCGTCATTTGCATGCAACTGTTTTGTTGCCGTGTTGCTTGTGTGACCGGGGGTGGTTGTTGGTTATCTTGCAGGGCTGGTGTGTACAATCCAGTGACCCTCGCACCTTGGGCATGAACTCTGTGCCCAAGGAGGTCATTCCTGGACAGGTGAACTTTGCTCACTTCACTTTGTGTTTCAAAAACTCTCATTAGTGCGTTTCGATCACTTTTGTTCAGTTTTGTTTGGTTTTTGGTTTTTTTCAATCATTGTGAAAAGTTTCAGTTGGTTAACTGTGGTCATGTCATCCAGGTCAGTCTGATTGAAGGCAACGTGGGCAGTCGACCGGAAGTTTGAAGCACCAGAACCCAAGCCGCTGCTTCTGCTTGCCTTGAATCAACCTGTTCATAATACTGTACAATATGCAGGGCTAGTGAAGACAGTTTTACACATGTGGAGTCAGAAAACTCTTTTTGCTTTTGTGTGTCGTGTGAGAGCGACGCTTGTCTGCACGAAGTTTTGTCTTGCATGTTATTTAACAATCATCTGGTGTGAAATGCATGCGACTCCGTACTACTTTGTTAAGTTAAACTCGACCGACCTTGATAGTTATGGTGGAGCCTCATTCGTCAATTTTCATTGGCCCTTGTTTTCTAACGAGATCCCTGCAGATCAACCCAACCCGAAATTTAACTGCGAGTTCAGGGCAAAGTTACAACTCCTTTGACACTTTCTGAAGTTCACTTCCATTCTTCCTCTATTTCAGGCGCAGTTAATTGCAGTTCAAGACTTCACCGAAGTTTTTAGCTAAATAATACGCACACAAAAACACAAAGTCTCTGCAGTTCTCGCTGTTCTTCCAGCAATCAGCAGCTCAGGATCCTTTTAGACCTGAATCGATTGGAGGCGTTGTTCTGAAACAAGGGGGGCGTTTCCCTGCGGGTCAGTTTGTCTGGACGTTCGGGACACAGCAGTCGCGCTGCTGCGATGCGGAACGCGGCGACCGAGTCGAGATTGGCCAGCGAAAAGGTTGTCTGAGTTTGATGGCATTCGAACTCTGCAGCAGTTTGTTTGTGGCAAAACACAACCAGAGCAAAACAGATCTCATATGTGCTGCCTGGCAACAGGCGCCGGAGGATTGTTTGTCCCAAAAAAGAGGGAGTGACAAAAGGTCTCATACTTCCTGTGTTCGACGGAGCGCTCGGCGCCCTCATCTGTATCTTTCGGATTTTGTCAGCGTCACTGTTTTTTGTTTTTGTGTGCGTCGTGCACAAATTGTGGTGAAAACTGGCCAAATGTCAACGAGACATTTCACGTCTTCCCAGCGCCGAGTTGAGTCTCGGCTCATGGCGACGTCACCCCGGCCTGCAGGCATGAGACCGAACTGTAAGGTCGTGACCTTTGGCCCCTTTGGACCTTTGGCTTTTGCACTTGTGCGCTGTCGACACAAATCCCACCCACGTGCAAATCAATTTGGAGCACAATTACGGAATTGATTGATTCTGGAACAAAGCAGGTGTGAAAACGTCCTCACTTTATTTAATTTTATCAAAGTATTTGGGGTTTTTTCCGCCTCCTCCTAATGCATAAAATCTCCCTTTTGCGTCTCGGTTTTCCAAAGCAGGAAGTTGGCACTTGGTCTTTATCGCCGATCTGAAATTGGCAGCAGACTTGAGAGCATTAATGCCACTCGAAACACAGCCGTCCATGCCAAGAAAATAAATGCAGGGCACAAACCGAGCCAAACGTCTACGACACATCTATTAAAAACAAAAAACTAAAAACAAACTTGGCTCGTACACTTGAAACTTGAAGGCTTTGATTTCCAAAGTTAAGCAACGCGTCGCGAAAAAATAAAAAGCGGTTTTATCACTGAAAATACATAGTAATAAGTTGCTAACGCTCCCTCCTCTTCTGTTTGTTGTCCTCCGACTCCGCAGCCAATGAACTACTCCAACCCAGTGTATGCAAAGATCTACATCGACGGGCAGAACTGCCGGAAGCCAGTCATCAGTATCGACGAGCGGAGAGAGCTACTCCCAAAGAAACTCGAGGGGACAATTCACGAAACCGCCGCATAGCCTAACTTTACACTTTGTACTCCTTTTTTTACCGCATTGTACAATGTATAATACGACGGAGGAAACTAGACGTTTTCTACTTTAGGTTTTACTGTTTTAGCATCAGCATAACGTCCCGCCTCCCCCTGTTGGTGTGCCGGAAAATTGTTTGTTTGTTTTTTGTTTTTTTAATTTGAAGTTCATTTTGCCCCTCCCTCTCTTTCTGATGTTTGTTGGACCTGAGTTGCACAGTACGCTACACTGTACACTGTACCACGCGTAAAGTAAAGCTGCTGACTTGCAAAAATGTTATTAACACCACAAGCCACACGTGTGCACAGTTTAAGAGAAAAAAAAAAAATCGTAAAAGACGCAGACGCTTAAATTTGTAGCCCACGCTCTCCTAGTCTTAGCGGAACACAGACGGACGGCCGGCCAACGTCACCGTTTGAGACGGTGACGTTGGCGGGTCAGCTCAATTTTTCTGAACAAATCTAAGTACGATAGAGAAAGACTTGAGCGGGTCGTTTCTAAGGCTTGTTTTGTTGTATTTTTTTTTTTTGGTTCCTTGACGTTGTTTTCATTCCATGTCAGTGGAGACCCTGATTTCCTACGGCTTTTTCTGCCACGGTACCTGACAGATCCGCAAAACCGTATTTCCAGCGAAGGCCGCACGCACGACAGTCGTCGTCTTCTCGAATGCTCAGTGTGATTGGGCAGGTGTGGCGACTCCCCCCCACAATCTCTGTGGGTCCAGAGCTCAGTGCGCTGATCACACACACGCTGTCCTTTTGGTGAAATGGCATCGAAGCCCACCTTGAATGTCCTCTGTTCAGATTCCCAGTTTCTGTACTGTACACTGAAGAGACAAGATACTGAATACCATATTTTTCTAGCTCTCATAGGTCAACAGATGGATTAAAGATATACACGCGGAAGAGATTTACCACAGCTACAAAAAAAGAGGTTATTAAGAGGTTATAACAGACATCTGTTACTTTGGAAAAAGGAAGATGATAAATATAAGAAATTTTATAATTTTGTATTTGATTTGTATGTCGTTTGGCTGCTTGTATTTTGAAGAAATGTATTAAATGTAAGTAATTTTTATATAAACTGTAAATCGGTATTGAATAAAGGGGGCTTATTTCCATGACGTGTTTCTTCTTCTGAGGTCTGTCTGGTCCATCACTCTCACCCCTGCTGCGCTCTCATTACTGCAGGAATATTCTCATCGTCCTGTGACTAAACTCAGACGTGCACAACGGTAGGGGATGGGCCAAGTGACACTGAGAGGGCGGGGCAGCGGGGTGAGGTCTAGGTTTTGCCCTCGGACCAATCGGAAGCCTGGAGCTGTAATGAACTGGCTCCATTAGTGGTAGCATATAGATGGTGTGTTTTTAGAGGGTTCACTGGGTTCCAGGGTCTTTGCTTCTGAAAGTGTCGTCTGTGGGCCTTTTTACAAGATGGACGTGCAAAAAGGGAGTGAAACATTCATTGTTGCTTTGCAGCGATTCTGCAAAAATGTAAAGTGGTTGACATAACACATTAAAATGCAATACTCAATTCCAGTTAACTTAAAAAATAAAAAAAAGAAGGCACGTGTGTCCTTCTTCTCCATTTATTTTTGTCTATTCCTCAAACGAGCGCCTCCATATTCAGCGGCGTGCCTCACAGGGGTCTCTCACCTGCCGCTCGCAGGAAGACGGCTAACGGGGGTGTCGTTTCCCTCCTTATGTGTGCAGGAGGGCCAGCAGCATTGATTAGCCGGTGATGGGGACACTGTGTCAGCGCAGCCCGCTGAATGATAATTCACTCTCCTTTCACTCGCCTCCTTCCTCCCTCCCTCACCATGGCAACCGCAGGATGTGGCCGCGCTCGTGCCCTCCGTCCCTCTTGTCTCCGCCGTCAGCTGGATCTGCCTGCCGCCACCGTCGCACACACACACACAAACATACACAGGTACACACTCTTTTCCCACTGTTTAGGATTCATAAATGGACTTGGATTTTTTTTTTTTTTAACCTCCTCATGTTGTTTGTCACCCACTTAAAGAAAATGGAATAAACATTTTTTATCATAATGGTAGATATTTCAGAAATGTACAAAATTTGTTTGTAAGGTTGTATTTGTTTGACCTTCATGACAAAACCAAAACCCAGGATGACGGTTGACCAGCTAGACACTCTTTCCATGTTTTGTTTCTATTCCGGTGCCTCATCATTAAGAAATAATTTTACCACATTTGAAATCCTTCGCAGTCATTAGTCCCCTCACGTCTCCATGGAGGCTCTGCTGACACTCTTTAATCCGTGTAATAGTTCACAGTCTCACTGAGGAAAAAGGGGGAAAATATCTAGGAATTGAAGTGCACTGCGGCCAAAGAGCCAAATAAAAACAAAAAACCAGACTATTAACATAATACATCTCCATGCTGCTGGCCTGGTGAGGGCTGGATGGCCGTCCAGTCTCTTTGAAAATGCCAATGTTGTAATTGAATCAGCCAAAAATATCCGCTCTGGCCTGGAGTTGCGTTCAAGTGCCTCTCCTGGAGCCTGGAACTCTTTCCCTCTGCCAAACTCAAAACTGGAGACGCAAATGATATATTTTGAAAAATCAACATTTCAGTTCAGTTTTCAGTTATTCCACTGTTCATTGCATTTTAAAGTATGTATATGTGTCCAGCTGTTCAATCCGATGACCTTTAATTTTACTAAAATGCTGTTATTAGTTGGTAGTTTGAGTGCAACAGCGACAGGACTCAAGACGCACTGCAGAGATAAATGAGCCAAAGAGTTCTGGGCTGATCACTCTGCCCCTAGTGCACATTTGAAGGGACACACACACACACACACAAAAACAAAAACAAAATTTGAAACCCAGTCCTGAGCTGAAGATATTTTGCACTGCTCTCCCCTCACCTTGTGTATTGATTTATTGTCTCTCCTCCACTTAGCAAGCATCACCATTCTCCTGCATAAACATCAGGAAAAAAAAAAACCAGAGGGCTCATCTCTTGAGCAGAATCAATAACAGCAGGAGTCGTATTCACATTATAAACAAGCGCTCCTGCATACTCCAGATGCAACCTGCGTGGAGGAAAGCTGCTTATCTGGCTGCGTGCGGCAGGAGGGAGCCAGACTGTAAGTATAACAGAGATAAGAAGAAAGGGATGATGGGAATAATGAACTCAGGCACTTTATCGGAGATTTGAGATTTTTCACTCTTGGACGCTGAACGACTGGTGTGGAATTCATTATTATTTATCAGAAAACTGAAAGATAATGATCAAAAGTTTGAACAAAAAATCTTAATTCGTGACCAAAGACGATAAATACAAATTGTCAGTAGCCAGATGAAAATAATTCCAACCTGTGCTTACACGTCAAGTGAAGGCTCACCTCTTAATAAACAACTTAGTAAGACTTGAACATCTTCATGCTGTAGAGATTAATGTAAAAGTCAAGGTTTTGATGCAAAGTAGTCGGACTGAGTGTCAATCAATAAACATGCATATATTGTATAAATAAAGAATTCTATTGTTCAGCAAGGAGGATGACGATGGAATGCCAAAGTTCAAACTACACAGTTGCCTTCATTGAAAGAATTGAGTGAAAAACTCTTTCAAATCAAGTCAAGTCAAACCCTTTAAATCTGGACAAGGAGGAGCAACAAAGGAGAGAGAGAGAGAGAGAGAGAGAGAGAGAGAGAGAGAGAGAGAGAGAGAGAGAGAGAGAGAGAGAGACTTCATGATGAACTTTTTTCTCCCCACAAAATGGAAATGTTCGATTGTCCCACTGATAGAGGAGACATTACAACTCTTGAGTCTAGTGAGATGATCCCCCCCCTCCACATGTCTCAGTCCTCTACTGTCATCGGCCTCTTTAATCAGCCGACACCCCCGCAGCTCTTGTCACATCTTCTTTAGCCGTCGCCAGAGGCTCTCCTCTTCCAACCCCTTCACTCAGCTTTTTCTTTGAGGGCTTTGCTCACCTTTTGCTAACGCCAAAGCCCCTGCCCCCTCAGGAATTCCCCTGCTGGAGAGGCCGGAGCTGTGAATTCCCACCGGGTTCCTCCGACTCCAGCCTTGGACTTGGCACGCAGCCACCAGGTGAGTTAACCACAGATTTGTGCTGTTGGTTCAGATTTACTCTCACTACTCAGACGTAAAGGAATCCAGGCTGATGTTGTTGGTTTTTGCCCCCTTTTTTTGTTGATTCACAAAGAGGCCGTTGGTTTCTATTTATTTTTTTCCTCAAGTGAATACAATACGCTCCTCAACATGCGTGCGACTCCCTCAAGCTGCTTCTGCGTCTCCGCCAAGGACCACAGGACAAGAAGACGTTTTTTCTCCTCCACGGGCCACTGCAGCTTATTTACATCTATTTGCATTTCAGAATTTTTTGTGCATGTGCCCCCAATCTATGCAGTTTGTTCTGGCCGGTCCAAGGCAAAGACTTGGTGCCATTCTGAAGGCTCTTTACCTCGTCTGTCCAAAAACATAGGACAACGTGCTTGCAGATTAGACCCTGCACCTGGAACTGGACCTGGAACCTGGAACTGCTCCAGGTGATACTGTTAATACGCTATGTATGGGAGGCAAGCCCAAACTCATCTTTAGTCATTGGGTCCAAAATTTTTTGCACCACCTTCTGTTCTTTCATGGGTGCCTTTGATTTGACCAAAGCTTCCGTGGCCCTCAACCAGCATGAGGTGTATAGTAATAATTCACTCATGTTATAAAGAATAATTGTGAAATTAGTTGGCGATACATCAAAGAGATTTTGAGATCAGTCTTTCCTGAATACAATTAAAATAACTCACTTTGACCATTTGTAAGGCCAGGATTAAAAGGCAGACTTGCTACCACGACTCCCTCATGTTGTCAGCTGGAAACCACACGAGTGCCCTCTTCTCTAGTTTCTTCACAACTTCTCTGTGATTTAATTGTCCCAGTCGTGCGATGCACTTTTTCTAGCAAACAAGCAGATGGATGAACTGATCAAATTGCGGCGTGATACATCAGCAGCCCTAAAGGTTTTCACTGGCATCCATTTAGAGAAAATCAATTCTGTGGGAGACTTAATGCGTCAGTGAATAATGTGCGATGTCCTTAGTATCTCTCCGGACTTAGAGCCCCAGCCTGTGAGCTTCAGTAGCAACGAGTGTTAAGAGAAAGAATACGCAACCAATGGAATGTTTTTCAGGGACGCGCTAGATGTCTCCGGCACATTTCGTTCTAGCGCATTAAAATATAAAATCCTAAGTAAAGTGGCAGAAAGTTCAATGTTGTTAATCAGGATTTCATTTTGCCAAAAAAATACTGAATAACCTTTTTCATTTACGGAGCCGCCACACACAAAAAAAACCCACATTTGAATCATTTAGTTTCATTTAGCTACTCTGTAAAAGCTACCCAGGAGTTGTTGACTTCAGTTTTTGAATCTAAAATGTTTCTGAACTTGTTGTGTTTCAGCGCAGATAAAATGTCTCGGAGAGGAGGATTCACCTTGTCCTCACACATCCCGACTAATGACTGGATTAGAGGGAGGAAGTGGGCTGAATTGTAATCCTGGTGGTGAGAGCTGCACCTTTGGTCCAACTGGTCAATAAATCTGTGGGAGGAGGGTCCACTCTTTTCTTTTCTTCGCCTGCCTTTTGTGTGTCTGCGACGCCTTTGTTTCCTCTGTTTCCTCTGTTTCCTTGGCTCGGTGCGGCTAGGTTTTATTTTTGTCTGTATTTTTTAAATTTATCACAAATTGCATATTTTGATCACAACCTCAAATCCCTTCGACAGCGAGAGTGGAGATTTGATACTTTTCTACAAAAGAAAGAGCATAATAGTAAGTTAAAGGCCGCTAATGGGAATAAAAGACAAAGCAGCAGTAAACAAACAGCACTAGATGATTGTCCCGTGAGAAAAAAAGAAAAAAAAAAACACTGAGTGAGGTAAGAAGTGTCTCTTACTCACCAGCTTCATTTACATTCATGAGAAATTCACTTTAGTAACTGGGTTTAAATCGCAAATGTCAGAGCACCAGGAAAGTATAATATTTGCATAAAAGCAGACCTGCTTTGTTGTCTTCCGCTGCATTTTCCTGCACTGGGACAAGACCTGTGAAACAAAAGGACTTTATGATGTGCTGTTTGTACGATACAGGTTATATACATATTGATCCTTGGTTATAGAAGTTGTTACGAAAAAAAATCCGTGTGATCCCTGGAAAATCAACAAACAGATGAACAGTTTGTCACAACGTGAGGCCGCCGTCTTCAAACTCCCAGGACATTCATCTCACGCCGTTTAAAACTGGGAAAAAACTTCTGAAAGAACATGTGTTGAAAATACTGTAGTCATACATCAAAGCAGAGTTTGTCCACAGGAGTGGGTAAACATGCCGGCATTTATTTCAAGTCGTCCACCCAGACTGCTGAAAACCACTTGTCGTATTCATTGACTAATATACCCAGATGGACATACATTGCTGGCAGCAGCTCTGAGGTGCCACCTGCTCGGCTGGAGAGGAAACAAGGAAGCAATTTAAAGTTCAGTATCTTGCCAAAGGACCATCCAGTATAATGTTCTTATCTTTTTCCTGGGAGGGGTGGGGTGAGTGTGCTAAAATGATACTTTTCTTTCAAGGATATTCCGTTTGCTCTCCTTTCATTGGCTCGTAAGAACATAAATACCTCAGCTGGCAGTGCTCGCCTTGTTAAACGACTCATCCTTTCATCAAAGGTGTTTCACAGTTAGAATAAAATGTTATGTTTCATTTTCTTCAGGGATTGTGCGGCATATCACTGACTTACAAAATGCTTTTCTGAAAAAGGGGAAATGGAAAAAGTGCCCTGAATATAAGATTAAAAAACATATGAAATATAAAAAATATTTAGATTTTTATATAAATAAAAATATAAATATTTTTATTTGTGGTATATATTTTTTTATACCACAGCAAGAAGGTCGTGGGTTCGATTCCAGGGCCGGGCCTGGGACCTTTCAGTATGGAGTTTGCATGTTCTCCCTGTGTCAGCGTGGGTTCTCTCCGGGTTCTCCGGCTTCCTCCCACAGTCCAAAAACATGGGTGTGCATGTGAGTGTGAATGGTTGTTTGTCTCTATGTGGCCCTGCGATGAACTGGCGACTTGTCCAGGGTGCATTCGCCCTAAGACAGCTGGGATAGGCTCCAGCAGACCCCCGTGACCCTGAATAGGAATAAGCGGGTATAGAAGATGAATGATGAATGAATATTTATATCTTCTGTTTTTGCAGAAGATTCTACGTGCGTATTGCTTAAGGCTACAGAACTGTATGTTATTGATCGAGGTCAATCTATGACCTCAAGGCTTGTCAAGTGGCAACTGTGGGGATTTCTGCTCGGCTGTAACGAGCGTACAAGTAAGGAGCAATCAAGCTTAGTCAGATCAATAAATGAAAACACTGACATGGCCATAGCAACAGCAGATGTTATCATCTTCGCCGCACCGCCAAGTCAAGACGCTGTTTGTAATTAGTTCAGGGCAAAAGAGTCATGAAAAGTTTCTGGTTTCCTTTTTTTCCTCCCCTTTTCACCCCATTAGAACGCTAACCGAGGCCATTAGCCGTGATGAAAATAGGCAATCCCCCTCCTCTCCACGTATTATTTATTCATAATTTCTTCATCCTTGCAAATTGCCTCTATCACGCGGTGAATTGGAGTGGGAGGCTGGTTGGGAAGGAGGCAGCGGAGGCACTCGGCTCGACGATCTCGGCGGCGCGCTCGACGGCTGCACGGGAAATGAAAGAGGCGAGGTGGAACAGAGGGGTCACTCCATCCTGATTTGTTGTGCCACGGCTGGACATGCATGGCTGCGGTGATTGTACACAGATCGGACACGTCTGACCTATTAGCGGACTGGGCTGACCGGCTCCATGGGCCATTACGCATGATGGATGTAAAAGCGGCTGACTCAACGTAAAAACTCTGCCGTTCCTCTGCAAACATATTCATATCCAGCACATAACAGGAGATGTGAACACTGCGTTTGTTGCTCAAAATGTGGTTCCGTCCCCCTTGGCGCTAAATCGCGGGCTCGCCGTCTGCCTTTGCCGTGATCCCATCGGAAGCTGTGCACGGCTGCCCGCAGGGAAAACTCAGCCTGGCTCCACCTAGCAGCCGATTGGTTCCAGCAGCTCAATTGGCAAGTTCAACCCGTGTTTGGCTGCGGGAATCATGACGGCGTAAGATTAAATTCGCATCACTTCTGTCTGAGCGAGATGCTGCCAACTTACTAGCATGTAGGAAATGATGTGTTGGCCTCTTTTTGTGGCGGCGGCTCGACGTTATTGGAGCCCTGCAGCATAACAGGGGTGGAAATCTCTTGACCTTCTCCGCTGTGGGGACAATGAGGAGAGACTGTCGGAGGATGTTCGGTGTAATTTTGTGTCCCTGCAAGACACCAGATGATTGGGACTCCTGCCTGCGACTTCTCCAATCATAGAACTCACTGTATGGTCTGATTCTGGAGCTGTGGGCTGTTTTTTTCTCTGATGTTTTGGGAAGTGCACATGTGCATGTGGACTTGTTGGTTGTTTTGATGCCCGTGGAGCGTCTTTACACAAGATTACGCAGCAGCTGACACAAAACAAAGAAAGACACAGGGTGACAAACAGTCAAAAAGTGGCTGTTTAAACTGGTGATACTGGTTCAGGACAGAGTACAAAATGACAATATGAAATTAACAAAGATGAGGCAGTCAACATGAGGGGGGTAATGCTGCAATCAAGGCCCAAAGTTTTAATTAAAGCAGAGGTTACAAGATGACTTTGGGGGATTTCAAGACCCAACTGTCTCAGGATGCAAACAAATTCTGAAGTGTCTTGAAAATCACCAGCAGAACTTTGGACCCATCTATATTTTTATTGGAATGCCAGGGACCTGCTGCTGTGTTCTTGGGACAGGATAGGGCTGTTTCGTTGTGTTTTCTTTTTTCAAACTGGTGCAGAGGACACTTGTGTATTCAAGTCAGTATAAAAACATGAACAAATTGTTTCTAATTTGCTCCTACATGGTCAAAGCTGACCTTAGTTTAGAAATGTTCTGACAAGAGCTGGTAGGTATGATTATTAAATGGCACGGCTTGGGGCAACGATGAAAGTCATCTCATTATTTAATTGAAGGAAGTTGTTAATACATTCCCGAATCCAGCAAGTTATGAAAGACCTTTACCATGCTTTTGTTAATACTGAGTCCAAACTTTAACCACTATAGTGTGTTTGTTGTTCTGTTATGTGCTGGATGATGTGCAACTAAAAGAACAGAACTTATTTTACACATGAGAAAAATATTTATAAAACGAACATACAAGAAACCCAAACCACAACACCATCTGCAAGGCAGTGAAGCGGTTCAGCTTGAAACTTGACAGCGTTCCAAACAGCCATGGATGCACCAAGGAGCTCATTATGCATCTGCATGTCGGGCTGCGTGTCCATCTGCCTATGTAAACACATGTATAGATTATCCCTCGTTTGTAAGAACACAGTATGTCAGAATCAATTTAAGGGATTTTTATAAACTTCACTCGCAGCAATTATTAAAACTTCAGCAAATAAAAAAAACAAACATATATATATATATATATATCTATGTATATATATATATTTTTTTTCAAATAACGTTGTCAGACACAACTTTATCCTTTACAGAATTTCATTAATTTATTTGCCTCAATTGCCTTCAAGGAAAAGATGAAGTGAGGACTTTTTTTTAATGAATGTCTGGATTTTACCACAGCTCTCAGGGACAAATAAGCAAGCGAGTATAAACGTATGCAGGATTATAGCAGGAGTAATGCCTTGCAAATAATTTTCTCAAAGGTCTAGTTTGTCTAAAGTTTATTATCCCCCAAAAAGATATGTTGAAAAACAAATATTGAAAAAAAAAAAAAAAAAAAGATGAGTGAAATTTTAAAATTTGGGATCAAAAAAGGACATCCATCAGTCAATCTGTCTCTCAAACACAGAAAAAGTGTAATCTACAATCTTTTATGTGGTGTTTGGATCAAACGTATCCATTTATATTTCTGCTATTTATACCGGGATCATTGTTTTGAGTCTGAGTTACAGAGGCCTGGGATTTTCTTTTGTAAAAGGTTAAAAACAAAACAAAACATTGAATGCTGTTGCCAAAGTTCTCCTAAAATGTACAGCTCTCAGAATGTTGGGACTATTTGACATGGGTGAATATCAAAGCTAGAGACACAACAGACGACTCCCCTTTCTTTTGTTTTTTTCCCCACCTTGCGCTTGTGAACACCTGCAGCATTTTATCAAACGTGAACACTGAACCTCTGCACCGACACACATTGGAGACGGAAACTGATTCTTGCAGCGTCCAGGTTATTTCATCTGCAATTCGTCACCAACAAACAAACATGCTTACAGACCCTCACTGCTAATTTTAGCATGCAGTGAGAGAGGTAGGGGGTAGAAGAAGAATATGAGCATAATATGGTAATAAATTCTGGTGGCAAGTCAAAATTGAATACATTTTAAAAGTACTTTATTTCTTATGTGACTTCTAAAACCTAGATAGACATGCCTGTGACACAACTTCATTTCAGCCACCGGAACACCGAAACACAATTTAAGGTAATGGAACAGGGATTTTTTTTTTTTTTTTACATTGATTAAAACCATACATAACGAAGTCTGAATTCTGATTTTTTTTTAAAGCTCTTATTTCAGCTGTCCACCTTGAAGCTTAGGTCTGCAGTATAGATCCTGAGCCCCTTCTGGCTTGAAGGTGTGTGTGAATTCACACTTTTGGTGACAGGTCTTGCACCCCAGGAGTGAAATATGTGAATTTCCTTATTGGGCGAAACCAACCCAGATGTACTCAGTAGATAGCATTAATACAGACATTATGTGCAGATATATTTGTAGAGACATTGTTTGTACCAAACTGTGCAACAAAGAAATGTTTTTTTTTGTGCAGGCTGTAATATTTCTCCTCTGCACACATTCACACCCTCTCTCTAATGTAAATTCCAGCTCCTTGCTGACATACAGCACAGTAGTACAGTCCAATCAATCTTAAAGCGCTAGATTAAATGGCAAACAGTTTTCCTCCTTTGTTTTAACGAGCACGAGAAGCTGCGAGGGCGGTCGTTCGTTACCTAGGGCGTCCTGCGGCTCTCTGCGTCGTTCGCCTGATGAAAGAACCCCGCCGGAAGTCGACGGTAATAAAGGTGCAGTTGAGGTGACCGGCAACGTTTGATCAGCCGCTTCCTTCTCCCCGTGACCCAGAACTCCGCCAATCCGGCACATTTACCGCTGCACCACCACCAGCAGCCATCCACGTGTAGACATACGGTCCATCTCTGCTCTGCAGCCTGTTCAACTGTGCATGTGTGCGCACCATCGGCTGCAGTCGATAGAAAGACGGAGTCGTGATATAAACCCCACAGCCAGATATGGATTTCGTGCCATGGATTCCAAAACAGTATTAAAATTAAGATTAGAAGAAAGAGAGAGAGAGAGAGTCTGGACCTATTTCTCTTCCACTGCCCAAAGCCAAAGAAATTCATTTAAGTCAGAGCTGTTTGTGAATGACGAACTAGTTAATAAAGTTAGGAAAGACAAAAAAAAAAAAAAAGGGTGTGGAGTGGAAGAAAAGGTGAGGAGAAGCACGGTGTTGAACAGGACCAGAGTTCTCCTCCCGTGCGGAAGTTACAGTCCGGAAGTCCGAGAGAGTCGACAGATGCTTTTCCAGACCCACACACCGTCCCGTCCACACCGGTGGGTACAACCGCTTTCCTCAACTGTTTGGCTCTCCACTTGTGCCGCATTAGTTGCCGTGTTGTCGTAATAGCAATGAGGCTACTGCCGCAGAAACACCTGTTGTGAAAGTTCGTCGATTTACCACTCCAAGACAATTCTTTGTCGTGTTATTTCCATATATGATATATCTATTACACACGAGATCCCCAACTACCTGGCTTTAGCTGAAGAGAAGTTTAGCTGAAAGCTACAAACAGCCCCCAGCGATCAAAACAATATATGACAGCGCTGTGTTGCTGTTGTTTTTCCTTTGTGCTGTTTTCACTTCCTGTTTCTATAAACACATTTTAAAAAAAATATATATATACGAAACAGACTTGGCCAACAAATTTCAAATATCAATAAAAATATGAAATTACTAATGTAGCACCCAACTCCCACACACATTAACATTTCTCAATATGTTGTTCTCTATTTGTCTGCCTCTTCATTAGATGAAATATTCAATTGCTTGCTAGCCTAACACTCACACACAAAATGACAAAAGATCCGCAGTTGCTAAATGCAAAGGCCCAACATTGGGTTCTGCGGCTGCTTCTCGCACACTGCTTTTCATTTTGGATGTGAATGAGACATTAGCACATTAGAGATTTCCTTTGTTGTCTGTTAGTGAGGCCGAGGTTGAGCGGGTGGGCAAGCAGCCCTTTTTATTCAACATGAAATAGACTAAATCGACTGCAGCTGTTGGTTTTGCTCTTGACTTTGATATAGCTTCTGTTTGCCGACAGTAAGACCACAGCTGGATGAACTGACGTCGGTAGTTGCTTTAAGAGATGCTCAGAGTCATTCTCTCTAAGCCGTTGTGGATTGACACTGTTTTTCATGACAGCATGTGTAACATATGCATTTTCTATGTCAATATTTTGCAGTGTCATGTTAGCTGGAATGATGTCACAGAACCCTCTGTGGGTGTTGTTTTCCTAATCCCTTGATTACTGTCCAAAATATTTACTTGTTTATTTGTTTTGTACACACATTAAATGTATGACTATATATGAACTAGGAATGCAAGAACAACAAATACATCGGTCACTGGAAGTGGAAAGAAGCACAGGCATTTAACTCCCTTTTTCTCCTTTTGATATCCAGTTAATTATTCATCTTCCTCTAAGTTAAGAAAACAGACAAATATACTACTTGTTTCTTTCTGGAAGTCCATGACATAACACATAGAAACACATTTAGAAAATCTCTGAGACTGGGACATTGTCTTTTAGATGCTTATTTGGCGATTTTCCAATGGTTTAATGTGAACTCCAACTATTATAGTGACATGAGAATTAATTGCACAGATTATACGTTGCATGAATAATTTATGCTCGTTGTAAGTGGAAGGAACATTGCACTTCCTGTCTTGGGTGAGTCTGCCCCAGTAGTGAAGATGGGCTTGTGATTCAGATCACACTCTAAACATCAAATGGAAACAGACAAGTGTAATCTCATTTCCATATCAGCCTCAGGGTAAAGTACCTGTGGAGACAGAAATTAATCTGGAATTGCTGCAGGTATCCGGCATCAGTTTCACAGCAGGGTATTTTTGGCACTGCCACCTGATATACAGCTCCACAGGTGATCAAAAATACACCACGTAGTTTGTTGAGGCAGGACAGAGGTTTTAAAGTAGAAATTCTGCTCTGTCATTAGCCTTCATACGGCACTGTGTCACTTGGAACAACAGCAGTCTGTTTGAGGTTGTGTTATTGACCCAGTCAGAAGTCTTTCAGAGTTTGGACTATAGGAAGTTCAAAAATCTACAGTGAAACAACTTTTACTGAAGGTCAATATCTCCTCTCTTCTTTTGCTGCCATGAATCAACAACTGTCAATGAATGATAAGAAAACTGATGTCCATAAGGGAAAAATGTTTTAGTAATGCTGAGTGATAGACGGGAAATCTGTAGGAAATGTAAGGTCTTGAGTTACACCAAAAACAAATAAAAACACTGCATTAACTCTCAAATAGTTTGAAAGCCATGCTGATATCTAATTCCTTAAAGAAATAACTGCATCATTAAAAAGCCACAATCCCCCATGTTCAATAAAGTCAGCCTTAACTAGGACCAAGCTGCTTTTAAGGTGTTTGGACATCTAGTTTGATTTAAAACGGAGGTAGTTAGCCCTGCTGTGCTTGTGTCCCAACTTTCTTAAAACGCAAATGATAGTCTCGGTGAAACAACCGAGTCAGGCATCAGGCAATGTGGGCTGGGTAAGCATCAGCTGATTTGCTGGATTAACAGCTCAGTTTGGCTTCTGTGGCTTGCCTAAATGCCAGTCTTATTTGTTTGTTCAGTCGTCAGATCTGAGCAGCAAAATATCAAGTCTGCACCTGTTCAGCCGACATCAAACTGTGATCCCCTTACCTGCAGCATTAAAGAATTGCGTCTCACTGAGCCACACTGATTAGCTTCAAAACCCGCACCATTTCCTCAGAACTTCTACACAGTAAGGCCCTCTGCTCTCATGTTGTCTCAGCCTGTCTCCCTCCCAGCCTGTCACAGACGGGATGATTTGCTAAATGTCTTCATCTGTCGGACTGGGCAGGTTATCTGAAGGCTTTTATAGTGCAGCAACATGTTTGGAAATGTTGGCTTTAAACTTGCTGTAGGTAAAATACACTGAGTTGTTCTTCAGAACTGGAACATAATGAAAGAATGCAAATCATAAGTAACCTGAAGCCAGAGATGTAGTTTATAGGTGGCAACGTGTTGCCAGCTAAAAGAAATGGAAACTCAAAAATGCCTGTTTTGCAGGGATGCTATTGGCAGAGTCCCGTATGTTGTATGGTCTGATCTACTAGAAAGATTTTATATTCTACCAATCGCCAGGTTTTTATTTTTTATTTTATTTTAGTGTTGCAGCCTTGAATGATTGATTATAAAACAAACTAAAACTATACATCTCCAAACAAACATTTATTTAGTCCTCTTTTTAATGCCTCCACCTTGTCTCATTGCGATGAACTCCTGGGAGAGGACGTCAATATCGTTAAAAAAGAAAAAGAAAAAAAGAACAGGTTAAGTGAATACTGCATATTGTAAGTCCTTTAATTAAGACAGTGCCACAGCTGTATCTCCTTGCAATGCATTTGCCTCAGTTACTTACTTGCATCGTTTTGAGCGGTGCAACAATGTGAAATTGTGTTGATGCTGTTGCAATTGATTGACCATTTTTGCTCCAGTGTGTGAGGGATAAACTGTACGACAATACCAACTAATCTCATTTCTTTTCAACAAGTTGATTTAATTACATTTCTGACTTATTTCCTTTTTTGCCCTCCCGACCAATGTGATGGGCGCAAGAATAGAACTAGACAAAATCATTTTTATGATAAAAAATAAATCAGCGCTGTTGTAGCACGGCTTGTGGCGTTGATAGCGTCTTTGTCGCTTTGCAGATTAACCTTATTGTTGTGTTTGTAATTACAGAAAAAGGGAGACTGAGCAAGTGACTGTAGGAGGGGCTGATGTTATCTGTCTCAGTTAAATCTATTGAGTTCATTATTTCCTAGTAAAACTTCAATAAACTTCCAGCAAATGAACATTTCATTCTATGAATAATTCATCAGCCCATGCCTCTCACTTACTCTCCTGAGGGTTCTTGTTCATGTCATTTACTGCTTTTCACATAAAATCTGGCATTGCAAATTAATAATAGTTGGTTTATGTTGCTTGTGTAAGATCTGTAGTGTCTGTAAGGTCAAATGCTGTTATACAGTTTGTTGTTTTGAGAAGATGTGAAGAGATTCTGCAGACCTTGGTTGTGACAAGTGGAGATTTGGGTTAATGTTGCCCTTCTGTCATTGCCAAAACTATTCATTCTAACCCCTGACCTCTGCCGTTCCAGTCGCCATTCTCTGTAAACCTGAATATTAATAAAAATGGCAATAGACCTGGAACCCGATGACTTTGATGTTTGTCATCATCGTGGCTGTGAGTTAAATGGCAGTGTTAGTTTTCCACCATTAATGGTAGAAACAAGGGGATATTAGTCGGTTAATCATCTGTCGCTTAATCTTTCATTTACTTCAACACGCCTCGGGAACATTTGAAAATAGCGTAACGGCTGCCTTGGGATGGACTCTCAGAGAGCAGCAAGTTCAAATGATTCCAGCCAGAGTTTTTTATTTTATCTTTCAGCCTGGGGTCAGCACTGCGGCAGACACCTACCTAATGTATCACCAGTTTAGTCTCTGAACGTATGTGTCATGAATTGAATGCTTGATTTGAGAGAAAAAAATATCTTAACAGTGGTTCACATAGGATATACAGATGCCAAAAAATATATAGTTGTTGTCACTTCTTTGTTTTTGACTCAAGCATATAGCTAATAATAACAATAATAACAAATATGACAATAGAAATAAAAAATAACTTGATTGGAAAATGGATAATATTAACGGGCTTAGTTGTTTTAGCCAAACGGTAGGTTTGAAAAAGCTTTGCAAAGTGAAGTGATTACAAGGAGATTATCATGTTGATTCGATCGAAGCTTTTAAACTAAACAAGAGATTTGCACTCTTGCCTGTCGGATGTAATGTCCGTGCAAAAACTAACAAAATCAAAATTATCCTCTTAAATTTTGATACAAATTAATTAAATCATTGCAGACATATTACATTCATAAAGCCCTGAAGGATTTTGCCCTGTAGTTTACAGTTGGAGTAAGGCGGGGCTTTACATAATTGCCTAGTTTTCCTTGAAGCATGGTAATCAGCAGTGTCTTGAGTTACTGGCCTGATAAGCTAATTTTTCCCTGGTGTGAACAATTACCACTGAGCAAAGGGGTGGACTCGAGCCTTTAGAAAGGTTAACATGTTGAGATGGTGTGGTGAAGTTTAAACAAAGCCAATTAATTTGAGGTGTTTTTGTTTGAAGTCCCTCTGTTGTAAGTCATTGAAGGACCAATCATTTAGTGACCACAATAATTTGATGCAGAGAAATTCAATAAGGTTGGAAAAGCCTTTGAATAATAACAGGCAAGAGAATAATAGTGCTAGTGTTTCTGATGAAAATTGCCCCGGTGCACTGCTTTTACATAGATGAGAAGACATTCTCATTATTAACTTACTCTAAAAACTGTTAGACTAACAATTGACAAGACTAACATCACTCAGTTTCTTTTTGAGACTCTCATCTTCAGTGCAAATCCTAAAACAAAACCATCTTGAATTTGCCCTTTTTGGCACTCAAACTGTTGGTATCGCTGCATTATGCTCCCATACCTGAACAGCCTTAGGGCGTATTCACACCTGCCCTGTTTGGTTCGAACTAAACCAAAAAAGTCCCTTTTGCGGACCTTTTGGGCTGGTGTGAATACAAACCAGCGAACTCTGGTCTGGAGCAAACAGCTGGTCCGAGACCTCGCCGGAGGGGTGGTCTCGGTTCGCTTCCAAACGAACCATCGGTTGATGTGTGAGAGCGACTGCACCGTGGCTCGAACCAGTTGTGAAATCACACACTGTTTTACACGTCACAGGCTTCCGTAGCCACAACCATTAGGGGAAATAATCTTTTGGTTAGTATAGTAGAAAGTTTAGTAGCACGTCGTCGGACCGTCAGGCGAACATGAGTCGTGGTTCAACGTGGAGCAATGAGGAGACGCTTCTTGCCAAACGTCTTCGTTGTCGCAAAATGGTAAACATCTCCTCATAAAATCGACATTGCATCAAAAGCTTCTGATGCTCCAAATTACCTGCAAACGCTTGTGTTTGTGTGAAAAAACAAACAAACATGAGCACAACGATGCAGCACGCTGGAGATCCATGATTATTTAATTTCCGTATTTTACCGTGTTACCCCGCCCGGACCGTTTTGTCCAATGATTTGCACGATCTTTGCACACGTGGGTTTGTTGTCAAATCCTGGGACTCTTGCGAAAATTGCAATGTGAAAAGGAACCGCACCAAACCAAAAAGATACATTGTATTTTGGTCCGGACCAAAGAAAGCAAACTAAAGGACTTTCCTGGTGTGAATACGCCCTTAGTCCAAGGACCTTGCCTGGTCTTTACAAAAGGAATATTGAAAATAAATTCCCACACGCTTTACTCTATTCATGCCAAGCTAACAATAGTTGTCTGCAGTCAGAAGTTTAGTTTAGCTCACAGTGTTGTATTTCCATAACCTAAAATACCATTTAAATAAAATTGTCCTGGATCTTTGGATGTGTCCAACATGTGGCACAGAACCCACCGAGCGTTGGAATCTTGGCAACCCAAATGCTGTGCCAGTTTTGGGTATTGCATATGAATATACAGAAAAAAGAACAAGATAAACTACTGGTTGTGACCAATGTCCAGTTGTGAACAGCACTGTGGCTATTGGGAAAGTTGTGTGCAGTAGAGTCTAAAGGTGTGTAACTCAATATTTCTCAACCTCAGACAAAACAAATGAATGTCAAAACAGTATGTTTTGAACACCATCTCTCATGTGACTATTGCGCTGGCATGTGAAAGCTTACATGTTTGTTATTCCATCCAGGAGCAAGTGAAATGAGAGTGAACAGACTCTAACCTTCCCCCTGGCTCTCACGGGGCCCCACTCACTCGACAGTCACAGTGCCTCGCAGCGATAGTCGGGTCATGGAGATGGCAATGCATTCACAAAAGCACTTTGGTGTGACCACAAATGTCACCGCTCTCTGCTGAGGGTATTGTAGGATTTGCCCCAGCTCATTAATGTGGTTGTCTTTTTATTAAATGAATAACCAGGTCAAAAGACATTGTCTGAATAGTGTTTCTCAGTTTTAAAAAGCCTTTGATATGGAACAAATCCAGAACGGTTTGTTCAAAGGATGGAAGGCAACTAGGGACAAAAGGACGAATGTCATTACTGTGCATTAATTGACTGAATTAGTGGGATTAATCGGGTTTGGGGACGAGGTGTGAAAGCACAATAATATAGCTGCATATCTCCACTCCAGCCTCCCAAGCAGCTGCCATGGTTACGTGAAGAAAATCTGGCAAGTTAGCTTGAGTGATTGTTTTGACTGATACATGTGGATATAATCCTGGGATTATGTTGGTGTTTTTTCATTAGAGCACATGAATTCCATTGTATTGGCATGAGTGGATGCAGAACATGCTTGTGGATTAGAAAACTGCACCAGAACACCCTTTGCGTGAACTTTTTTTTTTTTACGCAAGGAGCTCTTTATTGGTGCATTCATTCCTTTACGTGAATGGATTGGATGGCTGGGCTGAAGATAATGTCCTCCACCACCGCCCTCTTAAACTAAATCCCCTCATCAATGTTTCACACATCAAGTTTTCAGACAGGGATCCAGGTCAAAGCCTTGTTAGATCTCAATCTGAGTCAATTTACACAGGATGGCGGCTTAGAACGATACAATCAACAACCTCCTGGCACTGAGGCGTGCATTGCTAGTTAATTAATTTAGCTGTAGCCTGACAAAGGACGGCTTATGTGTCAGCATTGTTTCATCACCATTTAACAAATAACTCAGGAGGGAGGGGGAGAGAAGTACGCTGCTGACGGTAGCCCTGCAAATCAGAGGAGGCTACCGAAAATGGAAATGACCATGACAGAGTGTTACCGCAATTTCTGCAAATGTCATCTCCAAAGTGCCTGCGTAGACTTTCCCCTCATATCCACCTGCATGAAGACAAAAGATGTGCGCTGCCATGTGTGGCACCTGCAATAGATCCACATTAGAGGACCGAGCGACAGGGAGGATGTAAATCCTTTCTGTCGATACCACTGAGGCCACGTTCCCATCATTGGAATTCATAGAGCTATCCCCGACAAGAGGAGCACTTTTATTTCATTTCCATTCACTCAATCCCAATTCATTTACACAGTCTCTGGTGTACCTGCGCGGCACATGTTGCTTTTTCTCCCTTTCACAGTCCTACCAAACGCTTGCGGGAAAACTGCAGAGCAGGGCTTGAAATGGGAACTCAGACTGCACCGGTAATTAGGCTGCCCATTAGGGTTCCGACAGTCCAACTGCTTTAATCAAAAATACCACAGATTGAGGTGCTGGCAATTAAACACTGGCCTTGGTAACCAGCAATTGTCAAGCCCGTCTCGAAAAACAAACCCTTGTTGCACCTTTTTCGAACTATTTATGTCACCCATTTAGCCGGGGATGAAATTCCATCTCCTGTGCACCTTTTCGCGCCAAAGAAAACATCCCTGCAGTGCCGAAGATGTCAGACCTCCTGATTATCTATGTAACAGTGCTTTGTCTGCACGCAGGGGCCAATGTTGTCATAATAAGGTGGGAAAAAGGCTTTGAACAATGTCAGCCTGCTTCAGCAGGTGTCCATTTTTTTCTTCTTTTTTGCTTCCTGGTGGAATGCTCATTAAATATATGCAAATGACCCTGTCACCCCTTGAAAAATGCAAATGCGAATCCTTTGTGATGTGTGTTGTGAAGCCTGTGTCATGCGGAAAGTGACATTTTTCTGCCCCGTAGGCAGAAAGGCTGCAGGATTTTGGTTGCTGTGAGGATTTGTGAATGCTCTTCGCTCAGATCAATCTGTGAACAAATACTATAAAATCTAAATTCAGAGTCATTTGTGGTGCTGCCTCTGTGACGCTCACAGGCAGGAACGTTTAGAAAGTCATTGGAAGAGTAGGGGAGAAAAAAATCGATCGGTAATTGCAAGATGTTTTGGGTCTTGATAGGTAATTAATAACGATCTGCGATAGAAAACCAGCAAATGCATTTTGCTTCGGTGCTCACCACAGATCCCAGCGAGGAAATATGTTTACGCTCTCAGCGATGGAAGAGCGGTTCATTAGACTGCAGGAGAGCTGCTTATTTTGGCGGTATGTAAATTACAGTCAAATTGGTATAAAGTCAAATAAGGTCAGCAGACAATATAGAATATATCAAATGACATCCTTGTCTCTGAATGAGCTTCCAGTCAGATTCTGCAAATGCAACCTTTGAAATCACACTCCTCCCACTGTAGATCAGGTTAGGTTATTTGATTTTACTCCCTGGAATAAGATGCAGTGATATTTGCTGAAGAGATTCTTGCATCGAATAATACATTTAATATGGCAAATAGCATATCAAGGAAAATGTTCCCTTTTATTTGCTTGAACAGGTGTTTTTTGTTTTTTTTATTTACTCAATGTGGTCACATCATAACAAGCTGTAAATGACATCATTAGCTTTGCATTTGTGCCGCTGCCAGCAGCGATGTAGTTTCACACAACAACACTGTGTCACATTCATATAGTATCGCACATGGCAGATTTCACAAGCCCTCCCATTTCAGCACATGGGCTGTGAAGAACATGACTTGCAGATATATGTTGTGATTTCATTCACCATGTTTTGTTTGCCAACTTGTCTTTCATCTTATGGTTTTGACCAAAGAAGCTGACAATTTACTCGGTGTTAAAGGAAAATCCAGGAAATCCAGTGGCATTACAGCTTAGTTGAAATGCTGTAGTCAGCAATTTGGTCAATTCAAAGTAGAATTAATTAATTAATTCAGTTGAAAATAAATCTTCATTTTCTGAGAGTGCATTGTCTTAGTAACGTCGGTTATATGAGGTTTGGGAATTTCCATCCATGCAGTGTAGAAAAATGGCTTCACCGTCATCATTCAACATGTTAAAATAACCCTCGACATCAACTTTCTAACTAACTATCTTCGTCAAGTGTTGGGGATTCTTCATCTCTGTCTTTTTCTCTATTTGAAATTCTTCACCAGCCTTTCTCTGAATGTTCAAAGAATGCCAGTGTCATCTGTGAGCACTAGAGCATGAATCCATAGTCTCCGCATTCTCATTTTTTTTGAGCCCATATGCAAACATCACAAATCAGAGGTTGGGTACCTCCAACCCAGAGTGTTGGAGGTATCACAGTGGAGCTTAAAGTACTTTCTGTCCCACATCATGTTGTCTCAGGAGCCTGTCCTGGTCTTTGGAGGGGTCAACACCAGCAATGGCTGCTCTTCATGACGCAGGTGCTACAGTTCCTTCAGTGTAACATTTTCTGGCTTGCCCCGCTGCCTGCCCCTAGAGTGGCTTTTACCAGGCCATTAGGTTTCTATTTAACACATAGTCATCCATCCATCCCTCCACAGCTTATCCTGCACTCTTGGTCTCAGGGGTTGCTGGAGCCTATCGCAGCTATCTTGGTGCTGAAGGCGGAGTTCACCCTGGACGAGTCACCAGTTCAGAAGAGAGACAAACAACCATCAACAATTTTGTGTACCACTTTTGAAGCTTTTCAAAGAGTTGTCTTTGATAGCGCAGGCACACATGTCTACCATAGGTGCCCGATGTGTGGAAATCCTCCCATCAGTAAGTTCTTCTGATATCACCAGACAGTAAGAAATTGGCATCATTGAGGTGAACTACTCCTTTAGTCTGCCGTAGCAGCCTCCGCTGTCGTATTGTCCTTACTTTTTGTACCTCGGGTGCAATTTATCCTCTATTTCTCACTTCATCTGAGCCTTCTGCTGTCCCATCCTAGCCTCCAGCCCTGGCCGTGGTCGCTGTGTTTACAACTGGAGTGTTGATGCCTCAAGTGAAGCTTGCGCGTGCCACCTGCTGAGTGGCTCACGAGACCGCGTGCATGTTGCAGCCATTTGGCTGCTCCTCGTTGGCGAGCACTTATCAGTGATGAGCAGTCATGAACTGATGGTGGAGGAATGAAGATAAAAAAAATATATTATTATATTATATTATATTATCTCGACCTGGGTTCACCTGAATCTTCAGGGCTTTAAAGTTGTAATTTTTGCAAACACCTGCCTCAACTGACACTTTAATTCCACAAATGTTGACAATGGACATGATCCACAAATGACTGCATGTTGCATATTCCAGTTGAGGTTATTGTTCCCAATGTCTTCTCTCTGAATTATGCCTTTGCAGATAAAAATTGTTACTTGGCAACCAATGACTGCATTGCCAAGTCTAAAAAGATCATTTCTTGGGTCGTTTTAAACTGTGTTTTGTAGCTTTGTAGAAAGAGACACTGAATATGATTCAGCTTTGTCAGAGAAACAAAAGGAGCATAAAGTTTGTCCATACAATGAATGGCAAGGAAACAAAACTAATGCAAAAATTAATATCATTTTAAAATGATACAGTGCAGTCTGTACCGTGCCAAATGCTATTTGCTATACAAAGTACATTAAGAAGGATTATGGACAAACCAGTTGCTCCCAGTCGTCTGCTTGGTTGGATAAAATGGACCCCCCCTCCTGTCTCATTGGGCTCTAAAAGTCGAGCCATAAAAATCAGTTGCCCATAGATCATTTTTTCTGCCAATAAAGTTTGGCTTGGATGGAAAATGTCTATAAAACCTGCATTTTCGTATTTATACGACCAGTATGATGAAGTGACATTTTGGCAAGGAAAGTGGGCTTTTCAGTTTGGTCCTGCTGCCGAGCGCTTGTTTATTTCTGAGTGGTGTTGAAATGTGAAATTTCTACTCTGCTTTTACTGAACTTTTTTTTTCCCAACTCTGTGCAAATATGCCAGATTTATTTCAGAACCAATCATCTCCTTCATCTCCTACTTTATGTGCAGTCCAGGCACTTTGACCTGACTTGATGCTAAAGGCAAAGCTTTCTTTCAAAACAAAGCTGTAGATTTGTTTGAAAGAATGCCTTTAAATGTATAGAATATAGACTCTCCAAACCCCAACTAATTTCCATATAATCTTTCATTGGATCCGGTTTTATATCAGGCTTATTAAACCACTGACCACTCATGGCCTTGCCAACAATTTTTACATCCCATATAGGAATTTAGATTTCTCAAACTGACATTGTGTCCCTTTTAACAAATTAGTGCCTGTGTGCCATTTTTTTTTCCTCTCCGGTGATATTTGTTTTAGTCTTTTAATAAAAGGCATGCATGGAATCAAAGGGGAAAAGGCCAGCCTTTCATATTGCATGAGGGCAGAAATCAATTGTTAGTCTGCGCACAAAACAATACACACTCTCATCTGCTTATATGAAGTCAAGAGAGGGTCATACACTTGATATGATCGTCTCAGATTTATTGGCCAAGTCGAACAATGAGATGCAGCTTTTTTTTATCTGCAGATTCTTCTTCTTCTGTTGCTTTTTTTGCACTTTGGCAAAGGAACTCACGAAAATCTGGCAAAGACGCATGAGCACCACACAAGGAGACATGTAAATACCACTAACCTCTTACTTGACATCAGTTTCTTCAATACAAATAAGATACGTCAATCTGACATCTCATCAGATGTTGATAGAAATTTCTGTGCTGGATTCTCCCCACATCTGGGAATCTGTCTGACGGTCAGGTAGGATACAGCTTTCCGCAGGAAATTGTTTCAACTCCTTTCACCAAGGAGAAATCTTTGGGAAAACAAAACAACAAAACAACAACACAAACAACAACAACAATAACAATCCAAACAGCCCAGAGGTCCATAGCTTTGTTCTGGTCCTTCATCTAGTCCCATCCAAGGGGTGGATCTGGCATTAAATTCTCCATTGAAATATTTTTCATGCATATATTGCTTGAAATGAAATTCAGATTTTACTAAAAATATTTTTTTCTGCTCTCTGAGTTTTAAAATACATTCTTTAGGCTGATTAGAACAGTGATTTTATAACAAATGTTTCTGCCAATTCTGCTGTGTGTCTCCTTTGGAGCCCATTGTGCCTTTGTGGCTAACTTTTCAATATCTCAGACTCAGATTTTATCACTTGATTAACCCAAGGAATACTGATTGGGAATTGGCTTAGCACTGTATAATGATGTTCTCACATGCCAAGTATCAGCAGTTGATCATGTTATTCAATAAATCTGTAGAGGCTTATAGATCATGTCACTCTATAACTAATATAACTGCACTTTCACGCCATTATCGTATTATTGACCTGTTTACCTTTAAATATCAAAAGGGCGAATTTTGCAGAGCCACGTTTATTACTTAGATAATAGAAATATCACCATAATAATACTTTGGATGGATTTTATTGTTTCAACTTTACTGATTTAAAGTTTTAATCAACACTGCATAATTTCCACTTCTGAGTTGAACGTGCATAAGTCTTTGGCAGAAATGAACATTAATTAGATTTCATTAATTCACTCACATTTTCTTTTTTAATTTATTATTTTGCTTCTGCCTGTTTAAAGCCTGTACTTCATTGCCCTAAACCCTCAGCCAGACTGAAAACTACCAATTGCATGCTACGTATCTCAAAGCATTTCATTTTCATTTTACTTTTTATTATTTTATTTTTTTGGGAGGTTTAAAATGCCTGAAATTTGCATGAGGTTTTCTTTCCTTCAGCACTTTTAACTTTCTCTCTTGTCTCTCAAGCTCTTGTGCAGCTCACTTTGCACATCACCGGCAGAAGAAACTTCACACATTCAACAAACTCATGTTTTAATGCATGCATTAACGTTGTGACCTGTGTTTGGGTGATGTTTGATCTATGATGTTGATCTCCAATAATCAATTTCTTTACTAAAACATCATCTCTTCTGTGGAAGGTCCACGATTAGGACAATTCTACTTGTTGAAAATGGCACCACCATTACCACTGCATTTCAGTATAGTAATTAAAGTGTGTGACTTGCCATGTTGCTTCAGCCTCCTAGCCAACCACTGGCAAGTAAAAGGGAGAATTCTGGTAAGAAAGGAGTAGGTGAATATGAGGTCAGTCTTTGCAGAGCTTCCCTTGTTTTTGACTTTTGACTGCACAACTTGCAGGAAACTGGTCCACCTGGAAGCTGAGGATAGAGATGCACCGGCTGTGTCATAGCTGGCACACTTACTTTGGGAGTTGCAAAGCCAGACTCCGTGCGCTGGTGGCTAAATTCGTCTGGTTTGTTTTGGTTCGTTCTCGATGTCCGACATGCATCAGCAATTTGTCGTACACAGCTGAATGAAGAACCTGGGCTTAATGCATTTGTTGTTGGACTGTCCGGCTAGAGTCTAGCCCTCGGCACTGCTGAGGAGATTTTGATTGTACTGTACAGGCTGAATTTGTATTTATTTATTTATTTATTTATTTTTTTAAGGGCTGGGTCTAGAAGGACAACAGCTTGGAACAAAGGACAAGCTGTTATGTGGAAAGCTCCACTGTGACCAGGGAATTGTCAAGTTTCTGGCAAAGTGACTGACTGGCTCGGAGGGGATCAGTGATAGGTGGCGTGGCAGAAGGTGGAGGGTTTTGTCAAACCACTAGTGCTTTAACGCTGATTACTCAAGAGGCCGGCCTGCTGACGGTTGATAGTAAACCTTTCTGGAACTGAGTGTGCTCTTGTTAAACTGCTGACAGATAGAATGACATAGTTATAATACAAAAACAAATGAAGGAAAACAACAAAACAGAAAACTGCAGTACTACTACTCGGTAGGGTATCTTGTTTGCTGCAGAAATTAAGACTGTCATGGTCTGAAGGGAGGCTTTTAAAGTTTGTTTAATCTAATGGGAATATTTGGTTGATCAGGAAGTTTAGGTATGACTCCACTCTAAACATTAAGTGTAAAAGTAAAACTTGGTTACTTCTTACTGCTCCTTTTTCAACATGTTTAAATACTTCATTATGTTTTTTTTTCTTCTTACGTGAATGCAATTTTTCTACTTTTATTGATTTGTATACATACAAAATACATTCATTCATTCATTCATTCATTTATTAAATTGTCATTTCTTATCAAAATGACAATTGTGCATACAAATAATCAGTGTGTCTGCAGTCTCATTGTCAACAAGCTGTGAGGTTGCTCCAACAGTGAATGCAGTCCTCGGCCGGCCACTTCGGTGCCTCAGACCGATAAAGAAAAGTAAGTGTTCAGCGCTCGCAGCTCCTCTTTATACAGCCCCGCATTCAGGAGTCCTTCTTTGCATATGATGACATTTATGATACGGCCCAAAGGGAGACTGAATATTATAAGTAAAGAAATTGGCCCGGCTCCTCCTGAAAACCCTGTGTTAAGCCTCAAATGAGCTACAATGACAGTGTCCCTTGTCCACAATTTAATGGTGAATGTAGAGCTTTGTGTGAAATAGTGGGCTGGATCAATACGGCCTCTCCCAGGAATTTTTTTCCATTCAAGATAACCTTACCCAGCAGAGAGGGCACCAACACCCAAAGCACTTGAAGTGAATGACAAGGAGCTGTGGCCTTTTTTCTCTCCACACCAAGCATTGAATTATTATTTTTTTCTTTCCTCCTCATTGTTGCCTGATAAGAGAGCAAATTAAGTAAAATTCACAAGGCTGTGCTGGGCCCAGTTTATGTTCTTTGTTTTCATGCAACTGAGATAATTTCATCTCAAGTGAAAAATGATTTTATCGTCCTATTACATTTTAACTCTGTCCGTCCATAGTTGGTAATTGGTTATGGTAATATATTAGTAGTGTAGATGGTTTGGATAATTTTTGTGACTGAAGGAGGGACTGTTAATAATACAGCATTGCATTTACTTTACCTCATATTGTGCAGACTTGGTTAACTAGCTACCTAATTTAGTTATCTCGTTGTGATCTTGTCCTGAGTGTGGTTACAGGCCGGAGGTTCACACGTCATGCTAATTACGCAATGCTAATGTCTTCTCTCTGTTATTTTGCCACAGCCACTCACTGGTGGGACGTTCCTTGAACACTTTCATGTCTTGGCAGCTTCCCTCCCACCAACACGGTGTAATCATTACGCCATATTGTCTCGTTCATCTTCTTCTGACTTAAGTGCTTTTCATTACAGCGGTTTAGAAAGGGAAAGTGTGCAGTAAGCAGTTCTCCCTGCCCGCCGTTCCATAGTCTGTCTACCTGCGTGTCTGTGCAGTCGATTAGGAAAGTAGATTTGTTGAATTTGGTCCGCAGCTAAATCAAAATGCTTTGGCAAGCTGCGGTACAACGTGCCTTCCATCCAGTTTCATCAAATGCCCTCTTGATGAACCCAGTCCTACATGGCCTGATGCCTCATAAATGTCTCCATATTCCCATGAAATATTTGATGGTTTTCGGCCACGGCCTTGATCTCAATAAGTATCCTCATCCAGGGCCCCTCGCGGCTCCGAATGTCAAGGGAAGATTTCAGCGTCTCCCATCAATTGATGAACACTTAACGGCTGTTGTTCCGACGTCCTCATTAGGGTTATTGTCGCTCTATGATGGTGAGAGGGGGACATTTTCTGCCTCGCAGCTTTACTTTGGCGATGTGAAGGTCAATAACTGCTGCGTCCCCGCTCGGATGTGGATAGACTTATTAAGGAAGGTGCCTTGCAAATTGAAATATCTGGATTTTTTTCTCAGCAGCAGGCAACATATTTACATTCTGGCAATATGGGCTGATAGTGGCTTTTTAGACTCACCCCAAAAAAGCCACTTTTTTGGCAATAAATATTGCTAAAAATATTGAACTTCCCAGAATTCTGTGGTAAGTACAGCTCTTGCTGAAAAGTGTTCGTTTTTGAAGCTCACGCACCAAGACGGACTTTTTAAACTGCACTCACATTGAGTTGCTCTATTTCTCTGAAGCTGTTCGTGGGCTGGAGGAGATGGACAAAGTACGGGTAGGAAGCTGGCATCAGGGCTGCTTAAAGGTCTCAGTCTCTCACTCTTCCCTTGGCGGGGCCTGAGCCAATGAGATAAAGGCCTTTGTGTCTACAAGAGCCAATCAGTAGTTCTCTGAAGAGGCGCAAGCCAATTAATCTCTGTGGTGACATGAGCTTTAGAGGAATCGCCCGGTTAATTCCTGGTTGGGTGCAGAGTCTGGATCGAAACCCCGCTGCTTCGCTTTCATTTCGTGGCAGGAAGAAAGAGTAAAAAAAAAAAACCTTGACGTTCCCTGCAGCAGGGAGAACTTTCCAGAAGGTTTTGTTTCTGTTTGAAACTGTACCTGTTCTTTCAAGTGCCGAAGAGACAAGCCGTATCCTGGAATCACTTCAACAATCTTTTGAAGAATTTTGCTGTCAGAATAATTTATGCAGGGGGAGTGTGCAGACACTTACAGCATCTTCTCAGCTCTTCTTTTTCTTTTTTTATTCCTCTGTAGTGACACACTAGACTAACTTCCAGACCAAAGTGTCGACTGTAGATCAAAGCTAAGGAAACAGTTGGGTGTTCCACATCCTTTTCCAGGTCCGGATGTCACATTGTATCTCGTTCTTTCTCTTTCACTCTTGGAGGGTTTTTTGTGACTCATTGGTTCCTGGTGTTAAAAATGTGGAAGAAAAAAAAAAAAACATCGACAACCCAAAAATAAACACATCATCCTCCCAATACAGGACAAACCGCTGTGCCTGTAATGGCCCGGTTGGATGGAAATGCAGTTTAATTTAGAGAAGGACGCCTACTGCAACTTGAAAGAAGCCGGTGAGCACATCTCTTTCCCTGGCACAGCTGTGGTTCCAGCCCTTATTGCAGCGAAGATTAATGCTGAGAACATACGGCAATGCCCACGCTGTTGTCCAAGGTGTTCTTTGTCACAATTGCAGGGAGGGAGAGGGATAATACATCATTAAAGCTCGCGGCTCGATACCAGACAACATCGGCCACTTTCACGTAGAATACTAATGTATCGGGGCGAGTCTGCCCCTGAGAAATGCTGTAAACTGCTGATGGTTCTGTTGAATTTTTGAATATCGAAGGGACACTTTGTCTCTCCAGGATATTGAGTTATTTGCACCGGACATCACTGGCAGCAGCCATGGATTAGATTGGAAGGACTTTGTGTTTAGGAGTTAGGGTGGTGCGCAGGGATGGGGGGAGTGGACAGCGGGGGTGGGGTAGCATGTGGTTAACACTATCACCTCACAGCAAGAAGGTCCTGGGTTCAGTTCCCAGGTGTGGAGGCCCTTTCTGTGTGCAGTACGCACATTCTCCCCATTTGTGTTTGGATTTCTTCTGGGTATTCTGGTCCCTACACAATCAGAAATATGATTTCTAGGGTTAATATGTGGTCAGCGCGGGTAACCAGTGCAGTGGTGAAGATCTGGACCTGGTTCCAAAGTGCCCCACAGCGGTTTCTCCACTCCAGTTTCGCTCAACATCGTTTTGCAAATGTGGCAAGTATTTATTTCAAGAAGTTCACATTGGGACTGTTGTCTTTCTCAGACTCAAGGGGCTGATTTTATAGATAAGAGCCTTTGTAAAGCACCACACACGGGAAAAACCACACATCAATGAGGTTCTTGTCACACCTTGGTTAATTAGGCTTGTCTTCAACTGTGCATTAAGAAGCTAGTGTTGAAATGCATCGAGAATATGGGCCCATGTGTTGTCTTTCAATTTCATGAGGCAGGCCTTGGTGCCAGTGCATACATTTAAAGCATCCAGTTTGAACTAAAAGCTGTCGGGAGGAGTTTCTTGACCCTGGGCCAGCGATGTTTTGACAGAGCACAAGCCCCCTGATAACCGAGCGTAGCAGATATGTCTGCTCTATTTGTCCATCTTTTGCAGGGTGCATAATTCTACACGTCTCATGGCCAAACGGTCCTCGCTCTCAGCTCAACACTTAAAAGAGAATGTGACAGAGGGGGTAATGGAGCAGGCGGGGGCTGGACTCTTGCATTCAGGCAGCATTCCTGCGCTGTTTGACGGATTTTATAGCCATCTATGCCTTTTCGCGCCTATCTGCCGTTCTGGATAAAACCAGAATTTGAGAAAGGTCATTGTGATTGGAGGTAATTTTTGACTCTGTCCAAGCTGACTGAGAAACGGTGCGAAACCGCAGAGGGAATTGCGGGGTCAGGAGGTTGTTTCTTGAGTGCTGGAGGATCGACCGAGGATACGCAGGTGGGGTTTAGATGGGAAGTGAAGCCTCACATCACCATGGGATTTACATGTGTAGGGAAAAATAATTCTGTGTGTCTGTTTGTGTGCCTGTCAAGTAGAAGGATGATTTATCAAGGGCGGCAATCACAAAGAATGGAACACTCTTCTTAACAGTAGAAGATACAAAATACAAAATATGAAGTTTGTCCTTTTAGATTTCACATCATAGCACTAGTAGACGTCTAAGAAACAATGGAGTTGTCATGACGATGTTCAACTATATCTGATGATAGAATTAAACCAACTCAGGAGAGTTATGACACTGAGTGCATCAACTTTAATATTTCTGGCAAGTGTTTCAGTCTCAGGCGGTAGAAGGACACTGGGAGGTCAAACAAAGGCATCCTAATTAATTTGAGAAAAAAATAATTTTGAATCCACAAATAATAAGACTCCCACTCAAACTCATCTCTGCCAACCTTTACACAATAAGCACCAGACCTTAACCAGAAAAAAGAAAAATAATGAGAAAGACATTTTGGATGCACCAATATTGTTCAGTATTATTGTTTTAACTATTAATGTTTTAACTAGACTTGATCAGCTCTTGCATGTCAAGTCAACCTGAGATACAACAACAAAAGGAACACTGCCAGATATCCATGTGTTGAGGAGGAAAATCTGAGCGTGAATAATCATCAGGACATTGAACTCATTTAACTTTTGTTTGTTGAGTTTTTCTGTTTTGAGAAAGAACAATTTTAAACCGTGTTAGTTGTGGGTGGGATCAAGGTGCACCAGAGAAAGAGCACTGAAGCAAAAGTGATGAGAGAAAATTATTTTGCACATGGCAGAAACTTTGACTGGATCCTCAATTCCTCAAATCCTCAAAGTCTCAATTGATGAATGGTGATCCGACGCATCAGACACCATACAGTAATAAACCAAACCAGCACAATAATGCAATTTAATAAACAACAATAACAACATCAATAATAACAATGAATATTGACAATAACTGTGGTCTTGTCAAAGATTTATGTGCTATCAATGCAATGATATTGCACTCAGAGCTCAGTTGTAAGTAAGCGGGTATACCCTGTAATAGTACTCACTCACACTCTCTCTCTGTCTCTCCCTCTCGCACATACACATACGTACACACACACATTACACCATAATATCCTTCAACACACACACACACATGCTCATCACTCATTTCGGTGATAACAAGTGTACTGACTCATCAGCGGTTGGTTTATAGAGCTGAGTTCTTGGTGGCGATGGCTTAGGAATAGAAGAAAAGTGCTCAACAGTTTGGCGCCGTGTGTTGTGACGGCCCAGTAGCCTGAGGGGAGAAGTTCAAACAGATGATGGGCAGAGTGTGACGACTCCTTTAAGATGCTTGATGTTTTTCTGCAGGCAGTGAGAGTTCAAGATGTCTTTTGGGTCTGTATGTGTGACTTGGTTATTTTTATATGCAGGTGAGCGTGCATGTGTGTGTATATGTGGATGATGCTTATGACTCTCTGCCTTCTTCACAGCTGTGTAGACATTTCCACCGCACTCCACACTGGGATGTCATGTGGCAGAGCGCCGATAGGACACCAACACCTGCTTTGAGAAGGCGGCAGCACTGAATTAATAAATCTTAATTTATCCATAAAGTGTCATGGTCGCTTCAACTATTATCTTAAACCTGACTTGCCATGCAGCAGGGTTTTTTTAATCTAAAGTCTCACAAACAAACATTGCGGTTGCCTTTACTGCACATGCTGCTGATTGTACTTACAGATCTCCACCCTGTCTGCAGTTTCTGTTTCTGCACCGTCCAACACCATCACCTGCATTTCTGGCACAGACCCTGACAGTTGGTGCTTTTCAGTGATGCATGTGGCATCACAGGAGGCCTTGGCAGCAAGAGCGCTGATTGCTATTATGAATGCCAGGCCACCGCTGTGCGTGGATGAATGGCTGCATATTGCAAACCACTGGAGTTCTAGTAGCTGTCAGGAATGGACCACTTCACCTCACCTTCCAGCAATTGTGTATGATATGTATGGTAGCATTGAAACCGTGCTCCCAGAAGGATAATCGTAGCGTAAACAAACAAGCTCCGAATGTGTCGCAACAAGGGCTTGGCTCTGCGTCGAGGTCAGATTACGATGACGGCAAATCAATGGGCTTCACTAACAAGGCTCTGATTTAAATCCTTCCCGTGGCAGAAATCCCCACCGTCTACGTGTGGGCTTCAGTAACCTTCTTTTTCCGGACACTGAGTGATTGCAAAGGAAAGAATAGCTGCCAGCGTGCATTTTTATGCGGTGTGTGCTGTCAAGTCGAAAAGTCAGACACGTGATGGAGTTGTTTCAGGTCAACTGTACAGAGTAGGTGTTTCCTAATGCAAGAAACATATTTGTGTTTGTTTGTTTTTTACTCATTCATTTAATGAAACCAATTTTTTTAATGAAAACAAACCAGTCCGAGCCTTTCTATTTTGGCGAGCAACAGCAATCACTATCCTTTGTGTGAGCTACAAAGTCAGGTGATGCCTGCCTGTTGGGTGTGGAAGAAAAACCTCTTTGCAGTGTTTGTTGGCGAGAACAGTTCAGGGTTGTCCAATTCTGAAAAATGAAAGCAGATGTTATATCTGTGGTGCCCATCACTGCAGCTCCTGTTTTTTGTGAAAACTAACACTCATCCTTAGATACTGATGCATCCCGATGATTGTTCGCTATATTTTGGGATGTGATTGGGATGGATCTGACATTTCAGACTTGGACTATCTGCAGCTGAGATCTCCTGCAAGGTTTGGTAAACAGTGCCTCCACCAAGCATTGGGCTGCTGTGTATCTGAAAAAGGTACTGCACTATAACTGAATTTTTGGGTCCTGTTGGCCTGGCTAATTTTCTCCTATTCATCCAGTCAGCATAAGTTACACAGGTTTTTACACTGCTTTGCCCTGCCTAGTTTCCCCACCAGCCACTTTGCGAGCTACCTTCATGAATGTGACCCAGCCGCCAACTGCACCATCTCACTTCCCCCCGCCGCTCATCATGTCAAGCCAAATTCACAATAATCTGCATCACAGATTCACATCCGGCAACCGGAGCTAGGAGCCGTTCATGAGAACTGTTCTTTTATTATCTCCTAGAGCTGCTGATCTTGTGCTGCCTCTCAAACAGCTGGAGAGGAAAGGCTCCAGCTTTATCATCAAAGTAGAGCAGCAGCCATGTAAACTGAAACACAGGTATTGCCCGTGTGTGTGTGTGTGTGTGTGTGTGTTAACATAATGCCAGACTTGCTTCAAGTACAGAATCCATTCAGCTTGCGAGGTTTAGTGTTGCACAGTTGTGTAAATATACTGGAAACGTACTGTGGTACCCAGCTGTTCAGACATTGTGATACTAGCTTTTAATTAGCATCTTGACTTTACAAATAATGTCTCAGATGCAAGGCCTGTCAGCCGGCCACTGTGGCTTGTTCCTAGTTGCTCGATTGAGGTGATTCCTGGATAACAAAGATATGAGCTACAAGGATTTGTCAGTGGGGGATAATATCTTCCCAGAGGACTAGCAAATCCCAGTATCCCCAATTCCCACAAGACACTAAACAGGCAAGTTGCCCACAAATGTGCACAGTAAGACATTCACAGAGTGAAACACCCAAGAGACTCTACAGTGATAGAGGTGAGACCACACATGCAATCATGTCAATTCATCTCATTCTCACCAAGGAGGTTAAAAAAAAACAGCAAAAAAATGATTACAATAGTTGAAGCACTTCTGTATAGTTCTATATAGTTCATGTATTCTGCAGCTTCTAAGATAGACTTCTGTCCACCACACAACCTGGTTGGCCTTCCTCACTGTGCTCAATCTGGTAATTTTACAGCCTTGTACTCAAAATTCAGCATGCACGGAAAGGCGGCAAATTGTGTGCGTCCCCCAGAAAAAGTTGTTTTTGGTTACGAAGTTGCTAGTCTTCTTGGGATGGGCCACACAATAGCCAAGAGTTATAGCTATACTTGTGATACTTAAGCCAGTGTCTGGGCTTAATGGTGTCAGAACTTTGTGATCTGAAGTCAACAGGTGTCGGAGGTAAACCCTTTTTCAGTGAGCATTGCCTCAGTCCCTGAAAAAAAGACTTGTGTCCCACTACCTCAGAGGATTTACTGAAAATTTCAGCCCTGCTGAATATCTTTGCAGTCACTATCATTTTTGAAAAGAGGATTTTCAACAACAACAAAAAATCCTCTTTTCTGCAGCTCCTGAAAGAATACCAACAAGTTGCACCAATGTATTGTTGCAGTCGGAAAATAACCCAGACTTCCAAATGCACAAAGGGATGAAATGAAAGAACGTTTGAATAAACTCGGACATTTCCACGTTTGTGTTTGGGACTTCCACTCTGCCTTTGGTTGTGATGCCTTTGAATTTAATTTGACTCGGCGCTGCTTTTGCAAAACAACTGTGCGGTTCGTGTGTGTGTTTAACGACACCCCTGTGAGTTTCAATGTAGCAAGAAGGAATAAGGACAGTGTTCTACCGGTTGGACCGACTACTCTAGCTCTGGTAGCTCTGAGCAGGACTATCATAGTGTCGGGTTTAGCAAGCTTTAAACAGAATCACTTGGCTCCTCTTAGTTGGTGACACATCTCCCCATCATGTTTGGTCAAGAAATGTCAATGCCTCTTAGATCTCCATTCAGATCTCCAAGGCATTTTTAGAACTCTGATCCAATCCACACACCATTTTACTAAGTTGATCTCACACTTCAGATTGGGTTTTTAATTAATTCAAAGACTGTTAAAGTTTATGAAACAAGCTCAGTCTTTAAGCAATGATAAAATCCTCGTTTTGGGTGGTATCAGTAGATGCGGACAGAATTTCTTTGAAATTTAGTCTGAGTCTTAACACAAATATACATATGCGCTGGTCACAGGATCTGGAGCTGGATCTGATGTCAGACAATCAGATGCAGTTGTTCCAGGCGGCTTCAGTTTAAGTGGCATGCATGGTGAAAGTGCCAAGGTTGCCACTCTCACCTGTTGAGTTGAAAAGGACCGACTTCTAAGACTGATTGCCGACACGCTGATGACACGTGAATAGATTGTGCCACTTGAACAGGAAAAGAGTGTCGCTCCATCCATGTTTGTGAAGTGGCGGCTGAGAGCGCTTCTTTCATGTGCAAAGGCCTTGATGAGTTTCTTGATTATGGCCCACTCGAGGTACTGACACTGAGCCTGTGGGGGACAAGCAGCAGTGAATCTGCTGTATTTCGCTGTCACTGCACAGCTGGTTGTTCTTCTCTTCAGAAGTGTGTAGTTGAGACGGAGAGGCGCAACAATAGGGCTTTTGTCAGCAAGTCAGTCCATATGGCACATTAAATAATCTACTTATGTATGAAAACATAATGTTCTTCTCACATGTCTGTGGTGATATTGTTTTTTTGTTTGTTTGTTTCTTTTTTTGCATCACATCGTTCTGTACGGATGGTTTAAACATTCAGTGACAGGGAGCCTCCCAGCTGAGTCACATGATCTGGACGTTTCTCAGCAGCAGCTACTTGTACAGTTGTCTCGAGTCCTTCCAAGTTGGAAAAGAAGAACGTGTTGTTTTTCAAAGTCGGTGACATTTCAGAACCAACGGACCATTTGGCTGCGTCCAGAGTTATACACTTATCTTGTCACATTACTCATCCCCCGTCTTTATTTACGACGACGGCAAAGTGCAATCAAAGTAACATTGTGCTGTGAATTATAATAGCAGAAGTATGTATTATGAGGAAATAACCAATGGAGGAAAGTAATGGGATTAATTTGTTAGAAATATTTTTCCCCCTGATGAGAAGTGGCCAGGAGTCTGAGGCCAATTTATCCGCAACACTGACTCAGTGTCTCTGACAGAAATTTAAATATCAGAACCATATTTCAATTTGTTAATTTCTTTACTTTTCAGCCGTTCCTTTCTTCACTACTGTGCATAAGGGAATATTGCACAGTGTGCCTCCTGTATTCTAAAAGCTGAGCCATTGTTTTTTTTTTTTTCCTTGTAGCCCTCATAAATCCTTCTTTATATGAGCCCTTGACCTTGTGTCATTTTCCGTTGGGATCAATGAAAAGTGATGGGGAAAGATCCACGGATGCTGTTTTTCTCTCTTGCCCTTTTCTTCTTGTCTGACTTCTACATTTCTGCCGTTTGTCACTATTTTTAGTACCTTTGTCCTCACCTTTCATCACTTCATGCATGTTAGCATTAATTATCGGCATTCTCTGTTTTGTTTTATTTTTTACCACATCAATATCAGGATATCATATATTCACAGAGAGACCAAACATTTAAATGTTTTTGCTCCGATAATTAATTGTAATGGCTGACTAAACAAACAGAAAAAAACAGATCTTCTGACATATGAATGTGGTCTTGAGGCACTGAAAGCCAATGGATTAAGATCGTGTGGGACTCGGCCTCTGCAAGGCTTCTCTTGTGCTCACTTCAGTGCTCCCAGCTGACAATAAGCCTCTGAGAGCACTCAGCCCTCCATTGTTAGACACAGCTCGGAAAGAGTTTTGCCAATTAGAGAAAATGGTGCCTTTAGAAGCCGTCCTGCGCCTGTGACATATATTCCTAACTGCATAATGGCTGCCAGTGCTTGGATGAACCATGTATGCGACACTGTGTCAGAGAAACTAATGCGAGACTGGCAGCGTACTGACTGGACCCAGAAGATTCCTCTGTGGACGGCAGACACGCTGAGGTGTAATCACGTAACAACTGTCATCAATACTGTTAAAACTGCAAGTGGCCGTGCCATTGCCAGACAACCATTCCAGCCGATGACTTCACTCTCACATTTATCTTCTTAATGCTTGCACATGAATGTGGCTGTGAGACTAGCAGCGGTGTCGTGGAGTCAGAAACACTGGACACTTCAACAAAATTATTAGAAGTATAACGAGTATCCCAATCGTCATTATTGGCAAATTTCCAAATTAAGTTAGGACTTGATGTTGTCGTTGTAGGCTGTTGTTTTTGTAGGTCCATTTGCTTAACATAATGTCCAGTCATGTGCTGCCATTTATTTATCTATTTGGCTGTGATGGAAGTTGATGACGTTCAGCACTCTGGTCTGATAAATGAGATGTAAGTTTACGTCTCTAATAAATCCAGACATTTCTCAAGGCGGTAGACATCTGCTGATACTTGTTTTGCATGAGTGGCCTCTTCAGAGCAAAGAAAAGGTGTGACTGACCCGGTTTTACTTCAATGTCAAAACCTAAAAACTAAACTAAAATTTCTCTAACTTCTTCTTCTGCCGACATGCTGAAGACAAGTCATGTTTTAAAACACAAACTGAACCTTGCATAATGTGGCGACCTTTAAATCCAAACATATGTTTGCAAATATTTCCTAAACTGTGATTTTTGTATCCAAGTGTTCTCTGCATTCGGCTTTACTCCTACACCATTTCAACAAATTATAGTGTCTTTCTTTTTTGAGAGTGCCTGTGAGAGAATGCCCTCTAGCCTCTATATATCTGCACACAGTGGAATTCTGGGGCATTCCAATGCCCTTTTGTCGATTTCAAAACAAAACAGCAGGCAAATTGTGAATCTACAGTATACAGAAAGCACAGAGAATTTATTTGGATATGTTTTTTCATCCAATGGAAAACTGAGTCTTGGTAGAACTATTTGGAGTCTGCAGAGACCGATCCATGTCAAACATACCAAAACAACAGCCAACTGTTTCTAAAACGCAAATGTTAACATTTTATTGTGCATGTGCCGACGTTTATTAATTCAGTTTGACCAGGCATTTGTCCTTCCACCGCAGGGCGTGATCTAACATCCTATTGTGGCTGCTCCTCTGTGTGACTCTCCTCCTGGCAGTGCTATTTGACACACCACTGACAAAGCTCCATTAACTCTTTATGAAATGCATTTGTACAATAAATGTCCCCCTTTATTTAATCTAAAAAAGCCTTTTCTCCCCCCTGAAGAACTAACAAAATAAGTGCATTTGTTCCCCTGTCAGGACTTATTTGACATCGTCCCTGCAGTTTAAAGTGAACACGATAACACAGTAAAGAGAAGCGAGGACGAGACACAGGCAAGAAACAAATGTCCAAACCGCAGAGACTCTGTGGCAAAACAAGCACATAGAGCTGCACAAAGAGGTTCTTTCTCATATCTTGCATAAGCAAGAGCTGAGTGCAGTGTGTAGCCACACTTCTTTGAGGGGAGGCGAAAGGTTGATCATGGCTCGTCTGCGGTTTGGAAGATTTCACCACAAAAATCACTCTGCCAGTACTGTGGCACTCTGGCTCTGTTTCGTAGGGGATTTTAGAACTCCCTGCAGTTGAACTGGTAATGGAAATGCAAATGTTTTGACTTGGTCTTCCAGAAGTGCTTTGAAGTCGTAAATTACATGCTAAAAAGTAAGAAAAGCCACTCACAAAGGAGGACAAAAAAAAAAAATGCCCTGGTGCATCTTGTTCAAAGCAAAAGCATATTTGCATTACTTCCGTAACCTAAAGTCGATAGTGGCAAAACCTAAGAGGACTGTTCTACCAGGCAGGGCCGAGGCTGCTGGGTACAGTAATGAGTGGCTCTAGAGGTTTAATTTTTGAAGGATTTCATTAGATGGTAGCTTTACCTGGAAAAAAAAAAAAACTCTAATGAAATAAAAATACCTGCACTGACTCAATAAGCATTGATCCAACACTTGCTTAATGAAACATTTACTGGAGTCGCAATTTAAAGGTTTGATTTGCGTGGTCAGTCAGCTGCGGTCCAAAGTTGAAGCTAAGAAAAAAAAATATGACTGGAGTGTTCTTTAAAAGAAAATCTACATGTCTACAATACATCACGATATCATCAGTCTCCATGTAACTGCGCCATTATCTGTTTTTTCCCCTGTCCTCCAGATCAGAGCTAATAATAAATGCATTTCTGAAATTAGTGTGAGCTGATGGCCAAGCATCGTGTCAAACCATCTCACGATCAAGCACCAGATCAGTGTCTACAATCACAAAATTAAAAGAATCGTTTGCAGAAAAGCGAGCTATCATTAGCTGGACCAAGGACGGGTCTCCAGTCATTATTTTCTGGGACAGTCGGCAACCGGTGACCTACAGAGAGCGTGTAAAAACCCTCCTGGAACAGAGAACCTCTCTAAATATATAGTGACGGTACTGTTTGGGTCCATGTTGCCTCGGATTACCATGCTTAAGCCCCGCCCAAGGTCTGAAGATTAAACAGTGGAAGGGCCCCGAGGCCGGCGCAGCCGACCGGGGGGAGCAAACTAACTGTTAGCACTGAGTGTGGAGGCACTCTGAGGTTTGGTGAAATTTATTCCTCTGTCCTGCCTCAGTTGAACTCAGGGGTCCACCTTCTGAATCCGTCATAAATCAACGCTGCTCCTTGTGTTTCCCTTCTGCTCCCTCATGTACTTTCTTAATTTATTATTTTCTCAATTCAGGCCAATGTTAATGTATTAATATATGTGGAGGGCAGGACACAGAACAGATGGATGCAGTGTTTTGTTTTTTTTTTTTTTTTTTGTGTTCTGCACCTTTGCAAACAGAACCAACCACCAACCAGGGGCTGAGAACTGAGCGTGTGTGTTTGCCAAATTTTAGTGTTCACAGGGATGAAATCAGTTGATTTGATCTTGGGGTAGTGATACTGAAGGTTTCATAATATGCAAACTTCACTTCACCAGTGTTTTCTATCAGTATTGTTTGCATCCATCTGACCTGTAAGTGAACTCTAAATTATTTTTTGCCCCCCTCCACTTGCCAAAAACATGCAGTTCTGGGAATCAGCCATTGACGATGTCATAAAGGGCACAGCTACCTCTCCCAGGTGAGTGAGAACAGGAGCAGGTTTCAGAGAGGCTTACAGTTAAGTATATTTCCCTTTTTCCAAACCAGTGGTCTTTTTTGCGATCAATAACTGTTATGATGTCAGTTATGTTCCCTGCAAGGCAAAAGCAGCTTATTTTTACACACAATGGACACCAAACAATGGCAGGAACTCATACTGAAACTATACTTTGTCGACTTACTCTTTCTGTGAAATGACTAAAATGATGACTAAAACACGTAAATCTTTCCTTCTGCTGCAGCTCACCCTATAATTTCTGACTGACGTCACGTCTTGCAATACCTCAAACACACGTGTGGAAACTTTCCTTTGTACCTTCTAAAGTGACTGCAAAGTGAGTGCTTTTAAAGAAACAAGCCATGCTTGTAGTAAGAGGCTGCCCAGACGGCGGCCTGGCAGCAGATCTGCTCCACCTCGACACCAACCCCACCGTCCGCAAACACTGTGCTCAGCCAAATGGAGCGTAACGTCACTTGACCTTCTTTTCTAAAGCAAGTCTCTCAACCCTGCCGGCAGGCTGACCTGCTGCCCATCTCATCCTGGCTCTAACATTTAGCAGGGGCCGTGCTGCGTCCTGTGTACACGGTGTGTATGCGGGGATCTTTTCTGCCCTGAAGCAGATGGTGACACGTCCACAGAAGGCAAAAGGTGCCTGTGGAAGCGAAGTTTCAGTCCTGAAATGACGCTGAATATGTAGTCAGAGAAAAATATATTTTCCTGTGTACAAAGTCTGTGTTCCCCAAATGAATTCATCTCTTGGGGAGACAAAATCAGACTGTTGGACATCCTTATTATCAGATCCCAGTCTACATCTCTATATCAAGAACTGGCCCCAATCTCAGGATACCACATACTCCCTTGTATGCAGGTTCTTCGAGGACCTAAAACTGCTTCGAAAACCACAATTCAAAACTGATAGCTTGTTGTGCAGCGGCTGTCGGAAGGCGCTCAGGTTGAGGTTGTTGAGGTTAACCACAGAGCCCATTAGAGACCACATGCAACCACAGGCACTATCAATTTATAGCCCCCTCGCCCATCCCAATACAGTTCGTTTGGCTGCTGACTTTGTGTAAATGTGTAGAAACCATCATTGGCCTCATTGAAGAGTCTTGCACTGTGCAATCAAAAAGAAAGCATCACTTTACCAATGTTTTCCAAGCGTGACGTGTCCGTGTCCTGTCAATAAAATCTCCAGGAGTTAAATTGCTTCATTTCCTTGCTTTACTTTTTTAAATGCGTGTGCAAAAAAACAACAAAAATGCAACATAGTTCTGGAATCAAGCATCCATTTTAACTAGAAGCTTTTGTAGGAGTTGCTAAAAAAAAAAAAAAAAGGGGTTAATTATACTGCTTTTTTTTGGCAGTATCTGTCTTTTTTGCTAATTGATTAATTAAGGCTGCCACAGAACAAATGAACCATCTGAAAATGAGGATAACATTAGACTGTGAAATGAATGTAGAAAAGTGCTCCAGCCAAAGAGCTGCAAACTGTCCACAATCGACCAACACGGTGAATCTGAATCAACAACAACAACTTGATGGCAGGATGGCCGTCAACACCGTTTTCACTTCGTCGTAATTGTTTCAAGGAATTGAAATTAGATGCTATTCAGTGTGTCTTCGCAGAAAGCCACCGTTTGATGTTTGAGTGAAAATCTTATTATATGAAAGAAACTTGTTTGTTGTTTTATTATTGTTATTATCATTATTTTTTTTGGGGGGTGGTCCATTGTGATGCCGTGCCGTGATGAAAGAAATTATAGGTTGCCATTGTAAATGCGCCGGGGTGTCGGGGAAGTGGCAGCAGAGCTCTGGGAACACGTTTGAAACCTTTGTGAATGTCATTCTCGGTGCGGCATAAGTGAGAAGGGCTCTGTGCTGCCGCAGAATCCATCCAAGTCACAAATCCGCAGTTTAATTAGCTTTTAAGCCGTCCAACATGCCGCAGAGCGAACATCCTGACAGGTGTGATTAGTCATAAATTACAAAATGCAGATGTACTGCCCAAGCTGAGAAGTTTTGCGTTTGACATTATGCCGGCTTTGTTTGAACGAACCTGTACTGGGCCGTCTCGGAGTCGTAAAGGTTGGGGGACGTCAAAGTTCCAGTTAATTTTACAGGAAATGCCATCAGGCCCACTGTGTCTGTGCTGGCAGGATTTTAATGCCGCTCGTCGGTAAAAACCATTATGTGCGGTAATGTAATGACACAAATGGTGCTTTTGCCCCAAGATGAAGTGCAAATACGCCGGGGCCTGGCTCCCGTCCACAGTTTCACTCTGCCACAAAATGTTACCTTGAGAATAAGGCGGCAGTAGCGGCGCATTAAAACGAGGAATCAATCAACAGGCCCTGACAAATATTATCGCCTCCTCTGGCGAGAGCAACTACGACCGCTTCGATCCTAAACCACGCCACAGCCATCCGTCTTCTATATGAGCTGCCGGGGCGAGTCACTTGCCAAGCGTTGTCGGCCTAAATTTTCCGACAAAGAGTGACGGCGGAATGTTTTGGGTTGCAGAACACGTCAAACACGCCTTCGTACCATCTTCCGTACAAAGACAAAGACAAGCAGCATCCATTTGCTTCTTCGTCACATGGGGAAGTTTTACGTGGTTAATCCTGCCATTGACACATCTCAACACTTTCTGCCAGTAATAATAATAATATATAAATGTATATATTTTACTTTAATGCATATGACTTTGAGGGGAAACTCTATAGGTTATGACTTAGGCAGCCAAGGTAATCCTGTCTGATCTCCGGAAGAATTATTCTCCTGTGAAATTTCACACAAAGGCAAGGATTTGCGGAACATCAGCCAGTGGAAAATTGCCAAGCTGATGCATGGGCTGTGTGTGTGTATGTGTGTCTGTGTGCACTCATTTTACGCTCTCACGGTCACCACCAAGCTGCAATGGGATGTCATTGTCCTTTGCTCTCCTTTGTAAACTGCAGTTGGCCAAATGCAGCAACCTTTCACCGTTTCCTTTATGTGGTGACTTTATTTCCCCCAAAACTAAATCAGTCCTGAGATGAGAAAGAATGTCATCATCACTTGCGCAGTTATGCAAGTGATTTAGGATCGGTGAAAATATGCCATTTGATTAGAGTTGGAATGTTATAACATCAATTTGAGTTGTAAAGACCCTGAAATAAGTTGACTTTTTACTTTATAGTCCTTTAAAAAAAAAAAAAAAAAAAATTAATTTTACAGCCAGAAAACACAATAAATAATCAAATGGAGCACAGCGATGATAAAATGCACCCTGACTACACTCGCTGCTTAGTTTCTGAATTACATTTAGTCAAGTCTAATTCAGAAACCTCCAACACTCCAGTGTGATGAGCTTTAGTTTCCTCACTAAAAGGTGAGCAGTGGCGCACTAGCAGCCCTGTTTGTTGTCAGACTGAGTCATTGCTACAAAGTGTTTGAGTTGTGGGTAAATACATTAGTGTCTGTCGCTCCTGCTATGAAATTTACTACTCAAGCTTCACAGTAGCAATAAAAAAAAAACACCTCCAACATTACGGCCTCCCGCTGAACATACATCCGTACGTCTGCCGCTTCCAGCAGTTCCCTTGGATGACACACACAACTGTTTTGTCATTTTGCAACTTGAGGAAAAAAAAATTCCAATTAACTTTCCAAAAACAAAACTCCATCACAATTAGATTGCAGGTAACAAGAGAACCTTGTTTGTGATTAAATTTAGAGACGCTATCTGGAGTTCATTTATCAACCGTCACTTGAGACACTGACGTGTTGAATATTAACGTGCCTTCTCTCGCCTCACCCCAATAATATCCTTGTTTTTATCTGCTCGATTCCCGCCAGGCTTGATTTTCCCGTGCATTTGTTTCTACCCAACACTTTTGTCTCGGTGTGAATCAGCTCTTCACTCTGGCGGGGCTAGCGGTGATGCTGTGGACTAGCCCTTCAGCACAGTTCTTGGACTTCAGTAGACACCTTCTCATTAGGGCCGTCGTGATATTACACTCACATTAGGCTGTGCTGTCTGATTTGATTTTTGGGGAGGAATTGGGGGGTAGAGACTACAGTGACATTGAGGATATGTAAGTCTAACCAACACACATCACATCCGATTACAGTCAAAGTAATTGTGTTAGTAAGAAAGGGATAAGAGTTGTCATTTTCCTCTGGGAGCAAAATTAACTCCTCAGCCTGTCAATGTAGATAATTGGTGCTGATGAACCGCTTCGCCGTTGCCTTCCTTCAGCCAGTCTCCTTTCAGGTGCACTTGGACCAGTATGCAGCCGACCATGGCGTTACCTGAAAACACACCGTGTTATTTTCACAATTTTGCCAAACGTGGAAGTAATGCAGGAAACTGCTGACCGGCAGGGGGCTCTTCTTCAAGTCTTGATCCGAGAATTTACCTGCTCAGTTAACCACCTGGGCTGGCTGCTCAACTAGTCCATTTATTTGGACAAACTGTCCTAGTCCCAGTGTGAAAGCACCGCAGGGAAATCAACGTATTGACGGAAACATGTCCAGTCGCTGCGGTAGGACTTCTGGTTGTTCCAGCGTTGCCGGGGAATCGTTCTACTGCTTGCGTGTGGGTTACTTTGTCTTAAAATAACAACAACAAAAACAATATAATGTTGGAATGTTTTGAATTCTGAGAGTCCAAAGCCCAGAGCAGGCAGCTGTGGTGTTCACACAGTGGTCTCAACCTCCAGCCTCAAAGTCGGGATGTGTTATTGTGACTAACACTTTGTCTGACTCGTTCACATGTGTTTTAGGAGTTCAGATCTGGTTTGACTATCACAATAAATTCACTGATTGTATCAGTGACTGCGTTCTGTGGATGGATCATAACAATTCACACTTTATCAATCCGGACCTGAAGTATGTCGGTCGTATGAAGGCAGCTGCAGCTGTTGTTTTTTCTTGACTGTGTGTTGCACCATTTGTTTTGTTGGTCGAGTTTTATCAAACTGTTTTCATTGCTGTGCCTGTTTGTTGTTCACATGGGTAATTGTTGACTTAGTCGTTTGGCAAACACTGGCTGCCAGCCCCGTTCCCTAGTTAAGACCCTCCACCCACCATCTGGAATGATCCAGAGCAGCTTTAAAGCAGACGCATTGCAGGGTTCCTTTACACTGATTGTATTTGTTTCACAAACCGCAAATATAATTCTCATGTATATGTGCTTCATTAACACCTGAGGCTGCAATGGGAAGCCCTTAGGCTAATATGACAGAGGACGAACTAATAAGATCGTACAAAAAGCATCGGCACACCGGAGAGATTGCCCTGCAGCTGAACTCGGGGTGCCGACGCCTCAGAGAAATCCGCAGCCTAAAATATCTGTTGTCACTCCGGCAGTTCACAGGGGCGACTGCAGTTCTTCTGGGCACAAAAGAAACAAGTGACAGGGTGAAGAACAGCTGGCGACCTCCAACTTTGTTATTGACTGAGTGCCAACAAAGGCAAAGAACCTGTCAGCTCGAAGGCTGTGGGCCTTGATTAGCGGCTGCTGTGCCCCTGAATATCTGGTTGAATTTTCCCTCATGTTATTCAAGTTGAAAGAATACATTTTTTTTGAAGGCCAATTTAGCACCTTTAATGTCGGGTTTTGCTGACTCAAGGCTTCCAGAAGTGACATTAGCCGCTTGCCTATGCCCTGTGGCCAGCTGCAATGCGGTGAAGCCCCCCTGCCTCCTTTTTTAATGTGAAAATGATGTCCAATTCTGTTTCTGAAATTTCTGCTACTGAAGCATCTGGGCTAATCTCTTTGGCTCCAGCCATTAGTCCATCACATGCTGCCTGCTGGAGGTGGCTGTGTTGCACCGTTTTCCGCCGCACTGTTCGGTGAGTAAGGCGCAGACCCAGCAGGGGGGATTCGGAACGGCCAGGCCAATATTCCAGCTTCTGAGGTAGCAATAAGGCCCAGATTGGGGTTGGAATGGTGCCTGTGTGGGAGTGTATGCTGCTGTGGTGTGGGGGCTTGCTACAGGTAATTCAGGTAAATAGACTCTGCCACTAACTGGGGAGGTCGAAGAGATTCTCCTGCAAGCGATCACATGTTAGGTGGCCCTTCACTGTGACAGTAACGTTCAGTCTATCTATCTACAGGTATTTTATAAACTTACTATATTTTTATATTCATTTGTATATTCTTACTACATTTACTAATAGTACTTATTTATTATTTTCAAGTAGATGTATGATATCTAATGCAAAACACAAAACAACATAAATCCTGGTTTTCCTTGATTGATCCCCGCATGTTAGCAAGACACATGGAACCACCAGGAGTATGTGAGACATTTGATTGAAAGTGTCCTTTGTCCCAATTATTTAAAGGTGCCTTTGTATTTAATCAGAGCAATTTTCATCATCAATCATCAAAAAGACGCCTCAACAGAGAGATCCTTTTTAATGTGTGCCCAGCTTGTGTACGCTGAATGAAAAATTATGGTTAGCCATGTGTACCAATAATAGGCCCCTTATAGACTTGTGTACAGAATGTGATTGCCCCAGTGTGAAGGATGAACATGTTGAGGCCTGATTGCAGAACATTGCTTCTGCTGTCGGACACAGCTCATCAGCAAAGACCCTGCAGTGAAGGAAAAAACAAAAACAAAAAAAAAACAAAAAAAGAAAAGAAAAGAGAGAGTCAGTGGATTTGGTCGGCGGACGGTCTGAGCTCCTCCTGAAATTGGGCATTAAAATGATCCGGACCATTGCTCCCGCTCGCAATGTTCTGCCCCATGTCAAGGGAGTGAGACTACACAATTAATGATTGGGATCAAAGACTTGCCTAATGCAGTCCCTCAACTCCTGCTATAGCCAATTTAATTAAACTCTTCTTGACTTGTTTTTTTTTTTTTTATGCCGTTTTATCACAGACACCAAAATTGGAGTAAAAATCAAGAAAGATAAAGGGATAATTGGGCAGATTTCCAAAAATTAATGTAAAAATTTTGTGTGTTTTTTTTGTTTTTGTTTTTCATTCTGGGGGAGATAATTCATTAGTTAGCACATCAAACTTATGTAATTGCTCCCAGTAGGCAGCCAAGGTTTTTCTACTGTGTGTATATCAGCATTGCATCGTGAGACTCATGCAGGCCGAGTACCTCGATGGTCTTATCAACACATGCAGTATTCCCGCATAGCATCAGTGGGTTTGTTTATCTGACGCCACAGAGAGTCCTTCTCCTTTTGTGTTCCTGGTGATAAATTATGTTTGCAGGAATGTGTGGAGAAAATTTATCATCAAGCTGCATTCCAATTGTGACAAAAGAGAAAGGAAATTAACCTTTGGTTCATTCGCGTGCAATAAAAACAAAACAAAAAAGATAAACATTTGATACGCTCATAATAGAATAGGAGTCAACCCAGTGCTTTAAAGTTTTTTTGCAGTTTGGAACCGTGGAAAACTGAAATGAGGGGTGAGGTCTTTTTTTGTTTTTCAATTTTTGCTGCACAGCGAAAACTGCAACTGAGGTCGGCGAAAAGATTGGGTACATAATCTAATGTAATCCAGTCTGGCTGTTTTTCATAAAGACATTAACACGGCCTGCTGTAGAGTGGTTTTTCTTCTTCACTTCTGTGGACTGATGCACATATTGTAAATAGCCTTTTAAAAATAGCCTTGAGCCTGTCAGCAGTCTGTTGAGTCAAACAAAGTAGAAGTCACACCGCCAAGGCACAGAAGGTTTTTCAGTGTAAAGACGCCACTGCTAGCTGTTCTGTGCATCCATTCTGACCCGTGGTGGGAGTGCGTAGCATCACTGGACACTAGTTCACCGAATCAAACTTGTCAGATTGCTGGACTGCAGCTCTTGAATTTTTTTCCCCTTTCACCTTGTCTCATTCTGGCCTTTTGATTGGTTTTATAAAAGCCTCACTCTTCACTCATCTTGTGAGAATGTAAGAGAACGTATTGGCCCTGGGAGACTTTGAAAAATGTTCCTGAAAGGGAGTTTATTCATATGTTTCTATCCGTCCTGTCCAGACTGGAGAGCCACTTTGCAGTAAATTATATTCTTGTCGCGAAGAAAGACGGCGCTAAGTGCCGCATGAATTTTTAAGATCCCCATTGTCTAATTGCCCTTAATTAGAGTGATTAAGAATTCAAAGGTTGTGTCGGCGGTAAATCTAGAGATGAGTAGCACGCTGACACTTGTGTTATCAGAAGGCCCATTTTCATTTAGAGGTCAGCCAGTGGAGCGAGAAGTGCAGGGTTTTTTTTTTTGAAATTGCAAAATGGGATGATGACGAAATTGGACATTAATGTGTAAGAACTGCTTCGTTGTACCTCGGGCAAAAAGCTTATCATAATGATGTTAATTACACCACACCAATCAAATCCTCAAAAAGACACCTGTGAGAGGTACAGGGTCTCTTAGTAGTTGGATGTCCAACTCTATTCAACTTTACACCTTGAGTGGATTAAGGCCTTTGGAGACACTGACAAAGATGGGGAGCGTATGAAAGAAAAGATTTTTCTTCTTCCATTTTATGGTAAAATTAAAGCAAAGCAGCTTTATTTATCTTGTGTATTTCATACACAGGCTAACCCACCTGCGTAAAGCACATTGAGCAGTTATGTCCTTCACATCAATATGTGATCATTATGTCTTTAATATGACAAAAGGGGAAGATTTTAGCTGAGATTAAAAGCGTTAAAAGCAATCAAAACTGGACGCTCAACAGATATTAAAGACAGAGGCTGGGCAAAGACACAGGTACGGGGATGGGGAGGGCTTTTAGCAGCAGTAGACAGCGGCCAGCTGCCTGTAATTCCTGGGTGGCATCCAGCTTTGTTGCTTCAACACTGAAGGAAATATTCGCAGACAACACAGCACAGCCTCGGGCTTTCACAATTTGAAGCAAGCTGAGTCCGCTCTTCCTGGGGGATCTCGGTGCATGTTTTACCCCCTCGTCCACATCTCCTTCTTACTGCTGTGTTTGTGAAATCCCAAACTATGCGATCTGGCGAAGGAAAGTTTAAATTAGCTCATCCAAACAAGACTCATTCAGCTTTAAGATGTGTCTATTCAAGATTATATCAAAGGATCATCAGCATAGTCGTGCAGGTGAGTTGGCATTGGCACTGACTCATGTGACTCAAAGGAATCAGGTGATCTATAACCTGCTTTGCCATTTAATATGTTGTTACTGTTGGTGCTGGTCTCTCTTTGAAGAGTTTTATTTTTTCTTTATATCTTGATTGAAAGTATAACTGTGATTGAAGAGTAAAAGCTAGACATAAATTGGAGGCGCCACTGGAAGCCGTTTGCAACATCAGCAAAATATTGTTCCCATTTTTGTTGGATTGCCGTCTTTTTCTTGTCCTGCGTGTTATGTGTGTTTGACCACGTCATTACTCGTCACAATAAACGGAATGTCAAATTCACGAGGGTGTCACATGTATCCGGGGGATCTACCCGGTGTTCCGTTTAGATGCAGCGGATTAAATGCACGCGGCCGGCGCACACAGCAGCTCACCACTGAATAAATGCTGTTTAGAGCACGTTAAATGTAGCCGAGCAATTTGAAAATGGCTCAGGCAGGGACCCTACCCAGTCCTACTTTAATCCCTAATGGATTCAAAGACTGGAAGGATACATTCTTTCATACAAACAGCAACAGAGTAAAACCTCAGCATCATTGAGTGGCCGTTGATGCTCAGAAGCTCATTATTTGAGTGGTCTTTTGGCCCCGATCGGCCCCGGAGCCGGGCAACAGGAAGTTACCGAATTAGTCTCTTCAGTGGCCTACTGTACGTGCCATTATTGTGTTGGTCATTTGGAGGAGAGCACTTACAGCAAGGAGATTATTGTGTGTATATATATTTATTTAAAAAAAAAAAAAATTATTTAACTCCAAGGACATGGCGCACAAAGAAGCCTTTTTTTGTACACGTGCCAGTTTCAGCCGCCACACCAATTCTCTAAAGGATCTTTCGTCAAAATGCTGACAGGCCATCTGTGATGGCAACAAAGCAACAAAAGCCTTAGCGCACACTCAAAGGAAATGTAAGTCAACGTTAAAAGTAGCGTAGGAGGTTGAAGTTTCATTGCATGACAGCACACCTCAAGGAACAGCAGGAAGTCGGTTGTGCGTTTTAGCAGCGATCCAAGTTGCACTTATGGACTCAGTTTTAAAACTTGCTATTGTGACACATTCATTCAACATGACCTCCTGAAGAGGCGACAAAAGGCAATTCTGAAGGACAGAAGTTAAAAAGCAGATAATAATAAAAAAAACAGGATTCTTCGCAACATTTCCCATCGCAGAGGTGGCAACAGCAGAACAAGCTGAACTGACCTCCATTTTCATATGGTACAAACAGACCTGCCAGGTCTATTAAGTATTACATGTAGTCGGGGGGAAGGTTGATTGATTAATTTAATCGATCAAACCCACGGAGGAGTGGAAACGGACATCAAAAAGAAATTAATAATTTTAATATTTATAATATTTATTATGATTTGATCAGGGCACCACCTGCTTTTTGGTTGTTGACATCAGCAGGAAACGCCAGAATCAGTCTCAATACCGTCTCCTTAGCGGAGAGTTCTTGACGATACGCAGGGATTTGAACCACACTTTAATAAGTCAGTCAAACAATGACATCGGGCTTAATGTGCATTCATTTGTGTAACAATAGATGGTTCACACAGAACAGCATGACATGAATGTGATCATGAAGACACAATCAGCAACGAACTGTGTGTGTGTGTGTGTGTGTGTGTGTGTGTGTGTGTGTGTGCGGAAGAGAGTGAAAGAGAGAGACTAAGTAAAGAAAACCTAAACTTGAGCTAAAAGTAACAAAATAAAAGAAGGAATATAAAAAGAGTTTTGTTTGTCTACTGGACTTGTTGTGGCTAAGTCTAGCAAAAATAATTTGGCAGTTTTTGGTACCAGTGGTACCAGTCCATGCCTGGAACCAGGTCGTCCGAGAATGTTTCGAAGTTGACTCCCAACTGTGATTTGTGGGTGAAAGCGTTCTTCCTAGAGCGGGTGTTTTACGGTCTCAAGATCTCAAGTGAGATCTGGTCACCGAAAGAGTAGCGTCACAGCCAATCAGGTACCACCTTTAGTTCCTCCAAACCTGGTTCACCGGAAGGCCGTGCTGCAATAAATTCCAATTGTCCTGGTGAACAACATTAGGTCCAGATGTGGCACTACATTCACAATAAAACTGCCTTCAGCAGAAGCAGCTGCTTATGTGCCTTCTGTGATGGCGCACCGGAGGACGGTGTCAAAGACCAACCTGTACAGAACAATTTGAGTACAAACATATTGAAATTTTCTCTAAGGAAAAAAAAAAAGTTTTAAACAAGCAAGAAAGTGCGGTTATCTTTTATTGAATAGCTGAACCTTGAAAGCCGGCACATTTTGTCACTGCCCTCCTGCAAAATTGCTGCACGATTGTATCAGGACAAAACTGACACAGTGAAAAGGTGAATAGATACATTGGCCGACCGGCAAACACTGTCTGAATCACACATATACAATCAAATGTGGTTTTGGTTCAACAGCAGCTGAATAAGACGCCGCTGCAAAAGCTTTTCAAGGAATTTATTCACATCCACAAATTAATTTCATTGTTCCTTAAATAAGAAGGAGCCTCAAGTTGGCTGGCCAGGGTGGTTTCTTTTAAAAGAGAAAAGCTTGGGCTATGGAGAGCAGTCTGGAGAGTTGTATTTTTTTTTTATATTAGTATTGCTTATAAACACACCGCAGGTCAACATTTTATACCAAGCGCCCTTTTCACTGACCGTAATTTTGGCCCAGTAGTTTAAAGGTTCTCCAGTAGAACCCTGACAGTCACCCTTTTACTGCGAGATGCTGTTAACGGATGCACAGATGCTCCCCGTCCAAGAAACCTTCGGACACATGCAGAAAAGTGCGTCTCAGTTCATGCTGTATGTCGACAAAGTGCAGGGAAAGTCAACTGAATTTAGACTCGGGAGGCGGGTCATTGCTCCCGTCTGCTGGAGTTGCTACTTTTCTATTTCTGGGAGGATGTTCTGCACCTGCACAACATGTCATAGCTACCAGGGAACGCAGGGTTTTGATTGGCCAGACTGCCCTAACCATAACTGCAGAGAGGATGTTTGGAGTGTCGCCAACATGAAGGTGAGAGACACCAGCAGACACAACAATCCAAATAAGATCAAGGCTGCAATCAAAGCAGCCGGGTGCTTCCAGAACCCTCGGCAGCGCCACGGGCGCTCCTGCCGAGCTGCACTGATGTGGTAATTAGTGCAAAAAGTTGCCCCAGTCAAGTATGGAGTGCACAAAGGAACATACTTTTCTGAATGTTGGCATTTCTGCACTAACAGCGTCAACAACTCCTAGGGAGAGTATTCTTGGATGCATTGAAGAGTCTCACAATGGGCTACTGTGTGTGCGCTATGTTTGTCTAAACATTGTGGAATAATGAGCAGTGTGAATTCCTACTCACCCTAAATGGCGTACAAGACATTGGCTGAGACTATAAACAACACATCAGTGGTTTTTGCCACAGTTTGTACTCTGTGTTTTTTGGTTAAATTTAAAAAAAACGTCATGTGATCTCCGGGCCTGGCAGGTTGGAGGTTGTTTCTCTGACCCTCTGCCCCTCTTTGTATTGTCCTGCATTGCAAACCACATTGTGCTACATCAGCTTGGCCGATACTGACGCAGACAGCTTTACATTGCAGGTCGGCTGGTGGAGACCTTGAGCATAGTAATGAGATTCAAAGGACCGTGACAAATCATCAATATCTGATGAGCTGGGGATGAACAAAGGAGTTTTATGTGGAGGTGAATTTTGCCCGGCGGATTGGATCACAGCTCGTCTGACATGTTACAAACAAACAAACAAACAAAAAAGCCTTTTGTTTTGAAAATGTCCTGGACATTTGCTGCCATTTGTTGTTTACTGGCACAGTGTTAGGAGTGTCTGGTTGTGATGGCAGGAAGAAAAAAAGAGGAGATTTACATATATTAGCGTGACTGCACTGCTGGCGTGCCTTGCAAACAAGGAGCGGCACCAGAGAGCAGAACATGCGCAGAGGGTGTGTGATGTCACTTTCAACTCCAGGGCTCAGAGCACAGCTAATTCTCCAGCTGGCAAAAAGCTCTTTGTCCAAAAGTATATTGTACTTATTGAACTGATTGCAAGCTATATTTCAAAAGACCGGATGCAGCAATTCATTCATTAGTTAAGTCTATGTTAGCTCAATACTGGGTACCGTCAGACAGTGCTTGGTACAAACCTTTTACCTGCCCAAGTACTTCAAGTACTCGTAGCAACATCCCCTGCCCTGTAAGGCCGCCTTGGTTACCTTGTTTTTGTCCAGTTTTCAATAATAACAATGCTTTCCACATGATGAACTGTTCATCACGTTTCCATGACTTTGCATTAAAGTCCAGTTTGAAGGAAAAATAAATCATTCTGAAAGTAGCTGTGGTAGGAGACCTTCATTGATTAATCATTTCCCCAGTTAGTATCCAGCCCTGTCCAACAGAAATGTTTTGCTTTCTATTCTCTGTCTATTGTCTTTGTCTTAAACTGTGGCAGCAGGAAGAGTGAAAACACACACGGCTGCTGTGTCACGTTCACACTTTGTCTGGTACGAAGCTGACCTCGGTTCGGAGGCTGGCGATGTTGGCAGGGGCCGCCAGACCTCCTTCTCATCCCACCCAATGAGATTAAAAGATGAGGAATCCCAAAATACAGACCCCATCTGTGGGTGGGTGAGGGGTGGTGGGGGGGGCGGAAGGAGCTCATTCCTCCAGAGCAGCTGGGTGGTGTGAACCTTGCCCTTTGATAAGCTATCATGAGGTGCTCTGCCTCAGTGATGTGAGGCAGCATCAATACTGTTTCCATCTCACACTGGTTGTGTGGAGGAGGGTGGGGAGGTTGGAGGGGAATTGAAATCGACTGCAGACTCCTCCCAAAATTGAAACTACTTTAGAAAGTGTTTGGGCAAAAGGCCCCCTAAAGTTTTTCCATTCTTGTCTTGAAAATGAGTGTTTGATGACGCCATGCTGGAAACGATTGTGGCTCGTAAACTGGATTAGATGAAAAGTTTTGCCAAAATTGCCCTCTAACGAGGTGCGTTTGTGGACTGACGATGAAGAGGAGCTCCTTGGGAAGATCACACTGGAAGATCAGGTAGTGCGACACAACGGCAAAATATTATCACATGGTCCCACGGTCCCACATGGTCGCTACGTTTGGTGACGTCGGCTAACCATCTGCTGTTACTCAGGAGAAAAGGAGGAGTCAGAAAAGCTTGTTTTTTCCCCGATACAAACACACAGTAGAGTACGATTTTCTAAAAATAAATAAATAAGTAAAATCTTCACCCTGACAACAGATCCACTTATAAGGCATGTGAAAATTTTCTACCAACATTGTCTTCAACATGGTGATTAATGTAAAGACTTGAATTTGTAATCGTTGGACTTTTATAAGAGACAAAGAGATGTTTCCCTGAACTGCACATCCTTCAAAGGAGAAAAAAACAGACGTCAGATTTCTGTTTTGTTTTTTTTTTGCCACAAACTCCTTTCAGCCTGCAGCCTGAAAGAATTCAGCTGGGAGCTTTTTAAGATGTATGTGCAAGAGCTCCGACTTGAAGTAACCGTAACGATCCAGCGGCGCTCGCCGGGTGACCTCCGATCAGCAAACACAACACAGGCCGCATAACCGCATGTCGACATGACCCTGAAGGACAAGGACACCCTTAGTCTCCCGACCTCTTTTCTCTCTCTCTCTCCCTCTAAACGGACAAACAGCTGATGCAGCTGTGATCAGTTGCAGGCAGCATCAAAGGAAGAGACATTAAAGAAAAGCATGTCTCATCCGTTTTCTTTTAAAATATGTTCCCTTTTCTCCTCATCCTCCCCTTTTTTCCTTTCCTCATCACTTTGTAGTTGAGACATGGACAGGGACGTGACGATGATGAGAAGATGTTTGACAGGGAGGTTCACTTGCAATAATGAGAACACAAGATATCGACTCTTGCAAATCAACCAAAGTGTTTTCATAAGGCAGGAGGAGAGGAAATGGTCCACTGGTCGTCAGTGGCATTAACAATTTAGTTTTACCCATTTTTTTTTTTTTTTTCAAATTGGTGGTTGTTAGCAAAGTTTTATGATGTCACAATAAATTATATATACCTAGATATTGATTTATATTCTATTACGTGTATACAAGATCGTGTTTTTTTCTCCCCAAGGGTAACAAGCGTTTGGAAATAAAATGTTCATTAGTTATATACAATTATGTTTGTTATTACAAGATGGCATTCGTAGATTTTTACAGTTTGTCAAGAGATAGAGTGAATTGTGATTATGTTCCAGTTCCCTTTATGTGATTATCCATTTTATTTGTAATTTTTTTTCACCCTTCAAATCCCTCTAACCAGAAAAAACCATGCACCTGTCTTTGCAATCTGCACTTTAATTCAACAAAGGAAAAAGTAATAAAACATTGTTCCTGCAGACGATTAATAGAATTCTTCCTCTCCGGAACAATTGTGACACGTTTAAATTCAGAGCCTGAAAAGGACAATGTGAGATTGTTCCTGTGAAAATTGGATCCTAAAATCTATTACTCTGTTCATTAGTAATTCCATTCGGTGGCTCGGAGCAGCTGCAGCATTATTTCAGAGGAGCAGATGAGGAAACCGCGCAGCAGACGCCAGAAAGTCTTTTCTTTTTTCCTTCCTTGAATAACCCACCGCTGTTCGAGGCTGCTGCCTTTGCCACATATCATTTTCTGTTGCTCATCACTTTCGGCGTGTAGTTTTATGGGCCACTTCACCCAAATTTGAAGTTTCACCCATTTACTTTCTACTTTGTTGCCATTTTTCTAATACACGTTATGGAGTTTGATGAATAGAGAGGAAAAGAAGAATCCATCCCATGGAGACATGAGGTACAATCTAACCCAGATAGATTCTGACAACAACATCCAAGTAGCAGATGAGTCAGCTGTCTAATTTGACAGGTCGTTGAATCCAAACACCCGAAACCCAACTTCATCAATATATGAAAAGGCTCCATGGAAACCACACTGGATCCTGATGGCTGATTAAACTTTGTGTTTGATACCCAAGTGGACCCGGGATGGAAGATGCTGAAATGATTTTATTTTCATTTAAACTCATAGTAAATATTGGCTGCCGTCAAATGTGCTCAAGCAGTCAGACACGAGAAAACATGAGTGCATCTGCGACCACACAATGGCATTGAACAATGGTGTGGGCGTATTGTGTATTGCCTCTGGCTTAAAGTGAAAGGTCAGGAGTTTAAGAGGGCAGGAATCCGATCAGTTGACAACAGCAAGTTAGCGATGCTAACGTTTACTGTCTGGAAGCCTAAGGTGCAGTATGCAGGCATGTAGACAATATTATACTGGAACTAAACACTTGTTTTTTTGTTTTGTTTTTTTCGTCTGCAGCTGTGTCAAGAAATTGGACCTGATGGTTGAAAACTTACCTGCGAGTGGGGTAGTCACTGCCTTTCTGGCAGCAAGACTGGAAACTCGTCAACAGAGAGCGTGGAAAGGGCCCGACTTTCACAAGGATGATGGAGTCTATGCATCGGATGAAGGCAAAGATCACATAAGGTAAGAGACACATTTGAATGACTACTAACCTGAATCAACGCTTGCTGTTCTGGTCTGGTACTGCATTACCTGTTTGATTTTATTTTATTATTTTTATTGTAATATATTTTTTTTATGCTGGTGCACCTCCTCACCCTGCGTATCCCTGTAATTCCATCATAGTTACCTGCATCCCCAGACCTGACATCAACATTGCAATGAGTAGCAAATGGTTGCAATCTTAGTTTTGACTGAACTGTTGCTTCAAAGTTCAATTCAGCAACTTGTTCAACGGGGAAGCATGAAGGAACTGTGGAAATGTTTTGACTCCAGCAAAGACCCTACTTACACATTGATTTTTTGTTTATTTGCTTATTTATCCAACAAACAATAGTGCTGTTTATAGGAACAAAACCCGAGGCATCAAAGACGAGAGCAACTGTAAGGGAATGTAAACTTAATATTTTTAGCCATCTATTTAGAATGACAAAACTGGCTTGGGTGTTTTGTTTTCTTTTTTTCTTTTCTTTAAAAGCATGGAAACTTTCAAATTGTCTAAAGTAGCTTGTTTTTCAAGGGTTTACAACACAGGTAAACAAATTAAATATGCATGAGGAATAACTCTCAGAGTGGTAGCACAATGTTTTGTATTCACAGAGAGGTTCACAGAAGGTGCAATGCACAGTATGCGAGAAAAGACGCAGGCGCAGGACATCAAAGTCGTGCGTAAAGTCTAATTTAAGCAGACACTGCAGAAGATCTGTGAGCGAAGGTGTTCCTCTGAAAGTATATTGTTTGAATTAATCAACTCTGCAATAAAGGAGAGGAAGTGTTCTGACATTACCATCCACCCAAGAAAGAAATTGAGCCTCCTGCAGGAAAGTGAATTTCAGTTGTGTCGAGTAAATTATCGGTGTCAGACTTGTACTCAGAAGACAGCTGCGCATTCCATATTTATATGAAACAAGGGTATAATGACAAAGCCGGATGAAAGACCTTGGAGAATCCTCCTTCTTTATGGCACTACGCTTTCCTCTACCGTTAATTGTGCCGCCATTTATTTCGTAAATGGCTGTTTCCACTCTGATCCAGGAGTAAACACGCTTCAAAAAGCCAAGGACGCTGGAGGTCGAATTCAGGCGGCGCACACGGGCACCAACCGGGGGCGGCGGCGGGGTGTCTGAGGCGCTGACTTTGAGGCGCGGCGTGACAGGCCAATGTAACGCGGAACGGAAACGGCGCCGTTAGCCCATTAAATGCAAGCGCGTGTGGAAGCTAGCAGATGTTGCTTGTTGGCCTCACGCAGTTTGAATGATCCACAGGAAATTGCGCGACACAGCTGCGGGACCGAGGAGCCGAGCGGCTTTAATAAAATTATGTCTGTGGAATCGGGGGAAAGACGCCATAACGGAAAGACGGAAAGTCACACCAGGGGCCTCTCACTCAGAATGGCCTCCGAGATAAATCTTCATCATGGGTTTTTTATGAAAATTAACCGCGTTGTTGCAATACAAACAGATGTGGATTTATATAGATTATGAATTGCATTGTGCGTCTCACTATTGAGCACGCAGCAAACAAAGCGTTTACGTCGGGTGAATGAACGTGCAACGATTCTTTTGACCTGAGTGACAAGATGAGACTGACAACATCTGTTGCTGTTTGTCGTTCTCGTGTTTCCGTCCATTTACTGGTCCCACTTCTGCTGCACGCCATGCTGGGCCCGAGTCCTCAAACCGTTCTGCACCAACCACTGCATTCGATGTCCAAATTCACTGAAACCGGGATGGATGTCCCAAAATGAGGGCATGTCTTTTCCATCTAGACAGAGGATTTGAGAAGTGGTGGCCACCCAGGAAAAGACAAGAAAATACATTTGCTTTTTGTGGAAAAGTGGGAAAGCATAGGAGACCATGGATGGATTTTTTCACAGGTGGTTTTACACAGCTCATCAGATGTGCGATGGATCTAACACTCACTGCTATTAGCCACAATATTTTTTAAGGAAACCATGTCAGACTTTCGTATTTCATGGATTGTTACTGGAGATAGTTTTGGATTTGGTCCTGTACATCCCACCACCAATGCTTGAGGCAACAGGAGTGACTTGGGCCAAAACAGGGCAGATGGAAAAGAAAGAGAAGGTTTGACATGCACGATGTACCTGATGTACCTTTCTGTACAACCCTGCTGAACTCAGGCTGGTGACGAGCGTGCGGTCTCGGTTGTGATCTACCACACATGCCATAACTAGAGTTCAGCAATCAGACCTACAGAAGGCTTAAATCAAGCACAGGAGGTGTAATCCCTTCATATCGCCAGTGCCAATCAGTGTTACAAACATACTTGTTTTATTGTGGATTAACGGTGTTTGTGTACAGTTGTTGACATTGTCACAGTAGCGGGACAATAGTTTAGCCCTTTGGTGCTGCGTCCTTGCACGAAAGGTAGTTAATCTGAACTGGAGGTGCACGTGAATTCAGGGCCGGTATTGCCAGTCCTTACTTATACTTACATGCAGTGCACAAACAGCTTGTGTACATTCAGAGTTTTTGAATTGGTGTGTTCTTGCCAATTTGTTATGTGATGAAATTCCATGTTGGCATCCCCCTACTGTGGAGCAGGAACTGAAGGAATTGATCCAAAGACGGCAGGGATCTCAGTCAGATGCCGATACCAGCGCTGATATCGACGCTGTTGATATTTGGATTGATTCGCCTGTCCGCCCCGAGTTTGAACAAAAACAAGCACACTAAATCAAAACGAAAGCTGAGCCGTGAGCTGAAGGGTTGTGTTTTGCATATTTTGCCTACTTCTTCCTCACCGCACTCGGAGAACGTGTCACCTGATTGACAGTTGGAGAAAGCTTTTGACGACAGATGAAGAAGCAAACAAGGGCGGAAAAATGCGATCATTTGATGAAACGGAACGATTTCAAATAAACAATATGAGTCAACCGTCCCCCTATAATGCCTCTCTGTTTCCAGATTGTCTCGGCTCCGTTTGGCCACATGCGCAAAACACAAGCCCCTCCTACTCTGACTCACTGAGAGGTCTCCTCTGCCTACAAATTCAGGAGGACATTGTTTACGACTCGGGGTGACCACGCTCCGATACGACCGGCTCAACCCCGATATTCTAATTAGTTATTTGACAGCGCCGCATTATGGAAATATACATATATATATATATATGTGTATATGTATGTATCAGCCACTGCGCCGCGGCAAACACGCGACCATTTAAATGGATGCTAATAACGGCGGACCTCTCTGTAAATGAAAAATACATTAGCATTGTGTGGGGCTGGAGTCAGCCGAGCGTGCCTGGACTGTTGCAGCAGCGACGGGGCCGCGGCTGCTGCGGATTCCGTCTGGCAAAGCGGCGTGATTGGCATCGGATGGATGAGTGCAGCCTCGGGCAGTCCGCCGTTGCCGGATATCAATCAGGCCTGATAAATGGCGCTCTCCGCCGAAAACAAATGCACCCCCCCTTTGTCCCCATCAACCGCCTCCCTCCCCCCTCCTTTACGGCTGATTTAGATGAAGCAGCCGGAGGACATCGGCGTCCCGTGGGCGTGGCTGCCTCGCCAGCCATCAAAGTGCACCTGTTGGCCATCTTTTTTAGCGACAAAAGGCAAAAAAATAATGTCCTCTAAAACGGTTGCGCAGGCCTTCAGGAAGGGGTGGGAGTGGTGGGGTGGTGGGTGTTGCTGTTTGTGGCGGTGCATTGTGCATTGGCGTACAAAGAGCTCACGGAAACGTCGGATCGTCGCGGGATCTCGAGGCCTTCCGGAGGCGACGTTTTTATGTTCTTTTCATTTTTCAGTTTATTTTACACATTAAAACGGGTCCCCTGCTTCTTTGGTCGTTTGAGGCTGTGAATCCCCTCAAATGTTTTGTCGGCCAAACAAGCCAACTTTTGATTGGCATGGCAGCAAACAGATAGAGGGGTGGGGGTGCTTTTTGGGTGTGAACTTTCCCCCATAATGTTCCCTGCTCAATCAGACGTTCATTTCCTGTTTTCTCGCAATTACAAATCCATTTTTCTGTGTTTTTTATTTTTTTTTTTTTTTTTCAAGCACTTGAGTTTTTCTGGCCTTTTTTCCTTCAGATGAGAAATCTTTTTCTGGATTTTTTTTCCCCTAGAAAACAAAACTTAATTTTTCCCACCAAAACAATCCAAACCTTATAGTCCTATAATCAGATGACATCATGGACACGGCTCAGAAATCTCTAATAATCATGTTATGTCTAGAAAAAACCCATCAGTTCTTAGCTACCTCCTTGTTTTTCTACCTCCTGCAGAAAAACCAAACCTAACACCAGATCAATCTCGAGAAGACAAAGGAACAGAACTCACTGGCTCCTGAAAACAGAGGAAACTGAATCGGAATCGGCTGCTTCTGTCTGCCGCTGCTGCTTCACCACATGCATAAGTGAAACACAATCATTAATTTGACACACATATTACTGTCTCCTGATTAAAAAAAAAAAAAAAAAAAAAAAACAAAAGACAACACACTCATGCGCATCCTTCCATCCTCAGCTCTCTCTCTCTCCCTCTCTCTCTCTTAGTGCAGCAGAGAGGCGAGACTGTCAGGGTGAAATCTAAATAGGTAATTATCTGGTCTGTGTGAAGGAGAGAGAGAGAGAGAGAGAGAGAGAGAGAGAGAGAGAGAGAGAGAGAGAGAGAGAGAGAGAGACAGAGAGAGAGAGAGAGAGAGAGAGAGAGAGAGAGAGAGAGAGAGAGAGAGAGAGAGAGAGAGAGAGAGAGAGAGAGAGAGAGAGAGAGAGAGAGAGAGAGAGAGAGAGAGAGAGAGAGAGAGAGAGAGAGAGAGAGAGAGAGAGAGAGAGAGAGAGAGACTTGTGACCGGACTGAAATCATGGCCACTTCTCTGGACAAGAATATTAATTGTGGTTCCACCTTGTGTCTGAGGGCCTTTATTGGATCCCCTTGTTTTCCCAAACAAGCCCAAATGAGGGCGGCCTGCTCCCTTCCCGCAATCACCCATTGATTGTTTACTTAACAGGTTGGAGTTTGAGAGCGGCTTCATCTCAGGCATTATTAATTGAGTCCCTTATAAGCTGACAGTGGATGCAGTTTTTTCCCTCCTCCAACCTATTCTTGTCATTTTCCCTTGTGTGTGTGTGTGTGAGAGAGAGAGAGAGAGAGAGAGAGAGAGAGAGAGAGAGAGATTAGTTGCGCTATACTTCTCCTTGCTTCTCTTCTCAAACTGAACCACCGTCTTTTTCTGGTTTCTTACTGCCCCCACTTGGCCGCCTGACTGTAAACCTTCAACGCATGAAGAGACTCCTCAGACTCCTCAACCCATTCAAACAAGTCATTTAAAATGACCTCTGAAGTTTTTTGTTTCAGTATTTTTTTTTTTAACATATACAGTATATGTACATATTAATGACAACCCCCAACTTTAGCATGCCAACGTGCTTGATTGGGAGACAGAGGTTGTGAAAACATTCTTCCAATCTCTGCAGACTGGATGTGCTTAGCTGAAGCAGTACAAAGGTACCAGCCAAGAGGACAACTGTTTCTTAAGTGACCAAGTTGGCTTGATTTTATTTTCTGTTTATTACACAGACAAATGCCAAAGAGGCGTCCAATGACTAGTGCTGCTAGGTCCAACAGTGCTACAGAAACCTGGGATTTCCTTCCTGATGTTTAGAAAGGAATTAAAACAGTGCAGCCACTTGGTGCTGTCTGAAAATTTAAGCAGATGAAAGATATAAAAGAAAATGAGATTTTATTATTTTCCGGTGAGTTTATCAACCTGCTACAGACATACGTCATCATTGAACTTGTAAAGTGAGCTTTGCATGAATTGGGACTTTCAAATAAGATCCTTGTTTATTATCCCAGTCTGGGGGCATGGCAAATGTTTCTGACATACAAACACATTGGGAATGTTTATAGTAGCAGCTTTATTTTTGAATAAGACATTCACGCGGCTGACATTTGAAAGGTTGCGTCTTTAACCCCAGGTGACATCAATCCGTTCATTTAAATCGGCTCAAACACTAATAATAGCCCGAGGCCGGTGAAGTGTGTGCTGTGATGCGTAGAGAACCAGCGACGTGCCGAGAAAGTTGACTTAGGGAAAATAAATAAATAAATAAATAAATAAATAAATAAAAAGGGCCTCTGACGAATCATACAAGGCTCCCTTTAATCCGATTAAGGAACGCGCGGCGCTGACATATTGGCAACTCCAGTATTTGGTGGGCAGAAGCGCATTGTTCTCATCGATCACAGGTCACAGCTCATTTCTCTCCCAGCTGGTGTCTGTCAGGTCTGCCTGACGTCACGCCCCCACCACCACCACCAGCAGCTACAACCTCCCCCCCTTCACTCCTCAGTCTGGGGGCGGCGAGCCTCCCTCGTCTGACTGCTAACAAACGATTATCCTGGTGGCTGCGTCTCTTTCTGCGATGGCCCACCGTGACTGGCTTGCTGCCGCTGCTGCTGCTGCTGCTGCTGCAGCTGCCGCCGCCGCTGCCGCACAGGCCTGCGAGTCAGAGACTCGGGGCTCGCGGAGATGGATTCCCTCTCTCATTCTCCACTCGAGAGTGCCACAGTGTTTGAAAAGATGAGCCGTGTTTGAGTCCGTGTCTCCTAATTAGCCACCCAGGCCTCTGCTTTTTTTGCTCAGAGAGCCTCTATAGGGCCTAATAAGTTCCACCGCCACGGCCGTGGAGGAAAAAAAAAAACTATATAAATACCACTCTCACTTTAATTGTGCCATTGTCTTCAAGTGTGGAATAACCTGGAATTTTTGCACCGAATTGCATTTTTTTGGCTGGATTAGCAGGTGCGCTGATAGCGATAATAAGCCAGTGCAGCATGCGAGCGCCTGCAGCGCCCCTGCGACAATGGGAGAAATGTCAGAGAAGTGGGTCTCAGATGATGAAGGGCTGCCTCTTCTCCCCAGGCGCGTTAGTCTCCGGAGACACATCATCCTCCTGATAGTTCCCAGGCAGAGCGAGAGCTTAAACCTTCCGACACATGACAGCCGGAGACGCCCAGCCACTCTCCCTTTGTCTGGTTCAGGAGGGCAGACGGCTGCATCCGGCTTTTATTTATCTTACAAATGACTCTATCTGCAGGCGCCCGTGTTTGACTTCACGGCCGGATGATTGAGAGTGTGCGGGGGTCTGATCCGATCACCGCTCTTTCCCCCGCCGACGCCGCCTCCGACGCTTGTCATCTTTCGCCCTCCTCTGCTGGCAGACGCTTGAAATCCATGAAGCCTCCTCCCATTAGTTCCAAAAACAGGTATTTTTCTTCACTCGTCGACTCTCATAGAACATGCCGCTAATCACATTTGGTCCGGTCTGTGTCTCAGTACCTATTCTATTAAAAGATACCTCTGTGTAATCAAGAAGCCTTAGCATGTGACTCTTCTGGGGTTTTTTTCTTTTTCTTTTCCTCCCCCTTCAACAGACAAAAACATGATCCCTCATTTCCTAATTAACCAGTGGGGTTGTGTAAGGGGGAAGGAAAATAAAGTGAAGCGCTGAGTGTCCTTTGAGTAGAGGCAATTACCACCTTTTCCTTGGCGGCACGTAACATCACAGGAGCCGTAAGAGTTGTTTCTCTTTGCTGCCCCGGCGTGTGTGTGTGTGTGTGTCTCCTCCCGTTTGCTGCCTCCTATGGAGACTGACCTATATGGATAAGAAATGTCAAGCGTAAGGCAGAGAACAGATGAGAGAGAAACAGTCAAGAGAGGAGACAAAAGCCGACCAAAAGCCTGCACTCAGCTCCGCTCATGCAGGAAATGGAAAGTAAAAAAAAAAAAAAAAGAATGCAGTCTTTTTTTTGGTGCATGCTTCCCGGGAGAGGTCACCTCCTGGCGCGCTTACGTGGTGGAAGCGGTCAGACGTGCGTAAGGTGCAACAATCCCTCCTCTGATGGTTTACAAGATCAAAGCATAATTACAAGCAGAGAGAATATTTATATCCGCAGGGTGCGCAGTCGCGGCTTACGGAGGTTCACCGCTGCCTTTTTCCCCCTCCTCTCAGGAGCTCCGACTGGTGTGGAGCTCCGGAGGGAGGCAGCCTGGCTCGACCGCTGCTTGTTGTGTTCTTTGTTTTTACCTTGTTATGACCGTCAGTCGCCTCCGAGCACCAGAAGGAGGTCTGCAACAAGTCGTTGACGAGTCACATACCATCAAAAGTTTTGTGGCTGCTTCCGAAACTTAATGGTTGGTTAATGTCTGATTCGCCTCAGTTGAAGTGTCTCCAGTGGTGGTGGGGGAATCCATCCAAACGTCAATCCTGTTTTGGCCACGGCTATGTTGGCAACGACGCTCAGTGTAGTGAGGTTGATACTTTAGATTTGTATCTAAATATTGTATTTGTGTATATTGATTGCTACTATATTGATTTTTAAACTACCACCCCAGAACTGCCCTTATAGTTGTAATATTACAAAATTCCATGCAGAAAAATATGAAGTGGAGAGCAAACGAGCGGTGCTCTTGGCTGCGATATTGGATCTGTGTTATCTTGGTATCAGATCGTCTTGCAGTATCACACACCGCCACTTGTCAGTGAAATACTTCGACCTTGTTGTGACTAGATTGCTGAGATTTCCAGGGTAAATTCTTGCGACCTCCGATTCGATGCTAGTATTCCAGGAGCGCTCAGCACCCTTCCTGGGGAGAGGGGTCGGAGCCTGGACAAAGGGGTTTCTGCTGCGACACAAACAGGAAGTCACTACAAGCTTGTGAAGTGCAGCCAGTCTGTCGAGCTCGGTAAACACTTTCTCAGGCGCAGGAAGCCACAAAAGGCTTTTCTTCCTCAGTGATGGAGTCAACAGTCACCCCTTGCACCATTTTTTGATGGTGACTAAAGCAAATTTTGTGGACAATAGCCACATTTTTTAAAAGAGCCACACATTTTGTATGAGTTTTTTTTTTTTTACAGATGATTATGTGATTTTAGTTCAGGGTTTTTTGGAAACGTTCCCTCTGGGGTCAGAGGTGAAAATCATGAGCCGACTTCAGGGGGACGCGGTCTATCAGAAAATAGTTTTCAACCAAAAGCTGTATTGATTACCCAATCGGTTCAACTTGCCGCAAGAGTTTGGAAGCAGATGGAGAAAAGATTGACTAAAACCAAATTTTCCCACTCCTCAAAAAGTGTGTTGAAGCCCCACAAGGGTGGGTGAGCGAGCGAGTGGGCAGCATTTCAAACATAAGTGGTGGTGACGTCACTCCTGCTTTGTCAAAGTGAAAGTCACCATAATGTCGCTACAGTCGCGGATCGGGTGCTGCTCTTTGTTGTACGCGTCACGCAGCGATTTCAGCACCGAGACTGATTTCTCGTCAAGGACGAACAAAGTTTATCTTCTCGCCTCCGGGAGCCGTCGGGAACCTTGTGGCCCTGCAAACAGCGTCACACCTGCGATGACTGATAGCCAGTGGGACGGCGCCGCCTCTCCTGTGAGATCGCTTCATTATTTCACAGAGTTGCTTCATTAAGTGGCAACGCTTACAAAGGCAGCAGTTTAAAAAAAAACCCTGACACACACACACACACACACACACACACATAGTGCTGCAGCGCTTAAGAGAAACCGATGCGCCTCTGAAGCTGCTTGTCACCGACGTCGCCATCTGCAGACTAAACGCTGCGTCGCTTCGCTAGGCGTCCCACGCTACGCGGCGCGTGAGATGTCCCGTTAACGGCCACGAGGCGTTCGAGGCTCGGTTTACTGTGTCAATCAAGCGGCGGGAGCTGCGTCTCAGGAGGTGCGGCGAGCCAACCGGCAGTGAGGAGCGACGGCAGTGAGGAGCGACGGCGTGCGTGATAGTACGACCACCACTGGGCAGGAAAAAGACTCGTTCCTAAAAATATACGCGGACGTGAGAGGACATGAATGAAAAATCTTTTATATTTGTTGTGTGTCGTCACGTACATGCATACACACACGACTCATTACCACGTCTCTGGCAAGCGCGTGTGTGTCTCCAGTTGCATTCGAATCTCTGCAGTGTATTTCATCATACTAGCTGGGGCCTGTGTTTATTGTTCCCCCCGCAAACAGGACGTGAGTGCGTTGCGTTAATGTTGTTGTGAGCGTTTCCTCGTGGGTTTAGCGAAAACAAGGGAACCGACACGCAGCCTCTGGGGTGGAGAGTTCTGCCGCCGCACTTTGAAGGTTTGGCTTTTTGATAGCGGCGCCGCTATTTCATCCACAGCGAGCCGCCACCACCGTCTGAAAGTTTTAGCTTCTGGCTAAAACCAGGAGCGATGAAGCTTCCAGAAAATGCGAAGAAAAAGTCTCCAGCCGTCCTGGGTTCCAAATCAAGCAGTGGTGGTGCCACCAGGTTTTTTTTTTTTTTGTTTGAGGTTGTACATAGTCATTTTCGATTGAAGCGTTGTTGTTTCACCGAGCCAGAAAGCAGCGATTATGCCTGATCATTGTGCCGCATGGGTATTGTGGAACTCGCACAACAATACAAACAAACTTTCAGCAAATCATTGCTGCCAACCTCGGTGCACAAAATTCACCCTGAAACAAAGATTTGACTGTTGTAATAATGACTGTGATAATAGCAAGGAAAACAATTTATTCAAAATCCTTTCCAACAATGCGCAGCTCGCTGCTCTCCTTTGCAACACGGTGCTGAAGGCAGTCTTTCATCTTGAGGTTATTATTAAAAGTGACTTAAATTCAAAAACAAAACGGAAAAAAATTGAGAAAATAAAGGAATTTGGAGAAAAAGATGAATGAGTGGATTTTTAAGTGGCCCTAGTTGATATTTTCTTTTCATGCGTGTGGTGTATGTCCTTCATTTGAATGTGTCATCTCAAAAATGGCTGAAATATTTTCAGCCTTCTGTTCTGTAAAACTAATGTGGGGCCTCCTGCAGCCTGTTTTGCATGCATGACAGAATATCCCAATAAATACGACGGTGTCTTCCAGTTGCAGCTCCTCCAAGACCATAAATTCCTGCAGCCCGGCAGCCCGCTGAGAGCTTCCTGATTTACTCTGAAGAGAGACACTTTCGTTCGCACATTTTTCCTTGTGTATGGGTCACATTTCTTTCGCGGCCTCGTCATCTCACGTTCTCACCTGATTAATCCCGACATCCGGGCTTGAAAGTCCAAAAAAAGAGCGTGTTTATAATCATTTAAAAATAAATAAAGCGAGGGGGAGGGCCACGTACTGCTCTTTTTAGTGTGGAATCGGCTCATTTACATACCCTAAATTCCCTGAAGTGAGTCATGCGCTAGACTGAAAATAATTCCAAAAGCCATAGTCTTTACGTATTATTCTCAAAAAGGAAACCTACTCTTGCTGTTTGAAATTCACTATCCTTATCATTGTATCTCCCAAAGTTAGAATGAAATATATATTCCAGCCGTATTTTGCTGAATTCTAACTGGGACTCGGCATCCTATGTTCACAGAACAAATGGAAGGTCACGTCCAACGTATGAACCCGCTGCTGCTGCTGCTGCTGTATGTGCCCCATATTTAGCTGTGTGTAAGAGCAGGTCTACCCTGGGGTAATTTGTCCCATTTCTTTCCTTTTTTCTTTTTTTTTTAAACGCCACTGACCATGAATCCTGTGAGGCCACCTGAGTCACATGTGTGGGTTTGTGTCCCTACCAAGTGGTTGCTGGAGGTCAGAGTCGCCCCCTCTGGCCCCGTTTCCACCGACTCCAACTCCAGCTCTGCAGAAACACTCTGACGTTAGCCGAGTATTGTTTGACAGAGAGACTTAATAGGCCGCTCTCATGGAATATCATGAGCTATTTTTGTGTGTCCAGCATAATGCCTTGTTTACACTTTATGGCAACGTTTATAGACTCACATAACCGGTGATGGCCGGCACTGTGATGGTGCACTGAACCCAGAGATACATGTCAGGAGAGATACTGGAGAGATACAGTACCTGGTGATACTCAGCAGGTTGATGGATATAGTAGAACAGTCCAAAGAAAAAACAGAATTTTTGAGAATTAGATAAAAACTCAAATAAGGTCAGCACCGCTTTGAAAAAGAGACTGGATTTATAATCTATAATCTAAATAATAAATAAATAGAGAGTATAATATAACCTATGTGGATTCAGACTTGAGATCAGTTGCACTTTCATCAACGCCGCATTTCTGCTCGATGTTCGACGCGTTTATTGCATATCGCTGAGTCACACCCAGGCAGAACTTCATCAGGAACCAGTATCAGATCAGTGATTCTATTATACGCTGAAAGTAATAATTCATTTAAGGCTACACTTGTAATGTTGCTAGTCTCTTTTTATTGCAGCGTTATACATTTGGAATACGAGTTCCCTCACTGCTACTTGATTCACAGAATGTCTTGACTGCCTTTATTGCTTAAATTAAATCCATGCAAATTTAAAGCTATTATGTGTCGTTAGCGTAGTTAGGCCATTAACTCAAGAAAAAAAACAACAACAACAACCCAAAGTCAAACGTGCTTGTTCACTGGATGCCAATAAATGTATTGTTTTTCTCCTGCCCTGAAACGTCTGCACTCTGAAAGGTCTGCCTGCCTGTCTTTTGACTCTCTGTCAATTGCTGCAGAAACAGAAGACGTTGTTCTTGTTGTGGTTGTGTGTGGGCGAAAAAGTTTTCTAACTAATTCTCTGGCACGTCTGTTTTTATTCCCCTTTTGCATTTAGTTTTTTTTTTTTTTTCCCAGCTGCATTTTTCAAATGTAATTCAGCTATTGCAAATGACTCCTGCTTGCACAAATATTGCAATAGATAGATAGATAGATAGATAGATAGATACATTATTGATCTCCAGGAGAAATTCGCAAATTTTGCAATATTTTTCACAATATTTTTCCTTATCAAGGCATAAGTGTTGTGCTTAGTCTGCTCAAAGATCATATCAAAGTAAAAGTCAAACAATTACCCTTTCACTCACCTACCAATAACGTATCTACGAAAAAATAATTATTCAATCATGATGATCAATTAATCAACTTCATTTTTTCTTTGAAAACTCAGCTGAAAAAAACAAGCCAACGAGAAAAAAACAAAACAAGCCCAGACTCTTTCTGCTGCTTTTAAAAAGTTCTGTCCGACAGTATTGATCTGCTCTCATTAACCAGACTCACTTCTGCGTCCTCATTGGCTCTCAAATTGCTCCGATAAACAAATTGAATTTGCTTCTTCAACAAAAAGGAGCTGAAATGAAATAATCCATCTCCTCCGTCTGACAGCTTCGTTTCAAGCTGGCATTCCGGACAAACGCTGACGTCTCACAGGAGGAAACCTAGAGACATGTTGAAGTTCGCTCGATGAAGACGCTGCACCTGCGCGCAACCTGCTGCTGCTGCGGCGGCGGAGGGACAGGTGTGCACTGTTTTGCTCGCTAAATCCGACGATTATCTCTCTGCAAAGGACAATCGGCTGCAGCATCCCCCCCCCGACAAGCGGAGGGATTATCGAGGGACGCAATTAAAACCGCCTCCACGGGAAATCTGCGCAGATTGCGGCGGCCGATCGCAACGCGTGTCGCGCATTAGAGCTCCCAATGAGAAGGAGGGAGGATGGCTCACCTTGAGTACCGCCAGGCGACTCCCGCCCGCCAAATTGTGCTTGTTTGCGCGGTGCCGCCGACTGCCAATTACCTGCTGGATCCGCCGCCGCTGCTGCCAAGCAATCATCAGATGCAAATTAATAAAAGCGGCGGGATTATCTTGGCAATAACACGGCGAAAAATGACAAAGATTAAGCGGCACCGACACTCCTGATGCCTCAACCCTCGTGGGGGGACAGTTCAAAGCGTATTCCATATTAGATATTCAATATGCAAATGTAAGGAGGAAATGAAAACCACATGCCTCCGACAGGTCTGAGAATAAGGTCAACGATGTCTCAATCTGTAGCGGTCTTCGAAATGAGGACAGTGTTTGCGAAGTAGGGCGGACGCGGCAAGGTCGGTTTTTTTGGCGCGAAAATAAACAGCAAAAAATAAGACAAACAAGGCAGGAGATGATGATGATGATGTGTGTGTGTGTGTGGGGGGGGGTTGCTGCTGGTGGTTTCTACAGCGTTGAAGTCACTGTCCCTCCAAATATGCACAAATATAATAACATGAAAATAACATATTTAAAGCAAAACCACATGCATTATTAATTTTTATCTTCGGAAAAGTCAGCGAAAGAAAAGCGGAAGTCAGATAAAGTCAATAGAAAAGTGTTTTTATCGATCTTTCAGAATGAGGAGGCTTAACAAAAATCAACCACATGTAACTACGCTAACCGTTGTTCTGTGAGACAGTTGACGTTGGGGATTAGCACCTTGAACATGCACTAATCCTGTCAAATTGGTTTTACACATTCACTGTTAACTAATGTTTGTGTAGGTCAGCTGACAGACGAGGGCAGTCGTGTCGCTACGTTATGTTTCTTTTTTAACTTAACAAAGTCTTTATAGTGTGGCAAGGCGCAGAGGATCCAGGCAGGCTTCCAACCCCAGACTCCCGGGTAATAGTCATGCACGCTAACCAGTCGGCCAAAGGGATATCCCCTTGGCCAAGTAGCCAGGGCACATGATCAATTGGAGGCATAGTGATAGGACCCTCAACTAGGGTAGATGAATGTACATTTTTAAAGTATCTGTCTGCAGGTAGACATGTTCCTTCACTAATGCTGGTGTCTGTCAGTGTCATGGAAAAAGCAGACAAAGCAGTCCAGTGAGGATCTGCCAGGTGTAGGTAACCACGTAGTCTGGTGTGGAGTCACAATGCACGCGTGTCCTCGAGGGCTTGAGTGCCCAAGTGGATTTCTTGAAGAGCTGCGGATCACAAAACGAAGAATTTTCTATCCATAGATGGCCGACAGACAAAAAGCTGCCTTGTAAAGTCAAAGTCAACCTGTGAAGAGTCACGTTGACCCACATTCAGACTTCTGTGAAGACACCACAGACTGAGGCCCTTTCATACCCATTCATTCAGCGATTGCTGTGCGGGTGTGTGTATATGTGTGTGTGTGTGTGTGTGTGTTGTGTGGGGGGAAAAAAAACAGCAATCTGATGCTTGTGGACAAACATGAGACAGGACGGCCGTGGCGGACGCTGCTTGCAGCTCTGCGGCTCCGGACCGGAGAGGCGGCTCGCGGCTCGCGGCTCTCTGCCTCTGAAAGTCATTTTAATTGCTCCATCAGTCAACCTTGTAACTCTTTTCATGTCCCCTGATGCTCTCCACACTTTTATGCGCCTCCAATTATGGCTGTCCCTCTCACCAGCAGGCTCTCCAGACATGCTGCTGCTCCGTCCGCACAAACACACATCTGTCCCTTGCATTTTATTTTTTTTTCATTTTCTTCCTTCTCCCCCCCACCCCCCACTCCCCTGTCAGAGGATGGTCTTTTACTGTGTAAGGACACGCCACTCATCCCCACTGTAATGATCTCCGCAGAGACCCGCTGCAGCTGTTTTTAAATCCCCAGTTGTTTGTTGGTGGACTGTTGCTATATTAATATTAAAAGGAAGAAGCAGCAGAAGAAGAAGAAGAAAAGTTGACTGTTCACTGCAGTGTTCAGATCCGCCTATTTTCTCGCCGTCACTTTTTGCAGGAACATTGCATTGCGTTCCAAGTATGGGGTCATTTGCGAGTGCTACAAAGGACACAGCAGCACCGGGGTCCCACAGCTTTTTCAAAGACTCTTTCAAGCGCTGTTGAAGCTTGTAATTACCGCGCCGAGATCTTGTGCCGCGGTCACATCACACGCGCAAGCAATGTGTGTGCACGCGCCAGGCTGCCAGCAGGAGGAAAAACATTTACCTCGGCCCCGTCTCCGTAATTAAAAGTATGATGTAAAAGGGGAAGAAAGAGGAAAAAAATCTAGGCTCTCAATCTCCCACCTGGTGTCCTGTACAGTGCCGTCGACACGGGACGTAAACACAACTGTGAACCATTCGCTTTGCGGCGCTCGCGTGTTGCCGGCCACGCGACAAAACATTAATCCGACCGCAGTCGTTGCTAATTATGTACAAAAAAAAGAAGCAGATGGAGCGCAGCTAGCTTGGCGGAGGAGGGGGATGCAGGGATGAAAAAAATGACTGTGACTTTGTTGCAGAAGGCAGAGAGAAATAACGAGCGCATAAATGCACTGATTGATTGTCTCCAAACTTAAAACAATCAGGAGATGATTGGATGAGATGATTTTGTTTCCCTCCAGACAAATATTTGACTCCGCTCCCTCTGTCAACACAAGTGTGAACGCATTTCCATGTCGATTCATCGCGACTGCTTTTCCACTATTTGCTCCAACATGTGTAAGGCTGTTTGTATGTCCAACATTTCTAAATAACAATTATTTTTTTAGTTCATTTAAAAAAACGAAAACAAAATGGGAATCCAGCCTCCCACAAAGCCGCCATGATATTTCTTGAATGTGTTACCGCTGCGTTACCGTTATTGAATTCCAGATATTAAAATTCATACAGTTCAATAACGGTCCTTAGTATCGCATGTATCTTCCTTTATTATGCGGCTGTCAAACCTTAGAGAAGAAGGTGGGAAAAAACAGTCTGATGCTAAAACATCCGCTGGTGCACCTGCAATGGAAAATGTTTAACTGAGTCTTCAGGTAGAAGCTCTAAGACACTTTGATCTAAAATTATAACATGTGTCCTCATTATCAGCACTACCACTGTCCTCTGTGGTGACCACACTGTCATAAAAAATAAAATAAATAAAAGTCTTTGAGTTTAAGCTGATATCTGAGGATGCTAAAATTAAACAAGCACCTCCCCGAGGTGCAGCTCTTGTACCCGCTAAATGTCTAAGACTTGTTCTTTATTGCACTTTAAAGCTGAATCAAGACTCATTATCATAAGTGATTGCAGACACATTCAAGGACCTTCCGTTTATTTTTGTCTCGTGCAGCCGTTCAAGTGCTCATGTAAAGAATAAAGAAACACAGTTGCTTAACTTTCGAACTTGCCTCATCTGTGTGATTAAAAAAAAGAAATGTGTAGCCTGTTTGTTATTTGATGGTCCTAACTGATCAACATCAGTGTGACATCGAGCTGAAAGCGTCCACCTTATCGGGATGTGACGTGTCATTTAGCACGATGCTGCTGCTGCCCTCTCAAATATGGCTGAAAGGTTTGACGCTCTCATGAGGTGGTTTTTCAGACGTATCGATATAGAGGTATATCGCAAAAGTGTCGTGGAAACACTTTTTTTCCGCATTTACACGTCAGCGGATGTGACGTAGGGGTCACGTGACCAGTTCACTTCAAGTGAAAATGGCACGTTATGATTGGACAGAGGAGGAGACGGAATACTTTTTACAAGTAATCAAAGAGAAAAATAAAACAACCATTCTTGACAGAAAACAAACGTAAACAAACAAAAGCCAACATAATTCTCGTAAATCTCGTGGGACGAGATTTTACGAGAATTACGGTTTATGCGCTTCGTACCATTCAATGGAAACACCTGCAAGTCGCAAGTCAAAATTGTGGAAATATCGCTTTTATTTTGTGAAAAACTGTCATGGAAATGCAGCGACTGTCATTTAGCTGTCTAATGGCTTGTGGGGGGAATAAAAAACCTGTTGAGGACCTGGAACCTTATGCTGCCGCTGCACCACCGTGATGCCATATCACACGTACCTGATCTCTGAAAAATCCCTTAAAATAAAACACACACACCTTTCTGCCAGCAGCATCGTTCAGCAGCTGCTTGGCGGCCAGCCGACTAACCAGCCCGTCCAATCACAGCTGCCTCACGGCAGCACTAAACCGAGCTCGTTACACCTTCTCGCGCTGCTGCCTTTTTGTTTTTACTTTGTCTCATGGTGCACGTTTATTTAATCAGAGGGTATAATAATTCCTCCCCAGCAGAATATTTCTGCTGATACCTTAAAGCTCTTTGCCGCCCTTCCTCCCCCCTTTCACACACACACATACACAAGACACACGCATGAGGCTGTTCTCAGTGTTTGGCATCAAGCGCTCCAGTGAGCAGAGGACGACTGGCTCACATCCCAACCTCCACACTCAGCCTGATGTATTCTCCTCGCTCAGGACGCAGGAGCCGCAAATTACTCCCGAAAGACACAGCCAGTGAGCGAGTGTGAGAATAAATAAAACTAAAGCACTTTGGCTCATTGACAACAATGTGTGAACATTTGAAAAAAAAATATATATATATATGTGTGTGTATATATATATATATATATATATATATATATATATATATATATATATATATATATATATATATATATATATATATATATATATATATATATATATACACATATATACATTATATATATATACACACACATATATATATATATATATATATATACATATATATATATATATGTGTATATATATGTGTATATATATATATATATATATATATATATATATATATATATATATATATGGGACTTTGTAAAAAAGGAAATAAAAGCAGGCCAGAATAATAAAAAGTCAGTGCCGGAGCAAAGGGTCCAATTACTTTCATATAGATTTGGCTTCCACGGTTGCCAGGCCATTGTCACCTCTGCTTTTGCAGAGCTTGTACGTGATGCAAGGACATCAAGGAGTCATCAAAAATAATAGTAAACAGTCCAGTTTGTCCAGTCCTGACTATAACGGCATTAATGCAGTCAGCAGGCGATTACCAACCACCTCTTCCCCCAGAACAAGCTTTGATTTTGAAGAATCAATATCACTCACAAGCTTTTCGCTTTGCTTTTGTCTTTGTTTTTCTTGCCAGGAAAAATGGAATCTTTAATCGGCAGTGAAAGAAAACAAAAACAAAACAGGAACACACCTTCGGGTCCACATTGAGCTTTCTAAAGTTCTTCCTTTGTGGACTGTTGACAATGTCTGAGGAACATAACAGATCCTCCTCCTCCTCCTCCTCTTCCTCTCCTGCTCAGCCGGATATCACTCTGCTGCTTTAGCTGCGCCCCGGGAGCACCGCAGGGGTCAAAGCCACAGCAATCAATAAGGAACAACCTCAGAAATTATAAACATGCCCCCCACCCACCATCCAGTAGAAACACACGCGGTGGTGAGCAGGCGTTTTAAAGCTGAGCGTTGATCATGTTAGGAACGCTTGATTCTGATGCGTTAAACGTTGAATGACACCGCAGCTGCTGGATGTGATGGTCTGTTATCCTATGAAATGGTCTTGGGAGATTAACACCCACCAGTTACTCAGAAAAAAAAAAAAAAAAAAAAAATCCAATCCATGATATTATGTTGAATTTGACTGGAGGGGATTTTCTGTGGGATTTTTCTAGTAACTTGAAGATAAATAGTCGCACAAAAAAAAAACATTACCTGTGGTGTTGACATTTTTCTTTTACAATTTCATTTACTTATTTCTTTCCGTGACGGATCGCACTCGGTAGTCGACAGCCAGTTCACCCGAAGGGCTAACAAGAACCCACACAATGGGTGCAGATTCCTGCAATTGGAGTAGCAACTGATTTGCTTCTGCTGACGAGATTTCACAACATCCACGGTGATGAATGTCGGGATAAATGGATGTCACTCCCCGGCCTTAAAGCTACAGGGAAGGTCTCTGAGGCTTATTGTAAAAAAGATAAGCGGATGACATCTGGCTTCAGAGATCCTTAATGAACTCCACTTCCCACATCAATACGTTTTTTTTTTTTGTCTCCAGCAAATTGACCTTCAAGTTGGATATGAAGTGGCCGTACGTGGAAGATGGGGCTCTGAGGCGTCTTGCCTCATGATGAAAGGCTGCAGTGCTCTTGAGCTGCAGAACAGTCTTGACTATGTAGGTCGAGACGAGGGCCACAAAAATGGAAAGAAATATAATCACAACAATAGTAAGGCTTGCCAAGCAGCTCATGCAGATGTCTGCAGAGGATCCTCGGCACTGCCGAGAGAAAGAGGAATTCCTGTTGCAGGAAGTGAGAATGTCAAGGTGAAATAAGTTTCCACCGTGATTGTAAGGAGTCTGTATTTGTCAGATTCTCGTAGAAGGATGTTCTGCGGAGAAGATGAGTACAATCACAAACTCGACCTTTACGGCGTTGTAATTTTTGGGGGGGCTCTTTAAAAAGAGCACTGACACCTCTCCCAGGTCAGTGAAAACACTCCCAGACCGGCTACCGACCTCTTTTCCCAAACAGGTGGTGGGTAGATGGTTGCAGGATAATGTCAACAAGGGGCGTAATAAGGAGTTTTCTAGAAAATCTGTGATATTCCTGTTGCAGCATAGTGAGAATGTCAAGGTGAAATAAGTTTCCACCGTGATTGTAAGGAGATCTGTATTTGTCAGATTCTCATGCTGAAGGATGTTCTGCGGAGAACATGATACAATCCCAAGATTAACTGACCTTTACGGCGTTGTAATTTTTGGGGGGGCTCTTTAAAAAATGCAGTTTACTAACGTTTGGTAGCTCAGGTTCATAGAATCCACCTGATTGGGATGTGTCTGACTCTTCCACAGTCTCGCCCTCTCTCTCTCTCTCTCTCTCTCTCTCTCTCTCTCTCTCTCTCTCTCTCTCTCTCTCTCTCTCTCTCTCTCTCTCTCTCTCTCTCTCTCTCTCTCTCTCTCTCTCTCTCTCTCTCTCTCTCTCTCTCTCTCTCTCTCTCTCTCTCTCTCTCTCTCTCTCTCTCCCTCTCTCTCTCTCCGCGGGCCCTAATTTGTGACATCAATTCCCGCCGACGTGGCGTGGAGAAAATGGGAACCTCTAAAGTGCTGTTTTATTTTTTCTTTCCTTCTTGAAATGAAATTTATGACGGTGGAGGTCGGCGACCTTGAGATGCCCCGGCCCTCGTTAATCGCCCGTCTTCTGCTCGTGACGTCTGCACTCGGCCGTGCCGAAGCGACGTTGGCTCTGTCAAACTCGTTTGCACTTCCTCTTCCTATCGCGGTGAAAACAGAGGCACAAATTACAACTAACACCCACCTGCCCCCGACGTGTAAAGAACATTTTGAAATTGCAAATCGCGCCCTGAACAAAGTGCTAATGCGTGGAGTGAACGAGCGAGCCTGTGAATGAGCGAGCGGGCTTCCTGTCAGCTGTCGTAAAAGCGGGAGAATCGCCGCCGCTGCGTGCGAATTAGCAACGTTTGCCGAATAAATTAAATCCTTCTGGCACGTCGGGGCTGATTTATGCAGATTTTTGATTCCCTTCGTGGCGCCGCCTTCCAACGGTTGGCAGCGAGAAGTCGAGAGCGAGCGAACGGCCTCGGCGAGGATTCCGACTTGCCGCCCCCTCCACTCCCCCCTGGTTGAATAAACACTCCATCTGTCAGAGACGATCTCATCACCGACGCCGCATCTTGATTCCTCTCTGCTCAGACGCCCGTCTGGTGCCGAGGTTCCCAAGGTGGGGGAGTAGGTGGTGGGGGGGCGGAGCCTCTGCCGCTATTGAGCCTTTTCCAAGGTGACACTTTATCGTGCGCTTCTGTCCACTTGCCGGACTCCTCCTCCTCCTCCTCTTCCTCTCCTCTTCCTCCTCCCACCGTCTGCCGTCATCAAAGATTTTACTCCTTTTTTTTTTTTTCCGAAACGCACGATGCTAATAGAGCTTCTGTCGATGTCGTCTGTTCCCCATCTTTCCCGACATATGTGCGCCTATGTATGCACACATGCAAGCACATGCTTCATGCTTCCCCCCCCTCCACACATTCCGCCCACCCCCAATAAATGGCGGGATTTCTTTTTCGCAAACAGTGGCGTATGGCCTTCGGGAAGAGACACATTGGACTCCTCCCTAATATCTCAGGGCAGGTTTTGGGGCGGTGGTTGGGGGAGGGAGGTGCCGAGGAGAGCGAGGCAACACCGGGGGAAAATGTCATGTGTCTTATTAGCGGTTTAGCGGAGATGGCCGGGGATCGATGAGTGACCCCTCTGGCCACGGCAGCGCGGCACTCCCAGAGATACACATCAGGCCCACAGAGTGCGCACAATCCATCACGGCCCAAAGAAAAAGAAAAGCAAACTCGACTGCAGCTAAAAGACACACTGCCGCGCTCGCATTCCCACCACACTCCGACGGGAGCGCGTTGCCAAGCAGCGGCAGCGACGGCGACGGGAAAACAGAGGGAGTCTTCGGAGACACGCCTCCTCTGTTCCTCCTCCCACACCAAACCCCGCACAACTTTTCTTTCACGGAAGTTTTTATTTCTAATTAGTCGCATCGCACACTTTTGAGTAAAAAGCTGATGGAGCCGTTCTTGTCCCTGCTCGAACTGCTTTTAAAAGTACTGAATGGGTACTTTTACTGTGGCGGTATCACAGGCACTGCTGCTTTACACAAGCGTCAGCAGATTTAGTGACTAAGTGAGGATACACGTGCAGACAGAGAATGTTTTAGATTAGATGAAGTCATATTTATTTCAAACCAAACAAAATGATATCACGCATGCAACATAACAAGAAAATCCACAGGACTTCACATAACTATATAGCAAACAGGTACAACAACAGTAACAAACATCAACATTAACAAACGGTTTGAAAAGGGGATGGTAGAAGCAAAACTTTTATATTTCCAACCCCAGACAGCACAAACACATCAATACAACAAAAACACAAAGTCACTCTTCCCCACAATCATTGCATCAGTTCACATCATTTTCCTTCTTCTCCCCGTTATACAGTTCAAGCACTCCTTTTCTAAACTTCCTTTTAAATTGATTGATATTTTTTACTGACTTTAACCTCTACATCTAAACTATTGCATAGAATAACCCCTCCGGCAGATATACACATACTTTTGATTGTAGATCTTTGACACTTTGTTGTTGCGATTTGAGTTTTCCTCTTAAATCATATTTTCCACAAACTTCCCTCTCATGAAATAAATTTGTGCTCGTATGTATCTGTCTATGCTATTTGGTTGTAATCGTAACATCTACCGTCTTTGTTTGTTCATTGATAAGGACAGAACATGAAATGCACCACATTGACCTTAACAATGGCAAAACAATTCCAGGAAAATACCAGTGGTAAAGAAGCCAGTTTATTAACTAGTTATCAGTATTTTTAAATCATAATATATGCTGCAAAACTTTAAAAATACACGTATAAATGTTTCTTAGTGTGTCTATGCTTTGGAACCTTGAGCACCTTCGCAGCCTGGACAAAGCCCCGACTTTTACAATATGTCCTGTGTATACTCGCACTTAGACAGAAAATGAACTCTGAAATACCAAAGTGACTCCAGGGACGCACTGCTCGCTGTTCTTCAGTGCAGCCACACAAATACCAGCCTGCTAACAAACAACCAGCTGCTCCCCCCTGAAGCCCTGTGCGCCTGGCACACATGATCTTTCAGAAGGAAGAAATAGATCCAGGCAGGTTCTATAGTAGGACTCTAAATGACCTGGCATTTTTGTCATTGAGGAACTTGGTATGGGCGCTACAGAAACAGTGTTTAATATTCTGTGGCATTGATATCCACTTGATAAAGTGGTGTAATCATTTTCATCAGCGCACGCAGCTTTGGATTTACCTTGATCCTGTCGTTCTCACCCTGCAGGGTAAAGTGTTAAGTCCGTCCACGTTTCGGCGCTGGATGATTAAATAATAAATCACAACATTATGTAACTGTCTGTGTGAATTGAGGAGTCTCACTGCCTGAGGAAATTACAGCTGCCCTGCAATCTGGTCGGTGGGTGGAGCCTGTTAGCATCCGTTAGCCCGAGCGCTGCTACCTTGGCTGATGGATAGCATGTGCCTGGGGGGGAATTATTCTATGGGCAATTGTGAATGGATCCAAGGAGTTGATGACATTTCCTCGTTATATATTCAGAAGTTGACGTTACAGTTACTGTAGCTAAAGTGAAAAATGCTGCTTTACTCTGAATTCTAATGGCACTTCTCGTGCGTTACTAAATTCTTAGTTTTTTGTTAATTTTTTGCTCTTCCTTTTCTTTTCTCTCAAAATGTCAGAGGGTTTTTTTGGTAGAAATTATAATGGGTAATTGTTCTCCCAAACTCTGTGGTAAGCTTGACCAGACTGTTTCAGCACATACTGTAATAATACCATAAGAATTGGAACGGTGAGGTCGCTGTGTTCATTTTTCTCAAAAAATCGACGCTGTAAAAATGTCCTGAGTCTTTAGATAAAATAAAAAAAAAACACAACAAAACACTGTAATTTAAGGTCTGGGAGATGGAGGAGAAATGACCCTCCGCCTCTTCTGTTCTTCATCTTCTCCTTTTGTTCCCTACACACACACACACACACTCAAGGTGTTTTATAATCAGTCCAGCACCTGAACACCCACACAAAGACCCTAACAATCTTGTTCTTTTCATCTAAAAGCTTTTCAGCGACAGTTTGTGGATCTATTGCTCTCGTGTCTCCCTGCAGCATTTGGAATTTAGAATCATCGCACATCAGCGCTGCGGGGCCGCGCCTCCCAGCCACCGTTCCTGCGTCAAATGATGATTCAGGTTTACAAGAGAAAAAAAAGAAAAAAACGTCTCCAAGTAAAGATTAATAAGGGATCATCAATCCTCTGTGCTGCTGCCTCGGTTGTGCCTGTAATTTTTCTGTGAGGTTGAATATCTTCCCACTTCTGGTGAGGCGCCTCACGGTGGAGGTGACGGGTGTCTTCTTCACACTTTCTTCCCTTATCAGAAATCCTTCTGTCACAGTTATTAGATCCGCAGACGCGAGGCGGAGAGAGATAGAGGGAGGGAGAGGAGGATCAACAGAGGAGTGGCGCGTCGCTACAGAACAAACATCATTTGTTTGCTCGTCTGTGCGATGGAAGCTTGTGCGGTCTCTCGCTTTCTCACAACACGCTGCTGCTGCAGCTGCAGCTGCATGTTTAGGGGTTTTGAGTTTGTCCTGGTTAAACATGTTGTCAGTAAGCAGTAGTTGGCTTTTCCTGGCTTCACGTCAAGTTCTTTTTTTGGTTAAAAAAAAAAAAAAAAGAATATGATTATGGTATGCCAGATAGTATCCCTCACAACTGAAAGTGGACCAATCAGACCTATTGCTATCTGGGTAAGGAAGCGACAGCTCGAGGCTTTCTATTGGTTGTGAAGAGGCAACATACTAAGACGCGTGTCACCGCTCCGTCGTGAGCCATTGTTTAACTCAATTGGCCAGTTGGGAGTAAAAAGCCAAAAGCGCCTCAGAGAAAGTCGTCCTCTGAGGAAAGTCTTCAGCGCTATGCTAGTTCCAATTAAAAGAAATGGCTGCTACAGTAGCAGCTACTCTCACAGTCACTGCATCTGTTTTCTCTTCGCTCTCGTGTTTGTATTTCGGGCAGCTTGTAGCACGTTTTGCCAAGGCGGAGGGCAAAGAGAGCGTGTTTCACGCACAACTTTCTTTGACTCTCTTTGGCTTTGCGTCACTGTCTCAAGACACAAATTCTGGAAGCTGGAAACTCTGTAGGTGTGAGTGCGGATGGTTGTTGGTTCTTTCTCTCACCCTGAGGGAGACCGCTGGGACGAGAGCTCGGCAAGATGAGACGGACGTACGAGAATTCAGACCTGTGGTGCAGCTGCATTGCAAGATTCTCTTTTATATTACGTGTACGACATGGTGACTCAGTCGACTCTTGTTGACTCTTGTGTGATATTACAGCCACCGTCTGACTGCGCTGAATAAACCCCAGCATGTACTGCTCAGAATCGAGTGCCATCGAGACAACACAAGATGATCAGACTGAGCTTTATCCACCCCGAACCAAATTTTAGTACAAACATGAGTAAAGTCAATGGCTGAATTTAGGAAGAAATACCCTTAAAGTGGACGAGCAAAAGCAAAACGACGACCACTAGGTGGACTTAAGCTGGAAGAGTCGACGCCTCGGAGGGAGGAGCCGCTTGTTTCCTGCAGCCGTCGGAGAGAAGTAGCGCGTGAACCACCTGAAAGTTGCCGTTAAAGTTACTTTCACGCTTCACCAAGTGGTGCACCTTGCACCCACTCATGAATGTATTCCGTGTGATTTATTCAAGAAGGTGTTGCCTACCTCACGTGATTGACACCATTAACTTTTGTGAGAATTCATCCAACTCCCGGTGCTGCAGGTCCGTGTTGGAAAAACACAGTTCTTGTGTTTTCACTATAAATGTGGCTTTTGTGACAGTAAAATTGTGAGCGAGCGTGATTTGTGCACACCATTGCAGTAAAAAAAAAAAAAAAAAGGTGGTGCGGTGCATATTGCAGTGAAACGCTTGATGATGGAATTTTTTTTTTTTTCAACAGGTTGTATTGACAGAAAAGACAGAAGGTGCACCAGAGTATCGCCTAGGGCGGCCTGAATGTCTGAGGTGTTGAAAAAAATGAAAGCGATGTGTCCAGCGGTTGTCGGTTCTATTTCACTCTCTGAAGCAACGTGTTGCTAGCGGTGAGACAGATGGATCGCCAGACGTACGTCAGCACCCCCACAGCCATGCCGGTAGCGGTGGAGGGAAGTGAAAGAGGGAGGGAGAGGAGGAAAGAGGCGGCGCCACAAAGAGGAAGTCACGTCAAAGGCCTTCCCACGTCAAAACAGGACGGAGGAGGCAGCACCAGCACCAGGGGCGAGGGAGGGAGGAGCTTCTCTTCCACATGAATCCCGCCCCAATTCCACCGTCTGATCATCAGTCACTCATCCAGCCTGCAGAGGACATCTGAGGCACGTTTATCTTGGCACCGAGCGAGACAACGTGAAGATCTCATCTTAGAACGTCCCGTCAGTTTGGTGTCGAGCCAGTCGGAGGAAAGCCACCCGGAAAAAAACCCACTGTGTCCTTGAAGGGCAAAGAGGCGGAGCTTAGAGTCTCACCTTTACAAATGTCGTTTACAGGCTTTTTTCCTTTTTTCTTTTTTTCCCCCACAAAACAGAAATGCCACCAATGTGTGAAACACTCCAAATGTCAAAGGTTAAAGAAAGGCTAAACAAGCCTTTGAAACGCCGGTAATAAACGCAAAAAATGACGGCGGAACCGTCAAGATATTATCCTTCATCTTCTATATAATATTATATAGTATAATAAATAATAACTACATGTACACGATGTTTTAATAATGAACTAATCCAATTAAGCGTTCAATGTAGCAGCCAATTATAGAGCTGAACTAATATAATGAGTATAAACAGCTCTCAGCGCAGAATTTCACAAAAGAATAAAAAAAAAAGGATAGAAAATAATCGACTGTGCATTTTGGAATAATCTTTTGAGATTAATAATGTTTCCTTGTGTCGGCGGAGCCTTTATGGTTTGTGATCGTGCAAAAATAAATCTTGCTTATGTGGCTTGCGAAGCACACAGCTGCTGTTTGTTTTGGGCTGCACTAGAACCAATGTGGAAATCAAACAGCCAGAATCCTAAACACAGCTGAGCAACACTGTTTTTTTTTTTCCTTTTAAAATCCATTTTGGCATAACAAATCGTATTTTTCACACGGTTCTAACTCGACCTGAAGGTTACTCACTTTTATGAATATCAATCTGAAGGGCACCTCGACGTCCGCGCATGGTTTGACTGGCGGCCAGTAAAAATGCAGATGAATTCTTTAATCGCCGCTGCGTCTCTGGCTTAATCTCAATCTATGATTTTTTTTTTTTTTTTTTTGCAGTGCAGCCGGTGCCCTCTGCACCCTACAGAGATAAATCACTTTGGACGCTGTAATACGAAAAAGCAGAAGCTGGCTTTGTTGTTTGATTAAAGTCCTGCGAGACCGGGACGGCTCGCTCCTCCTCGTGGCAAAGAGCAAATCGGAACCGGAACGAGTGTCTGATCTGTGGCTCGCGCGGCGCCCATCATCACGTAATTGCCACATAATTCTCCCACCTCCGTCCGCACTGTATGTAAATGTTACGCTACTTTCACTTGCGGCCCCGGTACCTGAGGGAGATTGCTACGTAGGTGGACCCAAGGCCATCGAGGAGCCGAGCAGCTGGGAAAGTAAGGAAAAGCTGCTGATTAGCATGGAGATGGGAAAACACCGGCGCCGAGCCAAACTTGAGCTTAATCCCACAGTGGCTGGTTGGGGTCAGATACTTTGGCAAATAAACAAAACACACACACACACACACACACACATTCAAAAACGGTCATGGAAAAGTCTCGCATACGATTAAATGCATGAAAAATGGATGGAAGACTGGCAAAGTGTCTGTTTTTCTCCAAACGTGGAGAAAATAAATCACAAAGTGCTGTAATCAGATTTACCAGCACGGCCGCTGCGAGTTACACCAGGACAATGTGATCGAGTATAAAAATGAAACCCGTCACTTTGAATAAAATGTTTCCCAAACCCGATGAGTCGCTGATATCCATCTGGGAAACAGAAAACATTTACAATAGAATGCCTTTATTTTTCCCACATTGGGGAAATTTGCAGAGGGGAATTCAAAGAGGGAAATGCGAGGGAAAGAAGGAATTCACATTAGGCGCCTTCTTCAGACTCCGCCCCCAGTGAGATTCCTGACCACGTTACGCCCACATTATGTCACGTTTCGCTCCTCCAAAATGGCCTCGGCTCTCCTCCCCCTTCAAAAAATGTGATTTCTCCACCTTGAACGTTACTGAGATGGGAACAATGGCGCTAATTTCTTTGCGGCGACAAAGTGAACATGCTGCCGGTCTCCCTGCAGAGCCTTGAAAAAACCTCTGTCACGCTGGGACGGCGGAGAGTGCTGAACGCTGTGTTGGCCAATTCAGACCATTAAGCACCCTCGCAAATCGTGTCTTGAAGGAATTAAAAAGGAAAAAAACACATCTCTGAACACTGTCTCACACACACTGTGTGACCATAATGAACAGTCGGGTGGAGGAAGTGCGGCGGCGATCTGACGGAGCGACTTTTCACTGTTTGTGTACCGCTCACCGCACACACACACACACACACACACACACACACACACACACACACACACAGACAAACAAGCAAACTGTTTTGACTTGCACACCTTATTTTTTTTTTGTCTATGTCTTTCACTGAGGTGTCTGTGTTTGCAGAATAAATCAACACTCAGCAGGGTTTTGCTGAACTACATCTCAACTCTGACTCACGCGTGGCTTTGCCAGGGTCGGTGGTGGATTTTGTTTTTTATATCATCACGCTAACAGCTAGCTCACCGCATTACTCACTGTGCCCGTCAGACGAGCGCAGCGGCGGGTGGTTTTTCTCTGACAATGTCATCGGTGCCTTTAACCGGCTTTATTTATCTTGGCAGGCGCAGCGCAACACAAAGTTGGGTTTTCTGATGAAACGGTTGCCTGCGCTCCTCGTGCAGATGTGCCTGGGACGCGGCTCAGCCCCTGCTGTTATTTCAACTGGCCCTCTCGCTATTGATTGGTTGGACTTGTGAGCCCCCTTCTGAGCGGCTGTGTGTTGTGAGAGGGTTGGTGGTTGGCCAACAAGTTGCGTGCTGATTGCGCGGAGGTGGATGGAAGTTGCAGTGTTTCCTGCCTCGCTCTGTTCTCCTCAAACTAATGACACACTCAGCACTTGCATCTTTATTGTAGTCTTCCTCTTTCTGCTGGGTGTCAGAGTGCTTCCGGTTCGCTTTGCCCACTTGATCAGCGGTATTATTGATCGCTGGACTGTGACGCATTTGACTAAAAACCAAATTTCGTTCCTTGTTGGTACGATAAATTTTCAAACATTTCACATCTGAATGAAGAAACAGTTCACGGAACAACTCGCCGGCAGCTTTTTTTTTTTTTTTTTTTTTCTTTATTTTACACTGAGAAATTCTAAGGGGCGCTTAAAAAAAAATGTTGGCCGCGAAGCAAACATCCCCCGGTGTGATGGGAGCCGAGCAGACTGACGCACCAGCAGTTAATGAGCCGAAGATGAAAAGAGACGTTCATTTATCTGTGGATCTACTGAAGAAATCGAGACCTTTTAAGACTAAGACATGGAGGACAGAAAGAAAAACTTCCAAAAAAACGTGTAAAGTGCGGTGGAAGTACAACTTCTGACCTTGAGTGACTTCATGCAAGGAAAAAGTAAATCATTTAATAGTGAAAACAAGTCAAGAGTGTTTTCTGTATCAAACATAGCATTGTCCTGTTTGTATTCTGAGTTTGGACTTCAGTCTTTTTGTGATTCTCCAAAAACAGAAAAAAACAAGATGAAAAGTCATGATTGACAGCTGAGCGCTGCCAGCTACGGCAGTAATTACCACTGCAAGGCTGTGGAGTACCTCTGAATCCAGAATATTTTAGCTTCTGTGTGCTGGTAGCAGGTACATTTTTATTTTGGGTTGATGCCCGACACTTATTACTTGGACCTGGTTCAGATTTGTTCATAATACATCCTCACTCCGGGAGAAATTTGCTGAAGGGTGGAAATTACAACAACCACCAACGGAGAAAAGAGACGAAGCAGAACGTGAGAAATAGTGATCATTAAGTGTCATAATCAGTCTGGCTTTGGCTCTGATTTCCCACTCTGGGCTGTCTGCATAAAGAACAAGATGCACATGAAAGTACATCTTGCTGAGAAAATGTATGGAAGCGGCAGAATTTGAAGAAATTACCCTAATTTATTGGAGGAAATAAAATTTTTCCACACTCTGTTAAGGTAGTTTTTTATGTGTTTTTGGAAGTCGAACCGATGCGTAAAATGTTGGATGGAAGCAGGTTTGCAGAATAAACTAGCGACGTGGAAACAACAGAGCAGCGTTCCTGTTGGCCAGTGCTGGCAGATCGACAAGAATAATTACAACAGGCGCCAGTTGAAAGTTGCTATTCTGCTGCTCTTTGTATTTTTCTCTTCTGCTTTTTTCTTTGCAGCCACGTTGTTCCTTTTTTATTTTTTATTTTTTTTAATTAATCCAACTTTTTAAAGTTCCCTTGACATTATGATACCTGGCATTTTCAGACACTCAGCTAGTGACCGTGGCCTGATTGGCATTTTAAGTACAGATACAGTACTGATAATTATGTCACTTTGATGTTCTTACAATTACACGTCCGCCCTCAAGCTGTTTTAACTCATGCCGGCTTCATAATAGTCGAGTCACTCTGTAAACCACTAAACTCATTTCTGTTTCTTTTCAATTCTGCTGCAATCTGACCTCTCTGGTTTTCAACTCACATTTCCAGAGCCCAATTTTATCCGCCGCTCAGTCTCGAGCAGTTGTGTTTAAAAAATAAAATAAAATCTGCGTCCCGTTTATTGTGCCGACTGTTTGAAGTGGTAGGAGCCACAGATGGCGAGAGAGCTGAAGCTCAAGATGAAACGACGCTCAAGGTGTAAAACTCATTTAAATGCAGAGGATTTGGAGTAGTCTATAAAGGAGGGAGAGGCCTGGATCTTTTTTTCATGGCGCTCTAAAAAAAGCACAGCAATCATTCATTCAGGCACGGAGGTTTCAGAAGCGGCTTAACGACAAATGCAAATATACTTGACCAGCTCTTATGTTATCGTGTGCTGCGCTGCTAATGTTGTTCTGATAGAGAGACGAGGATCCGCGCTGCGGTAATGAGGCAGGCGGCGGCCAGTAAATGGGACAAAAACATCACGAGTAGCATCCAGCGGCTGCGTCACCTGTGCCACCGGGTAGCTAAAAAAAAATGGAAAGGAAATAGAATAACATATTCATGTGGAAATTGCTTGAAACACTCAAATAGGCCTGTGTAAGACTGGGCAGGGTTAGAAACTGAAGTAAAGGAAAGCAAAGTAGAAACGCAGACGAAGGGAGAAAAATACTTTTCCAGCTAACATTTTGCAATGCAAGGACACTGACACAAAACACATTCAATCAGCAATACTCAGGAAAAACTGCGCACAACACTCGAGACGGATAAAAATGACAATTCTGTTTGTTACATCCTGTCCTCCGTCGCCCTCTGCCTAACTCCAGACCTCTCAGGTCCTCCTCCAAGCAGCTCTTCGCTGTCCCTCGAACTCAACTCGAGGGAAAAGGGGATAGAGCGTTCTTGGTGACTGCTCCCAAGCTATGGAATGCACTACCTGGTTTTATCAGGTAGGTTCTCGCCTTCTGTTGAGTCTTTTAAAGCTAACCTTAAAACCCTCCTGTTCTCTCGCGCTTTTAAGTGTCCTTAAACTGTGTCTACAACTCTTTAATTTACTGTTTTAGTACTTCTTATAACCTTGTTTTGTTTGTTTTAACTTGTTCTGATGTTTCTTTTGGTTTTAATCTCTGTACAGCACTTTGGTCAACTTTGTTGTTTTAAAATGTGCTTTATAAATAAAATTGAAATTGTTCACAGTAACATATATTTTGCACCTGGAGAAATGGCAAAGTGCGTTTCCTCTACACTCTTGACTTTTGTATGCGCAAAATTGGGTGGCTAAAGTTTAGCCATTGTTCATGCTACACAGGGTGAAAAAGGCTCGCTCGCTATGCTAACATAAAACGAAAATGAAAACGTCATAGTTTTCCTGCACAGTTACAGTCGCTAACGTAGGATTGGACTTGTCTCAGCCACTCTGTCTTAATTAAGTGACTTCATTAAACTCTCATAACAAGTCAACCATAAGTCACTTCTATATTTAGCTTTTCTCTGATAGGACTTTAAACTTCTAAGATTTAAAAATATTTAAATATATATTTTGCTCAAACATGGCTGTCCGGGCCTGCTTTTCCCCTCAGTTCCAGTTGTCAGTTTGCTGCTGTTGAAGGTCAGACTGTGCGCTGCGGACGCGGCGCCACGGCGACTGGCTAATGTAGCGCTCCTCCTCTTCTTCCTCCTCCTCCTCCTCCTCCTCCTCCTCCTCCTCCTACCGCTGTTTGCTCTAAACATCCAGTCGGCGCTGGCGGCTTTCTTTCATTAATTTGAGCCACAATGAGGAGCAACATCAGATCTCACTAATGAGTTTGTGTCTCCCGCGTGACTGATTACAGCAGGACAGGGATAATTTGTGTTTGCCGCCGCCACTCGCTCGCCCACCTCCTCCTCCCTCTCCTGCCCCCTCCCTCCCTCTCTCTCTCCCTCAGATATCGGCACATCCCTGTGAACTGTCACATGTTTATGTCGGAGCTAATTCTTTAATTATTATCTTGACGTCGTTCCTTGGCAACTTGTTTCCCCCCCCCCGACTCTAATTTCCACAGACATTGACGGGGGAACGTTGGGAGTTGCAGGTGAGGCGTCTGTGGTTTCTCGGGTTGCTTTTACATTCCCACTTTAAGAAATGAAATGACCCTCGAGGGAAAGTAACAGCCTTGCAACTTTTGAAGAGCAATTGTGCAGGCCGGGCAGTGTTTCTTTTTTTTTTTTTTTTCTTTTGAAGACTATTTTTAATAGGCTATTGGTTCTGTCTCATACTGCCTCCCTCTATTTCATAACTCAAGGATTTCAAAATAAAAGCACATGCAGCAGCAGAAAAAGACAACGAAAATGACCCCAAGTGTTACATACACAGTATGTTATGGTAAAAAATCTCCCCAAATTATTACCCCCAATTTGCAACAAAAGTGTCTGGCACGTTCTCGGCAAATTGGGGGTTAGCCCACGCGTTGGCTGCGTGGGATCTCTTTAGCATGCAGATGAACATGCCAGCAAAAAAGTTTCAAACAACTTTTATTAAACTATTAGCGAGTGACTTATGATAAGCCACTCTTTCATAGCCAATTAATCACACCGCGACCTCCCGGAATTATTGTGTGACCCCGTCCAGGGAGCTGACCCGTATCAGTGCACCTCTAATGAAGAAATTTCCAAATAAAGCTGATTGACATCGTGTTCGGGGTGGGAGGAGTGGGAAGAAAAATGAGAACGTGACCTAGATTTGAAAAAAAAAGAAAGAAAAAAGACACACAAAGCTCGACGCGTACGACAGTGTCTCACCCTCCTCCTCCTCCTCAGAGTCTTAAGCCGGATGACAGGCTGCCCCCATGACGCCGCCGAGCCGTAATGGCTCTTTTGTGGGCTCGGCGGCCTGCGATACGTGGAGGATTTTTTGCTCGGCTCGCAGAAGGCGGCAAAAAGAGAAAAACGGCCGAAATAGGGCTTCCTTTCTCCCGCTGACAAGCGTTTGTGTTGTGCCGCGTGAGCCGTTGATCGCTCGGCTATTACGGACGCTGGCGAAGGTGGCAGAGTGTCGGCCGCCTGTTTCCCTGACAGTTCCAATAACCCCCCCTCCCCCAATCACCACACCCCGTGCCATCAACAGGAATAATAGAATTCACGTGGAGCTTTGTGTTAAAGCCCCTGTGTCATGCCGTCCTCTTAAAATTTTATTTTTCAAAATCGTTGATGGTTTGTCTGAGATTTGCGCCCAGGCGAAACCATCAGAGTGAAGCAAAAACACCCCACAGCGTAGGTAAGAAAATGCAAATAAATTGGAGTAACATGTGAAAAATGCTTGAAAAGTATAGAGAAAAAAAATACCATTAGCCTGTCGACTTCCTGTTCACAGCATTTATTTTGCACCTGGAGGAAGAAAGCGCATGTCCTCGAGACTGTTTTCTGTCTTATGGCGCAAAGTTGGTGACTAAATTTTAGCCATTTCTTTAGCGCTAATGCTACACAGAGCAAGAGGCTCCACTCGCTAAGCTAACTCTCGCTGAAGGGTGCAGCCGCATAGTTTCCCACGCAGTCACAGTCACTGAATGTAGGATTGGACAGTGAACACAGAAGGGTTAGGGTTAGAGTTAACCCTAACTCTGGAGTTAACCCTAACCCTAACCCTAGAGTTAACCCTAACCCTCATTTCAGAGTTAACCCTAACCCTAATGCCATGCATGCCTATGGGGTCAAAGGTCAACTTTGTCCTAGAGACATGGGGCCACTTGCTTTTTCATCAGGAGCCCCCAAGAAGCGCCCACGCCAAATTTGGGGCTTCTAGTACTTCAGGAACCCCGAAACCCTAACCCTAATTTCAGCTAACCCTAACCCTAACCCTAGTTTCAGGCTTATCATTAACCCTAACTCAATGCAAGTCTATGGGGTGAAATTTCAACTTTGTCCTAGAGACATGGGGCCACTTGCTTTTTCATCAGGAGCCCCCAAGAAGCGCCCACGCCAAATTTTGGGCTTCTAGTACTTCAGGAACCCTGAAACCCTAACCCTAATTTCAGCTAACCCTAACCCTAACCCTAGTTTCAGGCTTATCATTAACCCTAACTCAATGCAAGTCTATGGGGTGAAATTTCAACTTTGTCCTAGAGACATGGGGCCACTTGCTTTTTCATCAGGAGCCCCAAGAAGCGCCCAAAATTTGGGGCTTCTAGTACTTCAGGAACCCCAAACCCTAACCCTAATTTCAGCTAACCCTAACCCTAACCCTAGTTTCAGGCTTATCATTAACCCTAACTCAATGCAAGTCTATGGGGTGAAATTTCAACTTTGTCCTAGAGACATGGGGCCACTTGCTTTTTCATCAGGAGCCCCCAAGAAGCGCCCACGCCAAATTTGGGGCTTCTAGTACTTTAGGAACCCCGAAACCCTAACCCTAATTTCAGCTAACCCTAACCCTAACCCTAGTTTCAGGCTTATCATTAACCCTAACTCAATGCAAGTCTATGGGGTGAAATTTCAACTTTGTCCTAGAGACATGGGGCCACTTGCTTTTTCATCAGGAGCCCCCAAGAAGCGCCCACACCAAATTTGGGGCTTCTAGTACTTGAGGAACCCTGAAACCCTAACCCTAATTTCAGAGTTAACTCTAACCCTAATGCAATGCAAGTCTATGGGGTCAAAGGTCAACTTTGTCCTAGAGACATGGGGCCACTTGCTTTTAACCAGGAACCCCTAGAGTTAGCTCTAACCCCTAGGGTTAGGGTTAAAGGAAGCTTCTGGGGCTGATGGTCCGAAAGCTTCCTTCAACTGACGCTACTTTTTTTTTTTTTTATCTCCTGTGCCACAATAAACCCCCGTCAGTCCACTGCACCGGATCCGGGAAAGAGACGGTAAGACTCAAAATGTATATTAGGGTAAAAACAAAATGTTTTGTTTTGGGTTTTTTTTTTTTTTTAAAAAAAGGAAACGAAAAGAAAAACATTTCCTGGAATTTTACGTGGCAGACACGTAGCCCTCAGGTCTGCTCATTGCCAGTGTGCACAACCCATTATTTTTCCATCACTGTCGGACCATTTGAAGCAGTGAGTTGAAGAGATGGTACGCTCTTAGAAAAAAAAAAAGACTGCCTAAAATATTTTTTCACTTTGTTGCCTGGCGGCCGAAGAAACTCTACCACGACCCCTCCACCCCCCCTCCTCCATTCAGGTTCGCTTTGGCTCCACAAGGAAGGACTCCTGCTAGGTCTTCCGGCTGAGACAGTCGTCTTCATTCGGCAACTGCCGGCGCTCAGGTTTGAGTCGTAACTTCACTGCAGTGTCAACAATACATGACAGCTCGCGGTCGAACCGCAGCCTCTGCAGCTCCCCACTAAGGGACGGCGCCGAACCGCAGGCTCGCTGAGTTTTAACGAACACGGTAGAAAATGAAATGTTCTTCCTCTTTGTCGAGCTAAAACGCAGCAGATTTAACAATAGCGTGTTTCTCCTTGTGACCTTTAAACAGACGGCAGCTCTCCTGTAAGACGGAGCCCTTAATCTCTGCAAGACTTTCATTCCGATTCTACATGCGACACAACAGAGTTGGATCAATTAGCCACCTTTTTTTTTTTTTTTTTTCCTCAGCAACATTTAGTGAACATTTGAACATTTTCTGTAGTTGTAGCTACAATTGACGTCAGTAACAGACAGAGTTGTGAGTTTAAAAACATCTCCAGAAAAAATCTGGGGGAAAAAATGAACCTCTACTTAGTATTCTTCTTAGAGATGTGGATTCCTCACAATTTGTACTGATTTTCCACTGGGACAAGAAAATATTAATCAACAAATAAAAAGCAGTAAATTAATTATAAAAATAATTATTTTTATAATGAAATACTTTTTTTCGGGGTGGTGTTTAACTATTTTATTTGTTTTAATTGTTTGTTAATTGTTGATATTTCTGATTCAAACTACTAGAACATTGTGTCCCCCATTGAAAATAATAAACAGATTGTTGCTTATTAACTGTATTGTTTTAACATCGGTTCTCAGCGAGGATTTCAAATTGCATTACTAACTGCAACTCTCCAGCCTTAAAATAATAATAATAAATAAATAAATAAATAAATAAATAAATAAATAAATCAAACAAACACAGACAGAAGGAGCAGATCTACGGTCTACGGCACACCGAGGCTGCCATCTAGCGGTGAGAGCAGGGCTCGCTCGTCCCCTGCCCCTGTCAAAAGACGGAAGAAGCAGAATGTGGCACACAGCCGCTAAAATTGGACTCGCTCTCCGCCCGCCGCATCCGTCTTGCAGGTGGAGCACAATTCCACCGAGTGAGTTCCTCTCCGCACTTTAATGAAGGGGCCGTGACGGTGCTTCATCACCGGCACATGGCCGGCATTAGCTCAGATATAATGAGGGTAACTCAGAGGACGGGGGTCCTCGCCGCGCGATGATAGAAGACCCCAGAGGGCGCCGGTGACACCGCATCGGTCATTGAGACGGGGGCCCACTTTGGCCTTTCATATGTTACTAAATAAGTGCCTTCCCGCCGGTTTAACGGACCACCTAATGTGCCTGCTTAGGGCTGACCGGGCGGCGGCGGCGGGTGACGCAGGTGAACGTGCTCGTCTTGTTGGCGGAGACACAGCCAGAAGCTATTGGCCTTAGAAACCAGAGCAGGGAAAGGGGTCGCCGTTAAAGTATGTAAGATTGAAATTATAGCCCCTTTTTCTCCGCACTGCCCCTTTAAATTCAAGTGCTGAATTTGAGAATTCAGCCGGCGTTTGCCGAGGCAATCGATTCTTGTAAATAAACAATTCTCTCCAAAAGGGCAGCGGAGTGAGGTTCCTCTCCGCCGCTGTTAAGATGCACGAGGCAGCCCGGAGCTGCTTCACTGCCAGCTAATAGGCCATTGATCGCAGGAGGAGGGCGGGGCTTCGAGCGGCCGCAACAAAGGGGGCACGGGAAAAGATGAACTTTTCTCATTCATCAACTCACCTCACTCCACTGGGAAGGGATCACGGTGGCGGTTTAAACAATGAGGCAGAAGAGACTCTTCTTAACATCAGAAATACAGCGATATGATAATTTAAAGGCCCCATATTACGAAAAAAATGTGTTCTTTTGTCAAGAGTGTAGAAGGTGTTGCTCTGCTAGTCTGTTAGTGGACGCCCCAGCCTTGAGTTCAGCCTTTAGTTTTGTTTTTTGCTCTGTTGTGCAAAGTGCTAAAACACAAATCAGCTCTTTGTGATGTCACAAAATGCACTAGTACCACTAAACACCACCAACCCCCTCCCACTAGCTCAATAACAGGCATGTGGATTTTATAGCAAAGTTTACCAAGAGGTTAAAACCAACTGTTTTTTGTTTTTTTTTTTTTTTTTTTGCCAACCTGCTGTAAACAGAGGGCTAAATATGCGGTTTTCTTAGGATCCAGAGAGATTTTGGGGGCTATTTACGAATTCTGACGTGACCAAGATCTCAGAATTTCTATTTTATTACGCTGGACCTCTTTCTATTAATTAGGTCTTTTAGCTTTTTATTTATTTATTTATTATTGTTATTATTTTTCCACGGTGGAACTCTGGGCCTGACGTTGTTGCTTCTCTGGAGTGAAATGAGCTTCCAACAGCCTGGCAGAGTCTCAGCTCCCAGTGCCAGTGACTGCTTTTTAATCTTGAGGGTGACGTTTCACTCATCCTGCCGCCGAAGATAAGCCTGCAAGGTTAATGCAACGGCGCTCCAATATTACAGGCAAATTTTCGGCGGAGGGGGGTGCGGTTTCAAATAAAACGCCGCTGGCTCTTTTCTAGATGGCAGAAGAACAATCAATGCAAAGTCGCAATCGGGGTACTTGACTAAAGTGGGTTACACTTTCCCCACAGGGGACAGGAAGTGACGAGCGTAACATTTGACTTGTGCGCCCGGCGAAGAAGCGGTTCAATGTCTGCTCCCCAGCGGCCAGTAGAGGGCAACATAGAGCACTGAACCCTCAGAAGAGTTGCTTAAATATGATTATCTTTAGATTGGACAAGATTATAATATGCATAATATATTATTGTCATGGTTGTAGTAAAAAAAAAAAAAAAAAAAAAAGGTTTTGTTGAAACAAAGATAAGTTGAATATTTATTGAATTTAGTCTGCAAGTCGGCATGTATGGAAGCTTTACTAACAGCCAGAGAGGTCTTGTGGGATTTCAAGTGAATGCATGCACACACACGCCCGCTCGCAGGCTAACACAAAATTTTTGGCTCACCTGAGTCTTCATTTTTTGACCTCTTCAAAAAATAAATCGACAGCACATCTCAATCTCTCAATTTTTGGACATGTTGAGATTTTTCGTTCTATCAGTCTTTTTCACGCTGAGCTTTAATGTCGTGCATGTTTAAACTGTCATCTGTGATTTCAGGCTGATCAGGGATTTCTTTTCACCTCCGAAAAACAACAGTGTATAGTGTGACTTTTTTTGGATTTGAGACATGTTTTTAAGAATCTCAAAGTTCAGGTCCAACATTCACAATATTTTTTGTCATAAATTTGATAAGAAGGAAGTTGGAGCTAGCTGGTGCTAGCTCCCCTTACCTGTTTGCTGCTGATCCTGTTGCTGAAATTCGAAATGCTTGGAAATTCGAAATGCTTGGAAATTCGAAATGCTCGGAAATTCAACGCAACGCAACGCAACGCAAGGTTTGGGTTTTGAGGTTTGGTTTTGAGGTTTGGTTTTTGGTTTTTAGTTTTGAGGTTTAGTTTTGAGGTTCACACAAACACACACATACACACAAGTGTTGTACCTCTGGTCCGCACCGAGATTTGATCCTGTGGTCTCCTAGTTGGGAGTCAGTGTTGTTCACCACTAGGCCGTCTTCAGCGCTGACAAGTGAAGAGGTGTAACGGCCTCAGTGTTTTTGGAGATTGAAGACTGACGACATTGAGAAAGTGGGACCCCCATATCTGGAATTTCTATTTTGATTCCTGTTTGGGGCAACTGGAATTTACCAAAGATTCTGTGCCAATTCTATGCATGACTGAGGTACTTATTTACCTCCGCAGTCCTCAATCAAGAGGAGTGTACAGCTCAATGGACCAAACCATTGCTTGTGTTGTGGGGTTCAGTTCTTGCTCCAAGCAACAGTACTGATAGAGATACTCCTGTACCCTTTACTTCTCAGCAGATGAGATAGCTCATTGTGTAAACCTGCTGCTTGTGGTGCGGGAGGGCTGGGTTCAGTTCCTGGTTGAGATTTTTTCTTTCTTCCTATCTTCGCATGATTGAGGGTCTGATAAACCTCTGCAGTCCAATGTCAAGGCTGACTGTCATGTTAGAGACCTTTGTTTGATTCCTGCTCCAGGAAACAGAACTTCACCTAAAAGTTTTTCCAGTCTTTTTTTTTTTTTTGTCAGAGCTACATGCAAACCTTTAAACCCTTCGTACTGAACCAGCAGGATAGCTCATTGGGTTAAACTGCAGCCTGTGGTGCAGGAGACCTGGGTTCAATTCCTGCTTGGGGCAACTGAAATTTTATTTCGCCACCTCTGCAGTCAACTGACAAGAAGGTGGGTTAAACCACTGACTGTCATGTGGGAGACTGAGTGAGTCTCAGGCTAATCTGCAACTTTTAATTGTTTGGCCCCTAAAAAACCAACATGGTTGGGCTTGGAAGAGGGAAAGGACCCTGTCTACCCAATCTCTGAGGGGCAGGGGGCTCCGTCTCTCCCCTGGTTGGCCCTCTCTCTTCCCCTTCAATAAAACTGAGGCTGGTGTTTCAAGAAATTGTCCTCACAGCGGACCTCAGGATGGTTTCATACGAGGCCTCTTTCTATTAATGAAGGTCTTTTAGCAAAAAAACCAAACATTTTTCCGTATTTTTCCACAGTGGAACTCTGGGCCTGACGTTGTTGCTTCTCTGGAGTGAAATGAGCTTCCAACAGCCTGGCAGAGTCTCAGCTCCCAGTGCCAGTGACTGCTTTTTAATCTTGAGGGTGACGTTTCACTCATCCTGCCGCCGAAGATAAGCCTGCAAGGTTAATGCAACGGCGCTCCAACGGGGGGGGTATAAAATGAAACGCCGCTGGCTCTTTTCTAGATGGCAGAAGAACAATCAACGCAAAGTCGCAGTCGGGGTACTTGACTAAAGTGGGTTACACTTTCCCCACAGGGGACAGGAAGTGACGAGCGTAACATTTGACTTGTGCGCCCATGTCTACCCCCCAGCGGCCAGTAGAGGGCAACGTAGAGCACTGAACTCTCAGAAGAGTTGCTTAAATATGATTATATCCACATAAGATTAGACAAGATAACACGCGTGACGGATGTTCTTGCTAGAGTTGAACTAAAATAAAATGTGCAGGTGCTTTTGAAAAAGAGAAGCTGAGGATTTACAAAGAAGAGAAAAGCATTTATTCATCAACTGTCACTGCAGAGACATGAAGGCATGTTCACAGTATAGGGACGACATGTTGCAAAGTCAGGCATCTAGTTTTTGTTTGTTTTGCAGCGGCACTTGATTACACTGACAGTTTAGTAAGTTGGCACGTGTTGAAGCTTCACTAACAGGCAGAGAGGGCTTGTGGGATTTCGAGGTAAATGCACGCACGCACACACGCAATACACACACTGTACACCTACAGACTCTATCCTCTCATCATGTTGTTGGCACAACAAAAAAATAAATCTGCTCGAGATTTTAAATGTAGTGCATGTTTTAGAAAAGTGAGGAGGAGAATTGAAAGGCCAAGTGTGGAGGACTGAATGGAGGACTGATCTGAGCCGGGCGGCTACAGCTGATCAGCGTCCTGGGCTACTGTGGACACAGTAAATATGGCCATGTGCCCCTGGTGGCCGATTAAAGACAGGTTAAGACGATTGGAGCAGGAAAGAGGTTGAAACGCCGTCCTGCTGGAACAGAAGCAGCGACGGCCTGCAGGATTGTCGCGAAAGGAACAAGAGTGAAATGTGACCTGATTGGGGAACAGCAGGCTGTATTTTTTTAAAGTTTAAAAACATCGAGTGAAAGGCCAGTGACCGTAAATTATTTCTCCTTCTTATGTGGTCACAAATATTTGATTTAAACAAAGTGTCTCAATATTGACTAATGAATAAAGTGGAAACACCCTGTTTGACGAGACTAATGGCTGGTTCTTCCCTAGTCAGAAACACACTGACAAATGGAATGTGTGTGTGTGTGTGTGTGGGGGGGTGGGGTGGGGGGGGGGGGGGGCAGCCTCAGATGTCAGAAGACGTTCTCTGAAAATGCCAAAATTGCATCCTGACAAATGAGGCCCAGGGTGCAAATAAGTGATTAACTATTAAACTGATGAGTGTTGGCCGAGGGAGCCTGTCTAGCAGGGTTCAGGTACAGCCAGAGCGGCTGGCTGGTAGGAAGGAAGGAGGCAGTCGTCGTGGCCGAGTTGGGCAGTGCAGAGCAGCAGGTAGTGTCAGTTTGGTCGAGGTTCTCCTCTCGCGAATCTGCAACTCACATTTCATATATTTCAAGGAGTGGTCGGAGCGCTCTAAACGCTAAAAATCTAACCCTATTTTCTTTTTTTAAAAACAATAGTACAAAAAAGGAGGAACCAAATGAACTTTGTTGAACGACGGCAGGAACGTTGACTCCGCCCCTCCTCCCCGACCCCCCCCCGGCTGAACTGTGGGGGCTGTTTGAGGTCCATGAGCAGTTCAAAGTAAACAGCATCGTTCCCTGAAGCTCTTCTTGTTCTTCTTGTTCTTTCCTTTCCCGTTCTTGTCTTTGTTCTCCGACATCTTCTTGCCTCGCACCTCGCGCATCAGGTCAAAGAAAACCTGCAGAGAGAATTATTAAAATAAAACAAACGATATATTAAGAAGAGAGCCGGCCGTCTGGACACCCCACCCCCACCAGAGCGCTGCGGCCCAGTGATCTGGTACCTTGTCCACGTTGGCTCTGGTCTTGGCGGACGTCTCCACGTACTGGACGCCCCACTCCTCTGCCTTCCCGCGGGCCTCGTCCACCGACACCTGCCGCCGCTCCTCCAGGTCCGACTTGTTCCCCACCAGCAGCAGGGGGATCTTGTCCTCCTCCGCCTTCACACGCAGGATCTGCTCCCTGCCAGCGACGTGTTGGTGGTGAAATAAACCCCAATCAGATCAACAAAAATGATCAAAGTGGCCCGGGGAAGATTTAAAGTATTGCTGGAGGGTCAGCATCCCTGTGGCAACGTGAGGTGAAATGTGAGCGAATCTGGAGTTCTTTAAAAAATAAAAACAACCTGATAATAAAATAATAATAATAATAAATAATAATAATGAAGTTGTGTCTTTCTGCGATAATAATTCTATGAATGTGTGTCTGTGATCGAAGTTTTGCGAGTCTTCACAGGCATTTTTTTTTTCATTTTTCTGACCTACTTGTATCCTGAATGAATCAACTAAACTGTCCTATCAGAGAACCGACTCAGTTTCTGTTCTCCAGTGGAGGAGCCACGTTTTTCTCTGCGTTGTGTTGTTGGTGTCTCTCCAATGTGGACCACTGTATTTTTTATTGTATCTTTTTGGGTTTGTTCTGCTTGGTCATGATAGCTCCTCCCCCCCAGGCCCGGAACTGAGCGGTCTGTTCCCATCAGAGACCTGGTGCCAGTCTGGAAGCGCTTTATAAAACAGAATAACTGTTTCCAGATTCAACACTGGCACCTGGAGCTCACAGGTGGCTCACAGGTGGCTCACAGGTGGACGGACGCACCTGAACTCCACAGTGGCCGTGAAGGACTCGTGCTCGGTGATGGAGAAGACCAGCAGGAAGCCCTCGCCGCTGCGGAAGTAGTTGTCTCTGATGGCGGCGTAGTCCTCCTGGCCCGCCGTGTCCAGGATGTCGATCTGGACCTCCTCGCCGTCCAGGACCACCTTCTTCCTGTAGCTGTCCGCCTTGGTGGGCTCGTAGTCCTCCACGAACTGCGGGGGGACGGACATAGAACCAGCGGCTGAGGTGCGTCAGGAGCATCACATCAAACAGTTGAAGCAGCCCCCTTTTTCACAGAGGCCAGTTGACCTTTGACCTCACCTCGTCGTACATGAACTGCAGGGTGAGGGCCGACTTGCCCACGCCGCCGCTGCCCACCATGATCACCTTGTGCAGGGCCAGCGAGCTCTGGTTCTTGCCTTTGCCGGTCGCCATGGTCTGCCGATTGTCTTCCTCACGTGCACGCTCGAACAAGCACGCACGCCACCCACCTCGCTACCTGCAAACGACTACAACAACAACAACGAAAAGAAGAAAGGGAAAGGTGTCAGTGAGCTGTGCTGGAGGACAGAGGGCGCTCTCCTCCCTCCCCGACTTCATGCCTTTAGAGGTTAAGCGTGGACTATCTGGAGATGCTGAGAGAAAACAGCAACATCAAGTGGTTACATTTCAGATTGCAGCGCTCTTTCACTCTCCCTCCCTCTCCTGAATTTGCCAGCTAACTACGGTGGCCTGCGGAATCAGGCCAGATTCTACACACTGGACCTTTAAGAAGCACCTGGCCCGAGGCCGCTGGGCTGGGCTGGGCTCCAGCAGCACCGTCCTCTAATCCGGAGATTAGCCTGGAAAAGTGCCAAAATTTGGCCACTGGTGAATCCTTGAACTTTATATAAAGTTCACCGTCAAACAATCGTTCCAGAGGCCGATCGGATGAAATTAATTCACTGAGCTCATATCTCTGATCTCTCTCCTCAGTCGCCACTTCCACCATCAGAGACCCTCTGGTCACGTCACTCGGCAGCCCGATGGACAGGAAACGATCGTTATCGACGGGCCGGACGAGTGTTTTGTTTTATCTGAGGCCAAAATAAGCCAGCGATGGTGCAATTAGCAGCCGGGATGGAAATTTCCGCTAATAGCGCCGGCGATGTTTCTGCTAATTCTATTACGTGTCCACTGGAGTAGGTGATGATGAGTCTGTTTATTGATGCCCTGAAAGCTTATTTGATTATGAAGTGAGGACATTTATCAAGCTGTGAGTACATGAAATAATCCAATTTTACTTTTTTTGTAAAAAGGTCGATTGTTTGACCCATTTTTATGTCTACTCTTTCATCATTGACTCCAGCGGAGCGATTAATCATGCAGAAAACACTTCACACAGTGTTTCCTGAATGTGGAACAGGCAAAGAAAGTAAGGGATGGACTTTTCTAATTTCTATGGGGATTAACTGACGGGTTAGAGACCACAGTGTTGTTCATTAAGTGAAAGTGGCATCGTTTGGGACGTTAAACAAAAAGACACCTTGCAAATTACACACTGGCACAGGGAAAGTTTCCTCAGATGCAAGGAAGTCCTGCTGATTTATTTAATTGTAGACAATCACATCAGCCTCACAGTGAGTAAACGCTACCGCATATAGAGTGAGAGAACACAGCATCACTCTGAATGATGAGAGTCATGAGTTCGACTCGAAAAGTGATGTCAAAAGCAGCGACTGATGGGCGTTTTTTAATATCTCAAGATATCTTCCTGCAGAAGAGTCGGACACTTTTTTCCCTTTGAAGGCAGCCGTGGAACGTTAGACCGACGCCTTAATGTTAGAAAAATGAGACTAAAGTGCATTCGGGCCCTTTGAGACTCCAGCTTTTGTTCTTCTGGTTGACACTTCCCGTCCAGCGGCCTACTGACACACTCCTTGTGCTCCGACACTAAACGCTGCTGATGTCTGCCATCTTTCATCAGCACGAAGCTCACGTCAGGTACGGAGCGAAGCTCCTGACCAGCGTGTCAACGGATGTCAGGTTATATAAATGTAAAGAGTGTCGTCTCCAACTGAGAAATGTGAAAAATGTCTGAATGTTGGAGCCCAGAATGTCTGTTTTTCTGTGAACTTCACCTTTTTCCCTTCACTCCGTTTCCTGTGTGGCACTGAGCTCATTTATCACTGCGGGGAAAAAGTCTGCTGCTCCTCCTCCTCGTCTGTTTTCCACTAATACGACCGGCCTGGGATGAAGGTCTCTACTGCATTATTGACTGATCGGGTCCCAGAGTGGCGTTTACCAGATTTAATTCCATTTATCGTTGTTGTATTGAAACTGACTGTGCAACACATTGCCTTCCGTTCCTACACTGTGTGCTAACCACTCTGGCTCCTTCATTTAACCTTGTATTGGGAGTTTTTACAAGCCTTGGCGAGGACCAGTGGTGTGCAGCATCGAGTTCTGCTCACACTGACTAAGGCCCAAAGTTCAACCAGTCCGATGAGCACTGCCCGTTTTCAGTTACTGACCTTAACTGTTAGCGTGAGGCAGATGCTCAGTGTTATTTCCTCCGTTCAGCGCCTTCACTGTCCAAAAGGAACATCGACAACTCCAAACTTGAGCACGCACACTCCTCCTACACTCGGGACCTGGTAAGATGCCCAGTGAGATGTTGTTCTTCTCTTCTCTTAACACCCACGGGCCACTATGGTTGGGATTGGAAGACTGTCTGCAGCAGTTAGCACGCAGCCTCCAGGAGCAGAGAGAGGGGACGGTGGTTTGGTTTGCCACCTTCGCCACTGAGGCAGAGGAAGTGGCACAACCCCTCAACTGGGAAATGAAGTGCGATCCGTGCACTTCCTGCCTTTGTTATCCGTAACCGGGCCAGTGAAAGGGTTCATGGCAAGGATCCGCGCACACAACACGTGTGCAGAAACACACACCAGCGCACACCTTTGGGAAGAAGCAATGCTCAACACTTATGCTAAGGGGTCCCTTGTTGAATTATTTAGCTGCAACCCACTTCACTGAGCCAGTAAGAACACACACACACACACACACAGATCCCTCAGCTATAAATAAGACAATCGCTTACACATTGTGTATGACGGCCACAAGAAAAGTGCGCTTCAGGCAGATTTTCCAAAGGACACTGAGACTTCTAAAGAGGGACTGACTACGTTTCCACCACTTCACCCCGCCAGGGTAATGCAGTATTATAAGAAAGGACACTGTATGTGTGGAATTAAAATATAGTCCTGACCCAGATGCTGACCTCAGGTCTGCCTGGTCGTGGTCCATCCTGGTTGATGCAGGATTATGGAGAAGGAGGGATGTAATCTAAAAGCACCCTCTGGATGTGAAGCTCATGAAATATATATATATGTGCCACTGGTGCAGTGTGGCCAACAGGAGCTCATTAAGATTCCCTCTGGAGCCACGCAGACACTCAGAACATTTCAGGAAGTAGACGGAGCCGCGTTGATTCTACCTAGCAACAGAATGTTTGTTTTGTTTTTTTTTTTCTTAAAATGCAGCCACCAGTCTCTGACCCACTCAAGTTTACACTTCTATGGAACCAGCTCATTTGAATCTCTCAGCCGGATGTTTCTAAAAGAGGAAATCAAAAAGCGCTAACTTGTTCCTATTTCTGTCTGCTCGTATTCAGATGCAGCTTTTTTTCTCTCTCGCTTATTTACGCATCATTAATGCCACATGTGTACAAGTATGGAGTGTTGCTAATCAATGTCAGCTTCACGCTGACCGATGCCAAGATTCCAGATTTGGAAAAAGCAGAAAAAGAACATTTTCTTGTGAGCCGCGACTGAACGTGACGAGTCTCTCTGCATTCCAGGGGTCGCGGGGCCGAGGGGGATTTCCTGCTCCCAACGGGTGGATGGGAAAAGGAGTTCAGGTCAGGTCGGCTGTTTCTCTCATCATCCGCGGCCCTCGGCCAGCCACAACGCAACAAGTTGAGGCGGCCTTGAGAGGGGGTGCGGCTCCACTCGAGCTCTGCAGTGTGTGTCGCAACAATGCCTTACAACAGATGTTAGAGGCCGTGGCGCTCTGCTATTGAGAGAGAGGTGGGGAAGTTCAATAAAGTTTCTCCTTTATCTCCTCATTTCCCCTCTTTTACAACATTAATCCTGTTGTAAATAAGCAGGTTCACCTTTGATAGATGTGCTGTATGTGCATCACACAGGTTCTGCAGTCAAGATACCAACTCTGAATAAAAAATATATTATGAAAGCTCTGTTTCATTCAGTTTCTCACACAAACTGAAATGACATCACTGGAACTGAACCTTCAACCTCACAAACTCCAGCTGACTGGAGAACATTATATAATTCAGCCGAGTCACCCGAGTCACGAGGGACGAGTTAGAATGGCTCATCCATTGCCTGCAGAAGACTCGTCATGATGCCAAGACGTGCCTTTAAAAATTCAATTAACAGGATGGTTCACGGTAGGAAAAAAAAAGGTGATGGGGGGGGCAATGCATACTAACAAGTCTTAGCCGGGGCCGCGCACAGAGGAGCCTTTGATGACAACCGGACCAAAGTGCCGGGCAGCACAGAGCCGAATCCTTTCAGCAGCATCATCATCTAAATTCTGTCATTTCTATCTCATTCACACACTGAAAGTCATCAACTCTTAAAATGCAGCGGAGCCTTCGCCGCTTCTTTCCAGCTGTCAGAGCACATCAAACTCCCCGTATGACACACTGTTGGAAAATAGGTCTTCTGCACCTTTCACTTCACTGTTGAAATACCTTTGAGGCCGATAACGCAAAGCAGATTTTCTTTGTCATCTCCTTGAAGCTGATCTACACCAGTGTAAACACTCATCTTGCCTTGGCTTTTATTTCGACATTCCCTGGACCAGTTGAGGCCGGTAGAAGAGAAGAGTTCAGATCTCAGCTGGCATTCACTGGCGTCTCCATTTGTTCTTACCCAAGCTGTTTAATATGCACTGGTCATCTTGTTTCAGCTTTTTCATTTTAAATGACACTACATGGCCTGGTGCTGTTGAACGTGGAACCAAGCTGTTTACTTTTGAATTTTCCACACTCTGCAATTTTAGGCCAAACTGTGACTTCAAAACACTGTTTTGCAAAGAGGCAAGCAAGGCAAACATTCTTCGTCTTTGGATATTGCGTCCATACTCATACTTTTCATTTCCACTAAATCGGCACTTTTTAAAAAAAAAACATTTTGCGGTTGGTAAACTGCAAAGGGGAGAAACAACACTGCCCTCAACCATTTGCATTCCTCTAACATGACAATTACACACAGCAGAAGGAAATAAAGACACGGCTCAGGGCAAATTAATCACACGCCTTTGTCCATCCTGCAAAAGTCAAGTGAATGATGTACTTTCTTTAACTAAGAAAGAATGTTGGGAGAGATATTAAGCTGGGAATCCTGGACCTCCCTTCCCTGAGCTGACAGAAAGCAGTCAGCCGATGACAGCGAGGCATGCGCTTATCTGCAGAACCATCTCTGGCACATAGGCGCTCAATTTACAGGGCCGGGGAAAAAAGTGCAACACCAACCCCTGACTGGAGAGAGTTTCAGAGCAGGCCTTCTTTCAGTGTTGGCAATCAGAGGTTTCAAGAGGGCTCATGTAAAACATCACAGTAAAGAAACAAAGGGGCGGTTAGACTTGAGGAGATAAACCACAACAACAGGGGTGTGTTCACTTGCTCGCAATGAATCAACATCTCCTGACAACATCATTAATGGTTCTGCTCTGAAACACAATCCAACCTACGTGGACTGCGTTGTTTTGTGAAACTCTGATGGTTTTCATGCAAGTCGACGCCGATCACGGCACTCAAACACAGACTTTGGCTTTACTCCCCTCCCAGAATGTTGCTTTGGAAAGTTTCCTTAAACCTGGACCGGCACTGTGGCCTAAACCACTGAATTCTTGGTTGATGTGATCACACATAATATCAGTCAATTCGGCTCCAAAAAAAAAAGGTTTGGAAACAAAGCACCGACAAATAAATAAGGAAGATCCTCGCCACAGGAACACAACACACAAATCCCCGACCAAGCTGTGAATGTGCTGCCTCAGCATGTGACTGATGAGTTGTTTACCAGAGAGAAGAACTCCTGTCATTCCAGACGCAGCAACGATGGGCTGACTAACCCTCAACAGTCCTGAACTGAGGACTGAGAGCTGCAGCTGACAGCAAACATTTTTTTTAACAGAATTTTGATTATCACCAAAGATATATTGGAAAGGTGTGCTGTACTTCCTGCTACTAATGCAAGAAGAGTCTGGTTTGGAGCCTTGGTACGAAGCTTCAAGTGTGGGAAGTGTGGGACAACTTGCTGGCAAGCCATTTTCAGTCCTTTAGTCTGTGCAAACTTCACACCCCTACAATAAAAATATCACCAGCTCAGTAGCCTTTATGACTTTGTCAAACAATTACAGTGGAAGTGTAAGCCTTGTTAAAGCCGTCAGCAAGGGACCAGCTTTGCTGGTGGATAATGTCACCTGAGGGGGTAAACCGACCCACATAAAAGCCAACGAGCAACTGACCAAGCAACCAATTATCCTCCCGCAGCAAATACTGAAAGCCACAACTGGGCAGAAGCTGTGTGGAAAACATCCCTAATGTGTTTCTGAATTACAGTTGCTTGTGTTTATCTATAAGAATGTGTTACAGTGGAAAGAGCAGGTCCAGATCTGTGTGTTTCAGGTTGTTTATGAATCATTAAAAACACCAGAATCATACAACCAAAGAGTGAGATCATCAAAGGACAACTGTAAAAAAAAAAAAATAAATAAAGATAATGAAAAGTTTGTTTCCCCTGCAGGCAAACAAACTTTTGCGCATCAGTAAACAAAGTCCCTACCCAACAGTAAATAAACAGTAAATACGAGTTGGTTATTCAGCTCCTACATCACAGTTGTTGTTCCTAAAAACACAACTTTCAACATCAATGATGCAGTTACTTGTGTGAGTAGGACTGTGTCGTACTCGAATGGGATCTGCGAAAGATCCCTCTGAAATATTTCTACATCGACATACATTTAAATCCATATGGCTCCTTTCAGTAATAGGTAATGAACTGGCGATGCCTGCTTCGAGTCAAAAGTGTATCAGTGTTACAACCGCATCGGTGTTGTTGACACAGATCACGCAGCGACACAGGCTGTTGAAATCCCCGAGCCAGCCTGGGTGTGTCACCTCCTCAGGGGGAAAACTTGAGCTCCGCGCAAACCAGCCCGAGAGATTCTTAACCAGGATACAAATTACAACTGCTCACTTCTACAACACTCACAAAGAGTCCAGTAGGCAACTTGGCGTGACTTTAACCCCAACAAAACCTCCACGTCGCATTCGTTAAACACGCGCCACGGCAACTTTAGCGGAGAAACTCTCGAGTTGTCAGCGCTTTTTTTTTGACAACGAGCCTCCTCTTATCTATCGGCGGTACGCCGTCAATCCCAGAGCTAATAAACACGCCTGGGAGGGACGACGATGTAGTGAAGCGGAATTTCTGAGCAGCACCGTGCAGACTGTAAGCAGGCAAACAGAAGGCTGAGAAAGAAGAGCATCGAACATCCCAAACAACTGGAGCTAGCTAACGTTTATCTACCGAGTTCTCCGCGAGTCGTTTTGAGTTGCGTTCCGCTTATCCCGAATAAATGATGTGGCACGCAATCGAGTCGAATATAAACTCAAATTAATCAAGTAGAATCAAAAATGAAGTTTGAAAGTTTAAATGCCCCTTCTCGTGTATTTTTCCACAATCCCTACATTCCCAGGCTCGCCTGTCCTTCACAAAACCAGGCGTCGTACTTTCCCGCTTCCCTGCTCCCTGTGTGCACGTTGAAAATTCGATAACCCACAACGGTTCGGCTCTTCTCCAAAAGTCTTACCCGAAGCAGGACTTGTTCTTCTGACCTCGATCGATGTTATCTTGGATAGCGCATCAATGGGGCATATCGAGGCATTGGCTCTCCGAATACAAACCGCTCCTTGCAACAAAAGCCCCACCTTCCGGAAGTGGAAACAGATGACAGGATGTTTCGTCACCGTCTCCTCATTCAGCCCCCTCCGTCCCCCCACATTATTAGCCAAAAAATAAAGCCGCCCTCGCTTATTTATCGTGTGAATTTTTTTTTCTTCTATCTATCCATTTTAGATATCCGCTTAAATATTTTTGAGCAACAATATTTTCTGTAGGCCAGTGGTCGCTGATAATTTTAACTACTGTGCCAGATACATTTCAATTTAGAACGTGGTGTTTAAAAATTCAATACAAAAGGTTTATGTGTACCTGGGCAGGGTTTCAGCATTTTAATTATGATCGCAAAAAAATTCATGCCCTCCCCAAAAAGGGGTGATTGTGCAAACATTTTTAAAAGGATCTAGTGAGAAAAAAAAAAAACAAAACTTCAGTGTAATTATAACAAAAGCCCTCAAAGTAGTTCCCACAATGGGTATGTCCAATCGGCAAATATACACACTGATTTTTTTGTTTGTTTGTTTTTTTGTTTTTTAAGAATAAAAAAAAAAAGATAATTTACTTGATCCATAAGTCGGGGAAAATGGGCATCAGTGATGTTGTAATCATTATTAAGTATATTTAAAAGACAGGGTTTGTGGTTGCAATGTCCCATTTTCTTATTAATGAACATCACATCATTTTAAACCAACAGACAGCCTACTGGGTTCAAGTTACATTCCCCCCCTCTCTCAGTGGAGGCAATGATGTGATTGATTTAGTGTCCCTCCAAATATAAACGCTAAGAATCCCTGTGTACCTCTGTGAAGATGACAACAGAACACCTACTACTCTCCTGCTGCTATTAAGGTGACAGGGAGATAAATTAGAGTGCACTGGGAGCCGGGCTGCTTTATTGTTTTAGGTCATATCATGCCTACCAGCCATAACTGATGTGTTCACTTAGTCCCAGTAGAACCTCCAATTGCAGTGGAATATAGTCATAACTCCAGCACTTAACCACAGTCTCACTTCTGTCCTCAGAGGAACCTGCTGGTTCTAAACACTTGATCTGGCCATAATATGCCACATGCTGTTCAGAGTACATTTACTGCGTTACCTTGCAGCTGCATGTTTAAAAAAATAAACCCACTTATGGAATACATTCCATTTTAAACTTTAAAATTCTAAAAGAAATACTGCAAATAACAAAGTAGGAGATAGCAGATGTTGAGAAAATCCGCACAGCACCTTGTCTGAGAAATAATTCAAATCAAAATGCATTCAAAATTTGTAAAACAGTGTTCACAGAAATACAGCAGGTGGGTTGATGCAAGACCACGACTAAAAGCTGTCCTGCTCAGCGAAGTGGATGAAAGCTGCACCTTTATTTTTGTGCAGATGGCTAGACTGCATCGTCTTAGGCAAAGGGTGATAAGACATTAAGCAGCAAAAGCACACAAGCTGCACGGCTGCCTTCTTGTTATCTGACAATCCGATGCTCAGCCGCATCTCTTGAGCAAGACCGGCTGCCAGTGACTGTTTGGTTTTAACGTGGCGCTCTGTGAACGTACAGCTTTTATAAGACCTGAAAACCGCTGCAAGACTGCCTGAGCACATTAGCTTTTACACCCTCTGTAAAGAAGAGCCTTTTACCAAGGAGACGGCCTCTTTTTAAACTAAGCTAACTATACTCTGGGGGTATTCTTTTGCAATTCCAACAGATGGCGCCAGAATGGCAAGGAAATAAAGAACAGAAGATTAAAGTTTCCATTGGATCTGAAAAGTCTCTGGTATGCATATCTGTAAATAACAATAAAAAAAAGCAAAACAGGAAACAGTTCTTTCCACAATATATTGATATTACTTGAGGGCAATACTTTCATGTTAAGCATTAAGAAAGTCAACAAAAGAAGCTTTGCATAGTTCTACCGATAATTCATTCACAACAAACTCGGGTTCGTGGTGTACTTAGCATATTAAAAAACTGCAATAATGGAAAACTTGATCTCTGGAGATTACAGAACCTGCTCACCCAGGATCAGCAGCACAAAGTCACAAAATGTAATAATCACAATCACAATTTTTTCCTTTAAAAAAATCCTATGGCTCAGTCCAGTGTCACTCACCAATAGAGGCAAAAATATCATCAATATCATCAATGTCATCATGACTGTCTGCTACCTCTGATCTAGTTTTATTTTTCTGCTTGTGTCCTGACGGGGCCGCCGCTGATAGCTGCTTCTTCTCCTGCTGCCTCTTCACCCGTTTCTTTCTGGCATTTAAAGACTTGAATCGACTCCTCTGAGTGTGAAAACGAGTCACTAGGTGTGAATTTCCTTTCATCATCGCTGTCGAAGAGCCACAGGTGCTCATCACAGATCCTCTATCTGATAGAACACGGCAGACTTCCTGTTTTAAGGCTTGCAACTTCCTGTGGACACTGCAAATGGGGAGAAAAGATTGAAATGTGCAAATTTTGTATTATTAGCAGCATTATCCCAGATGCAATGTCTTCATATTGCCCTCCATTGGTCCTCTTACTTGCAGCCTCGTGCCTCTAAACATTTCATTCGTTGGCACTTAAACGACAGGAAGTTCAGGAACTGCCTCTCCTTTTTCTTCTTCTGGGTTTTGCACCATGTGATCGTCGTCTCCAGCTGTGACACCAGGTCTGCAAAAGTCTCAGCTCGTCTCACTTTTTTCATGAGCGCCTGTCCTCCACTGGTCTTCTGTGTTTGCTGGGACAAAGATTTCCCCTTTATGACAAAACAAATGTTTGTTTGTGAGTTCAAACAATTAGAGTGCAAGATGAATATTCAAGGCTGGAGAAATAAAAAAAAAAGAGGAGAAAATGAATTGGGTTGATAAACAAACCTTTGTAGTGAGGAAAGGCGTCAGGTCAGTGTGACGTGCTATGGCTGGAAAAAGCATATTATGCTCAGCTTATTATTCTACTTACATTCTCCAAAAATAATACCTAATTTTCACTCCATTAATGTTGTGAAAGGCACTTAAAGTGACACAAGTCCATCACAAAAAAAAAAACAAAATTAAAATCCATACCTCTTTCAACAGCGACACCCAGGTCTTCCTGTTTTCTGGTCTTGTTCTTGACTTTAACACGCGTCTTTCTCTGCAGCGGCGGGCAAACTTTGGCACGAGGAGAAGCAATGGGCGCCATGGCGGTCAGCGTCAGAGCGTCAGAAGGACCCAGGAAGTCAGCCACACATTCCGGCAGGACGACGTCTCTGAGGTAGGGCATGGGCTGACTGCTGGCCACTTCCTTTAGAAGTTCCAGGAGATGCTCGTACAGCGGACACAGGCAGGACAGGATGCCACGGAAAATCACCCTGACGGAGGGAGGGGGCAATCAGAGGCTCAGTGCAAGATAGTAGTAGTGATGCCTGATGTGACCATGGAGGCGAGGGAGCTGGTGGAAGAAGAAGAGGAAGCTCACTCACCAGAGACGGCTGACCATGCTGGTCAGCACCATGTTCAGGATGATAAACTCCCCCCATTTCATCTGCCGCCTGGAGAGTCTGAGGCAGACATCTGTTTAGGACCAACTGAGAACACTGACAAAGCCGTCACACTCACGGAAAATGCTGATTCTTGCACAATATATGTATTTTTTAAAGGATACAGGAAAGCTGTGCTGCAGCGATTCATGGTGCAGCTCAGCAGCTTGATGGCTCCCAGCACCTTGAGACAGAACCACTCCAGGAAGGGCTGACTGGGAACGACGCATTCACCCGTCTTGATGCCCACTCCTCTAAAAAAACACCAACAACACAGACTCTCATTACTGTGGACATACACTAAACAGCAACACGTCTGTGAAGATTCTCAGTCATCCAGGTCATCTTAATGTAGATGGCTGAAGTTGTTGACCTGAAGAAGACTTTCGAATGCGAGGCGAAACATCTGCACGTCCGCAAGAACAAGTCCAGTTGTCCCAACTTAACCCTTCTATACTTAACAGCAGCCTTACCAATGATGCATTACTACAAGTTGCATTAGATTCCATGTGTAAATGACAACAGTATTGTAACAGTTAATCTTAATTGTTGCGTCAAGTGTTTCAGTTAGACGTTTGAAAGGAAAGGAAAGGCTGAAGCCACAAACTGGTCCACCCACCTTTGAACTTTAGCAGGACAGAGATCCTTCAGGTCCTTTAGAACAACTTTCAGCTTCATCATCTTCAGCCTGTTTATGCATTGTTCAACCTGAAAGGAGGAAGACAGGATTTTTTCATTGCACAGAATAGCCTCTCAGGGATATATTTTTGTTGTTGAAGCAACACTCTGGAGGGAGAACCACGGACCTGCTGCAACGCTTTGAACGTCTTGTTGTTCCTGTAGCTGTTGTTCAGGACATACATCAGCTCGTACAGGACCCGGATCTCCGTCTGAAGAACCTCACTCTCGTACAGCTTGAGCACCTTCTCGTTTTCCCCAAGCAGGTTTTTGACGACGACATCTGCGCAGTAGAAACAACAACAAAAACCCATCGCAACACGTTCAATCAACAGCCAAGACCCGCGTGGGCTGCGCAAAACATAAACAGCGCCTCAACGTCCACGTTACACCCCGGAAGTGTTCAAATTAGACGGTTTATGGCGGCGTGACTCAGGAAAGTACCTGTCTTTGCGTTGAAGTTAGCTCTGACAGTAGAAACAGCACCGGGGTAAGGGATGTTTACTCTGTTCCACGGCTCTCCAGCCATGCTGCTCTCCAGCACCGGAAGACCAGTAAGTCGGCCAGCCAATCACATCCAAGTACGTACAAACGTCACATGTTTCGTTTTTTTTTTTTTTTTTTGTTAAGGCACGGACCCGGAATGCGTTCCACGCTTCTGATTGGACACTGCGACTTGCCTCTTGAGCGCCAACAATTAACAATGAAATTGTGTGTTGATCTAAGTTTTCTTCACAGCCGCGAGATCGACCAGCTTTTTGTTTTTGATGTACACTAACGAAGATTAATTTTTTGCTGCTCCTTCTCTCTCGTTCCTTGCAAGTGTGTATTTCCGGAGTCGTCGCCAGGTGGCGCTCACCCACCTGCAGTCAGTTTACTACTGTACCAATGTCATGTCAAGAGGCTCCAGAAAAAAAGAAAAATTATGGTGAATGTGATATTAAACTTGATTTCCTTAACCACATTGCATTCATATATAATAATAATAAAAAAAGACAGCTTGACACACTGTTTAAAGAACATATATACAATTTATTTAAGCAATATTAAAAACAAGAAAATAGGGAAACGTATTCTAGGTCAGTTTCTTTATCCAGGTGAGGACTTGTGAGTTCACTTGGTCCAGCAAAGCCTCCTCACACTTCCCTGTGCCTGTCAGGCCATGGCTTCCTCCCTCTATCCAGAACACTTCAACTTGAGCTTTCATTTCTTTCAGCGTCTCGTCAAAGACAGACTAAAGGCAGAGAGCAAATGTGGATCAGACAAACAAAGATTCACAGTTGTGTATATATACACATATACATATATACATATACATACATATATATATATATACACACACACACACACATGTATGTGTAATACGTATATTTAAACAGGACTAATCATGTTGGGAATAAATAATAAAATCTGCAGGTGATAATCAAAGTAATGCAAAGAACAGGACAATCAATCCGCTTCCATCCATCCACATTTAGAAAATAAACACAAAATGGCAACCTCATCATTAGGACATTGGAAAGTTTCAGCATGAGAGCGACCTGTCCTTACCCTGTCACACATCGTGTCCTCTGTGCCCGACACAAAGAGCACAGACAGGCATCTGGGTAGCGCCCTCAGATCATCACCTCGCTGCCGATGGCCGTGCGTCTGTCCCGGTGGGTGCAGGGGGAAAGAGAGGCAGATGACACCCAGCAGCACTGCTTCGTCAGATTCATCACTCAGCTGTCTGGCTAAAGCCGCTGCTGCACGACATCCCATCGACCTGCCTGTGGACGAGGTCACACAGGATTTGAGGAAGGATATCATGCTGAGTCAGCGCTGCTTGTTGTTTGTTAGAATATCACTGAAACTGGCAAACTTTGTTCTATAACTTCATTTATACATCACAAAACTGGAAAAAAAAAAACAACTTTACTTTTCCCAACCTTGCCTCTAATTCTTTCATTCTGACTGATATTATGACACTCAGGCATCTCACCTCCAAAAAATACGTGTCTAATGTTGAAGTTCTCCAGTGACTTCAGGTAGTCCTGCAAGGGAAACACAAGAGATCCGTGACCTCCCTGACCCTCGACAGTGTCGCCACAGGAAGAACCACATCCACTGATGTTGTCATACGGACAGGCTGCTCTCACCCACACGGCGCGATAAGCCTTCACTCTGTAGCCCAGGTTCAAACCTTTGCATGTGAAGCGCAGGCAGATGACGCCACCTGAAGCCAGGCAGCGAGCCAGAGAGACCAGATGCTTGAAGTTCATGTCTCCACCGGCTCCATGGGTGAGGATCACAGCGGTGTGCGCGTCTCTCACCGGGGCAGGGTAACACAAGGCTGCGTCCAGGTGTTTTGCCGCAAACGGCACCTTCACCGCATCCTATGAAACAAAACAAAAAACCCAAATTCCTGTAGTGTCCCATTACTGCAGGAGGGTAATACAAGAAGAGTCTAGCGAGCGTTTATCGGACGAACCGTACCTCTTCAAACTTCTCCATCGTGAATTTCTTCGCTGGAAAATCGGAACTGTAAGCACGTCACTGACACCTGCTGTTCAGGAGTGATCATGACAGCTACTACGTTTGTGTCAAACGCCTAGATATGTTACTCAAACGTCATCTGTTAACGTCTTAGTTGTTGTTTCTTTTTAATTTACAGTACGTTGCCACAAAAAAATCGTGTAAACTTTACAAAAATGTTAAGAAAATAATTTGATCTAAACAAATATTAATTCAGATCTTACTTGAGACCAAGCGTTTTGTATGTTGCATTTTGTGATGTTTTTTTTTGTTTTGTTTTGTTTTACCAATCCTACCTTTACCTTTAGATATAAATACATCTCCAGCTCCTATACTGAATATAGGCAGCATGACATCAGTTTTGCTGTGTAGGTGAGTACTACGGAGGCAGAAATCAAACAAAGATCCCTTTTAGTATTCCAAAATTACAAAGATTTATTATATTACAATACAATTATAGTCATATACAGGAAAAATATTTGTTAGTGTACAATATGTAGGCTTTCTCTGCATCTTGGTGACTGCTTGATCAGAGCTCATCCTTTGGCTGCAAAAGAAACACAATGAGAATTTAGAATCAGAATGACATTCATTTAAGGGACTGGTTTAGAGATAGCTGTGACCAAAAGGCTGGTTCAAGACTTCACTTTAACTTGACTAATACACTTGAAAAAAGGGAAAATAGAAAAAAACAAAAACAATTACAACTTTATATTTAAAGGTACCATCTGTCGACTGACCTAAAAAAAAACCCCAGGGAAATTTAAATGAAAAAATAAAATCAATACAACACCAGCTTGTCAGTGTTTCCTACCGTCTTCCTGTGGCAGGTGCACGGGAAGAGGTCGTCGGCCGGCTGCTCAACAAGCTCCATGCCTGTGCGGATCTCGGGCTGGGTCACCTGAAGTTTGGCGTACTCCTGCGGGAAGAGGTTACGGAGGAAAAGTGTGACCGTTTAAATCGCACATGGTGACAACACTTGCCAGCATCTTCCATCATCAACTCAAGCAACAAGACACCAAATTACCTGGAAGAGTTTAAAGTAGTAACAAAATATCTTGTCCCCCATAAGGTGGTTGCGTGCAAACTGCTGACCTGCCAGTGCAATTTTCTTAACCTGCAAAAACAAACACAATAAAAAAAAAAATCTAAAAAAGAGACAAAAGCCACAAAAATTGTACGCGAATGACAAAGTCGACTCGAACTGACATGTTCGTCGTGCTGGCGAGCCCACTGGATCTTCTCCAGCAGGTCCCCGAGGTCGGCCCGCACCGGGACGTAATGCTCCCACGGCCGGAGCTCGTTGTAGAAGTGCTCGTAGTAAATGGAGTCCTGCTTTAGGACCACGCTGTCGCCGGCCAGCAGGTAGGGAAGCCGATAGGCCGCCACCGTGCCGTCCATGTTTATTTGGTACTTGTACTGTCGATGGACGGTGAACACCGAAAGAAAAAGAAACAATATCGCTGTAATAATGCAACTGTGAGTCCGCCGATAGCAACTGCAATGTAAGAGATGTTAATATTTGGGGTAATTACAAAACTGAGAGATAGTGTGGAACATGGAAAAAGAACAAGTCATTTAAAAAACCTGCCTGTTTCACCAGTTGTAAAATGCAGAGAATGAAAAGCAGGTGATAGCTGCATCTCTCCTTCACATACTTCTGCACACAACACATTATGACAAGAACTCTACAGTTCTGAGTGGAATCCATCTAACCTTGAAGAAGTCAAAGAAGGAAACGTGCTTGACCAGCGGCCCGTACAGACTCTCGTCGTGCTTGAAGAAGAAGAAGTTGGTGAAGGCGGCGTCGATCACATCCGGATGAGCCCGGGAGAGTTTAACCAGCTCCAGCCGCTCCTGCCGACTGTCCCGCCCCCTCCAGAACGCTGTGGCGTTTTTCTCTGGCCACGGCGGCCCGGTGTTGGCCTGCACTGACATCATGTCCAGACTGACCCTGTTCAGGGAGGAAAAAACACACCAGACTTCATCACATTTTTGTCTTCTCAGCGCACGTCAGAGGTAAAAATCCGACCCAGTGAGACCCGGTGACCCACCTTCCCATGGTCTCGAGCACAGACTCGGTCAGGTCGTAGGTGGGCATGACAATGTCTCTGGTGTTGTTGGAGCCACACCAGGAGAAGATGGGATGGAGGTTGTTGTCTGTGGGCTTCCTCTTTTCCAGGGGCCAGTCGCCCAGGTTCACAAAGAACTCCACATCAGGGAGCCGCACCTGGACAGAGGAGAGCAGAGGGCGGGGAGTGCACTCGTCAATGAACAAGCAGAGAAAAATATTAAAGAAGGAATGCCGCTGACTAGTAGTGGCTCGTCCTTTTTCCATTAGTGAGTGAAGAGTGGAGAGTGGAACACGAGGAGAGTTACGGAGAAAAAATATTTTTTTAATCTTACCTTCCTGGTCAGAGACAGCAGGATGGAGTCCATAAATATTCTGAACCCCACGTGCTCTCCAAAAGTTTTAACATAGACCTAAAGTGAATAAAATATTGACTCATTATGGGCAAAAAGGAACTTGTTTAAATCCCAACCTTAAAAAGCTCAACATAAATGCCATAAAAGCCCAGATTAATACATTATGAGTATTTTTTAAATTTATTTTTTAATTACATCAATGTACCGAAACACAAAATATAGGAAAAACACTGCTGACAGCTGATAAATCACTGGACGTTCCCAGGTAATGTTAGCACTGAGACAAAACAGAGCCTCAGATGTGTCATTGTTACAGGCAATGCCGGGACTGACGTCTGCAAAGCTCATTCTGAGAAGATTGTACCCTGCAACACCTGCTTCACAGACAGGCGTGTCTCGTAGCTCCAGGCCCTCGGATGGACCGTGTTACCACTCAGCCTAAAGAAATAGATCCCTTTCAAACATCACACGCTGGGCCCTTCCGTGTCAACCCAGTATTTGTAGCTTGGGTCATTTGTGTTATTGGAGTTTGGAAGTAAATACCTTATTGTCTTTTACAGTGTAGTGGCACAGACTTTGTCTTTGTCCAAAGCGCTTGGGGATCTCCTGGGCGTTGAGATCAGGATCCACACTGGGATAGAGAGCCAGGTCCCTGTCTATCTGTGGGAAGGACTCAGGACAGTGCATGTGAGCCTCCCACTCAGCGCCGCTGTGCTGTGGACAGTAACAGCCCTCATGGTAAACAGGGCCTGAACAAAACAAACACACAAACAATGACACACTTGAATTCTCCATTTCTCTCCCAACAGAAACCAATTTTTTGGTTGGCTCTTTGGATTTTTACGCTCTACCTTTGAGAACAAATGGGGACTTTGCAACATGCTTGCTCTTGAGCAGGATGTGGATGTGAACGTCTGTGTAGGTGGCATACATTCTGTAGCGAACCAGGAAGGAGCCGTCCTTGCGGTCCAGGACCTGGATCCAAATCCTGGTCATCTGCTCAGCGGGAGACACAATCTTCACCTCAAACGTCTTCTCGCCAGGTGAGGTGGTTAAACTGTGTTGGAAAGAATGTGGAGTCACAAAAAGATAGACATGATTCACGAGGTGAACCTTCCCAAATGGACACAAAAGAGAGAAAGTAATAATTTACAACAAAAAAAAAAAAAGTCTGCATCACAGAAAGAGGGTTTCTTTTGTTTGGAATGATTATTAGCTTTTAAATCCGACACGCTGTTCAAGTCTCTCTCGTGCACCAGCAGGCAGGCAACACTGTTTGTTTTTCTCGCAGTAGGCATGAATGGAAGAGACAGAGCGATCTGTCTCTGGGGACTGTGTGTGAAAGGGACACCCAGTGAGTCCAAGTTCATTGACTGCAATGCCTTCCTGGCCCCATGGGAACTTTTGGGTGAAGTGAGGTTGTAAGAGGATCTGTTTCCCTCCCGGAGACGTAAAACTTTCATGTCTGCTCTCCTGGGATTGAGTGGTTTAAAATTTCCCCATGGCTGAAAAGACTTACTATGTTGTTTTCACTCTTTTCTTTTGTGCAAGAATAACACAACACTGGCCTGAGTCTACAATAATTACAAAATGGGGGAGCATAAATTATAATATAATCATATTGACTCATATCAAGCCGTCCGAGACTGACTTTTGGTTACGTTAATACAAAATGACATGTTCTGTGTTTCACACAACATTACATGGACGTGTTTTCATCCATCTTTTGTGCATCTCTGAATTAAAAGATGAAGTCCGAAGGATTTTCAACGTTATATTGTGGTTCCATGATGACATCCTACAAACACAAAATTGACAATCAAATAGACAGAGAAATAAAAGCTAAAGTGAACCAAGGAGGATGATCTTTGTTATTGGGAGTGGTTCAGAAACAATAACAATTCTGTCACACACAGCATTTTCCAAAGTAAACAACTGGGCAGGTCAAGTAACTGAGCAGCAGGCTTCCAAAACACATTCTATATTCTCTTTCCACGATCCCTGAATACTCAACCAAGAAATAACGCGCCGTGCAGAGATCTTGACCGCATCATTAGCGTGCCTGGCACATGACTACATTCTTCCCCCCTCCAGGTTGTTCTTTGGCAGCGCCAGATGTGCATAGCAGCAGCAGAGCCGAGGCGTCACGGGACTACTCACTTTCTCCCCGAGCTGTCCACCGCCTGTATGTAGAAGAAGCGAGCTGGAAGAACAACGTCTGCCTCCAGTCCGGGTCCCCAGACTAGAGTGTTGGCAGCGCTGGGCAGGTCGGCCGCCCGAGCTCCGGGGACTCCCCGTTCGAAGAGCTCCAGGCGGCAGAGCAGCAGCAGCAACCACGGCAGCGGCCGAAGCAACATGACGGTCCCCGGCCGGTGTCCCTGAAGAGACAATGATTTTCCTCCCCGCACAGTCTTTCACTGCGTGGCCTTACCACTGTCTTGTGTGGCCTCCATTCGTGACAGCACTCAACAAAGTGGCATTTTAGCCACGTTACTTGTCCAACTACTGATGCATTTACAGGTTTGAATCCTGGCTTCGGTTGCGTGACAGCCGCCGCTAGCTTGCTCCTTCAGAGTTCACTTCACTCGTCGTTTAGGAAAGGTGGCTGTTCAATGAGCGCAGGGCGGGGTCTGACATAACATCGGGTGTAATGATTGGTTCTTGGATACCTAATCCCAGGTCTGATTGGTTGAAATAATGTCAACTCTCGCACTGATTGCACAAAACTCGGGAAGTTCATGTCAGCGGGAGAGTGTTGCAACAGAGATCAGCAAAGACCCGCCTCTACTTGCCTTTGATTGGCTATTATTCCTCTTATCAAGGCATACTGGAAAATGAATCCCAAAGTTAACCCAATCAGCAGCAAGTAGAGGCGCGTTGGAGAGTTTGAGCCCAGTCCCAAATTTTGTTTGGCACTTGGCGATATTTTTTCTTCACTTTTCTATGCAGCAGAAATTTCTAGAAGTCAAACAAGTTTAGAGATGTTGAAAAGAGGAAAACAATTTCAGGGCCACGTACATATTCTTGGCTAACAAAATAATATTACAGTTACTAAAAAATGAATCCATTATTAATGTGACTATAGTATTTATTTGAAGTATTTTTGGATTGTTCAGGTTTATTTAAAAGGAAACCGCCCGTTTCTCTTTGCCGAAACCCGGGATCGAACCAGGGACCTTTAGATCTTCAGTCTAACGCTCTCCCAACTGAGCTATTTCGGCTCCCGTTGGCATGCGTTCCGAAGTTTAGTCCTAAACCACGCCTATCCAAATTAATAAGAATACATTAATGATATATAAAAACAAAATAAATCTGAAATCAAACATTAACTGGAACTCCATCAATATGTTATAGCCCACTTCAGAAAGCATAGATATACGGAAGTAAGGTCATGATATGCTGCTAGAAGCAGCAGTAACACAGGTCTTGACACTATTCTTGTGCAGCAGCTGATTGTGGTTACTGACAGAAAGAACCAAGCTCTCAACTGTGTACATCAATCAATGTTTATTTCGGTTTGCTTTTGCATACATGTTTTCAGTTCGTTTTTTTTTGCCAAGTAATTTCTATTACACTAGTATAATATCAATAAGAACAAAAGTGGTAGAATCCATTTAAATAAGACAAACGTCGCTGCCATCATTGAGAAAACCAGAGAGAAATGCTTCTTCTTTTTTTCAGGATACTACAATGTGACAAACTACAGAGTTCCAGTAATTTAAGACAGCGTCAGAATACCAGATACAGTACCAGCAGTAACAGGTACAACATATACAGAGAAAAGTTATCCAAGAATGTCTTCATCTTTTGTTGTTGTTTTTTCACCTTCAGCCAAGTTTGAACTGTACAGTTAATATAAAAACCAAAAACGTACAAACCAAAAACATTCTAACAAAACACCCTGTCAGTTGGATTGATTTTTTTTTTTTGAAAGTTTTGTTTTTATTTTTTTTTTAAGTATTTTCTCTGCCATTGAAAGAACTGCACTGAACACAAATCTCATCGACGGCACAGAGATAGGAGAGAAATGGACTCTTTAAAACATGTTTAAGACACTTTACTGAATCAAATGATAGGCGATCGCTAAAATCCTCGCTGTCGGATCCAATGATTCTAGTTTGGGGGCGGGGGCAAACAACTTTGCCATAGAAACCAGAAGAGAAATAAATGATTTGTTGTTGTTTTTTTTTAGTTATTCCCATATGTGTTAATGTTTGTGTGCAAGACATATCAATAATTATCATTTTTTTATCATTATTATTTTGAGATCAATGCAGAGTTGAGACAAATACACAAGTACAAAGTATCTCCTCAGTTAACGCTGTTTGCCAGTGTCACGTGGCTACCCACTCACGTGTACAACACAATCACAATATGATACACCACCATGTATCATGAAACAATTGTTGTTTTTAAACACACACGAGCCTTTGGTTGACAGGCCGTCACCATCAAATATAGGACTGCGACAAGGATATTATAGTCATCAAGAACAATATTCAAACCCCCACCAAAAAAAAAAACCCACAGAAATCTGATTTGCCCTCAGCTAAAGTCGTTTGGTCTTTGCACGTGTGCACAACTGTGTCACTGACTCACATCTGTACGTCACTGAAGAAAACATGGAATACTGTAATTTCCCCTGAAGCTTTTTTTTTTTTCTCTGGCAGTAATTCATACTCTCATAAGGACGGTTGACAATCATAAAAAGAGGATGAAACTGCGTAAGATTACTTTGAAAAGACATCTAAAGAGAGGAATGAGGGCGTCCCTCACTTTCTGATTGCTTTTGTATGGAACGAGTCCAGTTATTAAGCATTTGTGTGTGTCTGTGTGTCTCTCTCACACACACAGACACCACCGACTGTTTGACTGTATGGTGACAAAGGCAGCTGGAGACTCAGATACGAACCAACGACAACCAACATTAAAAGGAAAACTCCCTCTTGTGTATTCATCTTCCAATTTCAACAGAATAATAAAAACACAATAAAATTTCTGACACCATCTGTAAACGCCCATCTTGAGTCAGGAAGCAAATGACAACAGCCGCATATGAGCTCTTTGTTAGTGAGTGGGATAACTTTTTTTTTTTTTTATGGCACATCATTAGGAGTGTATAGTTTTACACCATAGATAAAAGCACGCTGTGTCCATCAGTTGCATCCAACCCCTTTTTTGCAGGCTTTTCAGTCTGCTCTCTTTTCATACGCCAGTGAGTTGGGAAGCAACATATTTCTCAGTTAGTGCTGTTGGAAGTAGCAGCGGCCAAAGACGTGAAATTATGGTGTAATCAGGCTGTGCAGAGATATGTGTAAATACTACAGAGTCATGTGTCACACTGTGCAGCCTAGTGTAAATTGGTAAGAATGTCGTTTGAGCATTTTCTTTTTTTAAATTGTGTGTGAAGAGAAAGTTAAATACTAATGGATGAGATTACCTACTGAGACTTAGAGGAGAAAAATGTAAATGAACGTAAGAGAGGGAAAAAAAACAGGGTAAAGGAACACGTTTTGGCTTGATAGCAATGCAGGTATAAGTTTCCCTTTTTAATAGAGATTTTTTTTTGTCAGTATTTCAAAAAATAGAAAGTATTTCATAGTCTCTGTTGTTGGCTTTCACCGTTAAATAAAACTTTTAATTTTTGTATCTGCTGTTTAAGGAGCATGCTGCTTTTTAACATAGCAGTTCTTTTTCAATGATCATCCATTTTTGTTTCATGCATTTCTCGTTGGTTTCTTTACATTTCGATTATCTACACAGTGAGGTCCAGAAATCACACACACGCACACACACACACACACGCGCCCACAGACAGACAGACAGACAGACAGACAGACAGACAGACAGACAGACAGACAGACAGATTTCGTCGGATGTCCCCAGTTCCACTGCCTGGACTTTAAATCCCACTGTTCTCTCTCCCTCCTCCCCCTCCCCCTCTCCCTCTCTCTCTCTCTCTCTCCCTCCACCTCATGCCACCAACTCGTCCGGACACGGAACCCTCCGTTCTGGTCCTTCAACAGTGTGACAGCGCCATAACTTGAGCCAAGTCCAGAGGCTGTCAAGACAAAGTCACTACCGAGTCTCTCTGTTTCATCGCTCTCATTTGCAGAGTGAAAGTCCCGGCATCAAGTTTCCAGCAGTGCAAGGGGGCAGCTTCTCCCTCCGTCCTGCTGTTAGAACTGGTACCACTTCTTGTCTTTGCACTTTAGCATTAGCTGCAATAAAAACAAAACAAAACAAAAACAATATTATAGAGCAGAATTTATGGATTTCATATTGTTTCTACAGTTTGCTTTGGATTAGCGTTACAACAACAAAAAACTATAACACAATAAAAGTCTGATGCAGAGGGAAGAATGGTGTCTCCTGTCATGACTGCATTTTGCTTTGAGAAAATCTTGCACACCAACTAAATCACCACGATGAGCGCTCAGAAACCTTGATCTTGTCAACTTGCGTTACAAGTTGGTTTTAAACGTTTCGTCAATAATCATCTTCCGTTTGTGAGGGAAAAAAAGAGGCAACTTCTGCAAGTTTCTCTTGAAAGCAGAAAGTGAAACACGGGAAACTGCTGATAGCCTCACTAATGCTAAAGAGATTAGCACGGATGCTGTAAATATAAAATAATACTGATACTGTAATCGTAGAATAATAAATCATGATGAATATGAAAACGAGATGAGAGTGTTTATTGTCAGTACTGCATTGCAATCCTCACTCTGAACCAAAATTGTTGGGAAAAAAATGTGACAAGAACCTCGTGGGCGTGTTTGGAGAAGTTTTCTGCGCTGGACATCATCAGGGCGGTCCTCTCCTCCAGCTCCCCCAGCCTCTGGCCCCTCTCGTCCAGAGCGATGCGAGCCCGGGCCAGCTCACCCACCACTCCGCTGGCTGCTACCTTCATGCCCTCCACCCCGGCCTGGCCCGGGATGTGCTGAGCCAGACTCCGGGAGGCCTTCCCGGCCGCTGCCTCGCCAACTGCAGGCAGCGTCACGCAGTCAGAGAGAGGAAGAAGATGAGGGGGAACAATGACATTTTAAGCCCGAGGGCGTCTGCAGATGATGAGATGTACTGTTTTCTATTGGGATTGAATGAATGCCTACATACAGAGTCAGCCAAAATAATGTATAGACCAAGAAAAAATTGGTTAAATATTTGATTTGTATCAGTATGTCTACACATATAGGACCTCTTTCAAAGTTTGATCAAATTACGGTAACACTGTGTACTGTTGTACCATGTTTTCCCAACAGATGGCATTAGCCTTATAAATATAGCATCAAGTGTTGAGGTAACAAGCGTTCCCCAAGCAGTAGTTCGCCGTACACATACATGTCTGCAAGTCAATGGCCACCGCTTTGAGCAACTCTTGTAATTGTAGAGGCCAAAGGTAACTTGTATAAATCTTGTGATGTCTGAATACATTTGGTAATGAAATATTTATGCAAGTTTTTCTTTTCCTGATGTGTGTATAAATTATTTTCTACCTCTGTGTTAATGAAAGAAAAACAAAAACGACTCACAGAGCTCTTCTCTGTCAAAGGTATTGGCGTTTCCTCCAAAGAAGCCCTTCAGGAAGCCTCTGTTCTGGGCCTCTGGCGTCTCGATGGGTGTGAACAGCTCCCCCAGCATATCCTGCGGTTTCACCAAAACACAAAGAAAGAACATTGTTTTTCTTTCCCCTGAACAATCTTTTCCAACCAGTTTGCAGTCAACCAGAAACTTGACTGAGATGCAATTTGTGCTTTTTTCAGAGCTGTTGGGTTTGATCTCCTGGCTAACGTCTCTCTGACCTGTAGGAGGCACTGTTGCCACATCAGAACCCTACAAGCAGCAAAGGGGTGCAGCTTCTCTTAACTGGTGTATGCATGTGCACACACATACATGCATGCACGGACACGCTGAACACAGAATAGCCACACATGACGCTCGTGACATTTGAGGGCTGACAGGAAGGTGGTGGTGGTGGTGGTGGTGGTGGAGGGGAGGAAATGGCACCATCTAATTTACTGCACCATCATCAGAGCGGGAGATGGGACACAGTCGCATGGGTGGGCAACCCTCATCTAAAAACCACAAGGGCCATCAAGTGAGAGGGATGACGAGCTGGAACACACCTGCAGGTTGTCGCACATCTCCTGGCTGTAGGTGATTCTCTGGATCTCCGTCGGGGAGCTGAGGTAGAGGGCCTGACCCCCGTTGGTGAAGCAAAAGGTCCGCGCGATGCGCATGTCCGTCAGTGGCAGGTAATTTATATCCATCAGTGGCCTGAGACTGGGCAAACTGCGTGAGTGACGGGATGGAGAGATAAATTAGCCCCAGAGGGGAAATGGCAGCATGGCGGGAGGTAATGACCACTGGTCATCGACCAGGTTAGAGTCATCCGCCGTCAGCTTCTTTGTCGGCGGATGTAACAAGAACAACAATAAATGGTAATAACAAACCACAACGCCAACAACACTTATACAAAAAATACTTGTTGTTGTTCTTATTCTACTACTACCACTAATAATAATAATAAAAACAGGATTGTGGGGAAAACCTCTCAGTAACTAACAGAACATGACGCCGTGCTGTACCTCAGAGTCATGACGTGGCCGTTGGCGCAGAAGCAAGCCAGGCACACGCTGTTGCACACGGACACGATGTCGGCGCGCAGCACGAACGACGACTCGGTGATGTTGTGTACGAAGAGGCAGGACTGAGAGGGCATGAGAAAGACTTTGGCCTGCCTCTCGGAGCACACCACAGCCAGGTGCCCGTCCCCGCTGGCGTCCTGGGACGACGACGGCGAAAAGTTCACCAGCTTGCGCTTGCGTGGCCGGTCCGGGCCCTCGGGGACGTTGGGGTCCCGCCAAACCTCGTAGGGGCTTTGAATGAGCGCCCCCGCCAGGTCAAGGAAGCCAAAGCGCAACACTGAGCCCTTCAGCATGAGAACGGCTCCTGGAGAGTGAGAGAGAGTGAGAGAGAGAGAGAGAGAGAGAGAGAGAGAGAGAGAGAGAGAGAGAGAGAGAGAGAGAGAGAGAGAGAGAGAGAGGAGAGAGTGAGAGAGAGAGAGAAAGAGAGGGAGAGTCATCACACGGCTTTGAGAAAATATCCACTGAGGTCTTCCACCCAGCAGCCATGTGTTTTATGACTCCTGCCAGTGTGGCAAGTTTGGGTAACTTGCAGGCAATTTCCCAATGCTGAGGATTAGGAAATGTCACGGGTGAAACTGTCCAATGTGGAGTGAACCAACCCCTTTAAATCCCTTTGAATTGTGTGGCCGCTCTTTAGAGGAAGCCCAGGGATTCGATAATTCTTGTCGGTATTGTGTCAATAGTTCTTTTCACTGATTATTATCTCAGAGTGTGGTCTCGGGGGAAACAACTGAGGCCAGAAAGGTCCTTTATTTTTCGTTGAAATCATTTTCTCTGAGTGGGAGACCCTCAGCAGGGGTTCAGGGCCGATGATCCCAGACAGAGTTTTGTTTAGTCAGAGGGCAAGCGCAGTGGGGCAGCAGAATCTTTCACTGCGCTGATGTACCGCAGGAAGTCGATCATGCATTGAAAAGTGCCCTTTAACGTGCGTCTCAACAACAAATTGCGCCGCAACTGCAACAAATAAGCCTTAAACATGGGAGCCAATTCAGCCGGAGCCCGAGCAGCAAATAGTTCACTTCATTCATCAGGAGACCACTGTTGCGTTTCATCAACACGCGGCCCTCTTTGGATGTGTCAGAGGGGGTTTTGTATCAGAGATGAAAGGGAATGCTTCTGCACTCTGTGATTTTCATGGGTGTAGCCGCTATTATTGCTTGCAAAATTGCTGGTTCAAATCATAGCAACATGAAAAGGAAATCGCTTCACAATGACAGCTTTCCAGAAGCATCCAACAGCTGCTTTCAACAAAAAAGACAAAGTAAACAGAGCATATAAAGAGGAAAAGAGCAATTAAGCTTTTCATTTGAAAGATTCTTTTGGCTATACACACTGAAATTAATCTGGCAATGGTCTATTATTGAAAATGCAGCTGCCTGAAGAATAGTAGTACAAAGCAATCTGCAGTAGTCCCTTTATTGTACCTTTTTTGATCCTCATACTGAGTATGAAAACAAAGAATCACAGCTTGAAAGACGGAAGTAAAAAAAAAAAATCAGGTTCATAGATTTCTTTCTTTAGATTCTTACCTGTAATTTCAAAAAGTCTTTTGCAGCATGTGACAGAAGATTTTTTTTTTTTTTTAAGGAAATTAAGATTTTCTTTTTACTTCCCTTAATGAGCAATTAGCCCAAGTTTTCATTATATTGAAAATCATGCGACCATTATTGGCTGCTGTAAAAAAAAAAGTTAATGAGACTAGGTATTACGTGATAATGATAAGGCAATAGTGGCAAATCTGAATGTTGCTCCATCAGAAATTGTGTCTTCAACAGTGCAACTAATACTGTGTACAAAGTAAAACCAGGTTTTTGGCTAATGTTCTGGGGACCTACCGCTGGGTCCGATGGCCACAGGCTCCTCCATCCTCTCCTCCTGGTCCGTGGGGATGGACATGGGTATGAGCAGCACCACGCCTAAGCTGGAGCCCACCCACAGGCAGGGGGTGGGCACGGCGTCGCCCTTGCGGCCGTAGGACTCTCCGAAGTGCAGCGTGGTGATGGCCTCCTTGGTGTCCCGGTCGATGCTGGACACGCTGGAGCTGCGCGAGCGGCTGAAGGAGTTTTCACGACTCTCTGCGGGACCCATGGGAGAGATGGAGGTGACGAAGGAGGAGCGGTTTGAGAGAGCAGGCCGGGGAGCGTGAAAAAAAGAAGAAGAGGAAAGCAGAGTTGGCAGCAGTTTTGGAAGAAGGGGAATGTTGGAGTTGGAAACAGTTCAAGAGGAAAGACATAAATAACAGGGAGAAAAGAATGTATGTGGAGAGATGAGTTGGCCGTGTCTAAGATGTCCATCACGTGATTGGTTTGCAGATGTGATGTCAGATGAATAGAAAAGTGCAACTAAAAAAATATGTAAATCATTTGGAATAAAATGTAACACAGAGAAAACTGGATGAGACTTTTTCTTTTAAAACACACACACACACACACACGCACACACACACACACACACACACACACACACACACACACACACACACACACACACACTTTTGAGAGTGTCCTTCAGCCGAGACATCCACTGTGTGCTCATACCCCCCCCCACACACACACACACACACACACACAGGCAAACAACAAAACAAAACAAATTTTGTAGCACATACACTTTTTACCAGTAGCACTAAGTTCGAAGTCCCCCTCTGAATGGCTCACCCACTCGAGGTGTGTGTGTGTGTGTGTGTGTGTGTGTGGGGGGGGGCGGGGGGGGGCCGGGAGGGTCACCCTCTGAGCGCTTCAAGCCTCCATCATAAAAAGTATTTCTGTGACTTATTCTATGGCTGCTGCCCTGAATTATTCAGAGTCAGAAAATGTGCAATGTTGCTCTGGGCCGGCTTAACGCCACTCAGAGTGACGACTGCATATGGAACATACAGCTGAAAAAAAAAATTCCCAAAGCCTGGGCTAAAAATGGGCACAGTCGCTCAACGTGTATCTATATATATATACATATATGTGTTCACATGCAGAGATGACGTCATTGGACAAGTCCGGGCAGAAAGCTACTGCCACCAGAAAGGTGTTTGACACAGGACGGACTGACAGACAGACTGACCAACTGACTGACTGACTGACTGACTGACGGACGCACGTGTAATCATCAGCAGGACAGCAGTGCAGGGTGTTTGTTTTTTGTTGTTGTTGTTGTTTCTTGCGGCCGAAGCCCCCTTACCTCGTTCGCTCCAGCAGTAGGGGGCGTTGCCGTGGTGCTCGTCATGGGAGTACATAGTGACTCCGTGTAACTGCTGAAGCATTGCCCTCCTGGACGCATAACCTAATTGTGCCGCAACAACATGGAACCCCACCATAGAACAAAAAACAGCGCCACCCACCCACCCACCCACCCAGATGAACACACACACACACACACACACAGACACACACACAGAGCGGCCCCACCAACACCATCATCATCCCAACCCCCCAGACGAGACGGACAGACGGACAGCGGTGCCGGAGAAGAAGACAGAGGGGAAAAAAGAAGAGAGAGATGCAACTGAGTGTGCAGAGGTCGCTTTCAAAAAAAACAAAACAAGAGCAAAAACAGATCGAGAGTGTTCTTCCTCCCTCTGAGGTCCCTGGTGGCCACACAACCTTCAGCTCCCTTGGCCACCTTTTTCTAACAAACCCCAGTTTCCCAACAAAACTAAACACACAAAGCCAGTGCAGTCTGCTGTTGCTCGACAACCAAGGACATTTTGAAAATCGTTTTTTTGTTTGTTTTTTTCCCTTACTTCCATGAGCAAAAACCCTGCAGAGTGGAACACAACTGGGAAGATGTGTCACGGGGCAAACGATTCAATAGTGCACCGAAATAAAACGCAGTGCACACGGACAAACTGAGGAAAGCTGAGGAAGATCAGTGGCTGGTTGCAATATTTTAGTCCTTTTCTCGCATCGTGACAACGGCGCAGAAAGATCGCATCACCAGCGGCAAAGATGAAAAAGGGGTTTTTCTAATTCTTTTCCCCTGCCCCTGTCTGGGCAGCAGCAGCAGCAGCAGCAGCAGCAGCAGCAGCAGCAGCAGCAGCAGCAGCAGCAGCAGCAGCAGCTCCATTTTGCTGTGCTGCCGCTGCTGAACTGAATTGTGTTTACGCCGTGTGACAGCAGCTGTGGGGCGCTGGCTAATGAAAGTCTGGCGCCGCGGTCCTCTGACAGGACACGGGGCCCCCTGCAGGGCCCTCGCAGTGAGCTGGAGGCAGGGCGAGGCGAGGCGGTGTCAGGGCAGTGACAGGAGGGGAAAAAGGCAGACAATGCCGCAAAACACAGCCACACACACACACACACACACACACACAAAGATGGACACCTGGAGACTCTGCCTGACACACTGTCCTCTCTGTCTCTGTTCAGTGGGTTTCACACTATATGCTTTGGGGAAGGTTGGGCACAAAGGGCCCAAAGCACAAGATCAGAGAGGTGTGCCGACACACCTGACTGTGTGAACAATATGACCATCACTTGTAACAGTGGGGAGTCATATTTTGTGATCAATGACCGTATCCAAGAAAAAAAAAATTGCAGAATGATGAGAAGCTATATTTATGTTTCTAGTTAAGGTATACACCTCTTAATTTGGTTAAACAGATGGAAAAACCTCCAAAACAGTTTAGATTTGTGTCGAGTATCCATCAGGTAAAAAGCTCCCGGAAGGCCGGCTGGACGAACCAATAAGATATTTTTCTTTTTTGCAGTTCAGCCGAGGTTCACCTGCGCACTCGTCTACAATTATGTCAGTACCGCACTGTCCCTCTATCAGGCAGCAGTTATGGAAGCGTTGACTGTATGCCGCGGCCGAGCCTCCCTCTGCCATTTCCTCCGCCCGTCTCCTCGCCTGGCACACAGACCTCATTAACACTGGGCCTCATCTCCCACACGCAACCGTGACCTTTAATTATTCCAGCCGTCCTGCTGGCTCCTCGCCCTGGTAAGCCAGCGCAAACAATAAACAACAGTGCCACAGGTGGGGGGGGACGTATAGAGAGCCGACAGCAGACTGGCGAAACAGCTCCAGCATGAGGACGCCTCGTTAGAGTCTCGGCAGGCCAACACTGCTACAAGCACAGCTCGCTGTTTTTCACTCTCAGCAAATTGTGGTCGTGTGACTGCCGGACCACCGACAGCTACTTGCCTTTTTGAGGAGTCGCCAACACTGCTACTGTACCATGAGACACATAAAGCAAAGTGGCCAGTGAAATATGAACTACAGTGAAGCAGCAGCAGCAGCAGCAGCAGCTGGCTGAGGCATTGCATGGGTTTGCACACTGCTGCTCAGTCAGTCAGGAAGTCTGCTTACAAGGCAGGTAAAGCCATCAGGCTCTTTACATGACGACATCTTTACTTGAAACTTTAAGTAAAGATTTCCCAACTTCCTTGAGGATTTCCCAAAATCCTCATTGTGGATTTAATACAAAATTGCCGTAGAGGTCCATCAGAGTCTTTGCCATGGACATTTTTCATGCATTTTTTCCCCCGTAAATGCATTTTATCAACTGTGGCAAAGAGTGATTGCTTCCACCGTGTGCATTTGGTGAGTTGATAATGCCGCTGCAGTCCAGGCTGGGCCTTTAATAAAATATTCAGCTTATGCTAATGAAAAAATACTTCCCTCTCGGCCCTCCAGGTCACCGTTGTATAATGAGGTCGACAGAGATGGCAGCATAGCTCTAATTTGAAAACTGGTGTATGAGCGGCACCACTGGCACATCGCTGCTCGTCCACTATTTCATTTTTTTCGAGTGTCAGTACTTTACATCACCAAATGTAAGATTTGCAAACCGAAACTTTGCGAAGAGCGTTGCGAAGAGAACGTGCTGCAGGACTTTCACATTCGCATCGACCTCAGTCCACCAGCACTGTGCGATGTTGTTGGCTGGCGTGCCTGCGTGCAGAGGTGGCCTCAGTAACTGTGACATTTTGGGAACTGTCAGAGCGCTGAGGCTCCTGTAGCGAGACTCGCTGGTCCTGAAGTGACTGCTGCTATTATTACATCTCACAGAACCGCGGCAAACAGCAAAGATAGGGGGAGAAGATGGAGAAATATTTGTGGGTCATGAGAAGGTCGGGAGGTGTGGCCACGCTGTGTGATCCTCATCTGTACTCTCACACTGACTTTGAAAACAAACAAACAAAAAAAACAAGCATAAAACATACGAAACAATGGGGAACCAAATCTGAGAGAAATACCAAAACAATATATAATACTCCAAAAACAAAACATTGGAAAGATTATTTTCTACTTTCTTTTCTATTTTACTTTATACAACAAAAAGGGCTGAAATAAATAACACGACACAAATTGATTAATTACAGTTATAAACAATTGAGAAAGGCACATAAAAGGCATGAAGGAGAAATTAAACAAACTATTATTCTTAAAAAAAAAAAAAAAATCCCTAAAGAGAATATTCCACCAACCTTCAGGCCTGGGACATGGTCAACACAGGCAACAGTACCATGGGACATAATGCAAGGGCCGAATCTTGCATTTTAGGACAAGCAGAACTCCAGAGTCCAGATGTTGTAAGTTGATGCTAATGCAGGTGGCAGAGTTATGAAGTTCAATGCAAGCACGCTCAATGTAATTTCTTAAAAAATACATTTTTGGTCGTAGTAGAAATGTGCGGTCCAAACCACACTACTTGTTTGATAAGTAACTTCAAACTACCTTTAATTAGCTATATCCCATCAGTTTTCACACACCTAGGATGAGCCCAAAGGTCCACTGTTGTTGGTGTGAGCAGGAATCATGGCCCAAGTCCAGCCCGTGATGCTGGGTCTTTGGCGTAACCCCACCGGACATCGAACCTGACCTCTCAGTCTCCGGGCGGACACTCTGCCACAACGACACTGAGCTGCTCCGATGGTTTTGCAATGTAATCCTTTTGTTTTCATTTGTTTGCTGCCCACCTGCATTAGCATGGGTTTACCGTGTGTTAATCATGCATCAGGCCTTAGTCCACTTACCCCGGGGGTCCGAGCATGGCATGCACTGGTTAGAAGGAGGGGCAGGTTAGAGAGGTTTAGGGATGGGAGTCGGGTAGACAAGCACACACCTTCAGTGTGGGACACAGGCAAAGAGATCTCCATGCAAGCAGCAGACTGGGCCTTGCGGAAGGGTGGTCTGCCAGGGCCTCTGCGGGTAAGCCGTGGCCCCTCGGGACCCATCGGTACGCGAGGCTTCCCGGCCGAGCATTGCTGGGAGGTGGGGCTAGTGCAATGTCCATTGACATGATCTGTAACAACGGCAAAGCATTAGCAAAACAAAGAGGGAAGTGGAACCTTCCAACATATTCCCAAAGACTCTCCCAACATCCATCTCCATAAGTCTCGCTCAGACTGATCGGGTTTTTTTTTTTTTTATTTTTTTAAACTTTTTTTTAACAAAGAAAAAAATCTTTGATGTGCATGAAGAGAATTTCACTCCTTCAAACTGACATTTCCTCAGAATCAATGAAACTGCCGCAGTTCTCTCAGCATCTTTTTTTGGTGGCGGTCTCTTTCAAAAGTCATTTTGCGACTCAAAACTCTGCGAGCTATCGAGATGGACATTTTTTTTGTGAGAAGAGCGAGGCGGTGTTAAGAAATCCATTCGGTGAAAAAGGAAGATGGTTAGGTTAAAGAAAAACGGGAAGCAAGAGTCAGTGACAGAGGGGCTTCGAGAGAGGCGTGAGCAGAGAGGAGGAGATGCTGAGGGGGAACCGAGACAGAGGACAGAGGAGGCGGAGGTTCATTTCCTGGGTGCAGTCAGTCCCATTCAGGCTGTGTCAGTAGACGCCACATGAAAAAAACAGAACCGTTTCATCTCCACTTTGTCACTGATGACATCAAAGAGACAGGAAGAAAAAAAAAAAGAAACAAACTAATTTATTTGAGTCCTATGCAAATGAGGTCTATTTAGTTGGTTAGGCCCAAAACCCTGGGCAGCGCATGGCTTAATATGTACCGTTTGTATGCAGGGAAAAAAAAAAATCTTTATTTCAAGAAAACTGTTTTCTGCACACAAAATCGGTATTGCAAAGACTTGGGTGCACGGACTGCACCGATTTTTGTTCCGGGTCAAACTTGGAGGCTGCAGAGGCAACGTCTAATTGAATATATAGTGCCCTACTGCCCCTTGTGATGAACAATTTCTTTGTTTACACACCGCTGTGTAAATGCTAGAGAAGTAACGCTGACGTTTCAAAGTGAAGATGAACAGGCCTGAGCTGGTCTGCGTGCAACGCTCACCTAGTTTCACAGAGGGACATTCTGAGGCAATGTGGCAGCTAAACTAAGGGCCACTGTTTAGTCGGAAAACCAGACACATGTAACATCATGCTTTTGAAAGCATTATTAACACATGAAGCAATTGCCCCAAAATGTTCCACAGGAAACTTGTACATAAGTTGTTGTCCCATCACACACACACACACACACACACACACTCACTCACTCACTAACAACCTTATAGAACAGCACTCTTTTCTGAGAAAAAAAGTGATTGTCTAAACTCAAAAGATGCTGCGAGGAGGTTGTCCCACTGTAGCTTTCAACCAACTTTAAAATCATTACAAAGTCCACTATCCACTATTGACCATTGTGTCTAATCCCTTTCAATTGTGTGTCTAAATTGGAGCATGTGCAAGTCATGCAGGAAATCTGCAATGCAGAAAACCAAGTTAAGTTGATGTGTTTGTTTTCATGTAAGAGGTGTCACAGAAGATTTACACAGCATTTTAAATACCCGTCACATACAATAAGGTCACGGAAGATACAAGTCACCAACACATTTCGAAGCAGAGGTTTGTTTCAGAGACAGGATGTGTGACATTGCAGAAGCAAAGCGAAAACCCGAGAGTGTGATGCGACTGTGCGACAGGTAGAGATGTATGGAGGAGCGACGCTGTAAATCTGAAATACAGAGATGGTTCTGTCAAGTCAGAGAAAAGACCCATTTAGAGTGAAATGATGGAGCTCAATGAGAGAGGCAACAAGCGATCCAACCACCGCGAGCTAGTCAGAGGAGGAGAGCTGTTGATGGAGGAAAGGCTGAGAACCAGAGGATGGTCCAATCATGGTAAAGCGATAGAAAGCCTCAAATTTAAATATGGGAATGAGTTACAAATCACCTTTGAAAACACTTGCAAAATGTAGAGGAAACTAATGAACAAGATTTTAAATTACAACAACAACCAAAAAAATCAACTTAAAGTACATCAAAAAGAAAAAAAATGGACACTGAACACTTCAGCCGCAGAGTCTCATAGGCTGGTAAAACAGGAGAGGAGTGACAAACAAACTGGAAGAAGAAAGTTTTAATGGGAATAAATGAAAGAGCTAAAGCAACATTAAGGCCTAGGATTTCGAAAAATGTGACGAAAAGCAGAAACCAAATGATTTAAAAGGGAAATCAAGTGAAAACTGTTGGCTTTCGCCTACCGTACCAAGATCAGTCTTAAGATCTGTGGGCAGACTTAACTTTCTGCCTGGTCCCTTGACTGAAACAAAAGAATAGGAAACAAAGCACCAGTTAATCCCTTTACAAAAAAAAAAAAAAAATGAAAAAAGTAAAATAATGAATATACATAAAAAGGTGTAATTTCAAGAAAAAAAATAATTGTTTAAAAAGTGCAACAAAACAAACAAAAAACAAAACAAAACAAAAACAGAGCATGCAAACTGGTGCAGTTGCACACAGCAGGCATATTTCATGCTTCACGGTTGTCCCAGGCCAGCATTCCCTTCAATGTCTGCAGGATAGATGTTACTTTCTGCAGGATTCCAGCGGTTAGTCGACAGCCAAGCACGCCAATTGAGCCACAAACTGGACTGTGAGTGCATGCCTCTGTTATGCTCGCATGCAGCGTAGAAATACTTTCCCCTTTTCGTCTGGCTGTTGACCTGCTAGGAATCATGAATGAAAAATTCCCCCTTTTGATCTCTGTTCTGCCATAATATCACCGTGTGTTTGTTGGCCTGGGATTTCTGACATGGAAGCACGAATATAAAGTGTTGACGCCTCTCGGTGTCAGAGAAAGAAAGAAAGGGAAAAAAACCAACAACAGTCTGACACTGGTGGCAACAAAATAGGTTGATACAACATTTTGCAAGCATTTTGCAGTAAGTTGGGAACTGCAAAGGTCGGTGTTGAGATGCTATGAGTCAGTTTGGTCCTCAGAAAGAAGGCGATATTCTGTCGTGTCCTTGTGTAAAATGGTGCACTTGGAGACATGAGGGACACGAGATGGAGCTCGACGTGAGCAAAAACAGCATGACCATGAATTTCCATTTCCTCATTATTCTCTCCAATGAGGATCCAAAGAGTCGACCCTGCTTTACACTTTTTCCAGAATGTGGAAAAAAGACAAAATTACAAAAGAGGGTACATGGTGTGTCGAGGAAAGTGGCTTTGATTGGGTTTTTTGGTGTTGAAAAATGTAGACGTCTCAGTGTTAAATGTCATTTTGAAAGAGAAATAAACCCAACATATAACATGTACTGTAGGTAAATAAACAAGTTGTAGGTCTTCATTCTCAGACAGTCTTTATATTATACAGCAAACAGACTCTTTGCCTGTGTCAAAGTACCAGATGCTGCTACAGATACATAAAATGTGCAGTATAACGGGGACGGAATGTGCAATCCTATGACATGCACGGTGACATTCACCTGTTCAAGCGGCTAATTACTCACTAGCTGCCGCTCCTAATGAATGAACTCCACTTTGGTCATAATGAACAGATGAGATTGATCTAAAGCTGCCCAGAGTCACTGGATGTGAACATGGAAGTGATCAATCACACTCTGCATCGATTAGCATTTATTACTGTAGCAGTTACTATAGAGACCTTGACCCCACAATGATTTATTGCATTTTTGCATAGCTGACAATATTCAAAGGGGAAAATTCACCTATAACTGATTTGATCATCAGACATTTACCTTTTTGCCACCTTTTGTACATTGTGACCTTTTCTAATTCATCTAACCGTCGTAGAGTTTTACAGGATTTCACCCAATAGATGCCAGTTGTGGCCATCGATTCCAAAACAAAGCAAAAAAAAAAAACTAAACAAAAAACAGCAGACACAGCTGTCTTAGATAGCATTCTTTCTGTCTGTGAAACTCCAGAATGGTTACGTGGATTAGAAAATTTCATCAAAGTGTTGAGCAGCAACAACAAGTTTAGATGAAATCATCCTTTGATACCAGTAACAAACTATAGGCAGTTTATCTTGGACAGACCCTAATATTGCGATCTCAGTCGGCTCGAACAATGTTCTGTGATTTGGTCACAAAAGTTGCACACCATCTTTTTTGTCTTTGGAAAGATGATAAAATGCTCACTCACATTTCCATAAGTTGTCTAGTTCGCTATGCTCTTCTTGCTGCACTCATCTGGGATATTTCCTGATTGTTGTGCTGTTTTCTCACGTCGCAAATGTTTCATTAATGCCACAACCACACTAACAGTTGCACTAAAAGTGGCTTGCGTTCCATTCACTATATTTTAAACTTCCATCTAACCAGCTGAATACTAATGAGCAAGAGGTTAGCAGTGGAACTTAAGGTGACCAAATCATGATAATGTTCACAGTGCTGAGGTCACAAACAGGGCTTATGTTTCTAGAGTTGGGTCAGACACTGATAAGCATACATAGCAAGCTGAAGACACATTTGTCATCACTGCAGCTGGCCAAATAGTGGATGCCATGCTGTCTGGAAAGGTGATGAACGTTAGCGAAGATGACAGCAAGATTAAAATGTCAGACGCAGCTCAGAGACACACAGAGAGATGAGCGCGACATCGCACTAAAATAGCCTTTTCAATGACAAGATATGCGGTTGTTTATGAAGCACAAAATGACTCCATGTCACTGAGGATGTATTGCCAAGAGGACGGGGAAGAGGAGAAGTACTCATCTGGAGTACAATTCCTTCTTCTTCCCAAGGCCGTCTGGCTTTGCAGCGTTGCCGGATGATAATGGATCACATTCAAGACCACCAAATCTGGCTCATACAACAAACACTGCAATGTCAACCCCACTGCAGTCAGGGTCACGGAGGCAAAGCAAACATCAGCAGTTGTCTGCAAAAGAAAAAAAAGGAAAAGAAAAGTGTGGAACATGTAGGCGAACGGTTGGGCTGCTGTTAGAGACACAGGGCCTGGCAGCAGGTTTGCACCGCAAGCAACTTGCTTGACGGGGTCATGGTGTTGGGACAACCTTGCCGTTTACTAGTATGAATAGTTGTTCTGTCATATTCGTGATTTTTTTTTTTTTTTTTTTTACTGTCCCTCTAGTTCAGGGGTGGGAAAACTATGGCCCAGTGGCCATATGTGGCCTGTTCAGCTTTTAAATCCGGCCCGCAGAACTTGAAGAAATTATATTAAAATTAAGTGAGTCATAAAATAGCTGTATTTCATCCATCTTTTTGTCAGTGTTTTCAGAGTCATTTCAATAAAGAGCTAAATACCATTGGGCTTCAAAGACACTGATTTTTTTTTGTAACTTTGCTTTTGTTCATTTTCAGTTGACAGCATGTTTTCTACGTATCCCATTATACTTTTTCCTCCAATGAGGTGGGTCACCAAAACACTCCATCCATCTGCTGCTGCTCCGGCCCCCTCGGTCAAACTTTAGAACCCATTGTGACCCACCAGTCAAAAAGTTTTCCCAGCCCTGCTCTAGTTTCTACAGCAAATGGGCAAGCAGTCAGAGTTGCCAGGTATTAGACAACCAGCCGTGCAGAATAGCTGCAATCAGCGTCTCTTATCCTCAGCTTGACACGGACTGTTTTTGTTTTTCTTCCTGAAAACGAGGCAGAACCAGAGAGCTAAAAATAAGACGCTCATACCCTTAAGTGCCCCCAATTTATTATTTTTTTGGAAGGGAAGGAAGTGTTGTTGATGTTATTGCTGCTTACAGGGTGGAAGCACAGTCAGCATGCATGATGCAACCAACCACTTGTCCAAAGGCAGCCCAATTCTCCCATCCTCCCTTCTTCTATGCTGTATTACCACCATACAGTTAAAAACAAAACCAAGCAAAAGCAAAAGAAAAACAAAAGAAAACCAAGCAGATGTCCAATGAAGAGGCTGAGATTCACGAGCTATTCCTCCTCTTACCATTGTCCAATAAGTAAAAGACTGGACTGCAGTGGCTGGCTCTCAGACTGGCCACAGGCTCTGGCAGGACGCGCGGGTCATTGTGAAGGGAGGTTGGGTAATGAACTGGAAATAGGAGATCCAACAATACAGACAGACTGTTGAGGGCAAAAGAGGACAAACAAACAGCTGGGCTCAGAGGGTCGGGGAGGGAGGGGAGTTGAGAGGTTATGAAAACACAAAGGACAAACGAAAAGGGTTTCTATGTTAGAGAGAAGTAAGTCTAAAGGATCTTGATGTTCACTTGCGTTAATGAGCAACACAGCACCTCTGCTACTGCAGTATTGTGATATATGACTCTGACAGCGCAGATTCATTTTGCCACGGGGGGGAGCTGTTGAGTGAGGACGCTCAGTCACGGAACCATCGTCACACACTTGCAAGGTTCCATGGCGGTAATGTCGGTTACGGACCACGCACGCTTGAGTTACGACAACTTCCTGTTTGACCGCACCATGTCAGAGGTCCCGCAGTTTAACGATGCAAGTCAAGCATGATTTATAGCTGCTGTATAAAGCACCTCTCGCTGACTGACTGAAGCCAGCGTACCTGTATGGCAAAGCTGTTTACCAGCACCAGTAAACTTTGACATTTTCACCTACTTCCTGTCTGAGAAACTTAAACTTCCTGTCTTCAAAAGTGGACTTAACGTGTTCATTTTGACCAAATCAAAACCTCAAAAATAACATCAATTGAAATATGGTCCTCGGTGCTCTCAGTGGGTGGAGCCTGATTGTTTACATGCAAGGTTGCAGCAGTGATCTTCACACAACAATGTTGGCAATTTCAATACCTTGTGATTAAAAAAAAAAAGAGAGAGAGAGAGAAGGCAACTGGCTTGACGCAACGATCAGTGCACAGCTGGCTGGACATGATAACGGCCCCAGAGAGCACGTGTCCACGACTGTACACAGCTTCCCAGAATGAGCAGACAGCTTCAACAGGAAGGAGACAAAGGTGTGGGGATATATTTAGCAGGAGACCACACAACAACCGACTCTTCAGCCTCAAACCAGAGCAGTCGCGTCTGGTCATGTCTCTCCAAACCTTTTTTAAAATACACCTTACGTATATACCTTAAACATGCTTCCTTAAAACGTCCATAAGATGTTATTAACAAACAGAGTCTTAAATGCAAATTTTTTAATTAAAAAAAATAACACCACCAGCTGAGAAGTAGAGGAAGTAGAAATAACAACAACAACAACGATGAAAGATGCTTCAGAACAACCGAGAACCAGTATGGAAGAACATCAAAGCAAAGTTAATTTATTTTTTCTTAAATGAGATGCTCAAAGCGTCCTGGTTATGCCTGAAAGAAAAACCACGTCAACACTGAAATGAGTCATTTTAGACTCGCCGCGTTTACATGGCTCACTGCCACGAGACAATATTCAATTCTCCTGAAGAAAAGCACAGACGGCCTTTTCTCTCTTATTTTGAGGACATAATAGAGCTTTTAACATGAAAAACATTTCAGACTCGCCATTTTAATTTGCCATGTAAATTAGCCTGATGATGGGTTCCACCTTTGAAACCACAAAATACTCAGCCTCCATTTTCTCGCTTCCCCACTGTTCCCCCTGTCATGAAGCTGCTGAATGACTTGAAAGTCCCCAAAAAAATCTCATGAAAAAAATCTCAAAAAAATCTCAATGAGTCACCGATGAGTCATTCAGTCCCATCTTGTGCCGGGATGTTGCATTGGTGGTTTTTTTTTTTTTTTTTTTGTACTACTTGGCAACAGTCGACCCACCTCCCTGTGGTCTACACCTGTCCATAAGATTCGACTGGGATGCAAATGCATAGGATGTGCTGTAAAGTCTGTTAAACAACTTCTGTGCAGCGCATCCAAGTTACACATTGTGAAGTTTACCTTCATACGTCTTCAGTAACTTATCCGTCTATTTATTTCTACTTGGAACTGATTTGCACTAGTAAAAAACTCCACATTATCACAGCTGACAGGACACCCGGAAGCATTAACTGACTTATACAAAGCCAAAGTGCAAGATGTACTGTAATCCACTCTGGTTTTCCCAGCGTCTCCTCCTGTTGGACATGGCCAGATGATGTCATACCAAGTGATGGCCAATGAAAGGGCGGACGCCACCGCTGACCCGACTGTCTGCTCACCAGTACGTTTTCTACTAGTTTCCAGTTTGTCATGCAGAAGGATGAACAACCATCCTCACTCACTTTTAGGGACAGTTCATGGGTCACCAGTCAGCCTAGTGAGTCTCTGAACTGTGGGTGGAGCCGCACAGACAAGGCCAAGGTTGGTAATTCAGTGATCATTTGATTTATTGGGAGGGTGGAGGATTTTGAGATCATTTGGATAGAACTGCACACCATCAAAGCCGAGTTCCCAAGTGTTCCAGTGCAGTGTCTAACAGTGTTACCTTCACAACGCTTATCCAAGATCTTGCAAGACACTTAATCCACGTCGCAGGAGCCCCTTATTTTATTTCCTGACGCTCGATAGCATCGGGAACAACTCACGGCTCAAATCCTGCACACTCACCTTCCTCTTATCACATCCAGCGGCGCTGTGTACCTGAAAAATGTGATACCAATAAATTTGAAGGATCGCTGTAACCCCCCCCCCGGCCTCCCTCCCTGCCATTCCTGTCGGGAGGGGGAAGCTCTGGTGATGGGCGGGAGACGATCCGGGCGAGGAGCCTCCTGTATGTGTTCCTGTGTGTGTGTGTGTGTGCATTACCTGAAGTGGGCGACTTGCTTCTCTCCATGTCGACGGACTGCTGGTTGTCGGACAGCTCGGTCAGGCCTGACGGAGGCGACCAGAGGGGAGAAGGTCAACAACAGGCACCCAGTCAGATCAGTTCAACTTCTTTTTGTTTCAGTCGTAAACACAATACAGAGGTCAGCTCGGTTATTGTCAGCCACCCGCGACTCCAAGGAAGAGGTTTCAGTATGAATGATTGCTTGGTCACACCTTTCTGAGGCGTACAACAATTCAATTTTGCTTGAAAAACTCTGTGATGTGGATGTTTTCATCTCTTCTTTTGGCTTCCGGGAGTCCAGCGGCTGAACCCTGATGGGACCTGCACCACACTCTACGCAGTAAACATACTTGCTCTTGGATCTCCAACCTCGACCACTGGTCCATCTGCAGCGTGCAGTGCAAATCCCATGACAGAGTCAACGTTACAAAACAGGACGGCGTCACAGCTCATTAGGACCTGATCACATGCACTGGGCAGAACGAGACGCTTCCGCCCAGACTGATGACAGGCGTCGGGATTTCGTGAGCATTAGCAGCCTCGCTGCTGACTCATCACGACTCAAAAAGCTTCTGCTCAATGGAGTCAGCCGCTTGGAGTGGAGCTGGCGGTAAATTTTGCACTTGTCTTTGAAGTTTAGCAGCTCAGTGAAATGATTTGAGGCGTTTGAAGCAAGAAATTCAGATTTCGTTTCGTTTTGAAATTGCCACCTAATAAAGCTTATCTTTCCAGGCTCAGAGGATGAAGGATGCTTCATTCAACCCATAATAGCTGTGCCTGAAAAGACCAATCTAATTGAATTTTTTTACACTGTCTCACAGTCAGAGGACCGTCTCTCCTTTCTGCCCAAAGACGAACTGTCAGACATGAGTGGAAGACGTCACTTCCAGTCATCTCTTTCGGTTTGTCTCCCTTGTGTTAGTTCACACCACCAACCCAGGCCCCTGTTGTTCTGATGCCCCAATCCCAACCAGATCCACGGCACACAAACACAGGGCCCCTCCATCCCCCCACCCCTCACCCCCAGCCTTGATGAGGAAGGCTCGACTTACTCTGATAGGATGTACGGATCCTTTTCTTTGAATCTGAATAAAAGTTAGACAGGCCACGCATGCAAAACTCTGTCAGGCAGGCAGGCCCGCATGCCCACACCAGCAGCCACAGAGTCACCGAAAGGTGGGAGGAAGAGGGGAGAGGGAGGGAGGAAGGAAGTGGCGAGAAAGGGACGAATGGAGTGAAAGTATGAACGTGTGTTTGGCAGATTTGAGGGATGAAATGGGAGGAGGGAGGTTGCAGGGGGGACATAAGAGGGAGAGTGTGATGTGGAGGTAAAGCAAGAGATGGAGGGGAGATGTTTAAGGAGTGAGTTGTGTTAAGGGCAGAAGGGAGGGAGGGAGGGAAAAGGTGAGGAAAGGGAGAGAAGAAAAACACACAGACTTAGAGTGGAAAAAAAATAAGTGAGAGCAAGCAGCAACCGAGTTAGTGTTGGGGGAGGACGGGCAGAAACGCTAAAACCTGCAACTGCTGCAGAGGAGCTGACTGGTCACTGTACCTACTGCTCTGGTAGCAAAAAAATAAATAGATACAGTCATGCTGTATTAACTAGGCGACAGGGTTACACTGAACCTGTAGCGCCTAACAATGTTTTTTTTTTTAAATTACTATCCATAAGACACACCCTCAAAGACAAGTTAGCACCACTTTATCAATGAATACACTAAACTTGACTTGAGACACGTACATGTACATGTGCGCATAGTGCAGACTTACAAATGTGTCGTGACAACAGCTAAAAATGTAGCAAAAGGGACAGAGGGGTATTTCTAAAAAGCAAATATTTTGTGTTTTGAAAATTGGATCATTACTCATTTTTTTTGGTGGGGGTTGGGAGGTATTGCATTGAATTGCATGAAAGGGAACAAGGTCATGATACCACCACCTATGGTCCAGAAAAAGTTTTGCAGTTGTTATCATTCCCCTCCTTAAATCTCTAATTTGACCTCAGCGCACACAAAAATTTTTATGAATTATTTTTATTTTTATGAAACATGAAGTTGGCAGAACTAAAAGCCGTGCCAGTCAATAAATGCACTCAAGCAACAGCGAGGCGGCTCTGCTTCAACACGTCTCTTTCCACGAGTTTCATACACAGGCAGTGCATTTACAGCTGCAGCACTTTGGGGAATTGTGTCATAAAACGGCTTAAAGGGACCTTGCACCTCTAAAATATTAAACCTGCGGAGCTGCTTAAGCTTCAAAATCTGAGGTGAGTTGAGAGTTGGGGTAGAAAGGGAAAAAAAAGAAGGGTCTTTAAAATGGCCATTTTCATATTGGTGTGTAATGTTTTAAGAGCGGCTGGGTGTATGAAAAGAGGTTTGGGAGGCTGTCGGCGGCCGGGGCGGGGGGGTAAGTGGCAAATAAGAAGGAGGCTTGGGGTCGGGAGGAAGACAGGACCTCTGTGGCGTTGGACTACAGAGCTACGCTCAAGCAGGACTTGGAACAGAGAGAACAGAGATATCAAAAAACGACAACATGCACAGTAATGCTGATGCGGAATGACATAACATGCGCTGGGTGTCGCGGTGCAGCTCTGAGACAGGCACGCTGAGATGGGCGGGTGTTTTTAGTGCCGAGTCGTGTGAGAGATGTGAGTAAATAGAGGAGAGCGGGATAAGGTTAGACTGAAGCAGCTTTCTCTAATTAGCCTGCATGCTAACTCAAATCAATGTCTGAGGTTTGTGGTGTTTCTTTTTTTTTTTTTCAAGAATGAAACCAAAAGGAACAAAATCATTTCCAACGGCATTGGTTTCAAAATACACTTTCACACATTCCAAGTCTGTTTTACCGACAGACAGTGGATGCGTCACGGTGAATTAGCCTGAGTTTGAGTCATTTCTAAAGGATTTTGTCTGGTCTACACCACACCAGGGGTAGCTTGATCTACCGTACACATTGTTTATACTGCTGGAGCCTTTATGGACGAAAAGGAAGGATTGGAAACAAGATATGCTGGCTTAGGCAACAGGGTTTGGTCAGTGGTGGGACTTCAGCCTTGATGCAGTTATTTCCTTCAATACTTCTGATCTGTGGCGACAACAACAGCCCACAGAACGCTATTAGTGAAAGCCACTTTTTTAATCCTCGAGAGGACCTGAAATGTCTCTAATATTTAGTGGCGCCATTTGGCTGATTAAACGACATCGATCAGGCCAAAGGCTGAGTATTGATCAGTCGCGCTGGAAAATAAAATTAAGCCAGATGCATTGCTAATGCGGGTCACTCCTGAACACAGATGGGCTTTCCCTGGAGCTGGGCTTGCACCACTACACCGCTTGGCCTGATTCTGAGGCGCTCGTCTTTCAACCTGTTAGCTTCTCCCTCTGGAATGTGACACATCCCAATGTCATTGCCATTAAGTACCTCTCTTCCCATGCTCTCAAACTCGGTGACAACACACAGCTAACAGAGGATATAACGGAGAGCAGCAGCACAAGAGGGAACTTCAGCGCAGCTACGCTCAGCTCGAGTAATTGATGGTAAAAGCAGTTGGGTTTATTTCCATTTCTGTTTATGAAAAATTTGCAAGTCCGAGTGTCCTTTACGAGTCCATATGCACTGGAAGCTGTCTTTAAAAAAAGATTAAAACAAAAAAGGGCACAACAAACTTTCATGTTAGCGTTATGACCAGCGAAGACATCCTGCCTCTAAACTTTAGTGGATCTTTGGGTAATTTTTTCCCCACGTAGACAACACAAACGTTTGGTTTGTGTTTTGATAATCAGGACTGTGGGGTGCGAGCGCAACCTAACAGATCAGTCCAACCTTATCGAGAAGAGCAGAGAGTGACAGTGACAGACAGAGAGAAAGAAACAGGAAGTAGAAGGAAGAGGAACAGGAAGAGGAAAACGGAAAAATAGAAAAGTAGTGCTAAAATGCCAAGTGGCATCGTATAATGTGTGATTGTATAAGGTTTGTATGTGCATGACTGGATTCAAGTGTATGCGTGTGTGTGTAGGCGCGCGCCTACGTGTTTGCCTTACCTGACGTGGACTGGCGGTTCCTGCGGGGCGAGCGTGTCAGCCGCTGGTACGGGTCGGCTGTTCCGTACAAGTCCAGCGTCGACATGCACAGCAGGATGCTTTTCTGCAGGTAGTCCACCACCGCCAGGCCGTTGCAGTTGCCGAACGCCAAGCTGGATTTCCGTGCGTAGAGGAGAGAAGAGAAGAGCATCTTCCATTCAGAAAAGGAATTTACTCGACGAACACTCTCATACTAACGCCGACACTTTGCTATAATGACTGTCAACAAAAGGGATCTTAATCCGGCACGACCTCCTGTCGCTGTTGCTGCTGTCTTTGAATATTAAAAGCAGATTTCCCCTAAGCCCCATTGGCCACCTGCTGATTCCACCCGCTTCGCGGCCCTCTGGCTCAACTGGTCAGGCGGAACATTTCTTCTTCTGTTCGTCCAGAGACGTTCCAGTCAATCAGACAGCGAGCGGTATGAGACTGACTGCACAGTCATGACGAATCGAAACGACAAAAAAAAAAAAAAAGATGTTCCAAAACGTGGCTGCCAAGTCTGTCTGTTCTCTCCCACATCCACCAGATGTCTTGCTTGGCATACATGACGCAGAGTCGCACACGTTGGGATGATTGAGTTTGTGACGCCAGCAAACAGAATCTTCTGTGCTTAAGAAACGTTCTGTGCTTTTTCTGTGTTATTCCTCCTTGCAAAAAAAAAGCAGGCAACCGAAATTCAGGACACATTTAAAGATCCAGTGTGTAAAATTCTTAATGGTATTTATCGAAGCCCTGTTAAGCTTTAACCATTCGGAAAATCATCAATCAAGCCACATTTTACACACTGTACCTTTAAGGGATTCCTGCTGGTTCCAAAAACCTGAACCAGCGTGCACAACCTGAGGTGAGACTTACAGGCCGTAGGCGGAGTTCAAGTCCAGGCTGGTGATCTGTTGCGGAGCTTCTCCATCCACCCACAGCAGCTGGATGACCAGCTCCGCCTGGTAGCCAGGAGGGACCCGATGCATCCGGTCCTTCACCCTGAGACACGAGCAGAGGTCAGTGAAGAGTCAGACTGTGCAACATAACGCACAACACCGCGTGGAGGTGAGAGGTGCACTGGTGAGTCGTGCGTGTAAAACAACCAGCCTCCTCAGAGACATCAGGTCAGGTCAACGCAGCAGTGCACCTGCTATCAGGTCAAGATTACAGTCTAAGATGTTGATGCAGGTTATTTATAGTGTATTCAAGTTGTGTTCTGCGAGATAAACCTTGAATGAATTCAGCGGTGGGTAATGCATCTCAGCTGATATGTGGTATGGATTCACTATGTTGTCTGACGTTCCACGTACTATTGAATAACGACCATGAAAGATTTTCCACAAAACATTTTTTTCCACAAATTGTGCAGGCTGCACCGACTGACTCAGAGATTTATCACGGTTCCCTATGGTTCACAAAGAATGACTTGATAAGTACGATATAGGGGCACGTTGATCAGCATTGAAGTCAAAATTTCCAGGATTGAAATGCCGAAAAATTCCTAGACGGCTTGACTAACAGAATAACACGAGACAGGGCCAATACATAACGCACGAGGGCAGTTTTGCTGCTTTTGTGGAAACTGAAAAAAGATAAACGGCAACAGCAGAATTTAATCCATATTCAGTGTTTACATCCGTCGCCATCACCGCTGAAGCATTACCTCAGACGAGAGGCATTTTCTCTCTGCTGTTGAGGGAAATTTGATAAACGTGAGGCGAGATACCAACGGCCGGCTGCGTCAAAGCCAACACTCGACAGGCTCTTCGTCAAAGCGATTCAGGTGCAGGTATCAAATGCCGATAACCAAAACAGAGCCAAGAGATAAAATGCTCTTAAAATTTAAGTTGTATTCTGCTGCTACCAGGAGGTCTTACTTGAGACACGGCGCACTTTCCTTGGAGCCCTCGGGTGTCCCGCTGCTGGGGCTGGCCGGGTGTTGTTGTTGTTGTTGGTGTTGGTGAGGCTGGGGTGAGTGGGAGCCGGGTTCAGAGAAGCAGGGGTTGTTCTCGTTCTCTGCCGGAGAGATGACGTCCTCCGCCTCGCACTGCAGCCGCATCTCTAAGGACTGCGGACGACGTGCACGGAGGAGAGAAAAAAAAAAAAAATATATATATTTATATAAAAAAAGCACGGCTATCTGCGACTTCTGCCACTCTGTGACGTGTCACTCACCACGATCTGCGTGTTGGCGTCGTACTTGCTGAAGCGGTAGAGGATGATGTGGGCGGAGATGCCCACCACGCAGAAGATGCGGCTCTGCGGGCACCAGCTGACCATCTGGACGGCGAAGGGGTCCTCCTCCACCAGGTCGGCCGCTCGACCTTCGCCCGCCTTCGGCTTCTCAAAGACTTTGGAGGTCTTCAGCTTGTAGAGCATCTGCAGTGTGACTGGGAGGACCGGAGGGGAGAATCATCAACGGATCAGGGTCCCAAATTCTTCAGAAGTCACGATTACCAGCCTTTCATAGCAACAAGATGAGTCATTGTTTGTATATACTAGAAATTAGCCCTTTGTGATGTCAAAGGAATGACGAGGGTTGGTGACAATGCCCCCCAGCCAGCCAAGGTTGTGGTCACAGTTTCAGCAGGAGGCTGTAAGCAGAGGGCTGGCTACACTGTTTCCTCATTCATTCATTCATCTTCTATACCCGCTTATTCCTATTCAGGGTCACGGGGTCTGCTGGAGCCTATCCCAGCTGTCTTAGGGCAGGGTACACCCTGGACAAGTCGCCAGTTCATCGCAGGGCCACATAGAGACAAACAACCATTCACACTCACATGCACACCTACGGACAATTTAGAATGTTCAATTGACCTCACATGCATGTTTTGGAGTGTGGGAGGAAGCCGAGAACCCGGAGAGAACCCACGAAGACACGGGAGAACATGCAAACTCCACACAGAAAGGTCACAGGTCCGGGCCCGGAATCGAACCCACGACCTCCTTGCTGTGAGGCGGCAGCGCTAACCACTGCGCCACCGTGTCGCCTGTTTCCTCAAGATTACTTTTTATTATTTTTATTTTTATTATTATTTTAGTTATCAATCCAGAGCTGCCGCTTTACTGCAATCAAGGTTAACGTACAATGAATTGTATAATGAGCAGTCAAATTTTCTTAAATCCATCAGCGGAAAATAAAACAACCAATAGGATTCAAAGAGTCTCAGGCATGTGGTTACGTTTGATCGTGCGTGATGAAGAAAGATCTGGACCGCTGTCGAGTGCTCCAGAGCAGAAAATGTCAAGCCGAGAGCAGTTTTTATTTTGACAGCGCTTGTCCACGCCGCCTGAGGGGGTTTGGTTATTCATTTATTTATTTTATTTGGTTTACAAGTGGCTCAGAGCAAAACAGTCTTTTCCTGGATCCTCCAAATGAGAAGCAATAAGGAAAACAATAACAACTCTGGGGAAATATTGCAGAAAGGTTTCCCTGCAGGTATGGAAATAAAAGCTGTCCAGTGCGTCGGCAGCCGCAAGTTATTTTGGATGCTACAAATGCGAAACAATCATGCTGCGACGGCTCTCATTCATTTGCGCCACATATTAGCAAGCAGGATTTAACTAAGGCTGTTTCCTTCACGGACCACAGGTATCTGTTTCAATTTCCTTCCAATATATATGTATTTTTAACCAAACACACATTCTCATTTGTTTGTTACGTGCAACCAATTATCCTTTTGTGAATGTGACAACGGGCCGTGAGTCTAATTTGCTTTGGTGTTCCTCATATCTCATATCAGAACATTGCTATTCATTAGCTGCTAACTCCGAGCCTGTGGCAAAACCGAGCACTCGCCGGAAACAAAAGAAAACCTCGGGTACTGCATGATGCTGCGCGAGAACACAATTACGTGAGAGAAGGACAGAGTAGCTTTGAGAGTGGACTTACTGGCAGATGCATCCCAAAACTTTATCGATCCGTCAGCGTGCCTGTGCAGAGTGAGAGAGCAGCTTTGATATCCACGAAGGGAGAAATCAAGGAATTTGCCGGCCAGAATAAATACATAAATGACGACAAATCACTGGATAGTTTTTAACCTTGTTTCAGGATGTGAACACATTTGTCGGCAAATCATCAATTACTGCGACTGACATGTGAAGAGTCAAGATGAGTCTTCTCTCCTCTGGGATGGGAAAAGATTGTGCGAGCCAAGACTGCAGGCGAGTGTGTGTGTGTGTGTGTGTGTGTGTGTGTGTGTGTGCAGAGAGAATATCTGTGCAATGGCCTCCTTTCCAGACTGCTGCTGATATCTGTGTGAGTGTTGCCTAGGAGCGGACAGCACCCAGTGTGCACGCTTCAGAATATGTTAACATCGCTGTCAACCCCTGCACAGCTCCAGGATGTGCTGTCCTGGTTGGAACGCAGTCAAGTCAAACATTAAAAAAAGAAAAAGACTCACGTTAAACTAAAAATATAAATCAATGTCAGTGGAAACTTTTGAATAGCTTAATTTTCCTTCTGTGACAGGTTCCAAGGCACCCTGAGGTTGTTTGATGGTCTTAAAGATTTTTTTTTACCGTCAGTATTTCAGACTCTCACCCTGTGATGATGATTTCTGGGAAGGTGTGGGAGCCTAAAGTCCACGTTCCTCCGCTGACGGGCCACTCCTGACAGAGTCAGACGCACAGTGTTGACACAACTCATTGTTTTCTGTTCTGTGAAGTTTTTCTCTCCTCCTCCCCTCCTACCTTCTGGCTGTAGCCGGTCTTCTTGTGTTTGGCTCCTATGGAGTAGAGGATGGGGATGATGTCGGGCGGACAGTCTGCGAAATAGGCCGTGCAGGTGACAGGAGACTCGTGGACGTCCATGGGGTAGGGGTTCTCGAAGACGGGGAAGCTGCAAGATGCATAAGAAGCTGTGAGTCTGGCACCTCAGGCTGCAGGAGGCCCGAGTGAGCAGCTTCAAAACCTCATCCTGGCTTTACAGCCCAGCAGCGATACACAACTCCTCTAGCTTCAAATCTCCTCTTTTATTTATTTAGTTATTTAGTTATTTTTAGCATTGATAATTTATAAACCCCACTCCAATGCAGGTATAACGAGAATTATTGACGTATAAGGTGCATTTTTTCTGCACTGCCTGGTTTTTTTTTTTTTCTTGTTTAATTTTTAACATGAATCAATTTTTTTCACATATTACTTCCGGGGAAGGACTCATAGAAAGCATTTCATTACAAGACGAGGCAACGTTTAATCGGTGCTGCTTCTATTTGCAGCCAGCAGCAGTTCCACGCTGCTTTGGGCGCAATAATATGAAGCAGATTTTTATTGGAGGTCGGCCTGGATGGGCGAGACTTCAGAGTTAAAAGCAGAGCAATCCAGTTGCCACGCATGGCTGTGAACTTTTAGCAGAAAATATAATACAACTACTTGCCAAAAAAAGAAAAACTAGGAGGTTTGCGTGTGAATGTGAATTGTAATAGAATTATAGAGGTAAAAAAATATGGAGACTGACCCATTTCCACTCAATTGACAGCCAGTCTACAAACTGGAAGTGTCAACACAGACATTCTGGAATGACTTAAAAAACGACATCAGGATATATTTATAAACTTTAATCAGGACGCTTAATGAAGTGGGTTACCTCATTAAAGCTCCTCTCACTGCGGGGCTAAATCTTTTCAGTGTTTGGGCCTCCGGTGTCAATCTGTCCTTCACTCCCTCCAATATATTGACAACAAGGTGGCTCGACTGCAGAGCTGAAGTCTTTAAACAGTACAGCGTCTCTCCTCTGCTTCTCTGCCCCACCCTGAGTGACACCGGCTATTCTTCACACCGCTCACGTTGTTACGTACTTGCTCTGCGTCAGATCCACCACGATGAAGTCCTTCTCCAGCAGCACCACCACCGCGTACGGCTCCTGGACCTCTGTAACACACCCAGGGATTGGAGCAGTGGAACGGCGTCGCATCCAAGTGTGTGTGTGTGTGTGTGCGTGTCCACACCCACCGTTGTTGTACGGAGTCTCGCACAGTGCCATGAAGTCCACGATGGGGTAGTCCATCTCCAGCACGGTGATGGCCTTGCCGTGCATGATGGTCAGCGTGTGCCGCCGGCCCGCCTTGTCGTACGAGAGGCCGCCGGAGAAGATGATGAAAGGCTCGCTGTGGCGGCGAGAGGAGCAGCGAGGCCAAGGTTGAAGGTGGCACTCGTAAACACACGGATGTCCGACGAGCAGAATGAGTCAAACTGTATCTTTGCACAGTCCATGTGAGAATATTGATGATCTTTTGTTTTGCTGTGAATGTCTGAGTACTTGGAAAGGAGTGAAAAAAGGATTCATTGACTGTGAGATTTGAAGGACGGAGCCGCACCTGTTCCTGCATGTCTTGTACTCCACTTTGAGGATGGGTTTACACGACTCCTTCCTTCCATCCTTCTGGATCTTCCCTGAGTCACAGAAATGGCAAAGACATGGACAAAGTGTGAAGACTGAGTCACATTCTTAGATGGTTTTCTTTTGGTTTGCTTTTCACTTCAGTAGTCTTTAGGTCGAGTCAAGTTAAAGTCCTTTTCCATGTGTTCCTGGTTTCAATAAGCCCAGTGAAAACACTTATGTTGCAACATGTAGCGTCCAGATTTGAGAGGCTGATTCGGAACCTGCTCGCACGCTTAATTGCTTGAGAGGTTCTGCGACTGCTGGCGATGACACTCTTCTCCTCCGTGCATCGGCTACATTTTATTGGATTTAAGTCTGTCGAGTCCTTTCAGAGGCCCCTCCTTCATTTCTCTCACTCTGCGCGACAACCCAACACGTGACAAATGTGCCACATAATCACTGAAGAGCCTCGAGCACCGCGCTCTGACATTTACAGCTCAGACTTCCTGTTTGGTGATAACTCAGGCCCTGAATGGGAGGTGATGACCGCACACTGCCAGCGCAGGTCAGCGGGACAGAAGCCACACAAACACCTCCAGAGACTGATTGTCAAAAGGAGCAATTTTTCACCAAAAAATCCAAGCAGTAATTCAAATTCCAAAGTCACTCCAAATCCTGCGTGAATCAATCATTCTGCATCAAAGCTCTTTAGTTTCCTCCTCATTAACTGGAGGTTTAATCTTTCCTGCTGAGTGATCACAGCAAGACATGATCAAAGTTTTTTTTTGCATTTGGAAATCATTTGAGGTAGTTGTTAGGCTCTCACCATGTGGGAAGGTGACCTGGAAGGGCTTGGTGGTGTTTCTGAGGTTCCACATGGTCAAGCTGCCGTCCGAGTGGCTGCACATGAACTGCTTGCCTTCGTGATGCCAGCCCACTGAGTGGATGGCCTGCAAGCACACAGCGCAAAAGAGAATTGCATGAACGCAGCTTTAAAGACACACATTGAAAACAAAATCACTGTGTTTCTACCAGCCAATGGAACAAACCTGAAACCTTCATCTCTTGAGTTTATCTGAAGCTCCAGTGAGTTTGTTTGGTTGTTGCTGCTTCAAATGTGGAAGTTAACAGTCTATGAATTATTCATTTTTATGAAATGTATGAAATATAACAGCCTCTTCCATTTTCCACCTACACCTGACTGAGTTGATGAAATCAAAGTATTCCATTGTTGAATAGTGACCATGCAGTGCCAGTGCCACATTTTAGACATAAAAACAAAAAAGGGTTTTATTGTTTTGTTTTGTTTTGTTTTTATGTCTGATGAGTTCATTCTGGACCCAAAATTCAGGTTCCTAACAACCACCTCCAAAACCTCACGCTAAAATCAGCCGTCAACACCTGTGCTGCAGCGCAACATGTTCAAAAATAAAAGGCGGCTAATTTGTTACTCGGCTTCCTAAACGGTCTCCACAGCTGTGTCTGCCAGCCTTTCTTTCTGGAAAGCACTGAAACATTTTTTAAAAATATGTTGATGTCTCTTTGTGCACACAATGAAAAAAAAAACAACAAAAAAAAAGACCTTGATTTTTTTTTTTTTTTTATTTTAAAAAGTTGTCCTCTGCTCGATCAGGGAGAGAGAAACTGCTGCAGGAACACAAAAGCCAAACACCTGGACTGATTTCTGGTGGTACTGAGGCTCAACTGCAGCCACGTTCAGCTGATGCTGCCATCTGAGCTGCCAGGAGACAGACTGCTGTGAGCCCGGCCGGCCTCCTCCAATTACTCTGCGTCGTGTTCAAAAGGCAAAGCCGTTGACTGGAAGGAAATTTGGCACGGCGACGTGGGCAGCGACTGACAAAGACGTCTGTTGGACGATCAAAAAAAAAAAGAAAGAAAAAAAGGCAAAGTTGCAACCAAAATATCTGCAGGAAATAAATGTGTGTTTCAAAAGAGATGGTTTGTTATGTGATGCAATTAAAAAAACTCAATTTTCAAAATGTAACCCTTGTATCAATTCTTTCTCTACTACACTACAAGTTCTCATCTGCTCTGTATCTTCCTGCTCCCCACTGCTCGAACCAGGAATCCCTACAGGTCTGAGAAATCAAACGGAATATCTATGAATATTAGAAGAAAAAAAAAAAACCCAAAACAAACCAGAAAGCCAAAAACAGCAAAGAAAAAAAAAAAGAGAGAAAAGAAACAACTTTGATGTGAGAGTATCACCGATGGCGGTGGAAATAAGTTTTCACCTGCTCTCACCTCAGACACCCAGAGTCGGAGTATGCAAATGATGAACAATCAAGTGTCACGCGAAATGTTAAAGAAAGCAAAGGAAGCTAATTAGAGCGCGAGATTCATGTTGGTGCTTCTTTGCATGGAAGCCTGACACACCGGATCAAACGTTTCCCAAAATCCTTTGCATCTGTTTCATGTATCCACCTGTTTAAAAGGCCAAACGATGTTTTTTTTTTTTTCTTTTTCTGAAGGGGAGGCAAAACTTGAAAAGTGTTGATTGGGTGAAGTGTCAGTGATTCACATCAGTCTCACTGTGATTTTGTGGTAGTTTTAGTGGCAGCAGTGGTATTAATTCCCTCAGAGCAGCTTGTGATGGTAGCCAACTAGCTGCAGAATCAACAGAGTAAATTCTTTTTCCTTATTTTGGTCTAGTTCACGATATCTAGAAAACTGTGGAAAATTCAGTCGCAATTTGGAAGTTATTATAATAAACTCAATTACTTATTTTAACAGTGTTGGAGGGTGAAGGGTTGCAACATCTTGACTTGAGAGCAGCTCGACTCCATCCAGAACTAGTTGAGATCTTCACCAGCCCAGTCCCCCAACACTATCCAATACCGACCCGTCCTAATGCAGCTGAATCCAAGTAAAGTGATTTTTTGCTCTTCTCTCCGTCATCCGATCAGCAGAATCTGGCCTGAGACGTTGATTCTGGGAGCGTGAACTGGAGCTCACCTCATCGTAGTAGATTCTGAAGTCGGCCTTCTTGACCCGCAGGTCCCACTGCACGATGGTCCCGCTCTCGAAACCGACTAGCAGCTGAGTGAGAAGGAGGGGGGGGGAGGGGTGGAGATAAGGGGGTCATTATATCAGAGATATTACCAACCGCCTGCAGTGAGATGATGCTGAAGCCCAGTCACTGAAAAGTGCTGATGTCATTTACATAATGACCCCCCCCCTGAATTTGTCATGGAGTCAGAGAAGATCTTTCTTCTTCTCCGCCTCTCGCTGGCTCAGTCCTCCAATCAACAGCCCAAAATCATTCAACGTGGGCTTTTTTTTATTCTGCACTGCTGACTGTATAACGAGACAGTTAAATACACATCATCAGATTTAGTGACTTACACGCGTGCACGCTCACACACACACACGCACGCACACACCCACACACCCACATACACGCCAAACGAAACGCCTATATAAATCATACGGGTGAGAACAGACTCTGATAAAGACGCAGCTCTCAATGCACTAAAGATATAAATAACCCCTCTCTCTCTCTCTCTCTCTCTCGCTCACACACACACACACACATGCACAATGGGAGGTGAAGAGCCACGTCGCTGCGATCCGATCACAGATCAGAGGATAGGAGGAGCGACAGCGGTCAGGCAGCGCCTTTAAGAGGGAGCACAGGAAGCGGCGCTCCTGCTGAGAGGACAGATTGCGAGCGCGGTGTCTCAGATCACAGAAAGGAGGGAGTGACGGAATGGAGGGAAAGAGGAAGAGAGGGGGGGAGGAGCAGGGGAGGAGACCAGGGATGAATGAATGGAAGCGTCTGGATGTATGAAACGTGAGCGCGTGCAGCGACGCAGATCTACGGGATCCACTTTCTGCTCTTGGCTGCCGATGATTTCTGTGCGAACAAAGTGTTTAATTAGTTTTGAGGTGCCAACAACACACCTTCCAAAGGACTTCCTGCTTCCTGCTGCGCAGCTCGGAGCAGGAAATGGCCCCACGCTGGGCGCAACTGATGATTCAAGGGGAGTTTGGGGTGGGCGCTTTTAAGAACTGGAAGCAGGGTTTGACTTCCATGGCCACACAAAATAATGCAAAGCTCGATTTATTGGGAAAGTAGATAGAATGACCTAAACGGAACTAAAGAGATCAGAGCTTTGGTACTTTGTGTTAAAAAAAAAAGAAAAAAAAAAGACATGTTTTACTTGATGGGCGGAGGTCTTGTTCTGATGTGCTACTGCAGCTAGCATTAGCATGACAGAGCACAAACAGGCAGAGGCAATACTGTCGATTTCCTCTGGGGTGATGAAACACATGGCTCGTCCCTCTATCTTACACCTTGGCACCAACACTTGCAGTCTTTATTTATATATGCACATATATGTATACACGCACGCACGCACGCACACACACACACACACACACATATATATATATATGTATATATATATATATATATATATATATTTATGTACAGTATATCTTTACAGCTACATCAAGTCTAGTTTCACAAGGGGGAGAGGCAGCCAAATCCATCAGCGAGGCGGGAAAAAAAAATCAATACATCCTCCCTTTTACAGCAACTTCCAGCCTGCCCCCATTCCTGCCAATTTGACTGCAGCTTTACCCTGAAAGGCTCCACCGACTCCCACCAACTGACAAAGCCGCCGCATGCTGCTCACGTTTATTTATTTATTTATTTTATTTTCTTTTTTATCTGTGATAAAGACGAGGGACTGTCAGATGGACTGCGGGAGCAGAGGTTGACTCAGGTCGTGTGGAGTCAATCTCCCTCACAGGAGCCAGAGGGAAGCCAGGTGGGAAACTATAGACAGAAATGTGGAATGCAGGAAGCAGGTGAGGGAAGAAAAAGTGAAAGCAGCTGCAAGGAAGGGATGTTTTCTTTTCAATGGAAAAAAAGGAGAGTTGTTTAATTAGAATTTATGTTCAACAAACAAGACAAAGAGGTGTTGCAGGCTGGTGTGAGTGCGGCTCACCCACCTTGCCTTCGTCCTTGGGGCTGTCGCTCAGATGAACCACAGGACCTGGATGGGTTTTTGTCGCTCTGCAACAGAGGGGAGGGGTGAAGAGGGAATGAAGCGGGAAGAATGAAGAATGAAAATGAGGTGAGGATTTTATTCTGCTGTTGCCAGTTACAGTTGGCTGCCACCGGCTCACAGAACAAGAAATCACACCGTCGCTCGCCAGGATTTGCAATGCAGACAATTTTTTTTTCCTTTTTTTGTGTAGTTTTTTTTCCGTAACTCTGCCTGTTGAGGAGTCGCGACGCAGCAACGCAAAACAAACACTAATCCTCTGTCATGCTAAAAACTTGGACGTTATCACCACGTTACACTAACAAAGTACTTCCACTCTTTCATGTTTAGCCTGTACGGTCGACAAACCGGACACAGAGCAATGTGAATACACACAATGTGAAAATTTGTTGTAGATTTTAATTTTCTTTGCTAACAAGTCCAACCACAAATCAATAACGGTTTTGCAGAACAGATGTTTGGTGGCCAAAAAGCTCGTCATCTGTGCGTGACAGTGCCCAAGAATTGTTTGCCAAACAGCTCTGACGCTCCCAAAATACATCCAGAACCAACTGGGCTACAGTTGCTATGCTTCTGTCAGGAGGTAGCGCCCCCTACGGTCTGGGAGTATGAATGATCATAGTTGGAGGACGAGTCCGTGCACGGGTTTGTTTTGGTCTACATGAAGAGCAGGAGTGAATATATAACAGCATTTTGTTGCACATTGCGTCTGAGATGTGGTCAGCGTGAAACACCTGCTGCCCGACGACTGAGGCACCAGCTGGGGGCATCACGTCTTCTTCCCTTCTATAGCATCCAGAAGTTTTACTGTTCAAGGACCAGCGAAGCTGCAAAAGGCCTTTTGAAAAGTTCTGAAAGGACCTGATATTGGTTCCTAAATAAGATGAAATTTTTAACATTTTTAGAAGTACGTTTCATTGCAACTTCTTTGCTATATAGTTTTCAGTGGTGCAACAGTCAGGGACCTTTTCCATTGAAAAGAGCAAAATCAATTTTTTTTTCTCCTGAAAAAGTTGAGAAGTCAGTCTTATTAAACGCAGAGGCCTGGAAGAAAAAAAAAATGCCTTTTAAATGTTGAACACAAGAAAAAATGGTAATTCAGTTTGATTCAAGCGAAGGCTTCTGAACGAGGGATGTGACTAAAAGAGGTGAAGACTTCCTGTCAGTCACTGAAAGTTTTTTTTTCCAACGCTTCACTGTAAGAAGAGGACTCTTAAAGATTTTTTTTCCTATACAGATAAATGAAATCAAATTTCATTTCAGCTTGCAAGGCCAGTCTATCTCACATGCACACATCCTCACTTTAAAGCTCCAGACTGATAAACAGTGTTTGAAGTTTTATACATGAAGATATTTTTTCAACTGCGCCGAGGCTGAACTTTATAGATCCTGATGTTATTATCATTATTCATGTTTGTCTGAGTAACTTGACATGGTGACACGAAGAAGCATCCACTAGAACCAAGTAGAGAGAATTGATTTAACAGCAAAACAACAACACAAATAACTGAAGCTACAGCACAACTACATCAATATCCTGCATCCCAAAAAAAGAACAGACCATAATAGTAAAACACTTTATTACTAAGCTGAAGCTGCTTGATCTGGCGTCCCAGTGAGAACTTTCACTTTTCGTTAGCTTCGATGTTCCCAGAAGTGAGACGACCTTGTTAGGTAAGTTGTTGTGTAACTTGTGAAGTCTTTGACTGTTTTCATGTGAGCGGCACCTGGGATGCCTGCTGTCTTTAGTATGCGTTTCATGTTCATAAATAAAGTTCCCAAGTGTGTCCTGGAATACGAATGAGTGTGCAGCTACGTGTGCAGATAGTGTCGAGCTGAGTGTTACAAGAACGTTTTCAACAATGGCATTAGAGCATCGTTTTAAAGGCAAACTATTAAAGTTTGGTCACAGATGACTCATTTCCTGTTCAATTTAACTGCTAAACACATTTTCTTTACGTTATTAATAAATGTTGGTCGAATTTGCTGTTCTCTTTTGTCTTCATTACAACGTCCTTGCTTACTTCTTCTGCCTCTGAGAGCCAGTCACTTATGTTAATTCATTCATCACTAACAAACAAACATTTGCGTCCCAACTTGTGCTCCTTGTGTTTCTCTCCTCAGTTGTAACACAACGTAACTGAATGTTTCGCAGAACTTCCCTTAAAACATGAGTCATTTTCCGGATAGCACATTTTTTTCTCTTCCTTTTCCTTCATCATTTGGTTCATATAGTTTGTTTACAATGATGACAATCGGAGGAAATGGACGTTTAAATGCTTTTTTTTTTTCTATTCAAAAACACATCTCATTGATCTGCAGCAGCTACACATTCCGATCTTCTCTCCCTGCATCCTCTTTTGTTTCATCTCCGTTTTTTTGCAACAACGACGTCCCCGCAGATGAAGCCGTGCGTGCGGTAAATATGTTGTGAGCCCATTTGAATTTCAATGAAAGCCGGGACCCCGTCCTGTTTGGGTGTCGGCGCTCCCACTCGAATTGTTGCTATAACAGGCTATTTTCACGTGGGTTCATATTTAAACTTCGTCTGCAGACGTTTGCTGCACAAACACCAAAACGACTCACGCTGGAGCTGTTTGCACACAGTGGGGAGAGAGAGAGAGTGAGCGAGAGAGAGAGAGAGAGAGAGAGAGAGAGAGAAATGAGAGAGAGGGTGGATGCTCGGCTGTTCTCCTGACGCCTCTCTGCAGGAAAAACAAAAAGTCCCTCCTCATCCCTATTCATGTGTTCTTTGCGTAGCATTAAAACCTCCCCAGCCAAACTCTGCAGCTCCCCTGTCGCTCTGTGTGCTGATGAAGGGTGTGGGGGGGGTTACAGGGAAGAGGGGGTGGGGTGGCATTCACCCCCCATAAGTTCAACTCGTAGTGAACTGCTCTTGAGGGGAGACAAACCGGAGAGCTGATGGTTAGAAAGTGCAGAGCGTACCAGAGTGGAGAAGGAGGCCGTGTGCGGTGCCCGCTGTAGTCACTGCCACATAATAACGGCACACACGTCGGCTCGGCTGGTGCCTCATCTTTATGTAACAGGAGCTGCTGACGCAGGTTTTCAGCCTTCGGATGAACGTCTCCCTGCCCGATGCGTGCATTAAAGATCTCAATAGGAAATGAAATCAACCAGGCTGTATGACAAAAAAGGAGATGCTAGCAGTATCTGGCTGTTTTAATTTTATTTTCAAGCAGTGAGTGAATATATAGTCCAATGTATAGCAAAACTAATAGAAGATATCTAGTCTGAACGCTGATGATCACCAAATGGATGTATTTTAGATACTGAAACTATTTTTTCTTTAGAATGAGTCAGGTTAGCTTTGGGATTAGAGTCTTTTTCCATTTCTTCACCTTCCATTCTTCTGACTTGTGTCACACCCAAACTGTAAAAATCATAACACACAAATCTAAACTGATGAACAGTTATTCATTCTCATTCCTAGGGCACATCTACTGTGCAATACACAGTCTGGCGTCAAATTGAATGTCACGGGAGGCCACGTGTGTGTTCCCTGACACGGGGGCCAACAGGTGGCAGCCTTGCAGGGAAACATTCACAAGACAGTGAAATGAGAATTCCACACTACTGGGCTGAATCAGGATCGTCGGCTCCGGCGCTGATTGGCAGCCAGTCCTCCCACACACACACACAGACATCAGTGTTATGAGCCGCTCGCCACAGTGTCGGCTGTCACGGGGAAACAAGACGGTTCTGGTTTGAGGCTGACTTGTGGCTGACACTGTAGTAGGAGGAGGTGGTGGTGGTGGTGGTGGTGGTGGTGGGGTCTTGTCAGGCTAACGGCAGAAAAAAGAAAGCTGGCTAAGTTTGTGGATCGGAGAGGAACGAGACGTGCAAGGGGAGGCTGGCTTGTCCATCCATTGGCAGCTCGTGTCAGGAAACAGACTGAAGCTGCAGCTTTATTGACGATCGTCACTCCCTGGGCAACTGTTGGCTGACTCTGTCACTTCCTGTTTGTTGTTGTTGTTGTTGTTTCTCATTACTGCCTTAAAAATCCACGTCTGACTGCAAGTCCAACTGTTTGCATGTGACTTAACCTATTTGTAGGTCTTAATTTGATGGCTAGTTTACAGGCTAATAAGCCCCCCACGCTCTCTTGCCCAATGTTAGTGTTGTCAGTGAGCTGTGCTTCGGTTGTGAAGGATCGCTGCAACGCGGACGCAGCAAAGAGGTTTAGTATGGGATTCAGTTGAGTTGTTCACATTGAGGTATTGCTAATAAATCATGTTTGCATTAAATAAAATAAAGAATATCTAATATAATATCGATATCAATCACGTCGTGCTGGCCAAAAAGTCTCGCTCTTTTGTAGCGAGACGAGAGCTTCAGGCAACCCTTCTGCCTGTGTACATTATGAATGGACCTCTGGTTTAATCTGCCCTCTGTGTACTGCGCAGCCTGTATAATTACGCACATTTCTCCCCCTGGCCAGTAATATGCAGCTGTGCGGCACACATGCCAAGAACCCATATTTCCCCGCTGCAAAGTGCACTGGGAGGACGAGATCAAATGTCTCGAGCTTGAACATGAATTTAACCTAACGGATATGATTGACTTTTAAATCCAAAAGCAAGAGAAGATTAAAAAAGATTGAGCGGCGGGATCATTTATAATGCACTCAAGGGCAACTGTAACAACGCATGTTGGTGGCAAACATCAAACAGACTGGTGTGAGCAGCGCAAAAATATATTTGTGCATCCTCTTTATGTCACGTGTTGAAAAGTAGAACAGCGTGGAACAACAGGAAAATCTGCTGCTGTACCCGGAAGACATACTGCTACAATGCAAATCCTCAAAAATCCTCCCTGCCTTCACCCTTTCTTTTTTTTTTCTTTTTGCACTGTTTGCTGTGAGAAAGGCTGAGGACACTCACAGTTCTATGGCCTTGTTCCACATGATGACGTAACCCGACAGGACGAACGACTCGATGTTGACGATGTGCGTGTTTCCGCGCTCCGTCCCCACGTACAGCCATTTGCTCTGGAAGGGAAGGTGGCAGAACGTGATCCTGGCGAAACAAGAGCAGATAGAACACCATTAGAAATGAAGGAGAGCCGTTAACAACAGCAGTTAGTCACTGTGCACCTCATTTTTCAACTGTCCCTGACAGACATATAGACAGACAGACAGACAGACAGACAGACAGACAGATAGATAGATAGATAGATAGATAGATAGATAGATAGATAGATAGATAGAAGTTAACGGTTGCCTAGTGCATTTCTGCGGCCTCTGTCTAATCACTAAACCTGGGTGTGTGTGTGTGTGTGTGCGCGCGTGTGTGTGCACATGCGCATGCTTGCAGTGTCCCCCAAACACTGACATCAGTATTTAATGACTGAGAACAAGATTTAATATCTTCCAAATTGCTCCCCAGACCAAAAAGTCTTAATCTGGGTTTTGACTTCAGGAGGAGAGTTGAGATCTATTTTGTTCAGCGGGAGGCATTAATATCCCGGCACATCTCTCCTCTCCTCCCTGAGAAGTTTGACACTATATATAGCTCAGAGAAGCTCTTCAGAGTAGCAGCCAAAAGTGGAAGGCTGAACTTTTTTCCTCTCCTCTGTTACATCACAGAGGAGGAAAAAGTTCAGACACATGCACTACAGCATTAATTGAGCCGCCGTTCCGTGCGCCGCGTGCTCCCCCTGTGTTCAACAGCTCAAAATAGCCATAAAATATTTATTATTATTCAGTTGAGTTGAGTTCAGAGGCATCCCAGCCCCGGGACATTCATGGATCTTACCCACGTGTTCCACAAAATAAACCGTAAAATTGGCTTAACTTGAAGACGCTTTTTCCATCCACATTTCAAGAACATTATCTGACTGTAAGACACAGCAAAGAGCAATCATTATTTTTTTTACCCAGCATTAATGCGAGGAATAAAATTAGAATAAAATTAAACTGTAATGCTTTGAGCAACGACGCCCACTGCAGGCGTTTTAATCATCTTTGAATCTTTTGCATGTGTGTGTGTGTGTGAAATGGATGTAGTGAGCTTTCAGCTCAGTTGGTTTGAAGCTTACTTGCAAAGATGCAACCAACTTTATGGTATCACAACAGTGATCATGCAGATGGTGAAAAAAAAAGCCAACAACATGAATGTTGTCATTCAGTGAAAACAGTTTGCTGCCATCCAGAAGCATCACGACAGCAGGTTTCATTGCAAAATCCTCCCAGACGAGGTGGCAACACTGTTTCTCGTGTTTAAAGTAAACAGGGGGAAAGATTCTCACCAGTGTGTGTGTGTGTGTGTGTGTGTGTGTGTGGGTGTGTGTCTGTGTGTTTGGTTGGCGGAGGCTGGAATCTCTTGTCATCTGTCTGCGGCCAACAGATTACAGCCAACTCATGCCGTCTCGCTGGTGTGAGGAACGAGCGAGTGGCTGAGCTGAAGCCTTTTTCTCAGCAGCAGCAGCCATTTAGGTTCACATATTTGTGTGTGAGTGGCTTCCTTTTATCTGTTATGGTCGAAACAAAGCAAAGAGGCAGGCTGTGTTTTGGAAGTAATGTTCCTGCAGTAAAAGGCTGCAGAGTTTAGCTCAGCATTCAACAACATAAAATCCTCCTCAGCCGAAGGATCATCGTGACCGCGTGTTTCCGCCTGCCAGTGGACCACCAGCAGCTTCCTGACACACAGGAAGTAGCGGATGAGGCTGAGGGAGTTTCACGGCCAGCACCTGGAGCATCAGACCTGACATTCCTCAGGGTTGTGTTCTCGCCCCACTGCTCTTCCTCATCTCTGGAGACTATTTTGTGAAAACCCCTCAAGTTTGCAGATGACGTCGCTATAACTCGGTCCTGTTCTGCCGAGTCTGCATCCGCCTCACCTGCCCCGCCCAGCTCACCTTCCTTCACCTGGCCTTACCTGACCGCACCTGTCTCATCTGACACGACAGCTGAATTTAAGACAACCTGCCGTACACAGTGAGCTAAACTACACTGGAGACAAAGTCCGTTTATGCACGTGCAAACAAGGCCAGTGAAGTTGATTCTGATTCTACATTCCAGTGCATTCTGCAGTCCTGCTAGCCTCGATTACCTCGTGAAGGCTGGAGGAGGAGGGGGACTCCCCCTCTCCCCACTCTTCCTCCCACTCCACCCAGCAAGTGTCAGGATTATTAGATAGAAGATAAATGAGACAGCAGACAATTCAATAAGGATTTTAGGGGCCTGTGGAGATGGGGGATGGGGGGTGGGGGGTGGGGGTGGCACAAGTTCTGTGACTGTGGCAAAGAATTTTGCAGCATTTTTGCCCAGTGACAGTGTCCCGCCTCTGACATGGTTATGGTTGAATCAAAGGTTTCAGTATTTGGTTGGCAGCCGTGTGACTTGAAGGAGCAGGACTGACATTCTTCACTTCCTGGTGACGCAGCCGTCTCTCTCTGAGGGGGTGTTTGAGCGCTAATTATGAGACAGAAGCACCACAGCCCCTGTTGTCTGCCACCGCCAGGCCACTGGAAGATGGATGACTCACGCCACCCTCCTGGTTTTTTTTGTTTTTTTGTTTTTATGTTCCTGCTTTTGTCTTCGAGCATGATTCACCGCGTTACGGCTGTTGACTTCGAGAGGCTCCGCTTCCCACCTCGTTGCTCCGACAGTGGCTTTCATGTACAAACAACCACACACACACACAGACACGCACACACACACACACACACACACACAGGTGGTGTTCTCCTCGAGCCAGCCGGAATTACACTTCATTACCCAACAAACCAAGCAGGATCATTGTGACTGATTCTCACGATGACTAAGGCCGCATCTGCATTTGGATGGTTAGTCGATATATATGAACATATACATATGTACATATATTTGAAACAAATATAAGATAACATGAGAGGTTTGATGAGGTTTTCTCAAATTTCAGTGTATATAGCAGCCAAGTATTAAATTGTGTGTGTATATATATAGAATTTAAATATATATTATATACGCACGCATGCACACACACACACACACACACACACACACACACACACATACTTAGGCCATTCTTCTTCACAAAAACAGTTTTTGAGGCATAACATGCTTTTCAAACTTTCTCCAACTGGCCTCAAGTCCACCGGACTCAAAGCACCTATCTGGGGCACCAGCCAATAGAACACAATTGAATAGGTGAGGCCCAATCTGATTTAAAAAAAAAAAAAACACAAACAAACAAAATAACCCAAATTGGATTGTTCTTGAATCAAAGGCAACAAATCATTTGAGCCAGCTGGTTGCAGGCTTTCCACCAGTGCAAAGGGTGACACTTCTCAGTGCCCCCCAGAGAGTCGCAGTGAGCCGCAGTCTTTAAGCTCCTGCCAAAGCCACTTGTTTGTAGAGAAGAGCCTGTGGTGCCACTCTTTGAAATGAGATATTGCCGTGTCCAGTTTCAAATGAAACTCCTGGCTCTCTGACACTCGACAAACTGGAGAAAACTGGTGGCACATCAAGGAAGTGCAACCATCACCGTCGCTAACGTGGCTTTGATAGTGAGACAAATATTCTGACAAAATCTCAGTCGACTCGATCTTGGCAGACAAGACAAAGAAATGTCTGAAGGTTCTCAGTCATCAAGATCACATGAACAAGTTCAGTTGTCCTAACTTAACCCTTCTACTTAAAGACAAAGACAACGACTGCCTGAAAATGGCCCATTTGTCACAAGGTTCTGTGGAGCAACATGTCAAAGGAGACGGGTCTTCCGGCAAGTCGGTGCTTCAACGCCCGCGGTGGGCTGAAAAGTGAGGAGGCAGCTAACAAAGTTAGCAGTTAGCAGCCAGCACGTCTTCCTGCTCAGGTTCATCAGTCTGGGGGAAAGACAAACAGTGGAGGGGCGCCAACACCCTCTTTTTTTTTTTTACCCCCAACAGCAGCCTCAACAGCAAAGCAGCTCTCTGTGCGTTCAGAGAAGGCATGGTGTTGCTTGACATGCAACATTCTGTCAGCGCTTTATAAGTAGTGACAAAGGCACAGAGTGCAGCGGCTGGCCACCTCCATCGACATCATCGACTGGCTGCGGCTGCAAAAACATTTGCCCCCGGTCATCCGAAAGGTTTCGAAACCGTGTCGCCCTCAGAGCTTTACAAATCGTTAAAGGGCACATCACAGTTTAAAAAAAAAAAAAGAAGAAGGAGAAGAAGAAGAAGAAGAAGAAGAAGAAGAAGAAGAAGAAGAAAGAAACCCTCTGCTGCTGTACATTATCCCCAAGAGGCCGGCCGAGGCAGCGCACTGCGTGTCCTTTATTGTTTTCATGTCGTCACCCGAGCATGAGAGCGTCGGATTAACGGCACACGGCGCCATGTGCCGAGGAGTTAATGAACTGTTCCCACATTTCACACACAGTCGGATAAACCCGACTCTCATTAGCAGGAGTTACGTCTCGCTGCGGCTCACGCTCACAACAACACTGCTCGAAAAGTAATGTCACGAACCAAAAAAAAGAAGAAAAAAATCAATGTGCAAAATTGTGATTAACACGTCACATTAATGGCCGAGTGTTGCTCACCTCTCTCTGTTGAATTTGAGCGAGTGCAGAACGGCTGGACGCCTCTGACGGAGGTTCCACAAATGTAGTGTGTCGTCTGCACAGGCCGATACCAGCGCCCCCTGGAGACAAAACAAACACACACAGACACACACACACCGTGAGAAACAGGTCAAGTTAAAGCTTCAAACTTTACACACTGAGCCTCAAAATCTATGTTGCAATATTGCAAGTTAAAGAAAACTAAAGTCACTGCAGGAAACAGCAGACACATTAACATCGATAGATTCTGTACTCTAACTTTGTCCTGATGGATGAAAGACTTGTCTCATTAATGAACTGACGCATTTGGTCACAATTTCAGTCAAACTGCTAAAATATAATTTCTGAAATATATCTAATAGCATGCACATGTAGAGGTCAAGTTGCACAGGAAGGTGCTTCTGCACAACATTCACTTTCATCTTTTAGACATTTGCTGATGACGGCTAATGACTTCTGACTGACCTTGACCTCGACCTTGCACCAACACAGTCAGTGCCTATTTGAAAGTGATAAACTGCCGTGGTGGACTCCAACATGTCCTCTGACGTGTTTGCCAAGATCACACAAGGATGGATGAGATCAGACCGGCAGACAGGACGGATGCGATGTCACATCAGGGAGAAAAGACGACTTCCTGTCTGCACTCGGACATTGTCATCAGAACGAACATATTGCTGTCTTACAGTTCATCCCGTTTGTCAGAAGTGCACTATTGTCCTCCATTCCTGCAACTCTGTCAGGCTGTCAGAACTGTCACATGTCTCGACGCTGTCTCGTTCGCACATCTGCAACATGTCATCGGTGGCCCCAGTGAAAAGTCATTTTAGCTGTGAGCTCGCAGCAGGTCTGCAGGTTGGGAGAATGGCTTTTGAAACAAATTGTCAGCAAAATGAAAAAAAAAAGATTAAAAAGTGAGAATAGGAGCCATGAAGCCTGGAAACCACTGAGTCCTCCATCAAGCTCCATAAAGGCGAAATGAATGTCTCAGACTGAATCACAGGTGCACCTTTTATGTTCATTAATGTTCAAAGCTTTGTGGGTCAGCAAACTTTGTTCTCAACACTCTGCAAATTGATGACCCAGAAATGAAGGATGATGTTTTCAGCCACCTGAATTTCTGTCTACTCTGACTCCGGTTTTCCCTTTTTCTGTTATATTTTTTACATCTGCTGCTGCTCTTGTAATTATATTTGGCTGTCAGGAGATCATTATCATTTCTTTTTTGGCACTTTTATAAATGCTTTGAAATAAGCACCATGGAAAAACGTTACCACTAGATAGCATGGAGCCCTTGGTATGGCCTGGCCTGGCCTGGCTTGACTCAGAATGGCTCAGAACAACATCCTGCCCTTCATCTGCCTTACATCCCTTATCTGGCTTTTCCTAAGTTGAGAATCAGCCACAACTCTTTAACTTAGAGCGGCAACAATTCATCTTGCTCCACGATCAACAGTGGCAAACACATTTTATTTTCCTGCAATAATAAAATGCAAATCAGCTCTTAAGTTAACTTTAAATCCATTACCATGAGAAACAGCAAAGCCAAAACGTCCTTCAGACCCCATTAAAAGGCTTTTCCATCGCATTTAACCCATTGCACCTTTATCTAGCGCAGCTTCTTTCGATGAGTCACGCATGAGGAAGAACAACGGATGTGAAAAAGGCAAACAAACAAAGTCATTATCCAGTTCATGTCCTCCATTGACTCAGTGGCGGAATAGCAAAACCCCGACTGAGCATCTTGAGAGACGGAAAATGAAGGGTTGTGAGATGAAGAAAGACCTCCACCTGCAGCAGCACGATCGGAGATGATGATGATGATGCAGCCCCCTGCGGGCGCTAACAGGAAGCTCCTCTAGCCACGACCTCCAGGGATGTCCGACAGAAACAAGAAGTCTTTATACCTCAATAAATGTCAAGAGACCGGCACGGAGCACGGCAGTCGACCATTAGCCAGCGGCCCGGCTGACAGGCCGCAAGCTGCTTCCGAGAGAAGCGCGTTAACACGCAGAGCCGCTATTAGTCACTCAGCGCAACTGGGGGGTTGAGCAGGAGTGCTGGGAGGTTTAGATAATATCAGACAGACCGACAGGAGGTGTTGGGAATGGAGTGAAACCTAGAAGAACTTGAAAATAACCTTAAACTCAGAGTGTCCAAATGGAGAATCTTATTTCTAAGGTGACGGTGATGTCAGTGATGAGGAACAGCGTCAGGTCCAGTCGTCTTTGTCCAGGTTTCCGGAGCAGACAGACACCATGAACAGCAGGACTAGGAGTTTTTTAGATCGTTGCCCGAGCACTCAAACAAAGTCAATACCGGCGGCGCACAGCGGCACCGTCCGCCCCCATTTGCCTCAGACGCATCGCAAGTAGGCCAACGAGCGGCGGTGGCAGAGGGAAAAGTGGGCTGTGAGAGCCGGTGGGCTTGAAAAGGGAAAAGAGCGGGTAAAGAGGAGAGGGACCAGAGCCGAGCAGAGCAGCGGGGAGAACGTTCACACTGCAGAGGATGAAGGAGGCACGAAAAACGCTTTTTTTGTGCTTCCCCTCAAAGACACCTACAGCAGCCCGTGCATGTGATGTTACACCGCACTTACACCAGTTTGATTTTTTTCATCTTTTTTTTGTTCAAAATCCTTTAATAGGCTACTCGATGTCGAGCACTACTATGTTTTTAGCCCACACAGCAGCAGCAGCCTGTCAGCAGACAGAAGCAGTGAGCAGCAGGGAGTTTATAGTTGGCGAGCAGAGGCAGTGTTTGAACAGGAAGGATTGTGATAAGAGTCAGTTCATGAAACTCTTGTATGTGTAAAAGGTGATTTGCAACAGTTCCATCCAACTGTTGGTCTAAATAGTTGTCAGTTTGACAATTTCACTGCTCTTGATGGAGCAAGTTCCAGTTCAAATCCTAAACACCAACACGTTTGATATTAGAACCTAATGTTGGTGCTTGGAGTCTCAACACCCAAATATCTCATCTGCAAGACCTTGTTTCAGGAGCAGAATCGCCGCAGTGGAAACGGACACACAGCAGACGCAGAGTCAGTTCTGGATGAGTGGAGCAGCGTCTGTGTGTGGCGGATTATCTGCCGTCTATTTACAGTTGTTCCAGACTTGATAATTGTCTGGCGTGCGGTTCCCCTGTTTGAGCCCTTAGAGGAAGAAGTGGATTTTATCTCATGTGCAAGCACACCAAGTGGTCCGTGTGTGTGTGTGTGTGTGTGTGTGTGTGTGTGACTCCCCGCCGCCACCACTGTTGCGCCGCAGGTCCCGTCTCCTCAAACGCAGCTGAGTTTAGACAGTTATCATTTTCACTGATTATTCCTTTTCAAACAAATCTGCTCGACGGAACATCCATCACTGTGGGAGAGCGCAATTATCTGTAATAATAACGGCAATCTGCAGATCTGCGTTAGCGAAGAATTGTTTGAAATTATCGGAGAGGAGGAACGAGGGTTCGCCGTTGTAAGGACATAAAACTGATTAAACGGGTTAGTGTTTCTCCCACTGAAAAAAAGGAATGCGAAACTGCGATTAATTCATGAGTTTAAACTTTCCACCAATTGTGACATCTTGGTGTTTCAACGGCTTCGTGCTGATTATGAATCACCTTCCACCAAAGGCCCCGGGCTTACCTCATTAATGAGGAACTGCAGCTGCAGGACAGCAGCTCCGCTCTCGTGCTGGCAGTAGCAGTCCACTCCGGGTCGGCCCAGTCTGATTGCATCACAAGGTCAAGGAAGAGTATTTTAACCAGACAATCAGGCAAGATTTTTGCACACGGCGCTGAAGGGAAAGAACAGAAACAACCTTTCATTTAATAAAATAGAGAAGAAAAATGATGACTTGAGGTCAATTGAACACTGTAAATTGTCCGTAGGTGTGCATGTGAGTGTGAATGGTTGTTTGTCTCTATGTGGCCCTGCGATGAACTGGCGACTTGTCCAGGGTGTCACCCTGCCTTCGCCCTAAGACAGCTGGGAGAGGCTCCAGCAGACCCCCGTCACCCTGAGCTCAGGAAGAAGCGGGTATGGAAGATGGAAGATGAATGAATGAAAATGATGACACACACACACACACACACACACACAAAACATACAACGAAATACAACTAATCTTCATTCTGTAAATCTCTGGATCACTAGTTTTATTTTAGCTTTGAGTGCCAGGAAGAATTTTAACACCAGGGTCACGTTCCTGGTTCAATGAATGTTACATTAAAAAATAAATAAAGTATGAAACACAGATTGCCTTGTAGAAATAGACATGGGGACAAACCAAGCCCGAAGCTGCGATCATACAGAGAAAACATAAAAAATCACCATGAAAGACATTTCCGTATTTTCATCTGTCGACGCCGCAGTAGGTGCAGGAAGAGATGGAAAAACCAACACCTGCTGCGGACCATATAGTGCACGTACACATGCAGCAGCAGCAGATTGTGTCTACAAGGCGTCTGAATAAAAGACAACCTTGAGTGAGAGACGCAGTGAGGCTCTTGCAAAGGTGAGCTCCAGGGTGAAAGAATTCTGTGTGCAGTGTTGCGTTCCAGTGCATCGTTTTTCTTCACAAATACCACGACGGCGCAGAGCGATTAAAAGCTGCAAGACGGCCTGTGCAATGAATCAAACGCACAACAGCAGCATGAGAGGTGAATTTAATACTTTAGACTTTAAAACCTAATGGTTTTGTTCAGCGTTGGTTTATTGTAACTTAGCAGCCTTTTACAAGCTATTCCGTCCTTTATTCCGCCTCGCTGTTCTGTGAGTAATGCACAGACTCGACATGATGGGAGCCCAAAACGAACCCACTGAAATTCTGCCAGCAGAAGTTGTGTGGTGTGGTTTCAGCGGTGCCTGTGTGTGAGGGAATCTCAGGATGCTGCAATGTTCTTGTTGCGCGAGGAAGCGACCGCAAAGGATTTAAACCTGTGAAGAAGCCCGGGTCAGGCGGGATTACACATCCCACGCCTCAGGGCTCCCCCAGGAGGAGCTGGGAAGTATTGCAAAGGAGGGTTAAGGAGACCTACTAGCTATCACCCTGCTGCCCTCGCAACCCGATATCGGATAAGCAAGAGGAAAAGGAAAAATGGAAGGCGGAGATGGTGGAGGAGCAATGGGGAACCTTTGTTACTCTGATGCACTTTCTGTGTGTGCAGTTTCAAAAAGCTTGCAAACAAAAAGTCTAAACATTTGGTTTTTATCTTCCCTCGCGTTCATTTTATCCCCTCGCCCCACTGCGGTACCAACTAAATGAACACAGAGTACACGGCACCGGCCAGGTTCTCATGAATACTCATGACCCGCAAATGAAAGTGCGAGCAGTTGGTGTAAGAGAAACAGGTGTGGTTGTCAGGGCGAAGCCTGGTAGCTTTTTAAAGCAGGTGGAAAGCAGCAGGAGGGGGAAACGGTGCGGGATGAAGTAATGTGGCCAGCTGGGAGGGGATGAGGGGTGAGGGGGGTGGAGGGTGTGAGGAGGGGGGCTGTGATTTCACCGCTATAGGATGTTGTTGTTTTTGCTTTGTTCAACGAACCGGATAAAATCACAACAAACAAATCGCCCGTCGCTCGGTGCTGATAAAGCGCCGCTTTATGTTTTCTCTGAAATCAGAAAGTCCTGGCCTTTCAAGAAAAAAACAAAAAACAAAAAAAACAATCAGGATTGAGACACACGGTGCATTTAAATGTGTCTGCAGAGAAACTGCAGGGCGGTTAGCGCCCAGTACAACAAGCCGTAAAACAAATGAATAAGATGGTCCTTCATGAGTCGGCTCGCAATGCCAAAGAGCCATAAAAAGTGTTTGGCTTTCACACAGACTGCAGCTTGACCACTCAATCAGAAGAGCAACAGACAGGTATTTGGAGGCCGAGCACATCTCACCTCAGCTGAACAACAGAGACTCGGCTGGACTGATTCATCACATCTTATGAATCAGGGGGCCGCCGAAGACGAAAGATCCGGTTTAAGGAGGAAAGCAAGTTGTCGGAACCATGAGTTTGAAACAGGTGGATTGAAACTGGGCCAAAACAATTCCCTCTGGACCAGCAGGATCAGTCACACAGCAGTCCAGCTACTGTATTGTATGTTTGTTTCAATTAGCAAGTGTGTCGCGTAGCGTCAGTAGCGTCAGTAGCGTCAGTGTTAATTTGATTGTAATAACACTAGGTTTTTGTGGTCAGAGTTAATTAAATGTCTGTCTGGCTCTGGGCGCTGAATCCATTCACTCCACTTTCATCTCATCTCCACAAAGGCAATTTTTCATCTGCGTCACGTTAACTTTGCAGGTTTCTGACACGAGTTGTGGCGGCGGTGACGGAAGGTATCCGACATTGAGCAACGAGGCGTCGAACAAAAGAAAAAAAACACAGACCGCATGTCGGCTGCGACGCCGGAGTCTTGACGAGTGACATTTAAAGCTGCCTTCGAGGAGCTGCACCGCCAAAGTGCAGATAAAAAGATGTTTTCTGACCCTGCGGCGATACAAGCGGCTCAGAAAGCAGCTGTGTGTGCCCAGACAGGCAGACTCCACTCGGCGGGTCCCTGCATACTGGGAAAAAAGGGGGTGTAAATGAAAACAGGCCTGAGGTGGTGCTGCCTCGCCTTTCACCTCGTCAGTCCTGACAAAGTGAGTTTGGCTGGGCGATACCTGAGCCCACGCTGGTGTCGTTTCCTGCAGACCTGCACTGCGCTTTTTTCACTGACGCAGCTAAAATATGCCTGATCGGCTAAATACCTGTCGGAGCAGCAGTTCACTGGTTAACCTCGAGCAAAAATGAAATCTAATGTCATCGCACAGTTGTGCAGTTATGCAAATCTTGTTTTTTGTTTCGGGTACACCGGATTCCTGAGATGTCAACTTGTGCATGTGCTCCTCGACAACATACAGCAGTTCATAAAAATTCCCCTATGACGTTATTTAGCTCATCTCTGTGTCCCAATGCCGTGTGTAGAGACACTGTTTATAACATAAGTGGCAAAACTGATGACCTACTTAGTAACGCAGAATTGCACAAAAACAAAACAATTCAAAAGAAAAATACTGAGGAGTCGCCTTACTCGTGGATTTGGGTACCAACTGTGTTGCAGAGTACAGAGGCCATCAAGGACCTGCAGGGAGCCGGTTTGTTTCACTGCGCATGCAGGTGGGAAACAGCGATAACTAGTGGTGAAGCTCACAAGGGTGTCTGGATCTTTACGTGTTATTTTGCTGAAAAAAACATCAACACAATCAACATCTCTGCTGTCTACTCTCTGTGTCTTTGCGATGCCTCGGGTCACATCATCCAGACTGCAGTGGCGGTGGGTCATTTGGTGGCAGCAACAAAGGCGAGGCGGGGACGGCTCTCCGCAGCGGCCGCGGCCTCCTCGGGGAAGCTCGTCTAACGGGCGAAGGTAGTTCAATCTTTCTCAGAGAGCAAAGAAAAAAAAGAGGGAACACGGGTCGGTGCACCAAATGTCGCAATTAGTTTTTCAAAAGCCGGCGCTAATTGCTCGTCGATAACAAACTGCAGCTTTCAGCCTCACCGAGGTCGTCCAACAAATCTGCATCGGCAGCACGTGCACGTACAACACCGGCCTCAGGTGACAGGTGGCGGCCTGTGTTGTTGGACTTGGCATGGACATTGACTGAACACAAGGAGATTTGTTGGCATGACAAACCACACAATTTAAACAAGATAGATAGACAGACAGACAGACAGACAGACAGACAGACAGATACCTGATCAATGACAAAAAAACAGACAGGCAGATAGATAGATAGACAGACAGATAGATTGATGATCGATGACAGACAGACAGACAGAGACAGAGAAACAGACAGATAGATAGAGAAAGAGAGATAGATAGATAGATAGAAGATCTATGACAGAGAGACAGAGAGATAGATAGACTACAACGCTGATTGTCTGGGAGAGATGTAGATGGGCAGATCAGCATTCCGATCAGAGACACATGCAGGGGAGGAAACGCGATGCAATGCGCTGAATCTCTCCTGCGGGAGGCGGCGGTCGGTGCTTGAATGCCATGCAATGCCTGCTTGAAACGGTAACGGTTGTCGACAGCGTTCAATGACATCGGCATGGCTTCACGTCGCTCTATCACCGACGGGGGGGAAATCTTTTTTGCGGCCTGACATTCACATTCGTGTCACGCTTGGTCGTGCATAAAATATGCAAGACGCTGTCGTAAGACCACGCCAGGATGAAGGGAAGTCGCCTGCTTCCGTGCGGGACGCAAACACTGTACCGCAGCCAAATTGTGGGGCAGAATGAAACCTCGACAGAGTCCTTCCTTTGTACAGTAAAATAAATAAATGCATAAAATAATCAACAAGCCACAGATGTTGAATTTCAGGAATTATCGCTAGTAGTAATGCAGTTTGAGTTGCAAAGTTGCCTCTGGGGTAAAAGCACTGAGTGAGGTAGGCCTTCGACAGACTGGGGAAGTGATGCAGTTGTAACTTTAATGAAGTTTGAGAGGCGTTGGCCTAACTGGAACAGGAAGCACTGAGAGGAAACAACAGCGCCAGGAAGCTTTCTCATTCAAAAGAAGAAGAAAAAAAATCATGTGCGAGCTCTTGGAACAGCTCCTGTTATCCTCTTTATTCCTGGACACACACTAAAGCTGCATTTATTGGTTTAAGTTGTAGTGAGATCAGAAGTGGCAGCAAACACTGGGATACATTAAAGGACAGTTCCACATCTTTTAAAGACCACACTATCAGCTCTGAGGGACACCACCCTGTTTGATGCAGCGTCAGCGCTGCGGATAAACAACCATATCAGTGTCAAACATACATTTTTGAGTTTGCCCACATGGGCTCCGACCGCAAGAGTGTAATTATCTCATCCGCGAAAACGACACAGAGTAAGTCTGTCGCTCCGGACAGCAACAAATCGTTTCTTCTGTGCGCCTTGTAAAAAGTACCAAGTAAACACGACAGCGGGATAGACAGAGAACATTTTAATTGGAGCTCTGTGTTGAGGGCTCAAATTGCACATGACTCGATTGTTTGAAAAAAATAAAAGTTATGCCAGCGTTGAGTGAATGAAGAAATCAAATTAGACGTCTTACGAGGTCAACAGGAGATGAGACACATTGAAAATGAAGCCAGAGAATATAGCGCTATCGCCAGTCATCTGCTTAGCCAGGAAATCATCACATCTCACACACATAAATGGGATTAAAACGCAGACACGCACACACACAGAACATTCAAACCCCACAACCGTGCTGCTTTGAGGCGATGGCGCCGACCACTGCACCACCTTCTCACCCAACATGGAGAGAAGCTGGCTAGAAGGTCATTTGCGGTAGCTGTTGCACACTACATGTTAAATATTGCTTTTGATTCACGCATTCAATTATATTTACACCTAAAATGACACCTCACATGCAAATGAGCATCTCCCTGTTCAAAGACCTTCCCTCCAGCTGCCGGTGCCTTTAATGTGGAGCAGTTCATTCAATCCTGTGCGTCCGTTTTTGAACACGTCCGCAGGAGGCCACGCGGGGCCGCAGGAGTCAGCGCCGGCATCAAAACACGCCAGAAGCGGCATCAAACTCTCTGGGAAGGCTGAGTGTAATTGACTTATTTCTATTTACTTTGGAGCCAGATGGCCCATTAGGTCACCGGGCTGCAGTGTGATCATTTCCCTTTCAGAGCCTTAATTCAGTCCTACGCCGCAATCCCTCCCTGAGGACGGAGCTGAAGAGATTCAGCCTGACCGACAACATTGGGCTCAGTCTCCTGGGCCGTTGCTGTCTTGTTGCCACGGACACAAAGTCAACCTAAACTATTATGGTTATAAATTCCATGAAAACTCAGACAATCTGATCATCATCAATCTGATTCTATCGATTGTAGCTATCAGGCGACCCCAGTCGTCTGTCTTCTCTCTCTCGCTGCAGTTTAACCCACTCAGTTTCCACTTGGACACAACAGTGAGGAGGTGGACTGACTCCATCTAATTTGGCAAAAGTCAGCAAGACAGAAAGAGAACAAAGGCAGGCTGACGGTAGAGAAGGGGACAGCAGGACTTTGCTCGATTTTCCAGCGCATTTACTTGGAATTGAAGTCTTTTTGTTTTCTCTCTTTTGTATCCGCTGTGTGGCCCTGATCCATCTAAGGAAGCACTCAGCTCAATGGTAATCAACAAAATTGTCGGCGAGTGCAACCCGCCTTTCAGTCTTCACTGTAAACGCGGTGGTGGGCACCGGCACCAGCCACCCCCCACCCACCCGCTGCCATGTCGGAGGTTAAAAATACGGCGTGACGTGGCGAGCGATGACTAACAGAGTGACTGAAGGAACCCTTCAACACCATTATGCTATATTTAATTACTGCAGTGGCACTAATGGAATTACATCAGGCGGCCGATGGCACTGGAAACAGTGAAGGAGGCCACGGCGGAACTCACAACATGAAAACGCATTTTTAGCAAAAAGGCTAAAAAAAAAAAAAAAGAAAAAGTTTGTCCTCCAACCGTGACTGAGACCAGATCCAGTCCAGATCCACCCGGACGGTGGCGCGGTGGGAGGAGAGAGAACGAGGGGAAACTGAAATATTCTGGATGTTTAGTTTATTGCTGTGAGAAAAAAACATTAAACATTTCTCCCTGATGGCAGGTGTGTCATGTTGGGCGATACTGTATACTTGCAAAATCTGAAATCTGCTTGTGCTTGGCTGAACTTCAAAAACAATAACAAAAAGAATTCAAAGCATTCTCTCTGCTTATCTGACACATGCTGTTTCTTGCCATTCTCTTTCTGGCTGTAACCTGCAATCACATCATCATCCTCATCCTCCTCCTCCTCCTCCTCCTCATCATCATCATCGGTTTGAGGACTCGCCACCAGATGCCACAAAACACATCAGCTGACTGAACACGCAAGTGAAATGCGGCCAAAAATATATATATTTATACCTGAACGGTAATATATTTACAATAATCATCAGCTTCCATTTCTTACTCTAGATGACAAACAAAGTCTTTAGCCTCAGACAATTGGATGTCATATTTGATTTGCGACGAGCAACAGATTGCTAGACTAGACAGGGGTCTTCTGCTCGGGTGAAAAAAAACATCAGCCACCGCAGCGACTTGGTGATTATGTTGGAAAAATAAGCGTTTTGCCACGGCCTGTGATAACTGCGTCTCCTCCCCGAGTAATTTCACTTTGGGATGAGGCGGAGGAGGCGCAGGACGAGCAGGAGAAGGAGGAGGCACGCCTTCCGCCACAGAAACAAAACTGTCAAGGAGCGGATAAATAATCAAGAGCAGCCCCGGTGGGTTTCACACGCTGGCAGCCACAATCAGGCCGCTGGGTAAACAGTGTGATTAGAGGACGAGATGACTGCCTCTGTGTTTTAATCAGCCGCAGCGACGCCTTGACAGTCGCAAATCAATCCTGATCTATAGCATTAGCCTGTTGTATGTAAAAAGGGCCATGCCGCAAAAAATCATCCCAGTCTGCATGCAACCGGTGCTGCACCGTGCTGATCGACGCTGCCTTTGATGAAAGTGTCTCTGGATGAAAAGTGATTACAAATGTGCAAATAAATAATGAAATGAATATAGATAACAAAATGTGATGGTTTATTTTCTTTTTCTTACTGCGAAATTCAGGTTTTTTTGTGACATGCCTCAATAAGTTCATTATTCAGGATCTAAACAGAAATGCATTGATTTAATTTAAGATTTATAGTTTATAGTATATATATACTAGTATATATATATATATATTTTTTTTTTTTTGACCAGTGTAGTTTTATTCCAACATGACCCATAGACAAATGATGAAGTGTGTTTCTTTTTCCTTGTTGTATTTTAGTATTTCCTTTTCACTATTATTTCCATCTGTCCACTGAAAGCACCCACACAGGGCCACTAATTCTGAAGTAAATTCAGAACCTGACAACAAAGGATTGCTGATGTTTTCCATTTGGAAGACTAGTCCACGGAAGCCTTGACTGGAAAGGTCACAAACACGGCCGCTCTCCTCCGAGAGGTGTTTTTATTAGGCAGCGCGATGGCTTGCCAGTCAAACTGTCGGTGAATGCAGATGAAGCGTCGTGATTGGCCGTGAGCTGCTTCACTCGTCCTCTCACCTGCGTCCTTTTTCCTTCCTGACCTCCATCCCAACCTGGAGTCCCTCCATCCTGATTGAATTCCTCTTTTATAGAGCTTCCATTACTGCGCTTCACCTCATCTGTCCTTCTCTACTGCCAGCCTGTGTGTGTGTGTGTGTGTGTGTGTGTGTGTGTGTGTGAGTGAGAGAGAGAGGGAGAGATCTGAAATTAGATTTTTAATAAAAGCCAAATTGAATACTGTGCTCTTTCCTATACATCGAAACAGGTGTTTGTGTTTGTGTCTATATCGTCGCGACCCGACCCCGGATAATGCGGAAGAAGAAGAAGAAGAAGAAGAAGAGGTGAATTCCGCCAAGTGTCGATCATTCAACCAGAAATCTACGAGGTCATGCATCTGTGCAGGAACAGCGCAACGGACTCCTGAGATATCGATGCAGAAACGGTATATTGTGCGGCACCGGTGTGAGTGTGTGCATGCTGTGCGGCGAGCGTGCATAATAACTGTTTTGTGCGTTTAATAATGCTGGTGGAGCAGTCGGGGACGCAGCTGGCCAATTTAGATTAGAGTATAAACATCTCACAGCAGAGTGGACCCGCAAGTGTGTGTGTGTGTGTGTGTCTGTGTTTGCTTATAGCAAAGTGCACATTTCACAGTGTCAGTCAGCCTCCTGAACATGTGAACATGTTTACTCATGTAACCTGATCAAAGTGACTGTCTGCATCGTATAATGTGCTGAGCTCTTTATCCATCCATCCATCCATCCGTCCATCCATCCATTCATCCGTCCATCCATCCATTCATCCATTCATCCATCCACAGTGGCATTAATGAACAACAAACAACAAAGCAGCAGCAGCTCAACAGTATTTCCATTCCAGGAGAATTTTGTGCTGTTAAATTAATGCAAAAAAGTTGAATACTTTTAAAACAAGAAAAAAGAGAACACATAACTGTTCACTTCTGACACAGCTTTCATTACCAGGAAATCTTGGAATTTTAGCGGAAGAAAGAAACAATTGTGCAGCCGTCAGTGTCGCCACCAGACTGTGCAGCAAACAAACAGAAGGGCCGTCAGTGGGGACGCCTGCATGGAGGCGCGTCGAGGCGTCTCACTCGGAGGGTTTGGAGGCCAACAGAACTAACATGGACAGTGAGGTAATAAAACTGCAGCTCTCTCTCTGCAGTGAAACCTGCTGCTGCTGCTGATGATGATGATGATGATGATGGTGATGGTGATTGGCAAAGCTGTAAATAACACAATCGATGGAATCCTGTGACTCAATATGTCTGAAAAAGGGATTTTTTTTTTAATTAAAGCCGGTTCTTCTACAATCGAACTGATTCATCTCTGCTTCTTTTTTTCGCAGAAGTCTCAAGACTTCCTTACTTACTTACTAACTGTGACTTTTTTAATTGAAATTATTGACCCCCTTCCAGATGAGATGAGAATCCAGCAGCTGGCGGCAGCATATCTGCCCATCTGGTCAGTCAGTAAAAACATTTGAATCAGTTTGAAAGCTGCTGTTTATTCTCTTTCGATCGAGGCCCTGAAGCGACGGCTCGACATCCGACTGCAACCTCATCCTCCCGCCGCGCGCGTCTCCTCCAAGACACTCGGCCTGGGAGCGGCTGTGTTCCGGGGACAAATCATGCACACACACGGCACGCACGCACAGACACACAGACGCGCGCGCGCGTTTGCGCTCACGCGCATCTTTTAAGCTATTGGACGTCCCTGAAGACCGTGGTGGAATCTTCGGGCACTACGCAGCAACTGCCACTGTTATTAAGCCCATCAGAATAAAAAATATCCTGAATCTTTTGCTTTTTTCATGTAAATCCATGTGATTTTGCTCAAAATAAAAACCCTCCACATTTCCTAAAAAGTGAAACGTCCGGTGAACTGCTTCACAAGACCAGTTTGCTGCTGTGTGAACCACATAGTGTAAAACGGCACCACCGGTCAACAAAAAGTAATTAACAACGCAACGTTCTCAACGTTAAAATAATTTAAAAAATCTGTTTATAATCCTGCCTTGACCTTTTCTCCTAGTTTGTTTTTTTTTTTTTTTTTTAAAGGCATTTAATGGTTTAATTAAATTTTTAATTGCAATCGAATGAAATAAGTCTGTTTCTCTCTGCGGTGAAACCTGCTGCTGCTGCTGCTGCTGCTGCTGCTGCTGCTGCTGCTGCTGCTGCTGCTGCTGCTGCTGCTGCTGGTGATGATTGGCAAAGCTGCAAATAACACGATCGATGGAATCGGCTGAGATAAGACTGTTTTTTTTGTTTTGTTTTTTCACTTAACATCAAAAACAGTCTAACAGCTGCGGTTTATTTTGTAATTCGGTGGATTTCAAACACAGTCAAAACTAAAAAATAATACATTCATTTAAAATTTTTTTTTTTTTTTTTTACTGCCAATTTATTTCAGCCACTGTCTTCCTGTGTGACAACTTGTGGGGTGATAATTGGAGGTCATTCATGGTTCACTCCACAAGTGAACAAAAAACCCCAAACAAACAGAAACAGTAGCTCTCCCTTCTTCTCTGGAGCCTGTTGCTATCGACCAGCTGAAGTAAGAAATTCAACTAATTAACTTTTAATTCTCATGTGTATTTCCCGTTCCATTGCCGTTTTATAGCATATTTTCCCACATTGACCAAAGAAATTAACGTTTTTCAGGCAGCAGCGGCGGGGCTGCTGCATGGCAACACTGTCAATAAATGACTATTGCACATTGCAGTCAAGCAATGCCCCCCCCCCCCCCTCCACACACACACACACACACACACACACACACACACACACACACACACACACAAAGGCACTCATTTATACACTCTTAATGCACAGCTCAGTGGGGAATTAACCTGCAGATAACCTGCTGTGAGGTAACATAATTGGCTCTGCAGAAGCTGGAAGCGGGTTTGCAGGACGGAGACTCTGGCAGGTCAAAAATGAAAATGGCTTTGAGACGCGGCGGACTGAGGTTCCTCCAACAGCAGACGGACGAGCTGAAAGCTGCAATGAGCTCATGACGAGAGAAGAAAGTGGCTCTTCTTTGGGCTGCGAATGATTAAAGCGAATTGCCAAGGGACTGGACTGGATGGCAGCGTGTTGATGACATCATCATCATTGCTCTACAGGAAGTGATGCGTCACTTTCAAACACTTTCAAGAAATCCTCCTCCTTACAAGATACACTCGCCAACGGTCGCAGACACGCTCACGTCTGCGAGACGTGTTTTATGTGAATACATTTTTTACGAGCAAATGTGTAAATTGTACATTGCTTTTTGAAAGGGGAGGGGCCTCCAGTGGCGTCTCCTCCAGGCCTGCAGGGAACACGGCTGACCTGTTTGTCACGCTGACAAGCCACTGAGACGCTGTGAGTGAAGGCCAAGCTGCTAAAGTGTGTTAAGACGCGGCTTGTTGAGCTCCGGCTCCTCCTCCTCCGCACTGCTATTGGCTGACAAAGTGTCTTCATGTCGCTCCAGTGTTAGAAAACCTGTCGTCACTTTCAGTGTGTTTCCCGTTATGTTGGCTTGTCAGGGCTGTCAGTTTCCTGGAACGTTTCTATTTAGTCACATGATAAAACCCAGCACCAAACCTGGATAGCTGATTTTCCCATAATCAAGCTGTTTTCTAGTAGAAAATAACAGACAGCCTCTAGGCCCCCGTATGTGCTGACAGACTGGCAACGCAGACAAACAGACTCCTGGCTTGGTTCTATAACGTCGCGTCTGCAGAACCTTGAGGTGGAAACAGCAGCTAAATGCCAGACGCATCCATGCAGAGAAGCCAGGACGCCGCGTGCAGCAGGAGCAGCTCAAAATCTTTGTGCCGCCTCCTCCTCCTCCGAGCGAGGTGCAATTTGACAACAGGGGGGAGAAGAAGCATCGATTCAGCCGCCTGCAGGACCTTTTTATAGAAGCCAGCGGCATCATTACGGCTCGTAAGCCGGCCTGGTCGGCCTCTCCGCCTGGCCCTAATGCCTCCCCGTCACAGCAGAGTCCTTGTGTGGAGGAAGAGAAGCAAGGTTGACAGAGGAGGTAACAGGAGGGGGAATGGGAACAGAACGACGAGTATGATTAAAAAAATATACTAAAAGGCTCCTAAGCTTTTAGCTGCTAGTTTACACAGAGGGCTGCAGCACCATTCAGGGCAGAATCACCTGCGATGTGCCTGTGCGTTATTGTGAAAAGCTTAGACGCAGTTTTAAAACCTTAATATTTAGGCAGCGTAAACCAGTAATCACTCCTCCTCCAGCCTCGGCCATGGGTGAAGTAGGAAAATTAATACACGTCTTTAAAGTCCTCTCAGAGCCCAGCTTAGGGCCTGTTGTTGCTACTTAGGCGTCTTTTTCTCATGCAAATATCCAAACTTTAATCCTAAACGCAGCTCGGCGGATGTTCTCGTGCGGCGCAGCGGCAGCCGAGATCTGAGGGGCCGCGTCGTGTGTTTTGTACGCTTGTTTGTTTGCGCGTCGCCCCAGTGTGTTTTGATCCGAACTTGCGAGACGCACGTCGCTGCTCTCCTGAACCGCCGCCTAATGAGAACCTCCGGGATTAAATTTGGGGACGTTAACGAGTGTCGCCGCTCGCACACTAATTGGGACGTGTTAAATATAGATTTGGTGACATTGCGGCGTCTTCACAGACCTGGTAAACAGTGACTGGTCAGAACGGAGGGCAAACTGTGATGATGGTAACGGTGATGAACACGTTTTAGACTCTGATCTGTCAGATGACCGTATCATACCTGCAGCCAGGTGGGTTCTGTTTCTGTCAGTCAACAGTGTCTCTGTAAAAGGGATCAAACACTGCTGACACTGGAAGAGGTAAACAACCCCAGCGAGGGGGGGGGGGGGTGGAGGTGAACACAAAAAGTCTTTATAGTTGAACCCTTCCATCATTTGATGCCTCATAGTTTTCCTCAAAGGAAGGAAAAGATGTCAGAAAGATGACTTGAATGAACACGTTACAACAAGACTGACTTAGTTTTACTATGATTAGCATTGCTGCTAGTGTTGTTTTTGTGCCGTTGCACGGTTTAGGCTAATGAAAGCTACTGCTAGCAGCTAGCTAATGCTCAGCCACCTGGCTCGGTCACAGGCTGTTTTTTTTCCACGGTGACGGAACAAACCGACGCTCTGCTTGTGCAAACACTTCCAAAAACCTCTGAGCAGGAAAATGAAGCTGCTCCTCAAGCCAATCAAGCAAGACCCAAGACACACTTTCTCTCGAGTGCACCGAGTGTTTCTCCCAGTTGTGGTCTGTCAAAAGGGAGAATTAATGAGCCTGTCAATGCCTCTCTTTGTTGAAAAAAAAGCTAATTCAGTGTCTATCTAAAGCCTCGCTACAGCACGACTGTGATCTCCGCTACGCGTTTACTGTACGGCTCCTGAGATAGTGGCACATTATTACTTGGCTCACAACGGCGGCGACGGCTCGAGGCAGCCGTCCAAACGCTGCAGTCCTCCCGCCCGCCTGCCCACTCGTCGTCAGAGCGGCCGTGTGTAACGAGGTTATGTTTTCATGCGACGAGCGTCGGAGCCTCGTTCAGACGAGGGAGGAGAGGAGGACGAGGGGACGGGCGAGGACAGACGGGCATCTGTGGACCATCGTTAGGGTGGTGTCCGTGCATTTCATCCCTCGGCCATCAGTGACGTCATATTTAGTCCACCCAAAATGAATACACCTCATAGTACCTTCAATATCACATTGAGATCTGAGAATTCAGAATTGGAGCATTTCAATCATCGGTAAGACAAAATAACTGAGGCCATTGACACAGTCAAAACTTACAAATAAAGGTCAAATTTAAGAAAGTGAGTTTTAATAAGTCCAACCAAACTGCACCAAACTAGTCCAATAATCTGAACATTGTCACTGTTTCACATAAGACATCAACGAGACGTAAACAAAAGAAACTATTGTTTGCCATTATTGCAATGTTGATTCTGTGGCCTTGGGCAGATTTCATGGAACCTGACCGCTTTTTCAAAGTAAGTTTGGGCCAGCAGAGGCCTTGCTGGCCCTGACGGCCCACCACTGCTTGGAAGAGGTCCGACCGTGAACATCGGCACGGCTCGTCTTCACGCGCGCCTGTGAAGCTCTGCCCACCTCATGTCTTCCTCACTCAAAAGTTGGTGCCCTACTTTCTGCCGTCCTCCGAAACCTTCCCCCCCCTCTTTCCACCACGTGTTTGAAATGTAAACGTCGTCGTTGACAAATTGTGAGTCACAATGTGGGCAGATAAATCAAACCCAAAGCTGCGGCGCTGCCAACAACACATCTCTCCCTTTTTTTTTATTTATCTCTCTGTCTCTCTGTCTTTTGCTCTTCAACGTCAACGTTTTTCCCTTGCAGGCACCTCTTTTTTTTCTCGTCACGATCGCGTGTTCACGCATGCACACCTACACCCGTCGCCTGCTTACACTCGGAGGCGTACGTGCGTCCACGCCGCAAGGCCCCGCGGCGCCTCTTCCAACCTCTTTCTGCTCTAGTTGGGTTTTTTTTTTTCCTATTTTTTCCATCGCTCACGCTCCGAGGAGATCAGAAGGAGCGGCTCCGAATCGAGGGAATTTTACGCACATGGATTCAGACTCTGCAGTTGTCGCGTAACAGTGGGGGGATTTGAGTGCCGCCGCTCACGACGGAACCGTTGGCACCAGACGCTGAGACTGAAAACACAATGATCCATTTCAACGGGAGAAAAATGATATTGGAGAGGAAAAAAGAGAAATGAAAGGAGCAAAGTGGATCCAATGAGAAGGTGCTGCATAAATTATATCGCACTCATTCATTGAGATAAAAAAAAAAAAAATCACAGGGTAAAGTGTAAAACTCGATCGTCATTTTCTTTAAAGTGGCTGCTTGAAGTTTCATATTTTTTTAAGGTTTTTTTTTTCACTGCTTAGAGGTTTTGTGCTGCGTGCACACCAAAACAAACCGGCTCCCTGCACATCCAGAAACTGATCCTCAGTGACCTGAATCTGATCCTCGGTAACGATGCTTCTTGGCAATAAAATCTTATGCCATCGAAAAGTCTGTTTGTTTCCCTATTAAACTGTGCCAGTCAGGAAGGAATGAGGGAAGGAAGAAGGGAAGGAAGGTGTGCTGGTGGGAGGAGCAGCGGAGTGAGCAGCAAGTTTGTGCATTGTGCGCCCGTGCAACCTTTTGCCTTGGTGTAGCCGTTGAGGACTAATTAGCAAAGCAGACAGGCCATTTCCTGGTGGAAACCAGCCGATCGATGCGTGCTGTGCGTGCTCGTTAGGCCTCGCAGGACACCAAACACACTCACCTCAGCTGTAATCATTTCACGCCAAAGAGAGAAAAAAAATTACCATTTAGAGAGAATCCGTTTTCCCGGTTCATCTGCCTGCATCCTCTTCAACAGCCCCCCTCAGCCCCCCAACACGCTGCTAGCGTTCTCTTATCCGCCACTGGGAATTTGATTCTCCCAGATTCGTCCGTTCTGATCATTTCCTTTCCCGCGTTCAGGGTCCAGAGGAGCGGATAAAAACAGCGGGCCGTCCGTCAGGCAGATAAGAGTCGTCAGGGTCTCTTGCCACCATTGTTACGCTTTAGCCTCGAGTGAAGAGAAAAAAAAAAATAAATAAATAAAAGAGAAACACGTGCATGCGGCCGCAATCCAGGAAACGGAGCAGCGCCTGGGCACTGGTGCACGGCGTCATCCATAATCTGATGGCATTTCTAAAAGGCAGCGGCGGGAGGAGATTCTGAGGAGTCGTCCAACTTCCTGTCGTTTAAGAATCAGCAGCTTGCGGCAACACCTTAAGTATTAAAAAGTTACGAGCGGTCATGTCTGCTGGCGCAAACTTTCCACACACAGAAAAACAAAAACGCAATACTTTAAAAAAAAGGGTTGTCAGATCCGTCCACATCTCCTCCAGCCTCCGCCTACTGATCTCCCAGAACAGGTGGGAGGGTGTGGGTGAAGGCCAGCAGCCCAGCACAAATGCATTGTGGGTGGTTCTCTGTTCCCAGTCTCTGCAGCTTCGCTGACGGGCAGCGTCTTCACAAAGACACTTTTTTTTTTTTTAGCCATCAAATCCCAGGAATATGTCATGAAATCCCTGAAATAAAATAAAAAACAGAAGACACTGCTCCGCCTGCAAATCCGTCGCAGCCGCATTACACCAGCTTCAAGTAGCCATGGCACTCGGGGAATTAGGAATAAAACTCCTTTTCTGCACGTTGAGTATTTAATGAGGACACTTTAAGAATCGGCAAAGCATTTTTCTACACACTCAAATCCAATATGCCCCATCAAACTGCAATAGTCCCTCCTCGTCATCACATCTACTCTCTACCTGCAAAGGAAAAGGCAAAGGCAAAAAAAAAATCTATCTCCATGGGCCCGTAAGTCAGATCCCAAATGCAAACGCAAAATAACTGCAATAAGAAAGGGCGGTGGGGGGGGGGAAGGCGGAGGGGGGGACCCAGACAACACAAAAACACAAATGTCCTTTTGTCTGGACAAAATGCCGGAGCGGCACGGCGCGGTGCGGCTCGGCGCTCGGACTCCTCCAGGCCCGGATGATGAGGTGAGGAATCACATTAACGAGGGAGGCAGCTGGCACCGGCGAAGCCCCTTCGGCTGCACGGGAGCCTGTTGTTTTGATGATAGACCGGATGAATTAATGAGATATGATGCGCTGTGCCGCCGCGTCTGGGGTGTGTGTGTGCCGTCGGTCACAACACCTTCATCCCGAGTCTCTCCAAGGACACGGCTGGCACGCAGAGCTGGCCGAATAAAGGATTCCTGACAGCTTCCATCCATCACGCGAGGTCGGATTTTCAGATTTGAGGTCGTCGTTCTTCAGAATTCATTCAATTGTGGTTCTCTTGCTTCGTCTTTCTGTTGGCATTTGGCGACGACGTATGATAAACATTGCGTCTGGATTATTTTTTCGAGAATCTACTTTAAAATTCCGAGAAACATCCAATGTGGTTTGGCCTCTTCCTTAAAAGGACTGTGTTGTGTTGTGTTGTGCACCAGAATGAAGCTGGTGGTCCGTTCACCTCTGCCGCCCCCAGTGGTGAACGTGCCCAGTAAATACATGACCTTGTGTTGTTGTTTCTCAAGTTATTTGCAGCCAGTTAGGAATTCATGATGTGACAATTTTGCCAATTTTACCCCTCACGACTCTTTACCACACAAAACAGTCCTTGGAATGTCTTAACGCCAGCGGACTCTGTGGTTTCTGTCGTTAAAAGCAGCTTGAAAAAAACAATTTGATTAGCCGCGCTTTGTTTTGTTTTGTCTTTTCTTCTCCATCTAATGTTTCCCGCCTCGTAATGCTTTTCAGCGGGAGGCCCATGGCCTTGTGTGGCACTTAGTGGTGCCTGTCCTTCGGGCGCGCTGCCAAACAGACTTGTTGTTGTTACATTCTATTAAAATCAATCATTGCTTTCATTTTGACGTAGAATTTTTTAAATTGTTATTCAAAGAAGTGGGCCGCTAATTAGCATCCGCCATTCAAAAGCAAACAACACGAGGCCGCTGCTGATCGAGACTCGAGGAAAAAACTTCAGACAGAACCTCGTCCAAAATAAATTTCGACCTAGAAAAACTTTTCATCCGGCTCACTGACGTTGTTAATGGTAAAAAAAAAAAAAAAAACAGATGTGAGTTGTTCAGGCTGCATTGACACCTACACAGCCCAGCGCGCCGGGCTCACTGTGGGCAGCCGTCACGATGTCCGGCTCAGGAAAACAAATGTTTCCATGGAGGTTCAGGAACTCTGACGGTTTCCGTAAAACCGAATAGCCGTCTCTCGCTAATGTGTCGTCGAAACAAACAAAAGGGACAAAAAACAAAATCCATAGTGACCATGTGGGAGACGCTTGGTGAGCCACTCTTTTGCAGCCCTCCCATTGACAAGCCTCACACACACACACCGACATACACACACACAGGCCCTTCACTTTGATGGACTCGTCAGAAAGTCGAAGGAATCGCTGAAAAGCAGCTCGCGGTTCTCGACTTTTCAATTTTGCCGGGATGCAACGCCAGACATCGATCTAACTGTCACATTGGCTATTGTGTTTTTTTCTTTCCACGTGACATCGCAGAGACAAAACTAAACACACAAAGTGGCTCTTTGTCACGCCGCCGTCCTTTCACTCACTCTCATCTCGCGCTCGCCGCGGCCAGATTGCATTGTGTTGCATCCCCACGTGACGGCACAAACATACACGCACCTCGTCGCCGTCACGTGGAGCACGACACACACACACACACACACACACACACAGCCCCCGACATGCCAAATCACATTCAAAAGGCGGTGTAATCTGATCTAATTAAAGACTCCGAGGTTCTGCGAAGCGCCGTATTGGCAGTGCGGCTAATTGTGCTTGCAGAAATCCTTGATCCGGTTACAGCCTGCCGTGTTTAAATCCCGTGTTTGAGAAGTAAACAATAAAGGAGCTGCTATGGCTGCACCAGAACCCAAAGTCATGTGACCTGGTGTTAAACTGAACCTCTTGCAGCAAAGCGGGAACATCTTCACCGCTGAGGCACAAAGCCGTGAAATCCCTGCGCCCCGCTGCAGCTACAGCAGCGTGCATGCTAGCCACGCTAGCAGTAGCCTCTCCTCTGTCTTCTCTCTGTGGTTAAGTGTGTAATATTTGCAGATTTTGAAGAATAAACAGCAACATCAAGTAGTTTATTAGAAGACGTGATTGTTCACTCTAAATACAAAACCTGCTGGCAGGTGGGCTGGATTGTCCACACCAGGCTTCCTTAGAAATATGGCGGTGCAAGATGGCAGCTAACTGGCAGCAAGACTCTTGATTTATGTACATTCCAATATACATAGAAGAACCATAATACAGGTTGGAAAACTAAATTACTTTTATTGTACTGTCGGTAAGCACTTTTATTTATCTATTTATGGGCGGTATGTTAAGCTTTGAGCAATGTAAAAACCATAAACAAGGCCAAATGTTTTTTACACTGGACCTTTACGGGGAGCTTGCAGCAGTGGCTCCCCACTTTGGCCACAACTAACAGGACGCTGATTTGTTAAAAAAAGAAAAAAACACTTCTGTCTTTTCTGGTAGAAGTTTTTCATAGAATGTATCTGTCTGTCGATCCATCCATCCATCCATCCATCCATCAGGTGTGTTCTGACGACTACATCCAACGTGTACAGGGACTCGGGAGTCGTGCTGAGTGACGGTGACACAGATGTATCTCTTTTGCAGCGGCGGCTAAAGTCAGCTGCTGCATCTGCAGTGGGTAATTGCAGCTCGACAATTGGCTGCGGCTCCAATTAGACTCTGCAGCTGCTTCACGGAGCCGCCGCGCTAATCAGCCGAGAGGCAAAAAGGCCGCATCCGGCGTGGCAACTGTCAAAATGCCTCGTCCGTGCACCTTTTTTAACGACACCAGAGGGTCTTTGCATTCGTGACCTTGTGCCGTCAAAGCTTACGATTTGCCTCGCAGGGCTGCAAGCTGGAATTTATGCCAGGACACGTGCACGAAGGGAGGCACGCAGGCCGTCTGACGCAAACCTGCACCTTCTCTTGCACCCTGCTTTTGTTTTCCGTGCACGGCTTCCGCCTGGAGGGGGAACTGCACGGGCCATGTGATGATACCGTTTTCGGACCTGTTGTGATCTTCCTGCAGAAAACCACAGTGGACATTTTTCATTTTTCGGTTTGTTTGTTTATTTATTTGCACGCGTGTGTGGGCGCCTGCGAGTGAGCTTAAGCATCGCGAGCCAGAGGGCCGATGAGTAACGCGCCTGAGCAACACTGCTGCCGCTGAGAAACACTGAATTGTTGTGTTTTTTTTTCACAACTAGAGCACGATGGGATGGTGGGATGGTGGGATGGTGGGATTCGGCTCAGCAGCTCGCACAGTGTCAGAGCGGCGTCATCCGCAGCAGCGGCTACAATCAGAAAAAATGATCAATTTTCTCAGTTCTGAGGCGAGCCCTGCAGCTCCTGACCCGCCGGTGTCGCTCATGTGGGTTGTTTTGAACACAGCTCGAGACTGCTGGTGCAAAACTGAGAGCCAAACTCTGGTACGCTTCAAAGGGAGGCACTCATCGCTGCTCCTTGCACACCATTTTCTGTATTTGTGACTGAAGGAGAAACTACAGTATTTAAGATTTGGCAGTCATCTCCTGCAGTACCGTTTACTTCCTGCAGATAGCCTCCTATTGAGAGCGTGTCCTATTCAATAGTCAAGTGTTACATCACGCACCTTCCGTTTAAGTCCCACCTGGGGATTGAGTGAGCGCGGAGCCCTTGTGCAAACACATCCTGCCACACGTCGTTTCCCCAACAGCTGCCTGCGTAACCAAAATTACACTTTAAGTGGCCCTGAATGTTTCGGAGGAAAAAAAAAAAAGAAAACACTCCCACTGACTTATTGTCGACATTCTGTAACGCATCAAATGGAGCTGCCGGTCCGCCGTGAATGTCTCTCGTTGGCATTTACATTATTATCAGCACTGCTATTAATAGGCAGTTGACCTTTTTCATTCCCATCCTCCCCTCCGATTGCACGGCAGCAGCGGCGGCGGCGGCGGCGGTGGCGGTGGCGGCGGCGGCTGGACAAGAGCGCAGGAGGACACGGAGGGCAAGTGGACGAGCAGGATAAGGAAGGAGACTCAGGCTCAGGAGAAGAAGGGGGCGAAACATTTTTCGGGAATGCAAATCACACGGCGGAGGAGGAAACAACAGCAGAGCTGCTCTCTGCTCCGGGTCCCGGCCTCGTTGTTTATCTTCATAAGTATTTAAATGACTTCTGAATAACGGCAGGTGGAGGCGGGGCGGAGATACATAAATCTTCCTTGTTTATGTAAATTTCTCCATCAGGGTGGACAACAGGGGCGCGGAGTCGACCGCTGCTGCTGCCGCCGACGGATGGAGATGAAAGAGTGTCATCACTTTGCTCTCCAAACTTCTCTCAGATGTGGAAAGAGCGATGATCTCTGGCCCGACTCCCACACAGAGTTTTTATTTGCCTTTACTCTCTGCACACAGAAGATGTAGCACCCGAATGCCCAAAGGGTGATTTTTTTTTTGTTGTTGTTGTTGTTGTTTGTTGTTGTTATCATTGAGTCATATTAGTTACAAAGAGTGAGTCATTGCATTAATGCAAAAATCAGCCCAAAAAAACGCCCTAAGACAAAACAAATCCCAGCTCTGTGACTTCTGCAAAGTGTGTTTCCTCCTGCGACTCCTCCTTCAGTCACATGGTCCAGGAAGGACATTTTTCATAAACAACATCTCACCATGTCTCTCATTTTCTCCGTCCGTCTGTTTGTCCACCCCCCTCTGTTTCTACCTCACTCTCTTCCACACACACACACACACGGAACAAAACGGCTTAATGACAGTAAGAATGACGGCAATATAATCAGACCGCATGCACGTGGCAGAGAGACTTCAGGGCAAATATTTGTCTTGAGAGCAAGTGTGTGTGTGTCCGATTGTGTGTGTGTGTGTGTGTGTGTGTGTGTGTGTGTGTGTGTGAGAGAGAGAGAGAGAGAGAGAGAGAGAGACAGGGAGCGGAGGGTTGTTTGTGTGTGTGAGAGATGAGCTGCCCTCGTAGGCTGAGAGAAGTGAACTGCACAAATCACATCAACAAGACGGACATCATTCTAAAAAAGGACAAGTAAAGATGACAAACACTGTGTGTGTGTGTGTGTGTGTGTGTGTGTGTGTGAGGTTTGCCCAGAAACATCCCTTTAATCCATTTCGTGCCGTGTCAGTAAAAAAGAGCGTGCACACACACACACACACACACACACACACACACACACACACACACACACACACACACACACAGACAGAGCTCACTGGTGGAGACACACGGAGCTCCGCCTCCTCCACGATGCTGAACCTACAACCGGTTGGATTCAGCACTAATTGGGAGAGAACAGCAGTGCGGCAGCGGAGCCGCGACGCCGTCCAAGTCTAAAAGGAGACGAAGGACAAAAGGGGAGCGATGAAACAGCAGAACAGGCGTCACCGTCCAGACGGCAGTTTAAAGGCTGCGCGACGCTAGAAAAAGGAAGCAGGGGTTGGACAGCGACACGACCACGTCGTGCAGATCCTCCCGCCGTCGCATGCATCGCATGACTTTTGCAGCCAGAAACAAACGAAACCAACATGTTAAAGACAACGTTTGTCTAATGGAGCGACGCGGCGACGTGTTCATACAGAAATAATTAGCACATTGGGTGGGGGAGGGGCCGTGAGGCGCAGGGGCGGGGGGTCTAGTCCGCTTTTTAATTAGCATGAACACACTGATGATCCTCCTGCATGGTGATCATTCTCACAGCCAAAGCAGGCAGCTGTGGGTCGCAGCACAGCGATGGTTGCTGGGTGTGAAACAGCCACTTTACTTTGTTGCGTTTAAGATAAAGAGACTCGATTCGTCACTGAACGCGAGAAGGCCAATTATTTTTGTAATACTGAAAAATATATTAGTCCTCTCCTGCCTCCTGTCACCAGCAGTTAATTAGTTCAGGCTTTTAAATCCAAGTCAGTCAGTTTTTGCTCCCCGCTGTCCTAAAACATCACATCCATGAATTAGAAGGAGAAGATGTGAAGCTGTTGATGTTATGAGAATGTCAATAAACTGGAGAAAGTTTTTTTTGAATAACTAATCTTGGAATAAAAATCTTATTCTCACTCAAACTTTCGGTTCAAGGTCAATTTGAGATGAAAATTGTACGACAGACTGAAGTCACCAAAAAAACTGCTTTCATCTTTTCACTTTTGCTCTCTCCCTTTTTAATGGCGATGAAAAAATTACCACTTATCAGGTTTCTAAATTACGGGCTTTGAATCCCGTCACCTGAACCCATCGCGACGCCGGCGGGACCCGTCTGGCCGTGATTGCGATGCCCCGCCGCTAACGAGCGCCGGTTTGCGAGAGAGAAAAGTATGTAATTAGGGGCCGCGCTGAGTCACGGCAGGAGCGGCGCTCACGACGCGGGTCGGGTCCAATCACGGCGCCGCCAAGCAGATTGTGCTGCTTCAGCCGAGTTGAATCACTTCCCACGCGGCCGTCATCGTCGGAGACAAAGACGCGGCGGAGACGCCGTCCAAACGGTCGGCTCGAAACGTGTGGCAGCTGATGAGAGCTTCGCCCTCTGCATCCTCGTGCTATGATAATTCAGCACACACACACACACACACACACACACACACACACACACACACACACAAAAGCATGGATTTCCAGAAAACAGTTCAACATTTAACCTTGCGTTTACAGCATGCAGCAAAAAGACAACAACAAAACTGTCCTGATGCTTTGTGGCGCCTCCCCCTGGTCTCAGTAGGGAAGTGCGTTTGTTCACTGAGATGGCAACACATCAGGCTCCCTTTGTGACATCACAATGGGCCTTTCCGACACACACTACAGGCAGTAGAGTCAATTATCGCATGATTTAGGACCTTCGCTACATTAATCAGCGCCGCGCAGAGCAAAAGGTTTCATCATCGGCTCGATTAAATCGAGTCTACCAGGCAGCTCAGAGTGAAGCCATAACAAATCAGGATTAAAAAGATAATCCGGGTAGTTTTACAGTATCTTGTTTCAGTGTTATTGGGCCGCCGCCGGTGGTCAGTTTATCCTGCGCCCAGAGCTAATGGGCTCTAATGCAATCGCTGTGCAGTAAACGCCGCCCGGGTGGAGATTATAAAGGCCGGCTTAACGCTTTTACAGCGACGCCGCTTCCACTTCTACGTTGTTGTTTTTTTTTTTTCTAATCACTGTGCCGATTAGCCGAGTGCCTGTCGATAAACAGGCTCAACGGGTCGAGTGCGTCCTCAATTACCAGAGCCAAAGACACACACTTGGACGCGTAACGACGATCACACGGCAGCTGATAAAAGTCAAACGTGCTCACGGGCCACTTTATTAGGTCCACTGGTACCGCCGGTGCCTCAAGGTGAGATGACTGGTTGGTTGGAGATGTGACTCTGCGCATGAAGGGCGTAACCTGTGGATACTGGAGCTACTGTTACCTTTTCTACAGTATCCAGCCATGTCGGCCCCCTTCTGACCTTTGACCCCTGGCATCAACAACAGCGTTAAAAATCACTTTTCATTGAATTTCAGCGACTCGTCTTCACGATGCCCACAGTGATTGTCTGATTGGCTATTTGTTTCAGCAGGGCAGGCAGTCGAGCATTTCACCAAACAAAGTGGCTGCTGGATGGATGAATCCTAGAGTCTTGTTGCACCACACTTTATTATTTCAGTAAAATACTTACACTACGGCACTAGGACGGCACTACAAAATCGCACACATGAAGACGATGCATGGTACACAATGCAAGATACAAATAGAACCTCTTTCCATCCTTTTCCTTCCCTCGTTCTTCGTTCCCCACCCCCCCTCTCTCTTTATCTCTCTCTCTGTCTCCCTGTTTGTTCCTCTCACCCGATCTGACTGATTCTTATGAGAAGTGACTGTCACTCAGACTCGGGGCAATTCTATTACAACGGCAACAATTTGCTCACACCACATCCGCTCTGAACGCGTGTGCCGACACACAAAAGCGACGCGTGTGTATGCTGTTGTTGTTGATTTTTTTCCCCTCCCGCCCTCTCCCTCCATCTAATATTGACTCGGAGCGAGATGGCACACGCGGCAGGAAAAAAAAAAAGAGTCGGTCGAAGCACCGAAATAGACGGCCAGAGACGCAGGCGTGCGCTGGCTATTTTCCCTCCGCGAGCCAAAATCTTGGGAATATTTTGGTTGTGTCACGGCGAGCGGAGGGAGGAGCGTCCAGGGGGGCCCACTGCAGACGAACTGGCTGCCAAGCCACTGCACCAACCTGATGACATCGTCTCTATGCACCACTCACTGAAGCGAGACCAGGATGCGTTGATTTGCCATTAAAGGTCTCATATCATAACCGTTTTCAGAGCTGTACATTTGCAGCAGCAGCAGGGAAGCTTCTCAAAATGAGTTAATTGATAAGAAAGGGAGAATGGATCTTCAGAAAACAGCCTCTTTAGCTCTTTGTTTACAGCCATCAATGAAAATGCTCAATTTTAGCTTGTGGTTACAGCTGATGCCTCCTTGATCAACCAAGGCTGTTTCAGCGGGTAGAACAAACGCCTGACCTGGGAGTGGCTAACCTTGTGACATCACAAGGGGCTGATTTCCAGAACTGCTGGCCTGAGCAGGCATTTCACTAAAAAGTGGCACAAGCAAAAGAAGTAAATAAGGAGAGTTCCCTGACAGATTTTGTAGCTGGAGAACATAACAGGAATAATGTGGAGCCTTTAAACACACAGCAGTGTGTGGCGTGTGTGATTTATCTGCACAAACACTGAGGTTCAATCTAGTTTTAAGGTCTCCTGCTTTTGGAAAATCTATGAGGCCTCTGAGGCCAACACACACGCACAGACTCTTAGCCCTCTTTGTTGTGTCCTCGTATGACTTGGCAAAATCAAGCCGTGCCATCATTGAATGAGTTACGCCCCTCCCTCTAACTTAATATTTCTTTGTCTGCTTCCTTCTGTTGAAGCCGCCTCCTCCGCAGGCAAAGTCTTCTCATCGTTTTGTACTCTGGATGCAATCAGTTTATCCCCCTCGAACCTCTAAAACCCTCCTGGTGTGAACCGATACATTACCGATTCAAGCCCACACTCCAACCCACCGCTGGTTTTTTCTGCGGGGGAAGCATCCAAACATGCGCAGGAGGAAGAAAGCCGACAGGCTCTAATGAAATCCAGATGAAGCCCATCGACCCTCTGTCAATACCAATGGACGCCGACACTCATACGTGTATCGGCACCAGCGTCTGCGTTGATTAGAAAAGGCTCCGCCCACTGAGATCCCACATAACCAGCGGCCGATCAATGATGATGTCACTCAAACGTTTGACTCCGAGCAATTGCGGATCAATAGAGATTTTCCTTGCGGGAGCGATGCTATTCGTAGTCGACTGCGGTGTCGGGGGGGTCGGCTGCAGACGCACAAACAGAGGAGGTCTGGATTAAAAAGTAGCTTTTAATACGCGACGCTGACGCAGACAGACGTCGACAAATTGCGCAATTGCACGAGAAGCATGAGAATAGGCAGAGTTTGGTTGACGGTGTGTGTGGGATAAAGTTCAAAGGAGGCAGCAAAAGACAAGAAGGGAAAATGCATTAGCAAAGCAGCGAGAGCGAGAAAAATAATAATAAATAAATAAAAAACAAAAGAGAGAGACCGTGACAGTAGACGTTCAAAGACCCGAGAAGAAAAGAAAAGAACAGAGGCGGGCTGTGAAGGACGGTGGAGGAGGAGTGCGTTGACTGAGAGAAAAACAAAAAAAAACAAAACGATGTCAGTTAAAGAACTGCACGTTTAGCCACCAACACGCAGCAAATCCGTCCGTTTGGACAAAAACAGGCAGCTGTGACAACAAGACAAGGATGAGGATGCTGTCTCTGACCATCGCCCTTTGTGACATCACTAACGGGACCTCTGAGCGATCCCTGTGCTGGCTGCCATTTTAAAAACAAATTTCGGAAAAGCAGTGGAAGTGAGAAAAATAAGAATAAAACAAAGAGAGAGACGATGACAGTCAACGCTACAAGGGCCTGGGAAGAAAAGGAGGAACATTTTGGGCGGTGCCGTGAAGGGCAGTGGAGGAGTGAATTTAATAAGAGGAATAAAGGGGGGAGGTGGATAAAAGATAAGAAAAAAAACACAGCAGTGTCCTCTAGACAGGAGGAGGCGGAGGCTGAGACAGAATGAGAAAAGAGCCAAACAGAGAAGAGTGTTTGAGAGAAACAAGAGTCAGGGGAGCCGTGTGTGTGTGTGTGTGTGTGTGTGTGTGTGTGTGTGTGTGTGTGTGTGTGTGTGTGTGTGTGTGTGTGTGAAAGAGAGAGAGCACGTGCTGCATGTCAATACAAATAGCCACTCAAGGGCTCCAGTCCAGGTGAGATCTCGGCTCTTCTCTCACCGCCAGGAATTCATTGCTGGTGGGTGAGAGACCAGGGAACAGAGGACCAGCGGACCAGAAGACCAGAGGACCAGGGGACTGGGGGACCAGATAACCAGAGGACCAGGGGACCAGAGGACCAGAGGACCAGGGGACTGGGGGACCAGGGGACCAGAAACCCGGGGGCCAGGGAACCAGAGGAACAGGGAACTAGGGGACCAGGGAACTAGGGGACCAGCGGACCAGAAGACCAGAGGACCAGGGGACTGGGGGACCAGATAACCAGAGGACCAGAGGACCAGAGGACCAGGGGACTGGGGGACCAGGGGACCAGGGGACCAGGGGACCAGGGGACCAGAGGACCAGGGGACCAGGGAACCAGAGGACCAGGGGACCAGATAACCAGAGGACCAGGGGACTAGGGGACCAGGGGACCAGAAACCCGGGGGCCAGGGAACCAGAGGAACAGGGAACTAGGGGACCAGGGAACTAGGGGACCAGGGAACTAGGGGACCCGGGGACTAGAGGACCAGTGGACCAGGGGACCAGTGGACCAGAGGAGCAGGGGACCAGAACAGAGTGCGGCCCGCGAGGGAGTATATGAGACATGCAGATTTGATGGGTCGTGCTGATTGCGCCATCAAGTCACAGATTCACAGCTCCTTTCTACACTTGCTTTTAACCGGCGCATGGCCTTGAAACACACCAGAATATTCATCACCCCTCCCCCTCCACCCCACCCCCACAGCTTTTATTCATATTCAAACAACGACACCACCACCTCCTCCTCCTCCTCCTCCTCCTCTCCGCCTCTGTCGGTAAAGAGAGAAATCTCTCCGGCTCTCCGTCCATCCATCATTGGCGACGCCGCCCCTCTGCCGCATCAATAATTGTTTATTGCCTCGCTAAGCCCCGCCCCCGCTCAGTTCCCAGAAGACTGGCCGAAGGGAAAGCAGCCCGTTTTATGAGGGTGTAATCTCCTACCTCGCTTGCACTCGCATGTCCTGTCCTCTCGTCTCGTCTCATCTCCACAGTGACCAGGTGACACCCAAGATGGACGGATGGATGGATGGATGGATTAGTTGTGAGTCCACGACATGAAAACCCAGCTAGGTGGAGTGACGGTACAGCAGGAGGGATGGAAGGAGGTGGATGAAGTGGGGGTGGGTGGGACCTGGAGATAAACTGCAGCAGAGCAACAGGTTGGTGCGCTGGTGGGAATTTAGAACCAGATTTCAGCTTTTGATGGAGAAACGGCTCAAAAGGAGCAGACAAGGTCCGAGCATCACTGCAGGGCCTCCAGGGGAAGGGAGGGAGAGAGGGAGGAGAGGATGGAGGGGTGGGGGGGGAGGTTTGAAGGATACATCCGTATGCCGCCCGTCCTGGAGCCGATGGCCAGGATCTTCTGCACGGGGTCAAAGGCCAAGGAGGTGGGCTGGTGAGGGAAACCATGACGCACCGTCTGCAGGCACAGAAACACAGAGACACAAGGGGGCGCCAGATTAAACAGGAGAAAGACTTCAGGCTGAACATGGTTTTCAATGACATTATCAGACATTCATTGTCTTATTTTACGAAGCCGGGAGCTCATTTTGTAGCGTCGCTGAAATTGTGCTCTGTTTGTTTTCCAATTAAATTTGTGGACAATTGAACCATGTGCTGCACAAATGTCGTCTTGACATTTCTGCTTGTGAGTACGTTTTCACTTTGCGAAGTTTTTAGTCACATTTAACCGCAACAAAAAAAGAGAGAAAGAAAAGATTGCTGCGAGCAACTTGTGCGTACAGACAGGATGTCGAAAGGTCAAGCGCCTGCTTATGCACCCATTTCTCCATTACGAGCTTGCCACTTTAGCATAAAATGTCGAAATATTATGCAAAGATGGAGTCATTTTAAATTGAAGCTTTTCAGGTGCAAAGACCCTCCACAAGTTTGCAGCCCTTTTATTGTGAAACACGGGGAGCCCAGAAGCAGTAATGAGGGAGGCGGGAGCCGCAGCTCCCATTAATGTTCAATCCAGACTGACTAGAGAGCCTCAGCATTGAAATGCCAAGGTCTGACGAGGCAAAGTTACGCACACATATGCACATACACACATACACACCCAAGCAAACCGAAGTGCAGTGCATTTACTGCAGCTGCTTGCCATTAGACACGTTGACTTCCCCAGCCGTGCCTCAATAACAGCCGTGTGCAGGAGACGGAGGCGCTGAAAGGATAATGTTACCGTTTCACCAGAAACCTGCAGGAGTGGAAAATCTCTGCCCAGAGCTGCGATACCGCGTTACACAAAAGAAGCAAAGGCAAAGGTTGCAGGCTAACAGGGAAGCCGAGTCCCCAAATCCAATCCAATCCAATTTATTTACATTGCAGATTTCCAGAGCCACACAGGATTAGCACAAGATTAAAGACACGTTACTTCGACAATGTGTTGCCATGGAGGAAATCAACACATGCAGAATGTATGTTGGGGGGTTTGCAAACAGATTGCAAGTGGTTTCATGCTGGTGCACTGATAAGAAGGACTGGTGTGCAAAGCAGCGTGAGGCCAAACCAATTAGAATTGGAGCAAGAACCAATCGGTAGAATTTGGGGTCTTGGATCTTAATTCTGATGACTTTCTGCAGCCTCCCTGATGTTCTCCTCGTGTGCAGTCCTGCACTCCCACAGCTGAGACTGGACAGTCAGTTCCAGCAGCACTGCTCTCCGACACTGGAACATTTTCCTGTCGACCTTCAGCTGCCAGCATGCACCCTGCCGGGCTCGACTGCCGGCTGGCTTTGACGGAAGTAAGAGAGACTGACCGCCTGGCCAGTTAGCTGCCTTCTCCTGCTAGAGATTGCCGTGCTGATGACCTCTGCGGTGACCTTCAGCACCTGCTCAATGGCATGAGCCTGCTTTCTGGGGAGGTATCAAAACACTGACACCCCGTGAAAGACTTTTGAGTCATTTTGAGTAACGATATGGACGACGGTGAGGAGGTAGCACTGCTTACCGAAAGGTTTCGTCGTGATGCATTGAAAGTCAATAAATAAAAACATATATTAAAAAAAACATTGTCAGGTTTGGAGAAAAACATGAAAAAAATGTGTGTGAGAGAGAGACGTGTATACATGAATCGTGTTTGGTAATTTCACACGCGTGCAAATGCACACACACTCAACATTTATGCTTGTACTATATATATGTGATGTTGCATTCATGATATACAATCTATCCAGCTACAGGAGACTGCGTGTGTGTGTGTGTGTACGTGCTTGTACTGCAGCACTGTGATGAAGTAACCTGACCTTCACATGTACAGTAATTGTCATCAGACTCACACACATCATGGTTCCAAGGCTACAATCAGGCCAGCGTGCACCTCGCATACAAACGCTCCCATAAATAAATGAAAACAACAACAACATTGATTTGTGAGATCATTTTTTTCACTCAGAGCAGCTGCAGCTACAGTTAACTCACTTTTAACAGCCTGGTGTCTTCAGGAATCACCAGACACATTGTCTTCATTCTTTGCAACAAGCTCAATTTTGCCTCTTGATGTTTTCACATTGTGAAAGTGTTGAATTTGAATTCTTACAGGAAAAAAAAAAAACAGGTCACGTTCTCATGTAGAGAACACACCGAAGATTCTCATCCACAGAAAACTGCGACCATGGGAGATTCACATGTTCATCCTCCAGGCCCCCGGCAGCCTCCTCGTCCTGCTCCCAGCTCCAGCACCTTGTTGCTGGGATACAGGCGAGCCGGGCCTCTGCCTGCACGTTCAGACAGCCGAGAAGTGGATGAAAAACAGATTTGGTCCGGCACAATCTCGGAGCTCCTCATATATATTTTAGAACCAAAAAGAAAAAAAATAAATAGATAAAGCCATTTCCTTGCCCTGCTTTCTCAGCGTGAAACACTTCAGCTCCTGGAGCTCCAGGCTGCAGGAGAGCAGCTCGGCGGTACAGAGGCAAAAATAATGAAAAACACACACACCTCGCGCTTAGTCAGGTGACTCCACCCAACATCCCCTCAACCCTCAAACCAACTAGCACCTCTCTCTCTCTCGCTCACCCAGTGTTCACATGCAGAGCTGGTCTGGACCCCCCAGCACCCTCCACCCCCGCAGCCACCCCCCACCTCCCCTGGCCCCCACCACCCCACAACCCAGCCATGCGTCTATAAATAGAAAGCGGCTCCAGTGTCTTGTCAGCGAGGCAGGTTGTGCACAGAGCAGCTCCATCGCTGCTCAACAACACGGATCGACGTCAATGCTGCTGAAAACATCAGAAAAACAATCATTTTCATCTATCATTAATTGTGAGGCGGGGGCTGGGGGGGAGGGAGAGGTGTGTGTGTGTGTGTGTGGGGGGGGTCGAAGGCTAATGGCTATTTTATCAGCGGTCTGCCGCTGTCGGCTCCGGCTCAGGGGTTCTGGCGCTTGACCCGCGACAGTTTTTGTGTGCGTGCACAGAATGAGTTGTCGCGCAGCAGATTAGCAGTGAGCTTCATAATCCAGTCGCTGTATAGTCAGCCCGACGTGCACACACACACACATACAGAGAGAGAGAGAGCACGCACGCAACTCCACCGAGGTGCAGTCGGACATCTTGGCCGCTGGCTCCCAGGTAGTTGGAAAAAGAGAAATGGAACGTGGCCCTTATTGCGTTTGAACGACAGCTGCTGCAACCGCCAATAAAACACTGGGATGCCAATAAAGCTCCTGGAAAATGTCCCGATATCATTTGGACGTTACATTACCTGCTTGTGTTCTGCAGCACATGAAAAAAGAAAGGCAACAGATTTGCAGAATGTGATTTACTATCAACCTGTCCAGGGTTGCACATCGTGTTTGGCATCAGCGGCAGCAGGTGGTGCCACCACCTGGGTGGTGCTGGATGATGAAACTCTCCATAAATGTGCAATGTGCAATTCAAAACGTGCAATTCAACGGCCCGGCCAGGCTGCTAAAACACAAAAACCGACACACGAGTTGTTGCTGCTCGCTTTAACAACATCATCGGCCTGCCAAGCTGCTGGTGATCCAGTCGGCCCATTGAGCGAAAACCAGCGCAGGAGACGAGCAGGAGGCCACTTGTCCTGTAATCTGCAGTCAGAGGCGCTGACAAGTTGTAAATAATGCACGGCGAGAGTAGTGTGTGTGTGTGTGTGTGTGGGCAGCGTGTACAAGCGCAAGAAATGCAAAGTGTTCCGAGCCCACCGGAGTTAATGTTCAGCCGCTCGGCGCATCAGAGGAAATAAATCGTTCCGTCGCCTCATGAATAAAACGAGCCGTGACGCTGCGTTTGTGTTGGATTGTCGTGGGCAGAGATTGTGTGCGGCAGGTCAGAATATTGACGGCCGACACGTCACGTGCAGCCGCAGTCACGGGCTCGGCAGATGGACGAGGCGCGTACGCAGCCTTGGCATTAATTTTTCAACGGAAATGTGCTCGACTGTCAAACGTGCTTAAAGTTTAAAGGCCTTCGTCGTCACGGAGTTGCAGCGGAGAGAAAAGAAAAAACATCAAACCGGCATCTATCTCACCCGAGTTCTCATTAAAAATGTAATTTGATCATTTTAAAAACATATTTCAAACACATTTCAGGCACAGAGGTGGTTCAGAGAGTTTTTCTTACTCGAAAAAGTTAAAGGGAAGTTAATCAAGAGGAATAAGCAAAAAAAATCTTTAAAATATAAGCAAAAACACTTGAAGCTAGATTACCTCCATGAGTTGAAATAACTTGAAGCGTCATTTTAATATATTTTCTTGAAAGAAAAATAATCTTTGCAGCACTGAGCTAGTCGCTCCAGCTCAACGTCAGGATGAGGTTTTTCATTCAAGCTTCAACTTCAACCAGGAATTGGCGACGGAAACTTTTCCTCCCTTTATTTTTCACAAACACAACCATTTCCCTTTGTCCAATGAAAGAAGCACAAAAGAAAATTTATGTACGGGGACGATTTGCATGAAGGGCAGACAGACAGAGTCTCCGGTGTCTAAAGTACGGCACATTTTCATTTGGTATTCGCTGTTCAGCCACAGAGCGGCATCGGCGGTGGCGGCGGCGTCTCCGCTCGAGCTCTCTGCGGACGACGGCAAGAGGACGGAGGGATGACACTAACAACAAGAAATAAAGATAAATGAACCAACCCTGCAGCAGTTGGAGCTTTTACACACCAGCGCACTCAAATGATGAAGAATTTCTGAAAGATTTTTTCCCAAGAATGTGACCACTTGGGTAAAGAAGGAGTCGGAAAAAAGATATTATGAAAAATCTCAAGGTAAGTAATAGAAGTGAGAATTTGAAGTTTGACTTCCTCCATCAGTGTTTTTTCTTTGTGAACTTTTACTTAATTTTATATTTTTGACTTCTTACCAAGGTTAAATTTTCTGTATTTTTTTTCTTTATCTTTTTTTCAAACTTGAGTACCTTTATAGACCCTGAAGAAATCTGCATGAACAGCCATTGTATCGTTCGTTTGCTAGCCAATGGAGGAATAAACAGAGAAAAACCTCAATTCCTCCCAAGATAGGAGCCCCTCCTCCCGTCCCTCCTTGCTCAGTAATGGATGTTACGGATGTAAAAGCAAAAGGTCATGAAATGCAGAGCGCTGTACGGCGGCTCTGACCTGATTCTCTCTCTGTCACTTCTTCTCCCTCTCTGCCTTTTCTTCCACGTTACCCCCCTCTCCCCGCCCCCACTCCCCCGAACCTCCCCTGCCTCCTTGGCGCCGTCTCCTGCCGCCCGCCACCTGCCTCTCATCGAACTCATCAGCTCCTGTTTACGTCTCTCGGAACCCCAGACGCCTGTCAGCAGACGGTTCCACCTGTCACGGCGGTAACTGATCTCATGGCACGCAGCCGCTTCAACCCACCCGGCTCATATGTACAGTGCGGCGCCGCTTCCTGCTTCAGATCCTCGCCCTGCCGCTCCACCGACTCCACGCTACCTGCGAGTCTCTCACCTTCAAGCCTTCCAAGACTCTACCTGCGATTCATCTTTTCTGGAGCCTGCGATGCGTGTCAGCAGTTGCATTTTACTATTAAATAACAGCAAAATAGTAAACTTATATTTCCACTGATTGCCCTCTGGAAAGGGCAACAGCAAATTTAAATTTGATGCTCTGTGTCAAAAAATGAGGATTTCAGATGAGAAAAACCCAGGTTTGACCTGTATTAAAATTTCATATTCAAAGTCTCCATAATGTATGTAAATCCAAGGACAAATCAAATCATTCTTACAGAATACAAAGGCTGCTGTCTTTCTTAAACTGTGCTGTTATGTAAAGGTAAAAAATAAATAAATAAAAAATGCCTGTTCCAACTTTATGCATTTTCCAAAGCCTACTTTCCATCTGGCACTTTGAGAAAATATTAAATCAAACACCGTTAGAAAAGAAAATGCGAAACAATAGCAGCTGGCCTCTGCTTGCCTACTCAATTTGAAATTTTCATCTTTAAATTCATCATCATCATCTTTTTCTTCTTGTTCTCTTCTGGGTTGTTCCCATCAGGCATGGCCACAGCCAATCAGCTGCCTCCACCAAACCCTCCAATCCTCCCGCACTCAACTAACTCCACGTCAAAACTTCCACAAACACCCATAAATCTCCTCCCTGCTCCTCCTCCTCAGCATCCTGCTGCTCCTCCGATACGCATCCAAACCTTCTCAGTCTGGCCTTCCTTCCTCATCCTGATCATCCTGATCATCCTGATCTCCTGATCGTCCTGGTCTGTCCTTCAGCATCGCTGAGATCCTTGGAACAACAAACGACTCGTCTGTAGGTGGATTTAACCTCACTCACAACAACAACAACAACAGCGACGACAACAACAACATGAGTGAAGTGAAGAACCTCTTTCAGGCTTCCTGGGCGCCTTCAGTTTGTCGCCCGCCTGCGTACGTGCACGCGGATTACACTTCACATCACTCAGGTGATTTCACACCTGTCCCCTTAGGCTGGATGTCAGAGCGAGTGGCAGGAGCCGAGTATTCCCCGCCTCCGCATGCACGCACACGCACGCACAGACGCACAACCTACACCATTTTAGCGAGACTTTGGCGCGTCAGAGCGTCGATCAAACAAACAGAGACGCACGAGACCCCTCACCCCCCCTCACCCGCCCCTCCGCCGCCGCCGCCGCTGCTGTTTGAAGAGAGATATTTTGAGGTTGCTCCAAAATTCCTTTGATCTAGTCGGGAGCAAAACCCAAAATGAAAACAGAAGGATGGGCGAGTAAGGTGTGTAGTGGGGAGAGAGAGAGTTAGAGAGAGAGAGAGAGAGAGAGAGCTGCAGGGGAAGATGAGGCGATGGCTGGGTTTGGGAGGGGGGAGAAAAAGCGAAACCAAGCAGTTACACAACACAGTGAGATCTTATCAGCCCCGGTTACTGAGGGGAGTGTTGAGGCGGGCGGGGGGAGGGGGAGGGACTACTGCTGCAGCAGGACTCGGATTTACAGACGCACAGTCGTGCAGGTGAAGAACAACAACGTCGGGAATCACAAGATTTAGGACGAGTGCGATTTTCACTATTATGAAGAGAATTTGGAAGTGTTTAGTTGCATCAGCTGCATCGTTCTTCAGGTAAGACGTCAGTGAAAAAAGGGTGAAAGCAGCAGCCTAACATACACAATATTGTACTTAGGCGGCAGTTAAAAACACACATGAGATGCAGAGTTGACACACGCACACGCACACAGGGATGAACAGTGAGGATTTAATAGGACGGTAGAGACGGTTTTGAGTTGCAGCTTTAATTGATTTCCCATATCGGCACATTAGATTTAATTTACGTTCTACAGCGACAGCACCGTCACCCGGGTTAGTTCATGGCTCATAATTATCCCTCTGACTAAACACCTGCGCAAGAGTTTATAGCGGGAATGAAAACACTGAACCAGGAATGGTGAGCAACAGCGTACGAGAACAAAAGCAACATGGGTATTTCCATTACAACCTGGTTTCAGCTGCCGTGGAATAATTTTGAGATAAAAATTTAAAAATGTATACGTATACATATATATATATATATATATATATATATATATATATATATATATATATATATATATATATATATATAAATACATACATATATGACTAATAGAGTCTGTGCAGTGGGAGGCGGCAACAAGAGACATCTTTCCTTTTAATATCTGTATTTTTTTCTTTTATAGCGTCTCCTCCCAGTGTGCCAGGTTTTGTCTCTCCAATCACCCTGAAAGCCAAACAAAGGGGAGGACATCCACTCGTCGCCAAGGCTGCTCTAAGCAAATGCGTGCGGCGCTGGCTTTTCATCCCCCCGCCCCCACCGATGCACGTGAACGGGCGCACCAAGAAAGACGAGGCAGAGCGGCGAGGACGCAGCGCCAGATCGCAGGAGCAGGAAAAAGAAATGAATGAGGCCGCTCGGCTGGGCTGGGCTTCCTGCTGACTGCAGAGCAAGGGGAGGGCGTTCATTATTGTTATTGCCCTGTGGTCACATGGGGAGGCGAGCGTATACATACAACATATCCATCCACGCACGTTCATGCATTTATATTGCATCGCAAACGCAGGGAGGCAGAGATGGAGCAACCGTTAAAACAAAGGCACGATGGATGGAAGCAGCGGCGAGACGGGATGCATGCAGTCGCGTTCTATCTGGCAGCGTTTAACAGCAACCTATCAGGGGTCGGATGTGATGAATGTTAAGTGCGTGTCTCTTCAGATGAAAGCGTGGGCCACGCAGCCACATATACATAATTTCTATTACATAAGTGCAAGCTCAGTCTCAGCCTCTTTTTGCTTGTTTGTGTGTTTGAGTGTGTATGTGTGTGTGTGTGTTTGTGAGGAGGAAGAGGAGTAGGAGGAGGAGGTGAGTGCACGCCGAGGGTTCCTTGCTGCCCCCCCCCGTGCAGCAGCCGTGAGGTCAGAAACCAGATTTGTGTGGTTGCACTGTGCATGCGGTTTAACCTTTTAGCCGCGGCGGCAGCAGGCACATCAGCAAATCAGTGGTGGCATCAGCGTCCTGCCTGAGGCTGGACAGACAGGAAGAGTGCGGTCACGTGTCCTTTGCCCACGATGCCGTGTGTAAGCGTGCGCGATGCTTGTCGCTCTGCCTCCTCAGGATCAACAAAAGGAGACGACGCTCAGAGAGGGTTGCGTTTTGAGGTCTTCTGAGGCGATCGAGCTAAGCTGGTTAGCTCGGCTGATTATCTGTGAGTGTGGAAATTGCAGAAATGATGACGGTGAACGGTAGCTTCTAATTTTAGAAATATTGTTTTTATTTTGCGAAAAACTGTAATGGAAACGCAACTACAAAGACAGTTTCCAACTTGCCAAGGGAAGTAGCCTACTGTTAGTTAGTTAGGGAACTTAAATCACATCTTCGATCCATCAACCAACAGAAAATGCTGCCGAACTTTAGATGGGTGCACTGAAGCACTTGATGACACTTGACTTGGCATGAGTAGTGGTTCTGGTGAACCTAGCAAATTAGCTCATTTGGTTTTATGTTTTCCACTGTCAGCCGTCAAAGCACACGGGCCGTAAAACATTCTCCATTCTGGTCGGGGACGTTCTCCTGTGACCTCAGCAGATGAGTGCTAAAGATGAGGTCAGGTATAAATCAGTGGTCGTTGCCTTTTAGCCCAAGCGACCCGGAAAAGCGAGGAGTAAACACTCAGTCCATCTTTCAAACCAGTCAAGACAGTTTGCGGGCCTCTCACAAGCCCCTCAGTACAATTGATGACAGTGTGGGTCGAGAGAGGCCCCACAATGGATGATTGATCGCCGCAATTTGAAGGTCTTTTTTCCCCCTTTAGTCTTCAACAAGTATGTGAGATGTGATGTGAGAGCGGCAAGGACATTCTTGCGGAGAATCTCTGAAAGCAGTGTGGTGGCGCTGATTGCTGTTAAAAGGTTTAATGGAATAGACTTCAAACCTACTCTGTTGAAGTTTTGTGTAAAATGCAGAGATTTGTCTTGTTTTGTTGAATGGATGGGGGGATTGGGTGGGGGGGGACTTGGCAGCATACAGTCTGTCTTCCCTGCTTCTGAACTTTCTCCAAAACTTTAAATCCCTCCAAATGTTCAAGCGGACAAGTGGGATTCAGAGGAAACATTTTCATATTTAGGCTTTGTTTTTGTTTGTTTTACATTGTTGTTTTTTAACATTGGTTTATATTGCTTTCTGCACAACATTAGTTGTGCAGAAAGGCAAATCAAATTATTTTGGTGGCTGCTTCAGGGTGAATTCACTGTGAAACTGAGGAGGGAAGTGATGGTGAAGATGCCAACGAATCAGGAGTCATCATAGAAACTTTTCTTCACTCGAAAACTCCTGGCGCCTGGTGGCCACATGCAACACTAAGGCTGAGTTACGAAAATGGATTATCAAGAGCCACAAGAAGGCAAAATTAGGTGAGCAATTGGAGAAAAAAAAAACTGCTGGCTAACTCCTACTTCCTCAGGATGATGTAAGTACAGCAATGGAGGCTCTCAAAGGGGCCGAGCAGACAAGGGAAACATTCAACCAAGAGGAATCTCTGCTTCAAACAGAATATCGAGGAAAATAAAGATTCACTCTTGTGAAGCTTTGCTTCCACAGTCAGACTCTCATTCCAACTCCAGATGCCTAATGGGTCAAAAGTAGCTTAGACAGATAGAAGCTAATGTGCCAGATTGTGCAAGGACAACAACATGAAAATAAATAAACACGGAACAAAAGAGAAGTTGGAAATAACCTCTGACCAGCCATTGAGGAGAAGAACGTGCCATGACAAATAATATAAACTTCCATGGTCCTGGTCAGGAGAGGAGTTGCACAAAAAGGAATCAGAAACTTGGAGGTTCACCCACCCAGCGAGTGAAAAAACCTGTCCGTCTCCGTGTCATGAGCATGGCGCTCTGCCCACCTACTGCCATCGTCCCCTCTCAGTCTGACATCAACTCCCCCTTAATTGATCCCACACTGCGGCTCCTGACAGGCCGGCTGACACGCCGCAATGTGAGACGGGCTGGGAAGCAGAAGCCACTAAATCCATCACACCACGCGGCCGTCTCTCTCTCCTCCACCGGGAGCAGAGTCATGTGATGATGTCATCTTTCATAAGGCGGCGGATCGCGGAGATTCACTTTGGCCCAGACGTTCAGGCTGGCGGTATGTTCAGTTGCTTCTTGGAAATCAGGTTTTACAAGTTTGTGAATCAGAGCTCCAGGTGGGAAAGAAGTCAGAGGGACCTCGACCACACTGCTGAGTGAAAACTTTGCCTTGGAATGTTTACCGGCCACTTCCGTCGCTTTTTGTGTCACGCAACGGCGGTATCGAGCAATTTTCCGCCCACAATTTGCATAATTTTTGCAAAATTACGCCTGGCACGCATGGTCTGCTGACAATGCTAACGACAACAGCACGAGCTGCATTCTGAGCTCTGGATCTTGAGGTAAATGTCGACAACCATCACGACGTAACAGTCCAGCACCCAAAACCTCGCGGATCTGATTCACGACAAGTCAAAGACTGAAAGTCAGTCACCGGTCGAGACAAGATGACATCATTTGTCCCGTACGCAAAATATTGCGCTGGCTGCTAGCCGCGAATAACGCTATGCAAAAAAAAAGGACCTAGACGAGGAAGCATCACCCCGTGCCAAAAGTTGTGTGTCTTCTGCAGACACCGCTGTCAGTGTGGCGGCGCATCCTTCAGCAGGAGAACAAAGTGGGTTTTTTTTTGGGGGGGTTGGTGTTAAGGGTAATCATCATCTGCAGTCCTACACCCATCCTCCTTATCTTGCCCAGACGCCTGAGGTGCCCTTTGGCATCAGGAGGAGACAGTGCACTGCAATGTGGAGCGTAACCAAGGTAGTGTCACGATAAGATGTGCAGTGGGGGGGGTGGGGGATGGGGTGGGGGTGCGGAGGGTGGGTCTGTGAGCCAGCCAGACTGGCTGGAGGGAATGTAAAGCTTGTCGGCGGCTACATTAGGCAGGAGGTGCCTGGGAGCTGCAGATACAGAAGAACAAGAGGGATTAGATGTCAGCGACGATGTCCAGCCATGCACTGCCGGATCTCTGCCTTCTCAGACAAGGCAAGCGCTTTGTTTGAACACACGCAAGAAACGATCAAAAATGAATGTGGTGACTGCAGAGGTTTGTTACTGTGGCGCTCTGGATAGCAGATGTTGACACACTGAAAACTGAAATAAACGCAATTAAACACTGTAATACAAGGATTTAAAGGCCCACTGCACGACATTTAGTCGCATCTCACGGTGGGTCATCATGTTCTAATATCCACATTTCCCCATTTTGAAGCAACGTCTTCCTCACAGCAGCTGAGACCCTCATCCTCGCCCTCACAATGGAGACGTGTGTGTGTGTGTGCTCATCATTTACACAATTTTTTTTCTTCCTTCCGTCATCAGCTTACATTTGTCTCTGACTTCAACAGCAGGTCCGGGGAAATGCAAATGAAAAAGGATTTCGAGACGTGCTGCTCACAGTGACACCAGCTCTTAATAAATATGGAAATTTTCCATTTCTTTCCTTTGATTGAAATGCTATGGTGTCACACACATGCACAGAGAGCGAGAGAGAGAGAGAGAGAGAGAGAGAGAGAGAGAGAGAGAGAGAGAGCAACAGCGATGTGTACCTAATAAAGTGGCCAGCAAGACTAGTTTGTTTGCACCAGTTTGTGTTTCGCTGCTGAAAATTAGCTCACATAAAAGAAAAGTCAACGCAGTCTCGTCACGTTTGCTTCAAGCTTTTCTTTCTGTGCGTGTCAGCTTGAGCAGGTCTGACGCCCACATCTCCCTCGTACTGATTCCCACGCACCTTCTTCTGCTCCACTGATGAGGAGGAAATCCTGCCATTCCGCTCTCCCTGTTCTGTGTTGCTTTTCTGTCGTTACAGCCTGAGGCAAAAAAAATACATTACGCCGAACATTCATGTTTTTTCGCTGTTGTTTTTTTGTTTAGTTGTTTTTTTGCTTTTTTTGTCTTCGCGCGAACTGACTTTTTGAACACTTTCATGTCAGAGCTGCCTTTGTTTCAGGGTTCCCTGAAATGCACCATCTTGTTTATTATCATGTGCGTGTGTGTGGAATATGTGGAAACCACAAAGAGAAACGCAGTCTCTTGTGTCACGTGCGCTTGCGAGGTAAAAAAAAAAAAAGCCTTTTTATTAAATAAAAAAAAAGCTCCTGTCATTTCAGCGTCTGCCCTCTTCCTCTTTCATGTGTTACATCACAGCAGCGAGAGGAGGGGACTCACCTCAGGTGACTTGACTGGAGTCAGTCACATTTTAAAGCTTCCTGAGGAACATTCGGTTGAGACCTTCTCTTGACTACAACCACGAAAAAAGACTGTAGAGTTTTGTTTAGGTTGTTTTTTTTTAACACTTGATTCCCAAGACTTCTGAAAAACTCTGAGGTAAAATCCAACCAATCACCTTGTCCTGTGTCGCAGTTAAGTCCACACCAATCGAGACTGAGACTTTATGGAGACTAGAGAATATCGAGACAAGACCAAGACATTTGGGGTTCGAGACCAAGATGAGACCGATACCCTTAAAAAGTGGTCTGGAGACCAAGACCAATCTCCAGTACAACAACACTACTGCACGGTCAAGGACGTCCAAACCATCTCCATCTGTGGCGTCTCTGGCTTCTTCTACCAAAACATCGAACCTGCTCTGTCCCTCTGATGGCCTCATCCCTGATCCTCGATGCCCAGAGAGAAGCTCGACATTTTAATCTCGGCTACCTGCAGCTCTGCCTCCTGTCACTGTCTCCAAACAGTGTCGCCGCTCTCAGCACTGCTTCCACACCTTTCTGCTCACACTCTTTTTTCATACAACACATCACACCCAACACTTTTCTCCACCCATTCCAACCTGCTTGGACGCCCTTCTTCACCTCTTTCCCACACTCTCCCTCCTGTTCTGGACTATTGACCCTACAGTACATTAACCCCGCCTTTATGTCCTGCTGGATTCTACGTCAGCCTACTAAAAAAAAAAAAACATGAACGCATGCACGCACGCACGCACACGCAGCAAGATTCAAGCAAAGAATGAGCTACTGCATCTTCTCACACCAAAAAAACTACAAGTCATGACTAACTTTCAGAAAGTTATTCAAGGTGCCAGATCCTCCCACGCACTCCGCACCAGCTCCCAGTTTTATAACTCATAAATGAAAGTGACGATCCTTGCTAATAATATTTTGCATTCATGGATGTAAACAGGGTCGGCAGTGGGAGGCAATGCCACACATTTCTCGCTTGTGTCGTTCCGATGAAGCGGTTCGCTGTCGGTTCAGTTTCTGACCTTTCAAATAATTTCCATTTTAGCGAGAGCCACGATTTGAGTGCAGTTACGATGAAAATGACTCCTTTAAACCACAGAAGAAGAGACAAAGGAAGTGAGTCTCGCTGTCGCTGAGGAGATTAGTGTGGAAGCTGCTGGTTTAGTGGCTGTTTTGTCAAAACTGGATGGCATTTTCACATAAAGAGGTGAACAAAGAATGTAAGTGGAAGCTTTTCTCGGTTGGAAAAAATGCATGTTTTGCTTAATTTCTAATATCATGCAGGGCTTCCTTAATCCGGCGTGCTCAACAATGGGCGCATCAAGCCCCTCGCCGTGGGGGAGCAGCTTCCTGTACGGGATGAGGCCATCACGCTGTTCTTTTCCAGTACTTTCTCCTCCCTGTCTGCCCGCCTGCCAAGCTGACGGCGCTCTGCAGCATCCTCCTCTCTCCTCAGCTTGTGAATCAGCCTCCCTCTCTCCCTCCTCCCACCGTCACCGAGCCCATAGAGAAGTGGAAATAACACCTCCCTCCTCTTCCTTCACAAGTGTCACTCTGCCCAATCATGTGTCTGTGAAAGAACCTGTCTTTTTTTTTTTTTTTTTTTTTTTTCCTTTTTCCTGAGGGCCCTTAATGAATTATTCAGGGGCCTTCTCTAAAATTCACCCTCCCGTTTCTGAGGAATAACTGCTGCAGTCAGCTCCACCCCCCCCCCCCCCCCCAACCCCCCCTCCACACCACCACCTCCAAAAAAAAGATCAAAAAAAAAAAAAGGGGGGGGGCTGCAATGGTGCTGCTATAAATACACCCACCACCCTCCATCCCACCTCCTCCACCTCAACGATCCCTCCTCCCTCCCTCCTCCTCCTCCTCCTCGGTGGAAAGCACACCAGCCATAGGACGGCACTGCAGGGTTCTTCCGCTGGCTGGCTGGCTGGCTGGCTGGCTGGCTGCGCTCTTATTAGCGCCATCTCCCTCTAAATGCACGGGAGAGACGCGAGTTATGTCATCGTCCGCCATCCGTGGCTGCGTGCTGATGCAGCGGGGTGGAGGCGGATTGTTTTCATATCGCATGCGTGCAGGGCGGCCGCAGCCTGTGCAGCATGCTGATGACGGGGCGTAAATCGGGAGGCTGTGTGTGTGTGTGTGTGTGTGTGTGTGTGTGTGTGTGTACACCTCCAAAAGTGTAGAAAGATAAAACGCCCTCGAGCGAGCATGCACGCACGCACGCACGCACGCAGGCGCGCGCACACCCACACGTGCCAGCTTTTTTCACCCGGCGTGCAACGTGTCCGCGGGGGCCACGCTTTAAGTGGAAGAACAATGGATGACTAATGGAATAAGAGCGGCGCCCTGCCCCAAAGCGGAGGATACAAGAGCTGATACCGACCAGAGGCTTTTATCTCTTTAGCTGATTTACCCTCCTTTCCTGCAATGCACCGGGGGTGGAAAACACACAGCTGGAGTTGAGCACGGTGCTAAACTTTCGGTGCAAACACCTTCCAGATTTCACGCAGCGGTCGCCACTTCAAAAAACAAAAAACAAATCCACTTTGGCGACTCTTCCCCACTTGTTAAGCTGCCTGGTGTGAACCCGCCTCTTCCTCCACAACTCCGCGTGCACCCACCTTACACAGCTGGAAGTTCTCCGACACCAGCGTCTCCGGGATGTCGATTTCCCTGGGAGTCGGCGCCGCGGTCGGAGTCCCAGCCGCGCTGCCGCACGACGGGGATCCGATAGTGCTCCCCGGAGAGGAGGTGGTTAAGCCGTCCAGCACCTTGCGGAACTTCTTCATGTTTTCTCTCCCCCTCCCTCGACGCGCCGCCGCGGGCTGTGCAAGTCAGGGCTGAGAGGACCGGAGAGGAACGCGAGCACTCTGTTGTCTTTGTGCTCCCAGGGTTGTCGCTCTCCTCTCGCATGCAAGACACCAACTCGTTGCAAAGCAAAGGAGAGGCAAAGGAGATGTCTCTTCCGGCAGCGGGCTACGAGTCCCCTCTTAGGTGCAGTTTAACAAGTCACAGAGGCACCTCATCCTGCTGTCCGACCGCTGCCCACAGTTTGAAATGAATGAAGAAAAAAGGCGGGGTGACTGCGTCTGAGTCCAATCTGATGTGCGGATCGCAGCCAATGTTGCGGATGTCAGAGCTCACACCGACGGCCAGTGGAGACGCTCAACTTCATCTTCCTCCAGCAGACTAAAGTAACGTCCAATCCCGTGCCGGGAGGTGAGACCTACACCTAAACATAATCACAATGACTTGTTAGGAAGGGAGGGCGGGGGGAGGGGGGGGAACCCATAAAGAAACACAACAACCGAGGCAAGGGGGCGCAGAGGCGCTGCAGTTCTGCTCGGTTCGAGTCCTCAGCCAGGGCCGGAGCACTTGGACCAGTGGAGGTGTGGAGACTGGGGGTGGGAGGTGGGGCTGGATTCTACGACGGACGGCCACGGTCGCGGTGGAGCATCTCCTTCCTTCCTGCCTGCAGTGCTGGCGAAGAGGAGACGGGGAGCTGTCCGCGGTGCTGAAAACCAGCAGCCAGCCAGCCAGCCAGACCAGCCAGCCCCGCCCCCTTCTCCCTCTCCTCCACCAGCTCTGCCTCGGCGGCGATTGGCTGAGAGCTCCGAATCCAATATGCTGAATGACGAAGAAAATGAGACCTGGGTAACGCCCCCTCCAGTCCCCCCCACCCCCCACCCACCGCACGAGCTCCTCAGAATCCCACAGACCACCTCAAATGAAGCATGCATTCATCAATTCCGCCCAGAGAGCATCAAAACAAACCCGAGAGGTTTGAGAGCAGTGACAGGCAGAGGCGTGTTGAGGTGCATTGTGGGAAGCCTTAATGCTCTTGATGAGTGCTCACCCCACTCACACCCCCCCCCACCCCCCTTTTTTTGTAGCCTGCCTCCATTTGCAGCTGTTCATTTCCCAGCTAATTAACCTTCAGCAGCAGGAGTTGCCCACACATGCACACTGATTGTTTACTGTGCAAACATCAGTGTTGATGTCAAAATCTGAGCCAGGCTTTTGATGCTTTGGACTTGCTTTGCAAGTTCTACCTGAATTTTATTTCCTATTTCATTTTTTTTTCATCAATGCAAAGACAGGATTTTTGGTAGAAAGTTGTCTGAATATTTTCTCATCAGTCATTTGCAACACAGATTACTTTTTAATCATAAATCAAGCCTTTTCTCCGTTTTCTTTTTCTTCTTAATTCCCTAAATGCCCAGGATTGAAAATGACTTAAATCATAACATAATTAAAAAATATACATAATTTATAAAGAAAAACATAGCAAAGAACAACTGTGTCCTTTCAACCACAGAAGTCATAATACATAATTACCTAATTTAAATGCCAAAGACCAGCGATTACGTTACGTAAGTGCTTACATCACCAGCCTCTGCCCCCTGGCACTACTTAATGTTGTGGAGTCTGAACACAGCCCACATGGTGGCTCTCTCCTTTTCTTCAGCGTAAAGATGAGAAAATGAACAGACAACACTGATGTTCTTGTTTGTTTGTTTGATTGTTTTTTGCTACTAATGCTACTAATGGCTACCACAGTGCTCACGAGGTCAGATGCTAATGAGGCGAAGTAGCTGACCTGAGTCCCCGCTGTTGGCAGTGTTTAGCTTTCAAGCAATGGGAAACACTTCTTTCTGCCTCTTTCTGGCCTGTTCTTTTTTTGTTTTTATGGACAACATCTATGAAAAGAAAACCTTGGGAGAGTAACTAAAGTAAAAATTATGTAAAAGTTTGAATCATCCCATTCACATAAGCCAGACTCAAAGTCCCTTCTCGCTTTCTTTCCCCTGGTTTTCTTATGTGGTTTTAAGGGCGGCTTTTTGCAGCTTGTCCCTTTAAAAAAAAAATATAGCTTGAAGGATCTGATCACTTTCACAACTAATCAACAGAAAAAAACATGTTTTATACGAGATTTTCCAGATGAACGCGTGAAATTTAGGATACCAATCTCAGCTACTTTGCGAGGTTGAATTGCTTCATTAATAGAAATAAACCATCCATTCATTTTTTTCTATCACAGATAAGACAAACAACCGCTCACACTCGTTCACACCTACAGTCTCTGGACTGGAGGAGGCAGCCACATTACCTGATGAGAACCCACGCAGACACACAGAGAACATCTAAATTACACAGAGAAACACATTGAACCTGCGACTCAAACCATCACACCAAGTACAGTATTCAGAAGGCATCTGTGTACAAGTAAACAAATACAATAGCGGGAGCGACAGAAACCATAATCCCACAGAAGGCTGGCAAAGCAGAGTAAACTAACTAAAATAATAGACAGAATGGACAAAAAAAGCTGTAACGCTGGAAGGGAAACCAGACGGCACAGACGGTGGGAGAAGCAAACTGAATACTCGCTCAGATGATGAGGACAACCAGTAACAAGCTGCAACAATCAGCAGCCTGGCAGGAAAAATAATTACACATAAACAGGAAGTAGTGCGGGATATGATACGTGGGGGAAATTCAGCTGTCAACACAGACAGTATGAATGGGTTTGCTCCCACCTTGGTGATAGAAGCCTAGCAAAAATAAAATCATAAAACAGTCATTGAAAAAAAAAAATCTGGTTTGAATCAGAGAGAAAATAAACTGGACAAGTCACTGGCTCAACAAGTGCAGCAACCCATCGGATAATGAGCTGGCTTCTTGCTGGAGTTACACACAATGTTCTACTCCACACACACACACACACACACACACACACACACACACACATAATTTTGCAGGAGGTGGCACATTCCAGACCTGCATTTTGAATTTTTGATGGTGGGCAGGCCTGACCTTTAGTTTACACTGGGATCACAGGTTGAGGCTCTCAATAATTGATGCCTTCACCTGTTTGCAGCATTTTAATGTTGGCCGGCTGCTGCACCAAATCAAACTAGCCGGTAATGCCTGGAAAAGTTATGTACTGTAATACATAATATAATATACATAATAGAATATATGTAATATATATTATATATGTTATATACTGTATGTATATGTTTTATATGACTTTTTCAGTATTCCTCCTCACAAGAGCAGCATAATCTACACACACACACACATACAAACATACAGTACATACATACATGCATACATACATACATAGTGTGTGTGTGTGTGTGTGTGTGTGTGTGAGAACCAGAGGCTCTAGTGATTATGTTCCTCTGGTGAGTTGGAGTTCTGAAAAGAGTCGATGTCATTTTGTGAAAAGGAAATATATATTAAAAAAACAACGACAAGCACATTTTAAAAAGCCGTCACTCAGACTGACTTTCATAATGAGGCGCACCCCTGTGTACAGCCGTCAAGCGCCCACCCCCGCAGTGCTGATTAAGAGCGTCTCGGACCGCCCACCATTCTGTTCAGGCGCACTTCGGCCCAATTAATACCTGCGGGGTGATTTAATAAAAGCGAACAGCGGCGGGAGTTAAGAAGTAGGGCGAGACCTCAAAAAAGTTGTTTTTGTTCTTAATCAATTTCCAATTAGGAATTTGTTCCCATCGGCCGCGCCGCCGGTAATTGAGTCAAGGTGGAGGAAGTGAAGGCGTGAGGGGTGGGGCTAATACCACATAATCCTACTGGGACAGTGCATTTCCATATAAATGAGCCGGAGGAGGGGAAACATGTCATCCCAATTTTAAGAATTCAATATTGATTAGGAGAAAAAAAAAGAGAGGAAAAGCCATTTGCTTATTTTTTTTATTTGATAATTTTTTTTTTAACTTTGGACCAACGATTTCTTCTTGAGGTCTAATTGTTTCCATTTAAGGGAGCACAGGCTTTGTTCCTCAGAGCTGAGAGTGCAGCGGAGCAGTGACTCACTGCCCACAGCCATTAGAAATCTTCAAGGAACTGAAGGCATTTACTCCAAACTGTCTAATAAAATGAGAGCCAGTCATTTATTACAAACTGGAAAAAAAAAAAGAAATCCAAACTTCAGGATATTTGCGGCAAGTCATCAGTTGAATTTGAGTTGCAGCCCAAGAACTTTTTAACATCCATTTACCAAATATTCAATAACCCGAAATCGAATTTGGCTCTAATTTGAGAGGTAATGTTGTTTCACAGTGCCGTTAATTCAAATTTCCTGCCATGGATCCACATAAACACTGACTGAGTCTCACCTCGTTTTTTATTAGTTTGACAATTGGATAAAAATACATTTTCATGAAAACTAATTAAGGGCAACACGGTGGCGCCGTGGTTAGCGCTGTTGCCTCACAGCAAGAAGGTCGTGGGCCTGGGACCTCTCTGTGTGGAGTTTGCATGTTCTCGCTGTGTCTGCGGGGGTTCTCTCCGGGTTCTCCGGCTTCCTCCCACAGTCCAAAAACATGCATGTGAGGTCAATTGAATATTCTAAATTGTCCGTAGGTGTGCATGTGAGTGTGAATGGTTGTTTGTCTCTATGTGGCCCTGTGATGAACTGGCGACTTGTCCAGGGTGTCACCCTGCCTTCGCCCTAAGACAGCTAGGATAGGCTCCAGCAGACCCCCGTCACCCTGAGCTCGGGAGTACGCGGGTATGGAAGATGAATGAATGAATGAATGAAAACTAATTAAATTCACGGAGATTAAATTTGGTGGGGTTTTTTTATTGCTAAAACTTCAAATGCATGTGGCTGAAAATGCCAAGTGACCATCGTCTGAGACACGCTTCAAATGGGATTACTGCAAATGACTGCATCAGATCAGAAGGTCACTGTGGGTGATTGTTTGCCTGCTAATTTACCAGTGACAGTGATCCTGTGACTTTCTTTGGGGAAAATGAGCCATTTCATTTTGGGAACAAACACAAGGATTTGAATGCTGCCCTGCCATTACAGTGGAGCAACTGTTTGATTCAGAGGGAGTCACATTCTGTCTTGAATTGAATTATTGCCCCCAATTTCAAGCATATTTCACCACAGATTGGATTTTTTCTTTTGCACCTGTAACCTTAACCACATCACAGGAAACTGGCCCACCGCTGACATACGACCTGCTGTGACCTTGATCTGGCGTCACCGTGTTATCCCGTCGCCCTCAGAAGTCACAAATCCGTTCAGGAGTCGTAAAAGTGACGTTTCTGGATAAAGAGTCAAGAGCCTCGGACACATCAGTGAGGTGTGTTCTGGAGGCGCAGCCACAGCACAGCTGAGCAATAAAAACAAAAAAAAAACAATGCGGAGAAGGTCACGACTAACATTTTGATGCATTTCCTTGGTTTTTCTAACTAGACTGAAAGTTTAATCTGGCAAAGGGAACGCTTCCCATTCGGATATTTCAGCTTTACACCTGGGAAACAGATCAAAGAAAATGCTTGAGAGGGGAAGGCAGCAGCAACAACAACAACAACAACATCAACTATGTGATTCAACCAAAAGGCCTTTCTATTACATTCAAAGCACGCAAACTGGTAGAATGACTCGTTAACAGAACAAAGTCCACTGATTGGTTCAAGGGGCTGATACTTGTTACGTGTCACTGCACAACAGAGAGCCGTGATTGGCCGTGGCTCTTGCCAAAGCCATCCAGGCACGGAGGAAAGACTTCAGAGACGTTTAGTTAAAAAAAACAAACACCTGAAGTTTGGCTACTGCTGCCACTTTTTGCAGCTTCACATGCTGTTTGGCTGCAGTAATTATTTACAAGCTCAAAGTCACAACTTCAATGTACTGTGAGGGTTTTTTTCTTTTTAATCTACCATAGTTCTGCCTTTTTGTTGCTAAACTAACCGACTGAACCTCTCACAGAGCCAAAGGGTGCCAATTAGTTGCACACAACCAAGGCTATTCTGAGAAATACAGACTTTTCAGTTTGGACTCACAATATTTCAGCAATCCAGCTGCATCGTCAAGGTGAACAGACAGACTGACCGTGGGCTACGTGAAAAAACTGAAACTTTATAAACATGCCTGGGGGTGGCACAAACAGCACATTCAGCAGGCTGCTGGATCCAAACTTCTACTTCTACTTTCAACTGCAGCCCAACAGTTTGGTCCAGGTGGATTAGTAATATAACATAGGCTGGATGTTTGTTTGAACAGATGTGGCCGGCCGTTCTTGATGCAAATTGGACCCCTGAATTTAAAATAAAATTTTAATTTTTTTCCTTCACTTTTCTACACCACAGAGTTTTGTGGCAACGACATCCTGTCACCAGCTGCAGTTCAATTACAGGTTTTTGCAAAGTACAATTGCCATTTGCAGGTGTTTTCATTGAATGGTGTGAAGCACATTAGCCAGAATTCTCGATGGAGGGTGGAGGTACAAAACATTTAACGATAAATCTGCATTTTGATGTTGCTTGATGTCAAGAGTGGTTTTATATTTTTCTCTTTGATAATTTGTAAAAAAAATATATATATATTCCTCCGTCCCATAATAACACGCCATTTTCACTTGAAGTGAACTGGTCATGAGACCCCGTACGTCACGTCCGCTGACGTGTAAATGTGAAAAAAGTGTTTCCATGACATTTTTGCAATATACGTCTATATGGATACGTCTGAAAAAACACCTCATGAGAGCGTCAAAACCTTTTAACCATATTTAAGAGGTTTTTCCAAATGTAACTGTTTCCATGACCAGTTTCTTATTTAAAAATTTGACAATGCTGCTTTTATGAATGCGTGAATGGATTGGCACGACCATGCAGCGCCATCTTTTTGTTGTTCTTGCTCTGCCGCCTGCCTGTTGAATGACAGAGCGGCTGAGCGAGCATCCGCGCAGGCAGCGAGCGCCTCTTCGTCGCTGCAGGCCTGCTGCAGCAGCCACATGGACGTCTGGTGGGGCGAGTCTGTCTCCAATCACGTCGGGCCCTTCAGCGCCGCCGTCGTGGGCCCAGCCAAGAGGAGCCGCGACCAGCTTTACTCGCTGCGCCGTCACGGCTGAGGCATTTCTGTCACTTATGTAAGCCAGTGACAGAGTGTTACATCACACAAGCTCCAAGAAAAGGTCCAGTGATGCACCTCGATTTTAGCAGTGGAACTGAGTAATGCCGCTCAGAGCCCAGAGTGCGGGTTATGAAATTCAGGACACTTTGGTCATAAAGGCTCAGCTTGGATCTATTTTACACCTGAGGATAAAGATCTTCTCTTTGCACTGTGATGTATTTTTCCTGTCTCTTATTCTGGGGACTGAGGAGGTTCACTGTGAGGGCAAGAAGAGAAATGTGATATAGAAATCTGTCTGAAAGCATGTTGATGAGTAAATATCCACTATGTAGGTTTGTGAAGATTATTAGAGACCCCAGGTCTCTAAAGACCTCAGGTTAATTGGAGCGTCTTGCAAAAGTTTTACCGCTACTGAAACCACTGACAGCGTCTCAGCCGTGCTGATATTGGCTCCAACAGCCGACCTAGCAGGAGACGCTGACTGCCTATGAGGGACAATTGCACCTGACAATAGGATGAAATAAGACTGACAGGTTGGCGGCGGCGAGAAGGCCAAGACGTGCCTCGTCTTAGGAAGAGCGTGTGTCTTAAACTCGGCTTGCATGCTTTTGCATCACCCTGCCTGAATGCTGAGTGACCCCCCGTATGAGGTGCGATTCCTCTGATGAGAGTCGTTTAGAGGTTGATGAAATCAGCACGACTGGTGAGTGGGATGCCGTCCCAGGTGTCTGTTGTAAAAAGGATCTTGCTGAGTACCTTTTACAGACTGCTGTTTTTCAGTGGAGCTGCACACGATGTCAATATATTGTATTTAGCCCAGCAAAAACAACTTTCAGCTTTGTGTGCATCTAAACAGGTTCAGGTTTCACACTGATTGAGTCTAAACAAATTAAGAGACTATATTTTCATTATTAGGCTAAAGAGCGTCATTTAATCATATTTTTGGTTGGTGGTTTGCCATGGGATTTTTCAATGTAAAAAATGTGCCGTGGCTCAAAAAAGGTTGAGAACCACTGCTCTAAGGCACCTCAGAGGGCGGGCTGAACAACTGAGTGTGGCCCACATTTGAAAGGTAAATGTTTCAGCGAATTCTATTCAAACAGGCAGATGGAATAAAAGAGTGACGGTTCTCATTTCGAGAGGGTTCAGCGCTGAAAAACACTAGTCAAGTGATCTTTAAGCAAGTTGGACGTTCCTGTGACAGTTTTAGGAAGACTTTTAAATAAACAAATAAACCAAAAAACAATACTAATTACAACTTGGCCACATTGAGGAGGGTCAGTCCAGGGAGCCGACCGTCCGTCTGCTCTTAATTGGAACGCCAACAATTCGATTCAGAGTCAAAAAAAAAAAAAAAAAAAGGCAGCCAGCAACTGGAGATGGAGATAAGACCTTCAACCCAGCGTGCGCAAGAACGCACGGCGACTGTCTGCGAACATGGAACTCGCTCACAGTGACTCACCCCGTCGCCGAAACTGGGAGCAGATATTGTCACGCGCCTGGCGAGTGGCGGTGCCATTAAACAGAGTATAAACAGTATTAGAGCGTGGCCTGTCGTTCTTAATAGACCGAGATAAACAGAGCAGAGTCCCCGGGTTAATGTGAGCACACTTTAGGGAGAGTGAGTCACACACTAATGAATAGCTGGTTTCCTGGGCTCCTGGGGTGGAGAGTATGGGGGAGGGGTGGGTGGGGCGGGGGGCAGCCTGCAAAGTCCTACTCTGCTGGGAGACGACAGCGACGGGACTTCTTTGTTTCGGTGGCATAGAAACAACAGTTGGCGTACAAAACGGGGAGGCGGGTGCACAGACGTCAGCACCGCCGACTCATGGGACGCTTCCTACAGGGAGGGGAGGGGGAGGGAGTGTGAAGACACAATCGGAAGTGAGCGACTGAAACGGAAACAACAAAGCCAAAAGAATTTCCAGCCGGAGGTTCACGCTTGTTGTTGGACGGAGACAGAAAAAAAAAAAAAAAACATATTTCTTGAATCAATGCCGTTTCTGTGTTGCGGCCTGTCCTCGATTCACTCGCACGGTCGAGCACCTGTCGCAACAAAGGCGGCGCAACTCGCTCACCCACGCGCTGCATCATGTGTGAGCATGTGTGTTGCATTTCGGCATTTCACCATGTTCAGGGTGCAGAGGTCGGTCAGGTGAGCTCACCTGTCGGGGCAGGACAGGCGGAGTAGTGGAGGGTCTTCAGTAGCAAATCCCTGTTGCAGCTCCATCTCTGCGTCGGCGGCAGCAACTAAAAGCCCTTTTCCTTGAAAAAAAAAAGGAGAAGAAATGGAATTTGGGGTCAGCCAGTGTTGCAGGAGGAAGGAGCCTCTTTTCACTGCCTCGTAAATGATTAACGCTCGGCACAGAAAATTCTTCGCAAAAGGCTGCGAATACATAGCGGGTGAAATGTTGGCTCGCCGTCAAACCCCTGGATCAGAACTCGGCGGAGCCGCACACACGCCGAGCGACTGAAGCGCTGAACTTGTCGACCTCTGGCAGCTCAAAGATTTTTTTTTTTTGCTTCTCTTGGCCCGATGTTTCTACTGAGGAGAAGGCAGCAGGTACATGAAGAGCAGCGAGAAGCTCCTGCGTTATGCATCAACATCTGCTCTTAAATTTCCGTTGCTGAAATATTCACAAACAAAAAGAAGCACATCCTGTGCGTCGATGCCCAGACCAAAAGCAGAGGGAGGGGTGGCTTGTTCGAACACTTGACACACATGACGAACAGTGCATCGGCAGCAGAGAGGAAGGAGAGGGGGAAAAAAACACAAAAGAAACAAAATAAAAGCTCACAAAGGCCAATCAGCTGTGAGGTAGAGGTGGAGTGACCGCCAACGGTTCTCCACGGGGAGGGAAATAATCAAAAGGTCACCGAGGGTCGTGTCCTGACGTCCTGTCGATAAACTACACAAAACAACTCTCAGGGGCCGCTGATCTTCGGGGCTGCTGGAGTAAAAACACACTGTGACAAATGGAGGCAGGAGGAGGTGGAGAAGCCGCCATGCCAGGAAGTGTTTCTCCTCCCGCACTTTAAAACTCAAAAACAAAACGTCTTGCAAATGCGTTAAAACACAAGCGGTGGGAGTTAATTAATGCTCTATCCACTGCATTGCCACCCCCACCCCCTTCTCCCCACCACCACCACCACGACCCCTCCCATCCCCTCTTGAAAGGCATTACTGCCAGTAGTGGGCGAGCACGAGTGCGGCGACTCCCATGAATAAGTGATGTCAATAATGGGTGTTCTAGGCGGAGTGGACTCTTCCACAAAAGGTTAACAGCTTCTAAATAAGGACAGATGTTTGTCGTGGCCGCTGCGACGGCAGAGCGAGGAACTCAATCTCGGCCGGGCCGCCCGCGCTTTAGAGCTGGAAGCAATCTCCTGTTCCCCCAGCGTTACAGTATCCATAATCCTCCACTGCACCGCCCTTATTTCCTTTGCAGAGGGTGGGGAGAACAGCCTCTGGGAAATGACTAGCTTAAAAGAGCAATACACACACACACACACACACACACACATATGTATATATATACATGGCTAGAACACTTGATTGGTTGTAGCTGCTTGCTTGTGTCCAAAAAAAAAAGATTAAAAAAATAAAAGAAAAAATCGATGGGCAGATTAAGTCTTTGCTTGCTCTCGGGTTTCAAAGTGTGCGATGAAAGGAGATCGACGGACACAAACAAGGCCGGATCATTAGATTGTTAATCGCCTCGCGTTAACGGGCGACAGAGACACCGCCCAGCGATCAATCAGCGCAGAAATCTTCACAGGGCGGGGAGAAAAAAAAAAAAAACAAACGTCAGTCATTATGACTCCGCCTCCTCCACCAGCGGCTGCGTGCCACACCCTCCTGTCTTTCCGAGCATCCACCTGTTTTCAAACAAACACCAGCTGACACGTTTCTGTGGCCTGACAATTTAATTCGACAACCTCAACGACCGCGGGATTAATAATACATGCGGCTCCCTGTCAGTCCGTCACATGTGATCTTCAAGGTCCCATGATTTATTGCAGCTCTGCAGACGTCCCCCCAGGCCCCCGCTGGGCTGGGCTGACTCTCCCAGTCGCTGAGCCGCCCGGTCTCTCACTCAGTCAGGCCTCAGCAGATCAATGGCATAGCATGAGGTTGAGCTTTCTAATTGAGCTTTAGTGTTGGGCGGGGGGATCTCTTAATGAGGCCAGGTCCTGTTTTCATCCTGACCTTTGAGGCTGCGCTCGGCAGGTGTCTATCCTCTGACTTAAAAAGGAATATATGGGTGCGATGTGGCAGAGGTGCCAGACCTCACCAGGACCCTCCGCAGGGTTTGACATTTTCTCTTGAATCTCTTCCGCCCGGTAGTTTCTTTTTCTTATCTTTTCTTTTCTGGTCACGACATGGACGGGGGTCGCTGTCTCTATTGCAAACGCCTGTCCTGCAGCAGGGCGGACAGGATGTTCCTCGGCAGCATGTTTAAATGATGAGAGTGCAGCACCATCATCCACTGGTGATGTGCGAGTCCTGTACGAGTCGTGCAAGTAGAGAGCGCTGACTCGCGAGTCACGACTTTCTCCTCTCTGTTAACTCCTTCATTGGCTGGTGTCCGCCTCAGCTAACTGACTGTAAAGAAGACGAGACCAGGCAACATGTCACGGTTGTGTGAATATCCATGTGTGCATACGCGTGTGTGCTGTTGGGAAAGCATCAGCTCAAAACAGTCTACATTCAACAACATTACCAACTGTGTTTTTTTCCTTTGTTGTTGTTGGTGTGCGCCTCACCTGACTGAAATTCTTTCCTGTCATTTCTTTGTGGGTCTCTGTGGTCCGAAAGCAAAAAAAAAAAAAAATCCCCTCTGTAAGAAGCTGGCATCTACCAAAAGGCACTTTTTTTTTTTTTTTTTTTTAGCGTCTGTGTTGCAACCCATTCAAAGCGCACCTTTGAAATCATGACGTTGCTTAATCAGCATTTTGACGAGCCACACCTGGCAGGGGAACTGCACCATCTTGACAGGAACAGGAAGTGAGTGAAGAAAGAACTTCAACAAAGGATTTGAGCTGTGACTTAAATCCTTTGTTTCAGTTCTTTATATCCTCATCATTTCTGAGGTAGAGTGCAAAAACACAAAACTAAATAAAAAAAAAAATTTAAAAAAATGCACCGCCGCTTTTCCCTGAGCAAGTGCACTCATGTTTGATACACTCGTCCAATATATCTTTCTACCATCGACCTCCTCTCAAATTAGTCGAGCGGCGACATTAGCATTCATCCAGAGTCCTGTTCTAGACTCCAGTGCCTGGTCTTTCCATCTACTCATTTACAATTCTGCCCGGGTCTTCACTAACTTCACTAACTAAGTATCCGAGCATTCAGCCGTGGGACAACTTTAACCTGCCTGCCCTTTGGTACAGGGCAGGGAGCAAACATGCCTATCGCAGCATTTTGCGGGAGATAGCGACTCTCAAGGGGCCTGCAACAGGATTTACACTCTCTGATCACAGATTTCATGAAAAAAAAAAAAAAAATGCTTGGAGCCTTGTGTTGGGGTGAATGCACATTGACTGCACTGAATGGGGTTTCAGGTTAGGTTCCCTCTCCAGCGGTTCAAGAACGTGCATTTGTGAGGGGGACTGCAGCAAATGGAAAATGTTCCTCTTTAGAAAATCAGTTTGGGTTTTGCTGCTGTTGGTGTTGACTCTTTAATTTTGTCTCGTGTTGTTTGGGAGATGTGCACAAAGTGAGCCCCCACGACAGGTTGAACCTTTAACACGCTCTAAAATGACAATTCTGTGGAGGCGGCCGCGCTCACGTGACCATTCTATTATATTACACAGCGGCTTTAGAGGGCGACCTGATGCAGTGGGTTACCGCTGTCAAATCACAGCAAACGCTCCACAAATCCACAGCAAACAGGCAATATCCTGCTGGAACACACATGGGGTGGTGGTGGGGAAGGGGGGCTGGGGGTTAGTGGAGGGGCGTTAAGTAATTGTCACCTGGACGTGACCCGACTCGACAGGAAAGGTCGCTCGGGGAGGATTTGCGTGACCAGAGTGTGAAATTCCCATTTTCAGAAAAAATTATATAATAAAGGCTTTTTTTTTTTTTTCTTTTTCCTTAATGACTTTGACACGACAGTCAGTCATCTTCATTAGGCCACAAACACTGAGGGTGAACAGAATCATTTTTCACACAGAATAAATGAGCACACGAACATTGATAATCAGCAGTGACCTGGTGGTAACGGTCAGCGTTTGTTTCAGGTTTTTAGAATAAATGACCCAATTTATTAACAAGCTGAGTTTTAATTCCGGCAGAATGTTACGCTGGTGATAATGTGAATTTTACGTTTCATTCTATGGAGCTGTTGTGTAGCTGCAGGTGTCAATCTCCAGGTTTCATGGACTATGAATTATTAGTGTTTCAAATGTCAGTTTGGTCCTTTAAAAGAAAACGGAGCACACAAAACGTAATTTATACGATCATAATCTTTGTTCTGGAGGTTCTGCACAGGAAACTTTTGGGTTACGACAAGAAGCATCATCGCGATGGTGTCTTTTAACTGACAAATACCACAGCGCCCTCTGGTGACTGTACTGAGAATGTCAGGAGTAAAGCTGTTGCGCAAAACTCGACATACTATGATTGTTGATGTGCTGTATTTTTTGATATTCCGCAAATGTCTTTGCAAAACCCCTGAGTCATATTCCTGTACTATTTCCCGTCACCTGAATTATATGTTATATTAAAAAATAAATAAATAAATAAATAAATAAAAGAGCTCAGTGTCACAGGCTGTCTGGCAAAGCAGATCAAAACATACTCCATGTGTTTATTGAGAAACTGAGAGGAAACAGACACGAGGTGTTGGACATATGTGTGTGCAGCTGTGATGAGTAAAACTGACGCGTATCCGATCGGACCGTTCTGACTGAAAGGTGGGAAATGTGTCCTGGGCGGCTGCGAGCGGTGGGAGCGCAGCCTGTTGAAGTCACAGCTGAAATCAGAGCAGCACAAGTTTTGTTGGCAATATTATCTCCCATCTGGTCTGGACTTTAAAAAAAAAGAAAAAAGAAAACAGAAAACAGAAAACAGAAAATAGAATACTATCGTTGGGATCGCTGAAAACACTGTCAACGCATTTCCAAAAGCCAGAAGCTGACTGTAAATACTTTCCTGCTTGAGGACATCCTCGGAATATTTTCTCAAAAATGACTACTGGGAGTGTTAAACAGCGACTGGTCATTACTGGTGTCTGTTTGTGATATGAACGTGTGTGTTCAGTAGTACATGTCCTGGTAGAGGGTCTGTCCCATCTCGATGTAGGCCTCCTTCTCCTGCGCCGACATCTGCTCCACCAGCTCCGGCCTCTGGCTCACCTCTCGGTACGAGCGCGGCCGACCGCCGACCATCACCATGGACTCGTCGGTCACCTCCTCAAAGTCGTCGTCGTCGTCCTCTTCCTCTTGGCGCTGCTGCTGCACGGCCCGATGCTGAAGTGGCGCGGGGTTCGCCGGCGGCTCGTCGTCCGACTCGCTGGTGTCGCTGTCCGAGTCGCTGGCGTTGGCCGCCAGCCCCTTGGCGGCGGCGGCGGTGGCATTCGCTCCTCCCGCTCCTCCCGCTCCTCCGCCGGCGACGCTCCTCTTCTCGTGGATGAGCAGGGCGCGCATCACCTCCTCGTTCTCGTCCGACTGACCCACTCCGTGGGCGGCCGCTCCGTCCTGGGCGCCGGGTCCGTCTCCATCTGTGCAGCGGAACATGTTTAAAACATCAACACTCCAATATATCCCTGCGCCTCCCGTCAGCTCTTCTCCTTCACTCAGCTTCCCAGGGTGAAGGTGGGGTTACACAAGAGGCCTGGTCATCACAGGACTGCAGAGACAAACAAACATCTACACTCACAGCTTCAAGCCATTTGGAGATGCCAATGAGCCTAATGTACATGTCTTTGGACTGTGGGAGGAAGCTGGAGTGCCAGGAGAGAAAGTTCACACGGAAAGGTCCTGGGTCTGGGAATCAAACCCACAACCTTCTTGCTCTGAGATGACAGTTAAATCAATATATTCACCGCTAATGAAAGGAAATAAAATAGAATAAAATAAGGTAAAATAAATTAATTTAAAAAATGAAACAAAATCAACCAACCAATCAATCAATCAATCACACCTTCCAGTGGCTTCTGTTTGGAGCAATAGGTTATGGTGTTGGTGTATTTTGTCTCTATCGTTGATGTATGAGGGGTGATGACACATTCAGCTTTGCTGCTGACCACGTCTGAATTTCAAGGGTGCAGAAAGGAAAAGTCGGAACTAATTAGGGTGTGTGTGTGTGTGTGTGTGTGTGTGTGTGTGTGTGTGTGTGTGTGTGTGTGAGTGTGTGTGTGTGTGACACAGGGAAGCAAAACAGTCACCAGCCTATTGACAGACAGAAATCGACCAGTTGAATAAAACAGTATGACGGAAAATATGTTGAATAAATAAACTGGCCTCATCAGTGACATTTAAATTTTTTGTGCTGCTGCAGTGCAAAGAAAATTTGTTAACAAGACGGCTTGTATATGTATCTGCCAGGGAAAAGTTCGCCTTTGACTCTGTAGCTCTTCTTTGCTTGAGATGTAATGAGAAGCACAATGCTGAGAATTAATGAGCCGGCCCTGCTCGGTCATGCGCCACTTTAGACTCTGATTATTTCAATTAAGTCGTTACGGTTCAAAGGAAGGTCTGGTCAGGCCTGCTTGCCCTTAGGTGGAGTGACAATGTCAGAGCAATAACGGCAGCTCAAGGGACAGTGCCTGCAGCATCAGAGACCTCAGTTTGACCTGTCACGACCTGCCTGAAGAACACAGGGAGGGGCACAGAGGGGCAGCTGACGGGTGTGGGCCGGATCGGGCTCGACTGTCCATCCTGAGGGCTGATTTAGCGAGCTAACGCTGTGCGCAGGCAACAGCTTCCGTGATTACCACCGCCAGCCTTCGCAGCTGAGAGTGGGCAGGAATTAAATGTTGAATTTAACATGTTTTGATCCAAAATCCCCTCATTATTGGGGAAAAAATTCTAAAAACTATTCAACAAAAACATTCTCCCGATGTGGCACCGCTTACTGCTGGGTAATTATATGCTGCGTCTCTTTTGAAAAAGCTGTCATATATGAATTTATTCCGTTTAATTGCAGATTAAGTGGTGAACAATAAGCAAAGGAGGGTGAAGGAAATGAATTCATTTGTCGGGTTGTGATGGTGAACATTTACCGGCTGGCCGCTTTGCCAGAAACTTCTCACTTACGGTTCTTGAGGACGTCGGATTCGCTGTAGGCGCCGTGGACTGTGCTCTGGGTCAACCACACGGGCCTCTCTTTGGCCGCTCTGCCCTGAGCGGCCTGCTTCTGCTGCTCCTCCTGCTCCTCCATGCTGATGACCACGTTCTGGGTGTACAGGTCAGCATACGCCGACGATTTGTTGGACCAGGCCTCGCGGTGTGGGCCGCCTGCAGCATTTGCCGCAGACGCTGCAGCACGTTCCCGACTGGAGGAAAGAATTGAGTGAACATCCATTAGTTGTGAGATTAATGCATGTAAATAGTAAAAAAAAAAAAAATCTAATAAAATCTGTGTGTAAATGCAGTGAAACAATGAGTTTTTCCTCAGAGACCTTTGTTTGAGGGCAGGAATCTCAGACGGTTCAGGCTCCAGCAAGTCGTGAGACAAGTTGACGTCTTCAGTCTCGCGCAGCAACGCGTAGATGGGTTCGATCTGCTCGTTAAAGCGCGCCACCAGAGTCCTGGCATCAGGACAGATGGACTCATCTTCCTCCACCTCTGCTTGGCAGAAGGTGCAGCGGAATGTACCTGTGACATCACAAACAATTCAGAGAAACAAGGGTCATCCAATAACCGCTTGTTCCTGCACTCAGGGTTGCAGGGAAACAGGTATCAACGTTACCGAAATACATTAAGCTATCTCATGTATTCTCAGCTAAAGCGAGCCATCTTCCATCAAAATATCTGCGGGGATTACCAGTCATTGGATCAAACAGCTGATTGGCCTCTAGGTCGGTGAAGGTGGAGCAGCAGTTGGGGCACCGAAAGGAGGCGCGGCTGGTCGAATCCCGTTCATCCATCTCAATGCGCCGTCGCATGTGATCCAGTTTATACTTCACCACATTGACCAGTACTCTGAAAAAATAACAGGTTGTCATTGGGTTTTGCGTGAACCAGTGTAGCATGGGATTGACAAAAACATTTCTGTGCTTCATGTATCTATAGTTTCCATTTTCAGAGGAGAATGTTTGACACAACCGATGCGTTGAGGCCGAATTGACAAAAATGTTTGCTTATGTTACTCAGTATCGGTGGCAGCGTTGGGACCGCACTCAACATGGGACGGTAATTTGTTCTTGTTGTTCCATCAGATTTCTCCTTCATTCAGTGACGATCACCTGTAGTTGATAAAATAGTAGTTGTGCCGCGTCGTCTTGCCATCGGGCGCCGTCTCCACTCTCATGCGACACTTGACAAACTTGTCAGCCTTCAGCGTGTTGAGCACTGACCGCAGCTGCTTGCGGTCAAACTTAAGCAGCTCCAACATGTCCTCCTCACGCACACAGGGGTTACGGATGAGCACATCCAGGGCCAAGGCGTGCTCCACCCCATAGAAGCCCCTGACCACTTGCTTGGCCAGCCGCTTGAGTGCTGCTGGGACCTCGGTCAGCAGCTCTGGTTCAATCATTTTCTACTGGGGGGAGAGAAAAAAAACAGACACGATGGTCATTTTCGAGGTAAGATTTTTGAGACAGATAGTCACAAACTCAATTCTGCTGCTCATCCGACAAAGCCATGAGTCTTACAAGTGTTGTACTACTTAAGGGGGGAATGAATAAACAGAATTTCAAAGATGAATTACCAAAAGCATAATCACAACATAGAAATGATCCCCGAAGCACACGTGTCCTTGCTTTTTTTGGACGAAGTCAGTGTTTCCTGTTATCATGACGATATCCTTATTCACGTTATTTGTAAAAAAAAATAAATAATAATAATAAAAAAAAAAAAAATATAAACACGTCTGATCAATTGAAAATAAAGGCTTCCCGGCTACAACATAGAAATCTGTGTTTAACGTTAGCATACATGAAGTTAGATATGCTAACTCTTAAGCAAAATAAAACGAGAGCTCTAGTATTGCAGCAGCAACTAGACTAAGAGCTTTAACTGCACTTTAGTCAGCGAGCAATACCCAAGCAACCGTTCCTAACTGCTTGGCTTGTACAGATATGCGTCACATTTACTTTACCGTTACAAGTTGAAAGAAGAAGGCATGACAAGACAAAGCAAAGTTAATGAGGGGAAATGATTCACGTGACATAGGCAGTGCTAACCGTATCCGGCGAGATTACTCTTCAGAGTTGTTGCTCGAACGCGGCGATTTGAAAATCCCACTTTTCACCCGAGAAACTTGTATTGAACCATCTTGAAGTTGCCAGACATACTGCTAGCACGCTTGTAATTTTCTGTTGAAAAGACAACCCCGGAAGCTAAATCAAAGGCGCAGCAAAAATCAACAGCCCCCAAAGGCCAATAGAACAAAGCAATTTGGATTGACGTAGTATCTGACGAATGACTACAATACTATGGAACGCTTTTGTCCAATGACATTGGACCAGTGGGATATTTAGGCGGGGTTTGAACTGTTTACTTCCGGGACGTCGCTATCGCGAAAAATGGCTTCTCTTGATAGAGTGAAGGTATTAGTTTTAGGTGATTCTGGTAAGTAAAGCAGTAATAACAACCACCGATATTGTTCTTTTTACCTAGTGTTTGCTGTCGAACTAGCCGTCGTTTGAAAAATATGTTTCGTTCCCCGGTTTGCTCCCAGATTCCAAAAAAGAAAAAAGAAAACAATAAAAACCCATATATATTTTAAATATTAAATATTGTTTATCTGGCTTCATGACGATTGAAAGCTCATCATCTCTCATCATGAGATGGTGCCCTCTGCCGTGTTAATATAAATATTTGACGGCTGTCTCCAGAGCAGTGGCTGCACGACCTGTTATTACGTGTTCCATCTGTTTTGTAGACACTCTGCATATGCGTGTGAGAGAACGGTCTAGCTTTAGATCCAGCGTTTAAAATTAAGTAATGGAGTTTTGAATTTAAAAAAAAAAAAAAAAAAAAAAAAAAACAGGAAAGACGTGCACGAGTTTTGGTGTACCTTTGGAGTTTCTTTTGGATTGGTCTGTTCACATTTCCTAAGAGTATGTACTGAAGTGCGCCCACTTGTTATTGTCAGGGGTTGGCAAGTCTTCTCTGGTCCATCTGCTCTGTCAAAATCAAGTTTTAGGAAATCCTTCGTGGACGGTCGGTTGCTCCGTGGATGTACGGGTAAGCAAGCATTTTTCATTTTCATTTGCTGAGAATACTAATCCATGCTACATACAAAATTATAGTATTATAACAACCAAATATAAAATGGTTTCTTTATTTGGTAGTCAAACCCATTGTGGCTTTTCACTTATTTTGTATGTTACGTTTGCCCTTTCTTTTTAAATATGTCTTGCATAAAACTTCTTCAACTATTTCTCCCTTATTCACAGGTCCAAGACTACAAGGAGGGAACTCCAGAGGAGAAAACTTACTACATTGAGCTCTGGGATGTTGGAGGATCTGTCGGCAGTGCCAGCAGTGTCAAAAGCACCAGAGCAGTCTTCTACAATTCAGTCAATGGTAAAGATGATATCTAAATATTTAAAGTAAGGTTAAAAGTAATAATAAATAGTGCGTAACCATAAACTTTTGTCTTTCTCCCCAGGAATTATCTTGGTACAGGACTTAACAAACAAGAAATCCTCACAGAATCTCTACCGTTGGTCATTAGAGGCGTTAAACAGGGACTCGTCTCCAACTGGAGTTATTGTGTCCAATGGGTAAGACGGCAGACGAGTGCTGGTGCTTGATATGGTTTGTTTCTGTAGTGCATAATTATTTTTCAAAAGCTCGTAAATGTGTTACTATGAACAATTTGGGTTGTTTTCCTTGCAGGGACTATGACAGAGAGCAGTTTGCTGAGAACCCAGTTCCTTTGCTGCTGATTGGCACAAAGTTTGACCAGATTCCAGAGAACAAACGCAGTGAAGTTCTGACAAGGACAACATTTTTGTCTGAAGATTTCAATGCAGAAGAGATAAATCTGGTAAGATGACTTCATAAAGATTTTTGGATTTCTTGACGCAGTCTATCTTGGAATTGTTTTCTTGTAATAATTTCTGGTACGTAAAGAACTGATTCCAATCGACTGTGGCAGTTGACTCATAACAATTTTGCGTGAATTGGTGTTGAATGTTTGCAAAAGTTATTTGCAGTGTTTTGATCAAGGCAGCAATTCAGAGTCCTCCTAAATGCTTCAGGATCTATAAATGAGGAAGCAAACAACTTCATTACAAAACAGCCTTAATAAACTGCACATACATGACATCTATCAGCTTTGTGTTTTGCATTTAAAGATCAAAACACCCAAATTAAGGTAGTAGACTTAATAGGAATCTTTGGGAAGATTCTACTGTCCTCTAGTGGTCTTATTTAAAAAGACAAAAAAAAAAAGAAGAAAGAAAAAAAGACTAACTGGAGTTTGTTATTCAAACATAGATACCAAATAAACAGTACAATGGAAAAAAAAAGACTCCCCCTTACAAAAGAGTGACTTGTTTCCCACCCTCAGGACTGCACCAACCCACGGTACCTTGCTGCAGGCACGTCGAATGCTGTGAAACTTAGCAGGTTTTTTGACAAGGTGAGAAACTGGTGGTTGTGCAAGGTGTTGCAAATCCTGCATGACAGCGCAGCAAGCATCAACATCCGTACAGCATTTACCACAACGACAAAGTTCAACTCGTGTATTTTAATATTTCGCAACCATTTTCTTTAAATTTTATATTTAAGTACTATACAGTTTTTTCAGCTTGTAATGTAATTACAAATAATCTAAGAATGATTTAATTGATAAGAAAGCAAACACTGTCGATGTCATTGTTGAACCAATTTTTATAACTTCATATAATTAATAATATAATATAATGGCATATAATACTACTACTAATAATAATTATTATATACAACTGTAACTACATATTTTATTGTACGTCTCTCTCAACAGGTAATAGAGAAGAGATATTTTACTAGAGATGCAAGTCAGGTGGGTAAAATTTGCATCCCTCCTCTATATTAATATTAGTCAAGTTAATGATTCAGCAATTAGTAAAATAATTTACTGTCAAAGCCCAAGTCATTGTATTAACCAAGGTTAATTTTTTTTCCTCTTAACCTCTGGTCTAAAATGCTTTCACTTACTTTGCAGATGACTGGTTTTACAGACAGGAAACGGTTCAACTTCAAAAGTTTGCACTACGACTGACTGCAGTGGTCTGTGGTTGTGACCATAAAGCCATTGTGCTTTTTTCTGCCACAAGTAAACCCCCCACCCACTCACTGCTGTTTCTTTGTCTCTGTTTTTGCTACCATGCCTCAACTTGTGCCACAAAAACGGAGAAAGACAAATTATTCTAAATAGTCAAACACGATTTTTGAAGGGAAAACATTTTTCATTTTTAATGTTTCTTGCACAGGTCTCATTATATACCAACTTTATGAAAAGCTTTCCTCCTCAATGTTTGCTTTAGATATCATGTAATTTAATAAGCAAAATTGTGACATTCTCAGTCTCTGACTGTTACAGCATTCCCCAATCCCTTCATCGTTTTCTTAATCCATGGGAGATAGTAATGGACTTTAGTGAAAACATGAGGATACGTGGAATTACTACAATCTTTAGAATAGGCATAGGCTGTGATACCCTGAAGCTTTCTTTGGCAGATAAGTGGACCTCCGGAGTCTCCCTACAGAAAGAAACAGAAGACAGCAACACTGAAAATGTGTCTTCTTAAATAAAAACACTTTTCTTGACATTTGCATTTTCAGTGTTTCATGCCAATCATCTTCACCTGGCAAATTCCTCCTTTGTTTTTGTTGAACTTGGTGCAGATCATGTGTTGACTGTTGAAGTGTTCCTGCCACGTATGCTTGCACTCATTGTTGAATTGCAGTTTCTCAGTGGTCTCCTTGAGAACAGGTGATGGTTCAGTCTTGTTGACTCCAGTTATGCCCCAGCCAGCAACCAGACAGTTGACAAGGGCAGGAGGTTTGGGGTCTTTCTTAGGCAGCCCAATGAGTCTTACGTACTTATTCAGTTTGGCTTTCTTCTGCAACTGAAAATAAGCAAAAAAAAACTTGAGAGTTGAACTATTAATCATTTTTTCTTCTGTTAAACTATTTTCATGGCGCAGTATAGCAGTAGAAATGCAGACTTCTTTACTGTCACATTTTACAGCTACTTTCAGTATATATGTCAACCTGCTGGGTGTCAATTCTACTGACAACAGACAGAAATGGATCAGAGAAGCGGCAAAATGCAAAATGTTTCCCTTTGAAGCGAGTTGGTTTATGGATTTTAAGTCATTTTTTGAATCATGCTGAAGGTTTGCACTTACCTTCAGCAACATGATATCATTATCATAATCTTTAAAATCTGGATGAGGGAAGTACTTGGCCACTTCAATCAACTGCTGGCTTGCCTCTGTCTTGTAAATGTTATGTGCTCCAAGAACTACAGACATTTTTTGACCAGACCTGAAGAACAAGAGTAAAATTCAGACAACTGCGATAGAATAAGCATTAAGTAAATCAAATTGTGAACAAAAATGTAATAAGAGCAAATAAACAGCACTAATGAATAACATCAACTGGAGCGGCTTCCAGTCAAGTCCCCTTGAAAAAAAAAAAAAAATCAATGCGTTTTAATATCTGTTGATTGGATGGGGACAGTGCAATGATGAATCATAAACTCACTCTTTACAGTGTGCAGCAGTCAGAACAAAGTCCTCCCGAATGAGAATACCACCACACGAGTGGCGTTGACTAAACTGGAGCGATGCCATGTAGGGTCTGGAATGGGGCTTCGACTCCTTTCCACCCACGATGCCACTCTCAAAAGCCCCTCAAGTCAGAACAGAAGCAAAATCATGGCACACTGGGGAGTTGTAGATTCAGGTCTGACTTTTTTATGACAATATATGCTGTTTAAGTTCAAATATAATTCCAACTTACCTGTGAAGCAGAGCAGTTGAAGGAACACTATGATACAGTAGGTGCGACTCATGTTTGTAAAAGAGTCAATACAGAATGAGTTACTCAACTGAGAATGAAGTGTGTGGTGTGTGTGTGTGTGTGTGTGTATGTCTGTGGTGGTTGTGAAGGAGATGTCTCTCTGTGTGTGCATACGTGTCCATCCCCTATAATCAACAGATTCAGATACCTCAAAAAAAAAAAAAGAATGTTTCCTTTCACAGCATGAGTGAGAGCACAACTCTTGTGCTGCAGCTTGTTTGAGACCCTCACACAAAACCACATTAGCTGTCATCCGGCCACGTCAGTGCCAGTATATGGGAGTCAAAACTCAAGAATACATAGCTTCATTTTTCAAAGTATGTCTGGTTGCACCTCAGATTGAGCATCAAAATAGTAAAGAACATTCAAAAGATTTTGATATTTTAAAAGGACCCATGAGTAACAATATTTAATAGAGATCTTCAAAAAGAGGGACAAATCATTTTGCATAATGTTCACTTACACAAATATATGTATGTCTAGTATATGAACTCTTTGGCAAGAAGTATTGCCAAATTTCACACACCTCATCTTTAAAAGAGGTCTTCAGTCATCTTTCAAAGTCACTACCAGGAAGGGTTTGCCAGACAGGAAGGTAGTTTTCGACCAGACAACAAACAATGTTGTCATTTTTCCCAAACCAAAAATCGACAAACACCAAACCTTGTTAGCCAAAGCTCAAGGGGAGGAGAAATGAAGTCAAAAAAAGAGATGGCACTTACAACTCCTCCCATGGACCATCAAACTTTTACTGTGAAGAGATGAAAGTATCTAAGTAAAGCATGACATGATCACGAAACCAAAAAGTTACTCGAAACAATGAATTGCGTTCAAGGTAAGAGATAACCGTTTACTGACTTGCAGAGGTCCTCTAATCATCAGATCACGTGCACCTGCTGGGAACACAGACCACGCATGACCAGCAGAGGGCAGTGTATGATGTGGAGCTTTACATATTCAAAATGCTGAAACAGTGCAACCTCAAATCCACATAGAGTACTGATTCTAAGATAAGAGTGTTTGATTAATTGTTTTGTCTTTGTGAGTGTGTGTCTGTGTGACAACAGCATAATGACAAGATAACTGCTGCAGATAGTGCAAATTGCAAAATATCATTTTCAGTGTGTTTTATGATAAGGTTTCTTTTGAACATTATGACGTCCACTGAATGGCTTAGGTCCAATCTAATTTTCTCACACAGAACAGGCTTTGCAGCGTTGTTGTGTTGATGATGGTGATGTAAGGTGGCGATACACTGCTGCTTCAACCTCAAAACCTCTCCACGTGGTCTTCCACTCAGTTCTTTGTTTTGTTGACCTTCTTTCAAAAAGAGGCGTAATAGGCACTGGAATGAGCACTTCAGGATTGGTAAAGGTCATGATTTTGCACAGTTTGAACTGAGCTAAATTACAAGGCTTCTGAGTGTAGGGAGCAGTGAAACACCCTGTGTAATGAAAAATAAATGAAAATATAAAAATATTTTTCATAGATAATGAAAAATAAGTGGCATGGCAAAGCGAGGATGTGCTTAAAAATGTTTTTTTTTTTTTTTTTTTAGCCAGCTTTAACAAAACATTTAACAAGTTAACAAAATAACTTTGTCATGGTTAGATGTTCCCCCATCCTGTATATTCATCCTCATGTATGCAAATTCACAGTACATACAATATAAGTGAAGTATTCCACCCTCAACATTCACATCACTGGAGAAAAAATCAATTGACGCTGTACAATCAACTCTACTGCCTCTTTTTCTTCACTGCCCCCTTTCCTAATAACTTGCGAGTGCAGAACAAGCAGCACTTCAGTGTCAGCCCCACGACAACCAGCACCATGGCAAGAAGAAAGGCGATGACGTCCAGACTGTGGTACTGGAACCAGTTGAGGTTGTGAGCAGCGACCCTCAGGTGGTCCGCCCCTTTGTGCCTCATGACGAACTCTGTCCAGAAGGTGGCCAGATCCAGGGCGCTGACGGGACGGTCCAGGTTGATGTGGGACAGTTTCACTATGTTGTCTTTGTAACTGGAGGAGAAGAAGCAGGGATTAAAATAAATGCTTTAATTCCTGTTGATTGGTGTGGGGGTAAACTTTGTATTTTGTGAAGCCCAGGCATTTTTAGACTGTTTTGTGGAGTGCCTCCTGGTGGAGTTTCTTTCTTTTTATTCATGTATTTATTAAATTTAAAAAAATAAAATAAAATTGATTCTCACATGTTTTTTTTATGTTATTTTGGGAGAGGGGGCGGCTGGGATAGGCTCCAGAAGACCCGCGTGACCCTCAGTGTAGGAGTAAGAGATATGGTAAAGGGTAAAAGATGGGTATAGAAGGCATAGAAGACGTGAGGGGGGGTCTGTGATCTCTCGTAGGGTGCCAGTCCGGCCAGAAACACCACTGATCCCAGTTTTTATTCTTTTACCTCTTGTTCTCAATGAGTTCCTTCAGTGCAGCCACCAGTTCCTCACTGGTAAATGCATGGATGTTAAGTTTCGTGCCTGCACCACGAGACACCAAGCGGTGCACGTTGTCGCTCTGATCCACGAAGAGTGGCAGCATCAGCATTGGCACAGCATTGCAAATCCCCTCGTAGATGCCATGAGCTCCTCCGTGAGTCATGAACACTTTGGCTTTTGGATGAGCTGCAGAGCACAATGGGCAAGGATGCTGTTAAACTCTTTGGAAAGTTAATTTTGGGTGAAATTCATACCTAACATGAGTTTGATGATTCTGTCAGGGTAAACTTACCAAGGAGGTCGTTCTGTGGCAGCCATTTCAAAAGTTTGACGTTCTTTGGTGCGTCTGCCGGTACAGGTCCAGTGTACCTCCAAAGAACCTGAGATGTAATGGTTTAGTTTTTTAAATAATAAATGATCAACTGATTATTAACAATTATTTTTTGTTTGTTCATTGAGAAGGATATTTACTCGATGACGAGGGATATTAAAAACAGAGGTTATTTACCCTTTGTGGAATCTGGCGGAAGGCGTTGAAGAACAGTTTAGCCCTGTCTTCAGGCATGTTAGCCACAATGGAGCCCAAGGTGAAAACAATGAAACCATTGTCTCCTGAGCCATTCACAAACTCCTCCAGGTCCTGCAGGGATGTACAGATTATGACTGTGCAGCTAAGAGTATCTTGTTTGTGGGAAAACACAAAAAGAGATGGCCAGCATTATCAAGAGAAGATTTCAGCCAAAAACTCATTTTCATCAAAAAAAAAAAAAAAAAAAAAAAGACTAAGGCCATTATTTTAATAGGGTGACAATGTATTGTTTCTTTTGGTCTTGACTCAGTGGTTAACAGTTGTGATAATCACAGACAACACATGCAAGCTAAGTGCATCTGCTTGTGGTCACACTTGCCATAGTTCCTGACTAGCAATCCATCTGCGTTTCTTGCTATAGCATAGATGCTTTAAATACTCACTGTTGGCAGAGGAGCTTTCGTTGCACAATTGATGCCTCCAATCATAGCCATGTTGGGCATGAGGGGTCTGGGCCAATCAAAAGCAAAGTCCAGCCTTGATAGCCAGAACGCCGCGTAACTCAAGAGCTCTTTGTAAGACGACATGCCCTCAATTTCCTCGCCGACCAACTTATCAAACTCACGGTACATTACAGTGCATATGTAGGAGTCCAGTCCATACAGCAACATGTTCTTCACCCTTTGTGGAAAGGTCATGACGTCCGTGTTGCCAGAGAAGTCAATGGGCACGTAGGACGGAGGAGAGGGGCACTGGTTGGCTGTTGTTTGTAAACCACAGGCAAGGTAGCGGTAGAAGTAAACAGCCGGTATGGAAAACCTCTGAGCCAGGATGCCGCCACATGGAAGGAAGGGCTCTGTGATGATTACGTCGAAGCTGCCCTCTCTCACTTTCTTCATAATGGGCTCGTTCCTTAGCAAACTTTTGCAAGCTTTCACCTGCTCTGTGGTGTAGCTGACCAAAAGCTCCACATTGTCAAATATTTCTGTTATCGTGGGTGTCATGTGGAAAATTTTGTCTGTCATGTCTTCAAAGGTCCTCTCCACTTCCACCTTGGTGAAGGGCACCTCGTAGGTCTCAGTCTTTAAGCTCCCTGAATCTTTGATTAGAAGGCTGTGTTCAGGAACCAGCACCAAGACGTCGTGTCCCTTGCGCACCAACTCCTTCACCAGAATCTTCATGCTGAGCCAGGGACTGAAATCTATTGGCAGAACCAGCACTTTTCCAGCCTGAACGGGCTCCAGGCTGCAGCAGCACAACCAGGCCAGCAGCCCCAGCATAAAAAAACACCTCCCGCTTCTCATTGTGTGTCCTGCAAGCTGCCTCGCTCTGAGAGCAAATGACAGTTAAAGAGGAGACTAACCTTTATGCGTTGGCCTGTGGGTGTGAATGTGTGTTAAAGTTCTACAGGGAAAAAAAAAAGGTTGTGCTGGCAGAGGAGCCCTTACCTAACTACTGTTACACAGGCTCTTACCTCTCTTGACGAGAATCTATTGGTCGGATGACTGTATTATTCAAAACAGTCAATGATTCTTCATCATACTTTATAGTTGTTAATCTCCTCCGAGTTAATTATTCACTCATTGATGTAGATTTAAAGTAAACCTACCACTACTTTAACCCATCTAACAGTTATGGTTCCTGAAATCATTCTCTGATGAAAACCAATTCAGGGTGACGGGGGTCTGCTGGAGCCTATCCCAGCTGTCTTAGGGCGAAGGCAGGGTGACACCCTGGACAAGTCGCCAGTTCATCACAGGGCCACAGAGACAAACAACCATTCACACTCACATGCACACCTACGGACAATTTAGAATATTCAATTGACCTCACATGCATGTTTTTTTTTGGAGTGTGGGAGGAAGCCGGAGAACCCGGAGAGAACCCACGCAGACACGGGGAGAACATACAAACTCCACACAGAAAGGTCACAGGCCCGGGCCCCGGAATCGAACCCACGACCTTCTTGCTGTGAGGCGGCAGCGCTAACCACTGCGCCACCGTGTTGCATATATATATATATACATATATACATATACATATATACATATATAAATATATATACATACATATACATATATACATACATTCATACATACATATATATGTATATATATATATACATATATATATATACACACACATACATATCAAAGCGAGGTCATGTTTAAAATGATTTCTTAGCTAGTAATTGACAGAGTACAAACACATTCAACAAGTTAACAAAATAACTTTATTGTCATGTTTGGATGGATACTCCTCCCTATGTACGCAAATGTACAGTATAAAGAGTATGACCAAATTTCATCAATGATTCAAAGAATAATGTAAACTTAATGGATAGTGCACAGTCAACTCTACTGCCTCTTTTTCTTCACTGCCCCCTTTCCTAATAACTTGCGAGTGCAGAACAAGCAGCACTTCAGTGTCAGCCCCACGACAACCAGCACCATGGCAAGAAGGAAGGCGATGACGTCCAGACTGTGGTACTGGAACCAGTTGAGGTTGTGAGCAGCGACCCTCAGGTGGTCCGCCCCTTTGTGCCTCATGACGAACTCTGTCCAGAAGGTGGCCAGCTCCAGTGCACTGACGGGACGGTCCTGGTTTATCTGGGACAGTTTGACTATGTTGTCTTTGTAACTGGAGGAGAAGAAGCAGGGATTAAAATAAATGTTTTAATTCCTGTTGATTGCATTAGTTAAAGTCTTTAGAAGATGAGCACAAATGTAAACATTATTGCAAGAATAATAATAGCTAATATTTTTGGGGGATCTTTTTGGTGTGGGGGTAAACTTTGTATTTTGTGAAGCCCAAGCATTTTTAGACATTGTTTTGTGGGGTGCCCCCTGGTGGAGTTTTGTTCATTTTTAAAAGAAATTCAATTCTCAGGGGTTTTTTTTTTAATGTTATTTTGGGAGAGGGGTGCGGCTGGGATAGGCTCCAGAAGACCCACGTGACCCTCAGTGTAGGAGTAAGGGATATGGTAAAGGGTAGAAGATGGGTATAGAAGGCATCGAAGATGTATGTATGTATGTATGTATGTATGTATGGATGGATGGATGGATGGATGGTTGGTTGGTATGCAAACAGGTGTGTGGGAGAGGTTAGAGGCTAATGAGTACATGCAGCAGTGACGTGAGGGGGGGGTCTGTGATCTCTCGTAGGGTGCCAGTCCGGCCAGAAACACCACTGATCCCAGTTTTTATTCTTTTACCTCTTGTTCTCAATGAGTTCCTTCAGTGCAGCCACCAGTTCCTCACTGGTAAATGCATGGATGCTGAGTTTCTTGCCTGCACCACGAGAAACCAAGCGGTGCGCGTTGTCGCTCTGATCCCCGAAGAGTGGCAGCATCAGCATTGGCACAGCATTGCAAATCCCCTCGTAGATGCCATGAGCTCCTCCGTGAGTCATGAACACTTTGGCTTTTGGATGAGCTGCAGAACACAATGGGCAAGGATGCTGTTAAACTGTTTGGAAAGTTAATTTTGGGTGAAATTCATACCTAACATGAGTTTGATGATTCTGTCAGGGTAAACTTACCAAGGAGGTCGTTCTGTGGCAGCCATTTCAAAGGTTTGACGTTCTTTGGTGCGTCTGCCGGTACTGGTCCAGTGTACCTCCAAAGAACCTGAGATGTAATGAATTAGTTTTTTAAATAATAAATGATCAACTGATTTTTTTTTATTATTTTTTTTTATGGCTGATTGTAAATGTTGCTGTCTGGACACAAAACATTATTTTTTTGTTTGTTCATTGAGAAACTCACATGCAAAAATCTTTCATTCTAATAATATAATTAATCAGAATTTATATATGTATGTACATATTATTATTATTATTATTTTTTGATTATTAAATATGTAAAAAGTAATTTAGCATTAGCATGTATGTTAAGTTTGAAAATCCCTTGCAGTGCTCAAAAATTACCAGGACATATGTAATCATGGGGGATCTAGGATAGTGAGCCTCCCCCAAAAGATCTCAGATCCCGCCTCACCATAATTACTGTTATTGTCATTGCTTTGTATGTTCCACGCAGGCTTAAAAATGTTTAAACAATTGATGTTATATACATCCGTAATTTTGTAAACATCTTACACATTAGTGTGTTCTTATAACAATTAACATATATATATATATATATATATATATATATATATATATATATATATATATATATATATATATATACACATATATTTTTTTTAAATTAATCATCTTTATTCGTGTATATGCTAAATATCTTTTCAACACATGTTGAAATCTTTGCACATTTTTAACATATTGTAACATCTGCATGCTTTAACATCTCTGCTTTGGACACATTTTAATGAATAAATGAGTGTTTTCACCACATTTCTGAATACATTTAAACATTGCTCTCAATTCAAAAAATGTATTCATTTTAAGGCCTTCTTAGACAATTCCTCAAATCAAGTAATGCACAGATCATCTTTACTCAGAGACTTTTATTATCATTGCTTTCCATAATGGCAATAAAGTGATTGCCAATCTCGCCACTTATTTTGCTCACTATTTTAGTAGAAATAATGAGTCTGGAGTTTACATGGGCGCATACTGTCGTTAGCTAGCACCTCTTTGCACATAATGCACTGTGGAAGCAGACCATCGTCAGAACCAACAGATGAAAAGGTAAATTTTAAATAATAATATTTTCTCCATTTTCTGCTCGCCCTAGACTTTGTGTCCTCTCTTACTTTCACTTTAGATACTGGAATTTTTGCCCCTGTAGTTCACGAACCAGATGTTTACACATTTTTCTTCTTTTTTATTTTTTCTGCGCCTCCCCCAAAGTTACCTGGTGCCCCCCAGGTGAGGCGCACCTCACACTGGTTTAGGATATTTACTTGATGACGAGGGATATTAAAAACAGAGGTTATTTACCCTTTGAGGAATCTGGCGGAAGGCGTCGAAGAACAGTTTAGCCCTGTCTTCAGGCATGTTAGCCACCATGGAGCCCAAGGTGAAAACAATGAAACCATTGTCTCCTGAGCCATTCACAAACTCCTCCAGGTCCTGCAGGCATGTACAGATTATAATCTTAGATCTTCTACACAATTTGAAAATCAGTTTTTTTCCTTCTTTTTGTGAATAGACTTCAACGATTCCGAGGGCCCTTGCCTTACAGGTGCCCCAAAAAATAAGCGAAAGAAATAAGTTTAAAAAAATAAAAAAAAAAACAACAACAACAACAACAACATATACAATTATTCAGCCATAGTCATCTACTATTATTATCTCTTTATTTATTTTTTATTGTATATTTCTACTTGTTTTTAGTCGTAAAAGTTAAAAAAATCCCCATTTGACCGATGATATGCTCAACCCCTCCTCCTCCTCAGTATCTGTATGAAATGGTTCGGTCCTGCCTGGCGCACTTGTCAGTGACGGTGTGCTTAATTGATTGAAATCGGGAGAAAACAGTGAACCAACAAAATGTTGCCCAGAAAAATAAAATCGGGATTTCAAAAATGGAAAGAGAGAAAAGAGAGAGAGGAGAGAGAGGAGAGAGAAACGAAGGGGAATCAAGCCCTTACAGACTTTTTTTCACAAAGAAAGGTGGGTAGCCTGTCTGTGACTGAGTGATAATGTCCATAGTGAAATAAGCTAGCTAAACTAGACTAGTGTTAGCCTATCAACATTTGCCCAGCATAGATTCGATATGCACTGCATGCAAACGTTTTGCAAGATATTCATATTAAATCATTGTCCCTGGCCTGCCCCTTTGAGCAGACATAGCTGCCACAAGTGAGTCAGCAGGACCCCAGTCTCCCCATACTTGCCCCCCTCCCTGTCCCAGTGCAGATGGTGAGCAACACTGATAATGACATGCCTTTTAGCACTATTATTGAACTATACTGTATTTTTTGAGTTATGTAAAGCTTTTGACAAGCGCTGCGCAAAGGTGGCCCATTTGACTTTTTTTTCCCCGGAGGGCCCAAAATTCCTGGCGGCACCCCTGGACTTCAAATCTAATTAAGATTTTTTTTTTTTTAAGGAAATATCAGTTCAGTACTTTCATGTTTCCTATGACTGTGCAGCTAAGAATATCTTGTTTTTGAATGTCATCACCCTATTACAATAATGGTCGAAGTCATTTTTTTCAAGTTTGTGGGAAACACAAAAAGAGATGGCCAGCATTATCAAGAGATGATTTCAGCCAAAAACTAATTTTCATTAAAAAAAAAATTAAAAAAAAAATGACTAAGGCCATTATTTTAATAGGGTGACGATGTATCGTTTCTTTTTGTCTTGACTCAGTGGTTAACAGTTGTGATAATCACAGACAACACATGCAAGCCAAGTGCATCTGCTTGTGGTCACACTTGCCATAGTTCCTGACTAGCAATTCATCTGCATTTCTTGCTATAGCATAGATGCTTTAAATACTCACTGTTGGCAGAGGAGCTTTCGTTGCACAATTGATGCCTCCAATCATAGCCATGTTGGGCATGAGGGGTCTGGGCCAATCAAAAGCAAAGTCCAGCCTTATTAGCCAGAACGCCGCGTGACTCAAGAGCTCTTTGTAAGACGACATGCCCTCAATTTCCTCGCCGACCAACTTATCAAACTCATGGTACACTACAGAGCATATGTAGGAGTCCAGTCCATACAGCAACATGTTCTTCACCCTTTGTGGAAAGGTCATGACGTCCGTGTTGCCAGAGAAGTCAATGGGCACGTAGGACGGAGGAGAGGGGCACTGGTTGGCTGTTGTTTGTAAACCACAGGCAAGGTAGCGGTAGAAGTAAACAGCCGGTATGGAAAACCTCTGAGCCAGGATGGCGCCACATGGAAGGAAGGGCTCTGTGATGATTACGTCGAAGCTGCCCTCTCTCACTTTCTTCATAATGGGCTCGTTCCTTAGCAAACTTTTGCAAGCTTTCACCTCATCTGTGGTGTAGTTGACCAAAAGCTCCACATTGTCAAATATTTCTGTCATCGTGGGTGCCTTGAGGAAAATCTTGTCTGTCATGTCTTCAAAGGTCCTGTCCACATCGGCCTTGGTGAAGGGCACCTCGTAGGTCTCAGTTTTGAAGCTCTCTGACTCTTTGATTAGAAGGCTGTGTTCAGGAACCAGCACCAAGACGTCGTGTCCCTTGCGCACCAACTCCTTCACCAGAATCTTCATGCTGAGCCAGGGACTGCCATCTATTGGCAGAACCAGCACTTTTCCAGCCTGAACGGGCTCCAGGCTGCAGCAGCACAACCAGGCCAGCAGCCCCAGCGTAAAAAAACACCTCCCGCTTCTCATTGTGTGTCCTGCAAGCTGCCTCGCTCTGAGAGCAAATGACAGTTAAAGAGGAGACTGACCTTTATGCGTTGGCCTGTGGGTGTGAATGTGTGTTAAAGTTCTACAGGGAACTGTGCTGGCAGAGGAGCCCTTACCTAACTACTGTTACACAGGACCTTTACCTCTATTGACGAGAATCTATTGGTCGGATGACTGTATTATTCAAAACAGTCAATGATTCTTCATCATACCTTATAGTTGTTAATCTCCTGGTTAATTATTCACTCATTGATGTAGATTTAAAGTAAACCTACCACTACTTTAACCCTTTCAATCTAACAGTTATGGTTCCTGAAATCATTCTCTGATGAAAACAAATCCAATAACATAGCAGTAGTATGCATGCTCATATATATATATATATATATATATATATATATATATATATATATATATATATATATATATATATATATATATATATATATATATATATATATATATATATATATATATACACACACACACACGTACATGTACATATATACATGTTTTTATATATAAACACACATACATACCAAAGCAAGGTCATGTTTAAAATGATTTCTTAGCTAGTAATTGACAGTGTACAAACACATTCAACAAGTTAACAAAATAACTTTATTGTCATGTTTGGATGGATACTCCTCCCTATGTACGCAAATGTACAGTATAAAGAGTATGACCAAATTTCATCAATGATTCAAAGAATAATGTAAACTTAATGGATAGTGCACAGTCAACTCTACTGCCTCTTTTTCTTCACTGCCCCCTTTCCTAATAACTTGCGAGTGCAGAACAAGCAGCACTTCAGTGTCAGCCCCACGACAACCAGCACAATGGCAAGAAGAAAGGCGATCACGTCCAGACTGTGGTACTGGAACCAGTTGAGGTTGTGAGCAGCGACCCTCAGGTGGTCCGCCCTTTGTGCCTCATGACAAACTCTGTCCAGAAGGTGGCCAGCTCCAGTGCACTGACAGGACGGTCCAGGTTGATGTGGGACAGTTTCACTATGTTGTCTTTATAACTGGAAGAGAAGAAACAGGTATTAAATGACTGATTTAATCACCGTCAAGTGCATTTGTCAGTATAAATGTAATAATTCTCGAAAGACAAACTGTACAAATGTATCAATGAAATGTATGCTATTTTGAAGAGCAAATTAATGATATTATACTTTAGAACATAGGCAAAACAGTTTAATATTAAGCATTTATATTTTCAACAAATTGCCTGGCTGTATGAATTTTAAGGCAGGGCACAAGTTCACAACAACAATTTTGCTCCCTGCTCTTACAGATTATTCATTAACATAGTGAAGGACGTAGAAGCTGAGAGTGTGTATTCTGTGTCCCCTGGTATTTCTAGTTGAGTTAAGTTAAGTCACCCAACAGCTTCAAGGTTCCAGTTAAATTAACAACTGTTAAAAGGAACATTTATCAGTGGCAGTTCAAAAAGGATTCTTTAAGAAAGGATCTTCATAACACGCCGGAAAACCATCTCGATACTTCCTCTGATTGCTGAACAAAAACATTTTTCATCTTTTACCTCTTATCTTGGACGAGGTCCTTCAGTGCAGCCACCAGTTCGTCAGTGGTAAATCCATGGGCGTCGAGTCTTTTTGCAGCGCCACGGGACACTATGCGGTTCACGTTGTCACTCTGATCCCCAAAGAGTGGGAACATCAGCATTGGCACAGCATTGCAGATCCCCTCGTAGATACCATGACTTCCACCGTGAGTCATGAACACTTTGGCTTTGGGATGAGCTGCAAAGCAAAAGAGAGAGGGTTGCTGTTGAGTTCTTTTTTAAATCCATTCTGGATGAAATTCATACCTTAAACATCAGCAGTGGCAGGTTGCATGAATTTGTCAGGGTAAACCTACCAAGGAGGTCGTTCTGTGGGAGCCACGTCATAAGTTTGACATTCTTGGGTGTGTCCGCCGGTACAGGTCCAGTGTACCTCCACAGAACCTGAGAGACAGTGCGTATCACTTTACTTTCTGTTGACTGCGGCAAACAACTAGAGTCTATTTGTATGCCTCAAAAGTTTAATTACCCTTTGTGGAATCTGGCGGAAGGCATCAAAGAAGAGTTTAGCCTTGTCTTCTGGCATGTTGGGAATCATTGAGCCAAGGGTGAAGACAACAAAGCCATCATCTCCTGAGCCGTTCACAAACTCCTCCAGGTCCTGCGCAGAGGTTGGAGAAAGCACAACATTTATTTAGGAAAATGTGCAAAGAATAAGTAGTGTCTTAAATCTTCTACAGCATTTTCCCTCTAAATTGCAGGAGTGTTTTCTATTTGAATGGGCAAAAAAATATATAAGTAAATAAAATTCTATATTCTGCAAAGAAGCATTCATTGAGTATCTAGTTTTCTTGGATTGTGAAGTTCTCAAATCTCCTGCCACCTCCACCCCAATTCATCAATTGCTCAAATTTTACCAACACAATCATCCAGACTTGCAGACAAACCTGTTCCATTCACACTCGAGAGAGCCACCAATTTAAACCCAAAAAATCTTCCTGATAATCAGAGATAACACATGCAAGCCAAGTGCATCTTTCTCTCCTCGCCGGTTTTGTGATTCTCATGGTATTAGAATGTAGAAACGCTGTTGCACAAGAATCCCTGGTGGGCTTCTTGAGAAATTACAACAGCTGTTTTTCCTGCGAGGCTTTTTTAGTCTAGTTGCCATCACCACCTAAAGCGTATGATGCACTTTAAGTTGTGATGGCAACTTGAAGGGGTAGTGCAGTATACCGGTTCGTACCGAAAACCGGTCTTTATTTTCGATATGATTTATGATATGAATTTTTCATACACCGCTATACCGGTGAATAGCCCAAACAACATCCGGAAAGTGCGCGGCAGGAAAGTGTTTCAGCGGGGAACCATTTCATTGCTGCACACCAACAACACAGCGTGTGCACAGGTAAGTCTTCAGCCGAGAATGGCTGTCGGCTAGAGCTCTCAAAGCGAAGCACACGTTGTTGACCCAGAGGAACTAATACCAAAAAGGGAAGCCACGTCTGTGGTTTGGAAGTTCTATGGCTTGAAAAGGTCGGACGCGGACCAAACAACTATCTTTTGCAAATGCTGTCGAGCAAAAGTGGTAGCAGGCGGTGGTAACACTAGCAATTTGCTTCACCACCTTAGCCGAAAACACGTTTTAGAGTACCAGGAATGTAGTAAGCTAAGATCCGCACCCTCCACATCCACAGCTCAATCTGCAAGTAGCAGTCAGACGACCATTCAAGACGCGTTCGCTAAAGGGACTGCATATGAGAAAATTCTTAAGCAACATAATTACTGGAAGTTGAAAACTATTTATTGTCCATTTGTTAAGATATTGTTAATCTCAATTGAATGGAGGGTCAGTTGAAAAGTCTTAAGTTTCAGAGAACAGTAATTTTCCATATTAACAATGTGTGCAATGTTTGTTGGTCTACAAAAGAAAGAAAATATGTTTGATTCCTTTCCTAACCTAATACAAGTTGAAATACCTCTTAGGATGTTCGATAATAATGATGGTTAACTGCAATGATTAAATACTCACAACTGGCAGAGGGGCTTTCTTGGCGCAATTGATGCCTCCAATCATAGCCATGTTGGGCATGATGGGTTTGGGCCAATCAAATGCAAAGTCTGACCTGAGTAGCCAGAAAGCCCCGTGACCCAGGAGCTCTTTGTAAGACGACATCTCCTTTATTTCCTCGATGACAAGCTTGTCAAACTCGTAGTACATTAGAGTGTTCAAGTAGGACTCCAGCCCATACAGCAACATGTTCTTCACCCTCTGTGGAAAGGTCATGACGTCTGTGTTGCCAGAGAGGCCAACAGGAACGTAAGATGGAGGAGTGGGTATCTGGTTGGCTGCCGTGTCTAAACTTCCAGGGAGGTCATGGAGGAAGTAAATAGCAGGAATGGAAAACTTCTGAGCCAGGACAGCGCCACATGGAACGAACGGGTCTGTGAGCACAACATCAAAAACCGCCTCTCTCAATTTGCTCATGATGGGTTCGTTCCTCAGCAAACTCTTGCAAGCGTTCACATGCGTAGTGGTGTAGTTGACAAAAAGCTTTAGATTGTCAAATATTTCTCTGAACGAGGGCGACTTGAGGAAGACTTGGTCATTCATGGTTTTGAACATCCTATCCAGATCAGCTTTGGTCATAGGCATCTTGTAGATCTCAGTCTTGTAGCTCTCCGACTCCTTGATCAGCAGACTGGTTTCAGGCACCAGCACCAAGACCTCATGTCCCTTGCGCACCAGCTCCTTCACCAGTATCTTCATGCTCAGCCAGTGGCTTCCGTCCATAGGCAGAACCAGCACTTTCCCAGCCTGAACCGGCTCCAGGCTGCAGCAGCACAGCCAAGCCAGCAGTCCCAGCGTTGGAAACCACGTCCAGCTCCTCATTGTGTGTCCTGCAAGCTGCCACGCTCCGAGTGCAAATGACAGCCACTGTGGAGAATGGCCTTTATACAGTATGTGGGTGTGTGCAGGTGAATGTGTGTTAAAGTTCCGCAGGAAGTTAAGGCTGTGCTGGCAGAGGAGCCATTACCTTACTTGTCAGAGAAGGACAGAGGTCCTTCACATTTATTCAGATTCATTTACTGGTGAGTCATTTGTTACGCGTCCCCAGGATGGAGGACCACAATAACAAAAATAGTACCTGTATAAAGCAGGTGAAGCAGAGAAGTGGAGACACAGTCTGTGCTGTTGGCTTTCCAGAATACGTCTGTCTGATTTATTAACTCACATGTATCATAGCCACAGTCACACAAACACAATACTTTTCTGTTCCTGATACTTTTTCACTTAGTTCAACTTACTCTTTTCGTGATTTCCAAGTCATTTCTATCACATTCACATCCATTCTTATCTCTTCAGTTTACAAATCAATACACATTCATTATGATTTAAAATAAATCAACATTTTCTGTAAATACAGACCATTTAGTCAGTATAAACCAGTTCGATGTATTTTACCATATCTTTTTCACTGTGTTTCATGCACCGATGCATGTGATGGACGACACACTTTTGCCCTGTACAAAGTCTAGGAATGATAAAGTGCTTGTGTAATGTGTGAACCTACAGTTAGATATTACCAAAATACAAGGCAACACCATAAATGACGATTTAATGTTCCGGTTGTCTTAAACATAAATAAAATCTTGAACATCAATTAAATTCCACAAAACACTTCCGGTAATCAAAACTACCCATAATGTGTGACATTTCATGGTGCTTTTTCCGTTTACTCCCAACCTCAGGGTCACGGGGTCTGTTGGAGCCTATCCCAGCTGTCTTACGGCTAATATATAGTCTTAGGGCGAAGGCAGGGTGACACTCTGGACAAGTCGCCAGTTCATCGCAGGGCCACATAGAGACAAACAACCATTCACACTCACATGCGCACCTATGGACAATTTAGAGTGTTCAATTGACCTCACATGCATGTTTTTGGACTGTGGGAGGAAGCCGGAGAATCCGGAGAGAACCCACGCAGACACAGGGAGAACATGCAAACTCCACACAGAAAGGTCCCAGGTCCACGACCTCCTTGCTGTGAGGCGGCAGCACTAACCACTGCGCCACCGTGTCGCCCCCATTCAAATAATTTTATGATAAATCAAAGCTTATTGTGCTGCAGGATTGTCCAAGAAAATAAACAGTGGCCACACTGGCCTGTTGACAATCACTGGGACTTTAACTTTAAAAGTTAAAGAAAAAAAAATCAGAATCACAAGATAACTGCAGAAAACTGCTGCTGCAAGATAACTGATGGCAATATATGATTTTTACAATATTCAAGAAGAACTTTTCATCTAAAAGTCTTGTCATGCACCGGGCTTTTGGTTGGTGGTTGTACATCCTCCAAAATCCCTACCATCCTACCGAATTAAATATGCTTACTACCGGCACTGCACTAGTGCATTATTACAAAACAATAACCTTTAAAGACAAGTCAAAGCGAGGAGGAACACAAATTTAAAAATTAATTTATTTGCAAGTAATTTACATAATACAAAAACCCTGAACAAGTTAAAAAAAATACTTCATTATCATAGTTAGAACTTCAACAACATCTTGTACAATCCTCCATATGTATGCAAATACACAGTTTGACTGAAGTATTCCACCCTCATTATTCACCTCAAAGGGAAAAAAAATACAATTTAAAACCTATTTGACATTGCACAGTCAACTCTACTGCCTCTTTTTCTTCACTGTCCCCTTTCCTAATAACTTGCGAGTGCAGAACAAGCAGCACTTCAGTGTCAGCCCAACGACAACCAGCACGATGGCAAGAAGAAAGGCGATGACGTCCAGACTGTGGTACTGGAACCAGTTGAGGTCGTGAGCGGCGACCCTCAGGTGGTCCGCTCCTTTGTGTTTCATGACAAACTCTGTCCAGAACGTGGCCAGCTCCAGTGCACTGACAGGACGGTCCTGGTTTATGTGGGAAAGCTTCACAATGTTCTCTTTGTAACTGGAAGATAAGAAGCCGGGATTAAATCAATGATTAGATCCCCATAAGTGCATTATTTAGCATTAATGTCAAAATTCTTGAAATACGGACTGTAAGTGAGTCATACAAACAAACACAAACGCATCAATGAAATATATGCTATTTGGTAGAACAAATTGATAATATTAGGCTTTAGAACACAGGCAAAAAAAAATTTAGCAAAAACTTTTAACAAATATTTAATTGCCGGGTTGTATAAATTATGAAGCATGGTAAAACTTCAGAACAACAACTCTGCTCCCTCAATCTAGAGATTATTTCCTGACAGAGGGAAGGCAGTGAAAGCTGAGGGTGTGTATCCTGTGTGCCCAGGTCTTCTACACATGACAGGAAATTTAGTCAGGTTCCAGTTAAATTAACTCTCCAAAAGGGACATTTGTCCGTACAAGTTAGAAAACCATCCAATTAAAACAGGATGTTTATAAAGCACCACATCAGCACTTTCTATGATTACTGAATAAAACAATTTTCTTTTTTTTACCTCCTGTCTTGAACAAGTTCCTTCAGTGCAGCCACCAGTTCCTCAGTGGTAAATTCATGGACAGCAAGTCTTTTGGCAGCGCCGCGGGACACCATGCGGTTCACGTTGTCCTTCTGGTCACCAAAGAGTGGGAACATCAGCATTGGCACAGCATTGCAGATCCCCTCAAAGATACCATGACTTCCTCCATGAGTCATGAACACTTTGACTTTGGGATGAGCTGTGGAGAAAAAGAGGAAGGAATGCTGCTAAGTTTTCTCGAAAGTTCGAAGTTCTTAACGGTTTGCATGAATCTGTCAAGGTAAACGTACCAAGGAGGTCGTTCTGTGGGAGCCACTTCATAAGTTTGACGTTCTTGGGTACGTCTGCTGGAGCAGGGCCAGTGTACCTCCACAGAACCTAAGGGACATGATGTGTTTGTTTATGTCAACAACTTTTTTTGTTTTGCTTTTGTTGTTTTATTTTTTGTTGACTGTGCCACACAGCTACACTCTATTTGTATCCAACGGTTCATTACCCTTTGTGGAATTTGGCGGAAGGCATCAAAGAACAGTTCAGCCTTTTCCTCAGGCATTATTGCCACCATCGAGCCCAGGGTGAAGATAATGAAGCCGTCGTCTCCTGAGCCATTCACAAACTCCTCCAGGTCCTGCGGAGAGGTTGGAGAAGGCACAATGTCAACGGCCAATAAAAAAACGACATAAAATTCAGTATTCTACGAAAGATCGAGTCAGTACTTTTAGTTTCCTTTGAATACTCAGATTTCCTGCCACCCCTAAATCCCCCCTAATCAAATGCTGAAATGTTGCATGATTGTTTTTAACCTCAAACACAGCTAAAACTTGGACATGGACTCACTCATGTCTGCTGTTTGAACAACTTGTGAGGCTTTTTCATTCTGGTTTCGTCAAAACTGAGAGTGCATGCACATTTTCTTGTCTACCAAAGCTGCTTTAATTACTCACCGCAGGCAGAGCAGCATTCTTGGCGCAGTTGATGCCTCCCATCATAGCCATGTTGGGCATGATGGGTTTGGGCCAGTCAAATGCAAAGTTTGACCTGACTAGCCAGAAAGCCCCGTGCCCCAGGAGCTCTTTGAAAGACGACATGCCCTTAACTTCCTCCACAACAAGCTTGTCAAACTCTCGGTACATCACATTGCACAAGTAGGAGTTCAGTCCATACATCAACATGTTCTTCACCCTCTGTGGAAAGGTCATGATGTCTGTGTTGCCAGAGAAGGTGACAGGAACATAGGACAGAGGAGTGGGAACCTGGTTGGCTACCATGTCTAAACTGCCAGGAATGGTGTGGAGGAAGTTAACGACTGGTTTGGAAAACTTCTGAGCCAGGATGGGGCCACATGGAAGGAAGGGGTCTGTAAGCACAACATCAAAGTTGGCTTCTCTCAATTTGCTCATGATGGGTTCGTTCCTCAGCAAACTCTTGCAAGCTTTCACCTGCGTAGTGGTGTAGTTGACAAAAAGATCTGCAGTGTCAAATAATTCCGTCAACATGGACGGCTTGAGGAAGACTTTGTCTGTCATGGCTTTGAAGATCCTATCCAGATCAGCATTGGTGATGGGCACCTCGTAGATCTCAGTCTTGTAGCTCTCCGACTCCTTGATCAGCAGACTGGTTTCAGGCACCAGCACCAAGACCTCATGTCCCTTGCGCACCAGCTCCTTCACCAGTATCTTCATGCTGAGCCAGTGGCTTCCATCCATAGGCATAACGAGCACTTTCCCAGCCTGAACGGACTCCAAGCTGCAGCAGCACAGCCAAGCCAGCAGTCCCAGCGTTGGAAACCACATCCCGCTCCTCATTGTGTGTCCTGCAAGCTGCCTCACTCTGTGAGCAAATGGCAGTTGCTGTGGAGAGTGGTCTTTGTACATGGGTAAGTGAATGTGTGTTAAAGTTCTGCAGGGAGTTAAGGCTGTGCTGGCAGAGGAGCCATTACCTAACTGGTATATCACAGGTCTTTCACCTTTACTCACATTAATCCAGTGTTCACACAACTCCTTTATCCTAATCATTCACAGAATATGCAGTGCGCATGTTATTTGCTGATCTCCCTTTGGTTAATTAATAACTTCTTAATGTAGGTTTAAAGTTGCTCTGTCACTGAAGTCACAGCAGCTTTAAATCTACAACAATTTAAGTCTTTCAATCCAAATCCTCTAATTATCTTCTGATAAAGCAAAGCCAGTAATGCAGCAGTACACTACTGCAAAACAACATGAAGTTAAACCAAAAAGTTCAAATTAAAGTTGTTCAAGAAAAAACACACCGTCTTGTTTGCAAAAGTTCAAACTTCTGACTATTTATTCATTACAAATATTGGTACATTCCTGTAGAGTGCACCAGGGTTAGTTTTGCATGATTTCATCAATTTAAGCATGTAACTGGTTAAGTTAATGTTGCTTGAAACTTCTAGTTTCAAAACGGCAGCCAACCTGTATGAAAAACAGCATGCTATTTTTTGGCCAGCAGGAAAAGCCAAAGTTCGTTCCAAGAAGACAAAATATACTGTCGTTACTGAACGATACTGAACGTTTGAAGAACCCCTAAAATTCATACCATTACAATTTGGTTATCTGGCAGTTCTTTTCTTTTCTTTTTTTTCTTTTTTTTTTGGGGGGAAAATATGAAAATGGCAAAGTTGGGGGAGCAGTGAAAATTTGTCGACTAGTTGTACCAACAACTAGTAATTTAACCCAGACTTCTTCAAATTTAATGACATCTTTCATTCAATAGATAAAACTTTTACTTTCCAGAAATTATTTGGTAAGTATATTTGATTAATTTATAAGCTTGGATTGATTTTGCCTGTGGTTTGGCTTTTGTCCATGCTAAACATAAGATTCTTCCTCTATCATGATAAATTGCTGTATTATTTATTATTTTCAAATATCATTTTAGAAAAGTAACTGTGCTATATAGGTAAGGGACTGTGCTATAAATCTCACTTGTGAAGACTTACTTTGTTTTGGTGTGTCAAAACAATACTACCTACAATACAATACCTACTACTACAATATTACAGTTTAAAACCTATTTGACATTGCACAGTCAACTCTACTCACTCTTTTTCTTCACTGTCCCCTTTCCTAATAACTTGCGAGTGCAGAACAAGCAGCACTTCAGTGTCAGCCCCACGACAACCAGCACCATGGCAAGAAGGAAGGCGATGACGTCCAGACTGTGGTACTGGAACCAGTTGAGGTCGTGAGCAGCAACCCTCAGGTGGTCCGCCCCTTTGTGCCTCATGACGAACTCCATCCAGAATGTGGCCAGCTCCAGTGCACTGACGGGACGGTCCAGGTGTATGTGGGACACTTTCACTATGTTGTTTTCATAACTGGAAGAGATGAGGTAGTCGGTAAAAAAAATCATTTTATCCCCCTCAAGTGCATTAGTTAACATTTATTAACATTTGTTCTTGAAAGAGGGACTGTAACTGAGTCATGCAAACAAACACAAATTTACCCATGAAATAGATGCTATCTGTAAGAATAAATTGACAATAATATGATTTAGAACACAATGGGGAAAAAAAACAGAAATTATTTATCTTTTAGGCAAATATTTCATTGCCAGGGTGAATGAATTATGAGGCATGGGGCAACATCGCAACAACAACTTTGCTGCTTCAAAAGATTATTCATTTACAGAGGGAATTAAGTGGAAGCCAAAGGTACGTATTCTGTGTCTACCCTGTTCTTTCTAGATAAGTCCAATACACATCACAGGAAAATAATCATCCAACAGCTTCAAGTTTTCAGTTGAATTCAGATTAGGCCAATAGGGGCATTGTTTTGGGCCTTATAAGGTCATAAAATTACTTATTTAAAACAAGAATATTTGAAAGGCAACCGAACAGCCAATTCATGCTTCCTCTCCCTTTTCTGTTAACAAAGGAAAATACTTATACTCCTTTTACCTCTTGTCTTGGACAAGTTCTTTTAACGCAGCCACCAGCTCTTCAGTAGTAAATCCATGGATACTGAGTCTTTTTGCAACACCGCGAGACACCATGCGGTCCACGTTGTCAGTCTGGTCACCAAAGAGTGGGAACATCAGCATTGGCACAGCATTGCAGATCCCCTCATAGATCCCATGAATTCCTCCATGAGTCATGAACACTTTGGCTTTTGGATGAGCTGCAGAGGAAAAGAGGAAGGAATGCTGCTGAGTTCTTTGGAAAATCCATTCTGGATGAAATTCATATCTTAAACATCAGCAGTGGCCGCTTGCATGAATCTGTCAGGGTAAACCTACCAAGGAGGTCGTTCTGTGGGAGCCACTTCATAAGTTTGACGTTCTTGGGTGTGTCCGCTGGTGCAGGTCCAGTGTACCTCCACAGCACCTGTGAGACAGATGGTATTTCTAATAATACTAATAATACTAATAATAATAATAATAATAATAATAATAATAATAATAATAATAATAATAATGATGATGATGATGACAAATGGCACATACAATTAATTGCCTGTTTTATCTTGTTATAGCTTTGGTGAGTAATGCAAATTTTTTTACATGCATGCTAAGTCATGAAAATCTGGCAGTGATCACACACAAACGGGATTTACGGAATTGGAAATGGTCTTTTTAAGACATTGGTTTAAGATTGTGGCTTGATGATTAAGTATTAAGTATTAAGTGTCATGGTTTCATCAGTCCATTTACAAGACCCACTTCCTCCTGCAGTCTGGGGTGCAGGGGTCTGTAGGTGCCTGTCCCATCTCGAAAAAGGCAACGGCAGGGTACACCCTAGTTGCCAGTTCATCGCAGGGCCACCTACAGTTCACACCCATTCACATACCTAGGGACAATTAAGAGTTCCCAATTCACCTCACATGCACATGTTTTTGGACTGTGGGAGAGAACCGAAGAACCAGGAGTGAACCAATGCAGACACAGTAAGAACATTGAACATTGGTATTGAACCCACAACCATCTTGCTGTGAGGAAACAGCGCTTAACCACTGCACCACCGTGTCACCCTATTTGTTTCATAATAATTTGGAGTCTTGCTCAAGGGCCCCTCAATGGTGGTGATAAGGGTGGACACAAGTCATGTCAACCCAAGTCTCTTATTACTATGAAGATTCTAACATAAGACCTTCTGATCACGTGATTCTCAAACCTCTATGTCACCACTGCCCATCCTTTTTGTCAGCTTTGCCACTCTTCTTGCTTAATGCTACAATTGTTAGTAATTGTATATGTCCACAGTTTTACCCTTTGTGGAATCTGGCTGAAGGCGTCAAAGAACAGTTTAGCCCTGTCTTCAGGCATGTTGGCCACCATCGAGCCCAAGGTGAAGACGACAAAGCCATCGTCTCCTGAGCCGTTCACAAACTCCTCCAGGTCCTGCAGAAAGGTTGGAGAATCTATTCAGGAAACATCAACAGAATAAGTAGCATCTGAAAGGACCACTTTTATCTCTGAATTGGAATGTATTTTATATGAATGGACAATTAAAACAATCAAATTCAGTCTCTGACAAAGAAGCATTTAGAGAATACTTTTTATTTTTCTTTGATTTCACAGCTCAAAATAAATAGCAAAAACAATAATAATAATAATTAAAAAAATCATTCTGTGGAAAAAATTTTTTTTTATTATTTCACCTCAAATACAGTTTGGACAATCTCTAATTTATGCCAGCTGTTGAAAAACCTGCATGCCTTTTTTTTCAGACTGCAGGTTTTACTTGTGCTCTCAATACTCACCATTGGCAGAGGAGCTTTCTTTGCGCAATTGATGCCTCCAATCATAGCCATATTGGGCATGACGGGTTTAGGCCATTCAAAAGCAAAGTCTGACCTGAGTAGCCAGAAAGCCGCGTGACTCAGGAGCTCTTTGTAAGACGACATGTCCTTTATTTCCTCCACGACAAGCTTGTCAAACTCTTGGTACATCACAGTGCACAAGTATGAGTCCAGTCCATACATCAACATGTTCTTCACCCTTTGTGGAAAGGTCATGACGTCCGTGTTGCCAGAGAAGGCATTGGGAACATAGGATGGAGGAGAAGGTATGTGGTTGGCCACTGTATCTAATCCGCATACGAGTCCACGGAGGAAGTAAACAGCCGGTATGGAAAATTTTTGAGCCAGGATGGCACCACATGGAAGGAAGGGCTCTGTGATCAGTACATCGGAGCCGGCGAGTCTCACTTTGTTCATGAGGGGTTCATTACTTAGCAAACCCCTGCAAGCTTTCACCTGCTCGGTGGTGTAATTTAACAAAAGCTCCACATTGTCAAATACTTCTGTCAACGAGGGCGGCTTTAAGAACACGCTATCCTTTAGGTTTTCGAAGGTCCTATCCACGTCATCCTTGGTGAAGGGCACCTTGTAGATCTCAGTCTTGAAGCTCTCTGACTCCTTGATCAGCAGGCTGGTTTCAGGCACCAGCACCAAGACCTCATGTCCCTTCCGCACCAGCTCCTTCACCAGTATCTTCATGCTGAGCCAGGGACTGCCATCTACTGGCAGAACCAGCACTTTTCCAGCCTGAACGGGCTCCAGGTTGCAGAAGCACAACAAGGCCAGCAGCCCAAGCATAAAAAAACACCCCCCGCTTCTCATTGTGTGTCCTGCAAGCTGCCTCACTCTGAGAGCAAATGACAGTTAAAGAGGAGACTGACCTTTATGCGTTGGCCTGTGGGAGTGAGGGTGTGTCAAAGTTCTGCACCAAGTTAAGGCTGTGCCGGCAGAGGAGCCATTACCTTACTGGTCGATCAAAGGTCCTTCACCTTTATTCACGTTAATTAATTGGTCAGACAGCTCCATTGTCCCGATTAGTCACAGAATCTGCATTGCACATTTAATTTGTTGCCCTCCCTTTGGTTAATCAATAACTAATTTATGTAGGTTTAGGGTTACCTTATCGCTGAGGACACAGCAGCTATAAACCCTTAACTGTTTTAACCCATTTAATTGTCCAGTAGGTTCTAGTGGTGTTATTTCTTCTAGGCTAGAGTGTCACTTCATGCACACTTTACGTCGACTGATATCAAGCCTTTTCTATCCTTGAGTATACAATGCCGGACCAGACCAGTGTGCATGTTAGTGCATAGCGGGAAGAAACCATCCTTCCTGCATCTGTATATTGCAGTGGTAACTTTGGAACCTGTGTTCAGACTTCAAAGAGAACCTTTGAGCTCTCTGCATGGGTCCTCAAATCACCTGGAAACACATGCCTGAAACACACAACATGAAGAATGTTTAACATGACCAGCAGAGGGCAAGGTGTGCAACCTCAAACACAAGTGTAAGATTAAAAAAAAAAAAAAAAGAAGAAGAAAAAGTGAGAGAGAGAGAGAGAGTGTGTGGGTGGGTGCGTTTTAAAATGTTAATCTCTAAGGGGAACCTGGTTGGCCGTCATTTCTAATCCGCAGGGGATGCCGTGGAGGAAGTAAACAACCGGTAGGGAAAACTTGTGAGCCATGACGGCACCACATGGATGGAAGGGATCTGTGAGCACTACGTCAAAGCCAGCCTCTCTCACTTTGCTCATGATGGGCTCGTTCTTCAGTAAAGTCTTGCAAGCTTTCACCAGGAAGGTGCTGAAGCTGACCATAAGCTCTATATTGTCCAATACTTCTGTCAACGTGGGCGGCTTGAGGACTTTATCCTGAAGCGTTTTCACAGCCCTTTCCAGCTCAGCATTGGTGATGGGCACCTTGTAGGTCTCAGTCTTGAAGCCCTCCGAACCTTTGATCTGCATGCTGGTTTCAGGCACCAACACCAAGACCTCATGTCCCTTGCGCACCAGCTCCTTCACCAGTATCTTCATGCTCAGCCAGTGGCTTCCATCCGCAGGCACAACCAGCACCTTGCCACCCTGTACGGGCTCCAGGCTGCCGCAGCACAGACAGGCCAGCAGCCCTAGCGTTGGGAACCACATCCAGCTCCTCATTGTGTGTCCTGTAAGCTGCCTCGCTCTGAGAGCAAATGACAGCCGCTGTTTATGTGTGGGTGTTCAAGCGCTGCTGGGAAGTAAGGCAGAAGAGCTCTTACCTGGCGATAGGAACATAGAGCGATGCACTCCACCTTTATACGCCTTAATCTATTGGTCAGACAGCTCCTCTATTCCCTTCAGTCTTCTGCAGTGCGCGTTTTGTTTCTTCGTCTCCCTTTGGTTAATCAGTAACAAATTTATGTCGGTATAAAGCTACCTCGTCATTGAGGACACAGCAGCTATAAACTCCCAACTGTTTCACATTTTCATTTCCCAGTAGGTTCCTCACATGTGAAGCGGTGATATTTCTTCTTGGTTAGTGTCACTTCAAGTGTAATCTCTGTCTGTTGATATCAAGCCCTTTACATGCTACAATGCTGGCTGCGCATGAATGTTAGTGCATGTGAACCTCTTCCTCCACCCTCGGATGTAGCAACCGGTGGAGACTCCAATATTATCAGGCGCATTTGTCCCACCGAAAGATTATACTGCACAAGAGGAAAAAAAGTTTGATTTTGAAATATTCAACCCGCAAGCTTTTATTTTGAAAGCACAATACAGCGGCGTCACTGTCCCGCGCGCGCGCGCGCGCACACACACACACACACACACACACACAGTTCCGCTAAGCCGGAGGAAGTGAAACCATAGTGTTTACATATATATCTATATGGGTGAAACAGTATGACCGGATATGACATGAAACGGTCGTTGCCTAAAAAAACCAAACCAAACCAAAAACACTTAAGTAGTGACTTAGTACTTTACTTTATCACTTTCATTGTTTTACAATGATATATTGTCAAGTGTGACTGCACATACAGTAAATTCTAAAGTGTGGCTAAGTCTTCACAGGCCAACGTTGTTATATTAGGTTACGTTATGCCATTGTATGTGAGCGTTATGTTGCAGCTATTTAAGCCCAGTAGAGTGGCCTTCTTTATAAAAGTTATTTGAGACCAAGTTTAAACAAAAAAAGAACGGCTTACAGCTTCTCCCCTCTCGTGCCTCGGTTTTGGTGACGGTCAGTGAGTCGTGTTCAAGGTACCCTCGGACAAACGACAATGAGGTGTTGAGGAGTAAACCGTAAATTACAGCGTTTGCCCAACTGTAAACTCAATAAATTAGCCACTAATAATTCACAATTGAACTGTGAAACACATATTTTTTATACAGACTTGACGCCAAAATAACACTGGACTGAGATTATGCTACATTTTGACACCAGTAAGTTAAAGATTCCAGCGGTGGATGAAGTACTGAGCAACATCACTAACAAATTAAAACTGCATTTAAAATTCTAAAAATGTGAGAGTTTTCAGACCTGTTTTGCCTGCAAATACAGTTTTTTTTTTTTTTTTTTCCCTTTTCTTTAAACCTAGAAGCTAAACTGTTTTGGGACCATTGATTTATTCTTTAACAGTGAATAATACATTCAAATAAAAATATTGGAGTAGAGAGTGCAATATTTCCCAGTGAAATATAGAGGAGCAGAACTACAAGGTTCTGTAAAATGAAAACACTCAAAGCAAACGCATTCAGTTACTTTCCAGGATGAAATATTGAGCAGATGATTTAATTTCAAAAAGGTTTTCAGTTGTGGTTCAGATAACTTTTGCCTTTTCATATTAGCTTCCATAATATGCACTGCCTGACAGCACTCTTCACTCAGGTATAAAGGAGTTCAAATTGGTTGGATAATTGAACAGCTAAAAGTCCTTCAATCACATGACCACGTACACCTGCGTGGAGACAGACAATGTGAAGAATGTTTAGCGTGACCAGAAGAGGGCAGTGTGTGACAGTTATACTCATTCAAGGTTTTGAAGAAGAGCTACCACAAACGCTTAGATACAGATTTGGAATGAAAGTGTAAGATATGTAAGATATGCAAACTACATCGAAAGGCCAATTATCCAATTATTATCTGTCAGAATGATGACTTCTGCAACCATTTGTAAGTATTTATTTTTCCAAAAAGATCCTTAATAGGAGTTAATGATTAGTGTCTGTCTTAATTTCATTCAGTTAAAACTTGTTTTAAACCTGCCAGCTTTTGATTTATATTTATCTGAGTTCATAGGGAGTCAACAACTGTTGGTTCTTAAAATGAGAAACATTCCTTTGTTGTAAATTCAATCAAAGTATTAAGTAGTAATTGAATTGTCCATTGTCAAAGACACTTTCTAATGTATTGTTGATTTTCTTTTATTTTTTTAATGGCCTGTAAGACATGTCATAGTGAGGACATGTTTTCTTTTCTTTTTTTTACGTATATATTATCATTAATTGATACAAAAACATTTAACAAGTTAACAAAATAACTTTCTTGTCACGTTTGGATGTTCCACCATCCTGTTTATTCCTCCACATGTACGCAAATATACAGTATAGACAGTACAACTGAAGTATTCCACTTTCATTATTCACATCACTGGGGAAGATTTTTCAATTTAAAACCTAATGGACGCTGCACGGTGCTCTACTGCCTCTTTTTCTTCAGGGTGCCCTTTCCTAATAACTTGCGAGTGCAGAACAAGCAGCACTTCAGTGTCAGCCCCACGACAACCAGCACAATGGCAAGAAGGAAGGCGATGACGTCCAGACTGTGGTACTGGAACCAGTTGAAGTCGTGAGCGGCGACCCTCAGGTGGTCCGCTCCTTTGTGCCTCATGACGAACTCTGTCCAGAAGGTGGCCAGATCCAGTGCACTGACGGGACGGTCCAGGTTGATGTGGGACAGTTTCACTATGTTCTCTTTGTAACTGGAAGATAAGAAGCAGGGATTAAATAAACGATTTAATCAGCGTCAAGTGCATTTGCTGGTTGTAATTAACATGAATTCTTCAAAGAGAGACTGACTGAAACTGAGTCATACAAACAAATGTAATGTAAATGTATCAATGAAATAGATGTTTGAACGAATACATTGCTAATAATATACTTCAGAACACAAGCAAACAATTTTGTCAGAAATTAATTACAGCTGAAGCAAATATTTCATTGCTGGCCTGTAAGAATTATGAGGCTTGGGGCAGTATCACAACGACAACAACTCTGTAACCTGCTTCTAGAGTTTGTTCATTTACAGAGGGAAGGAAATAGAAGCTGAAGATGTGTATTCTGTGTCTGCCCTGGTCTTTCTAGATAAGTCAAATACACATCACAGGAAATGAAGTCACCCAATAGTTTCAAGGTGTCCAAAAGAGGCATTTGTCAGTGCCGGTTCAAAAAGTATCAGTTTAAAAGGATATTTGAAAGGCTGTGGAAAACCAAATACATGCTTCCTCTGAAAACTGAAGAAAAAGAATCTTCTTCTTTTACCTCTTGTCTTGGACGAGTTCCTTTAGCGCAGCCACCAGTTCCTCAGAGGTAAATCCATGGATGCTGAGTCTTTTGGCAGCACCACGGGACACCAAGCGATGCACATTGTCCCCCTGGTCCCCGAAGAGAGGGAACATCAACATTGGCACAGCGTTGCAGATCCCCTCGTAGATACCGTGAGTTCCTCCGTGAGTCATGAACACTTTGACTTTGGGATGACCTGTGGAGAAGAAAAGGGGGACGGGAATTCTGCTGAGTTCTTTGGAAAATTCATTCTGGACGTAATTCACAGAGTAAACGGCAGTAATGCTGGGTTGTATGAATCTGTCAGGAGAAACCTACCAAGGAGGTCATTCTGCGGGAGCCACTTCATCAGTTTGACGTTCTTGGGTGCATCTGCCGGCACAGGTCCAGTGTACCTCCACAGAACCTGAGAGACATAATGCTTTCTTTAGTTCAGCTTTTTAAGAACACACAAATGATATGTACATGCACCTGATTTGCTTGTAATGTCTTTTCGATTCTTACAGGTTGGGGTGAGTAATGCATAGCTGAATTACCTATATCAGCTCATGACAACTTTGACCACCCTAATCTCCTGTTGCTCTGGAGATTCCAACATAAGACCTTCTGATCACGTGACTCTCAAAGCTCAACGTCTCCAAGGCCATTCGTTTTGTCAACTGTGCCACTCCTCTTGCTTCCAAGCTACACTCTAATTGTATGCATCAAGAGTTTATTTACCCTTTGTGGAATCTGGCGAAAGGCATCAAAGAACTGTTTAGCCCTATCTTCAGGCATGTTGGCCACCATCGAGCCCAAGGTGAAGACGACAAAGCCGTCGTCTCCTGAGTCGTTCACAAACTCTTCCAGGTCCTGCAGAAAGGTGGGAGAATCTGTTTAGAAAACATGCATGGAATAAATATCATCTGAAACACCACTTTTATCTCTGAATTGTAGAAATGTTTTTTTTTCTGTGAATGAAAAAAATAACATGAAATTAACAATCAAATTCAGTCTTCTATGAAGAATCACTATGTGAATATTTTCTACTTTTCTTTCATTACACAGCTCACAGGTATCCTGTCGAGCCCCCCCCCCCCCCCACACACACACACACACACTATGCTCAGCTTTCACACAGTCATCAAGACTTGTAGATAAACCTGTTCCCCAATACACAAGTGAGAGCCACAAATTTAATCATGATAAACTGTTGTGATAATCACAGAGCACACATGCAAGCCTGCATTCCTCCCCACAGATTTTATGATTCCTGAATGGTTTCACAAGTCCTAAAATGCAGACACACTGTTGACTACAAGATTGTTGTGATGAGATTCTAGAACAATAACGATAATCAATAGGTTTTTTTTTCTGTTGAAACATTTTTTTCCTCAAACACAGCTTTCACTTGGACAATCTCTGATTTCTGCAAGCTGTTGGAGAACCACTTTTGTTTGCATCACAACTTACACGGATTCCACATGTTTTACTTGTACTTTGAATACTCACTGCTGGCAGAGGAGCTTTCTTTGCGCAATTGATGCCTCCAATCATAGCTGTGTTGGGCATGACGGGTTTGGGCCAGTCAAAAGCAAAGTCTGACCTGAGTAGCCAGAAAGCCGCATGACCCAGGAGCTCTTTGTAAGACGACATCTCCTTTATTTCCTCGACGACCAGCTTGTCAAACTCTCGGTACATCACAGTGCACAAGTAGGACTCCAGTCCAAACATCAACATGTTCTTCACCCTCTGTGGAAAGGTCATGATGTCTGTGTTGCCAGAGAAAGCAATGGGCACGTAGGACGGAGGAGAGGGGCACTGGTTGGCCACCGCGTCTATTCCGCAGGGGAGCCCGCGGAGGAAGTAAACAGCCGGTATGGAAAACTTCTGAGCCAGGACGCTGCCGCATGGAAGGAAGGGGTCTGTGAGCATCACGTCAAAGCCAGCCTCTCTCACTTTGGTCATGATGGGCTCATTCTTCAGCAAACTCTTGCAAGCTTTCACCTGCAAGGTGGTGAAGCCGACCAGACGCTCCACATTGACAAATACGTCGGTCAACGTGGGTGGCTTGAGGAACACGCTATCCTTCAGCTCCTTGAAGCTCCCATCCAGCTCAGCCTTGGTGAAGGGCACCCCGTAGATCTCAGTCTTGAAGGTCTCTGAACCTTTGATCAGCAAGCTGGTTTCAGGCGCCAGCACCAAGACCTCATGTCCCTTGCGTACCAGCTCCTTCACCAGTATCTTCATGCTCAGCCAGTGGCTTCCGTCCACAGGCAGAACCAGCACTTTCCCAGCCTGAACCGGCTCCAGGCTGCAGCAGCACAGCCAAGCCAGCAGTCCCAGCGTTGGAAACCACACCCCGCTCCTCATTGTGTGTCCTGCAAGCTGCCTCGCTCCCAGAGCAAATGGCAGCCGCTGTGGAGAGTGGCCTTTATGTGTGGGCTTGTGGGAGTGAATGTGTGTTTAAGTTCTGCAGGAAGCTAAGGCTGCACTTGCAACAGAGCTATTACGTAACTGGTGGAAGACAGACAGAGGGAAAGTGGGAGAGCAGAGATTCCCTCTGGAACATGTGGACAAGTCTAGTAGGCGGAGTTTAATTCTTAGAAATTTTTAATGCTTTAATTTTGTCACTTTTGTCAAGTCTCGGTCTACAACATAGGTTCACTTAAGAAAAGCACCATTTTTTCTCACTGTATTTTCAAGTTTCATGTCATTTTTTTATTCTAAACAAAAAAAAGAATAGTTTTCATCCCAAGTTAAAAGTGAACTAAAACTTTCACAAGTGTTGATCAAGCCAATGTGCATGTTTTGCATAAAAAAAGGAAAGATTTTCTTTGCCGCAGGATTATAAGTAACAGATGCAAGTCATGGTTGCTATGCATGTTTTCAGGCTTCCACTAATACCTGACGATTGGTACAAAGTTCTCACTGTTTACTCTGGCGGTCTCCCGCCTCCTTGTTTACCCTCCATATGGGGAAAAAAAAGAAAACCAGACACACGCATGCTCACTGGGCTGTTACAACCATTTTTTTTTCTCCTCTCTTCTCTCACGCAAACACAAAACTACACCCTTTGTCAGGAGCCTGATGCCGTGCGAAGCTGCTGGTAATAGGACACCAACGCCCTCCGCTGTGGGGGAGGAGGTGATAACATCAAGCGGCTATGTAACACTTGCCAAAGAGAAGAGAAACCTTTACGTGAGAGGAGCTGTTCCTCGAAGGTTGGGAAACACAAGCATATTCCAAAAAATATAAAACTTGTTTAGTGACTCATAAATCAGGGATGAAAAGGAGGACAGAGCCTTGAGCGCTCGTTCACTGAAAAACAAGCAATGATAAAAGAGCTCTCCTTTGCAGACTGCGCCGCTCTTCCTGCTCCCAGACTATGCACAATTGTATACATCCTGAGGTTTATTATGACAGGGGACCCAGTGGGGTTCTCTGCTATGTGAACTCTGAGGGTGCATGTGCGCCTGGGCTGACAGGAAATGGCGTGTTGTGATTGAGTAGGCTTAACGAAAAGCTTGCAGTCAAGTGTTCTTTCATCGTTGCAAATTTAAAGTCTAAACACACAATGGTTACTCAAACTCACAATGCTGCGCCAGGACTCAAAAATGGCATTCACTGAATGTAAACTATTAAAAATGGTAAAATTGAGAGTAAGTAGATCTCTAGGGTTATGATATGTGTATGTATGTGGTGTGCCTTTTTTTTTCTTTCTTTTTTTTTGAATTGTTCTTTAGTTTTCAGGAACACACAACACTGGAAAGAGTTTGGCTGCTTCGAGCAATCACCATGCGTCCGAATGAAAGGGTTGAAATCTTAACAACGTCTCTCCCAAAGACCCACCCTGCTGGTCTTTGACAGCAAAGATCCTTAACAGGGTTTTAGAAAAAAAAAAAGACATTGAACAAAAACCTTGTTGACACTTGTATTTACACAGCATGAGGCTTATGCTTTAACCTCTTAAGAGCTGTACATCCAGCCATCAGTTACCTGTCTGAGCAAAAGAAAGGCCACAACTGAGACACATTATTCTCATTCTAAACTGAGATTAACTCAGGACACCGGTGTTGCGGTAGCTCCTAAAGAGGGAGCAGCCGAGGTTTCACAACCTCCAAACGTGCTGTCACCGTGCGCAGTCATTCACCTTTATTCACATTAATCTATCAGTTAGACAACTCTCTTATCCCACTCAGTCACGGAATCTGCAGAGCACTTTGAAATGTTTTATCTCCCTTTGCTAAATGAATGACTCCGTAATTGTAGGTTGAAAGTTGAAAGATTATTTTCTGATACACCAAAGCCAATTGAGCAGCAATAGTATACTGCACAGCGAGATAAAGTACAAAAAAATGTCAAACTTGTGTATATGAAATGATTATAACTACTGTTGCATTCCCGCGGAATGCATTTTGGGCACTTTTGTTCACGATGGCACATTTTGCTTTCTATCAATTTATGAGTAGTACTGCTTTTGTTAATGGTGCATTATCATTTCACCGCTGGATGTCGTAGTTTTGCGCTGCACATTCAGAACAGCAAAGCAGATAGCAGCAAGCTTTGCTCAACTCAACTCCACAGATGTCTAGTCGTTAATTAAGCCCATTACAACAGTCAAAGTCCCAGGAGGGTCCTCGTGTTATCCTGTAATTGTTGTTTTGTTTCCTTTTTGGTCTAAATGGCAGTTTATGCTACCTCTCATTAACATTCAGCAGTGCTCCTGTCAGCTACACTGACTAGTACAGTTTGCAGAGGGCAGGACCACGATTCCAGAGCGATATTCACATCGTTGGACAGCCGCCCAGATGGGCAATGTGATGTCATCACATCAAAGTTGTGCTACTTGCAAAACGTGAGAAAAGATTTCTGAATTCATAAATTTCATGACTTTTTAAGCCGCTGAGCTTCACTTGCCTTCATTTGTACTTATCTAATGTCAGTTGCCACACACTCTAACATATTATATAAATAGGGACTAGGTCTCAGGATTGTCTACTGTACAAACAGAAGATAAGCTGTTCTTAAAGCCAACACATTTAGATTGACCTGTGGCCCCTATGCTTCTATGCGTTCATTGTTGCATAGTTGAAAGTCACAAGTTTCACCATCTACAAAAGAAGTGACTGGGGGAAAATTTTAGCCTTCATTTTGTTGTGAGGGAATTGCAAATGGGATTCCCCCTTGAATCAGCATCTTATTGGTACCTATCCTGTGCGAGCAATAAACTTCTAATTAAAATACTTTTAGGCTTCTTATGTGATTAAACTTCCACCCACTTTGCACAAATGGTGGAAATGCGCCATGCTGACAGCACGGCTGCACTGCGTTCAAGCTGCACAGTGACATGGGGCCTTGAGAAAATCTGCTATACAATCATTAAGAAACAATAATGTTTAACTACATTCGTAACAACACCACTTTGTGCTTTGTCTCCTTGGTCTACACATGACATTTTTATTGCACGACACTCAACAAAAGTACTGCTTGTAACCGGTTAGGTGTCCCCCTTCAAGTAACCTCTGGTTTGTCGTTGCAAAGGTGAAAAACCAGAAACCCGTGAGGAAAACCTGAACACGTGGTTGTGGCAGTAGGGGAGACGGTGTGCAGAGTTCAGGGCCAGTGGATGTGGTGGGTGGAGCTGACAGATTTGTTCCACTTGGTTAAAATTCAGTTCTTTCAAGCTTGTCATGATGAAAAGCACAGAGAAAATGTGACCGTTCACACAGTGAAGACTAATGCGGCGGTTTGAGTCGGGCTTAACCTGAAGAAGGTGTGGCTTTTGCATAAGCGCTGGGTCAAGGAAGCATATTTATCACTGTGTGTAAAGAAAGCAGCATATATACCTGTGATGTGTCTTTACTCAAACTTGGGTGTGGGTATCAGCTACTATAGCCAGGAAAAATCCTTCTGGCTCACAAAACACTTGTAGTGAGTGTAGTACTTTTCTTTTTCTTTCCTTCTTCTTCTTTGGGAGCATTCTCTGCAAATCCCAGAGATGGTTGTGATGATGCAAAAATAACAGTAGATCAGCAGTTTGTGAAATGCACCGTCTAGTCCTTAAACTATGAGAGATTAGGTCGTCTCCACCCAGGGCTGAGGATTTTCCGCTATGTTCTATCTGAGGACGCACCATGAGACTGTGATTTCTGGTGCCACACAGTCTGCTGGATCAAAAGACTGATCCATAAATGCAGCTGACACCATCAGGATCAATCTGGACTCTTCTGAGAGTGTCACCGAGAGGATGCTGCGAGTCCAAGTTAGACTGCATCCCAAACATCGCCTCCCTGCCATGGCTTAGTGCAGAACACGCTGAGTCCAGCAGAGGGCAGCATTTCCACTTGGGAGATTTTTTTTTTTTTTTTGTAACTCATCGCCAATGCAGGGTCCAGCTGTAGGCTCCAGAGAAGCAACTTCAGTGTATGTTTGAAAATGAAATTGGATGTTGATAATGGAAACTGCATCATTATGTTAGACTTATACATTTTAGCTCCAGCAACCCCTGCGATCCTGAGTACAGGAGCTTTTGATGAACACACCACACACACACACACACACACACACACACACACACACACACACACACACACACACACACACACACACACACACACAAGCAAAATCCCGTTTTTTTTACTTGCAGTATTTAGCTTTGACCACTTGATGACGCCAAAGTTAAACAAACCCAACCTGCTAAACACTGAGCACTCAGTGTTGCTGTTTGTGTACGGCTCCTGACACACACTGCAGCATCTGACCTTTGGCTGTGTGAAGTGTGTACAGCGCTGCCGTGTCGTGTCGGCCACTACACAAGTATGCAAACAAACAAATAAATAAATAAATAAATAAATAACAAATACACGTGATTTCCCACCGCCACAAAAGACACCGACTGTTTTTAAAGGTTGAGAGCCATTTGTGCACAAATTTAAAAAAAAAAAATAGACAATTTATTGATAAGATAAGATAAGATAAGCTTTATTGTCTGTCCCAAAAGGTGACAGAAATTCTTTTTGTCAAGGCCCACAAACAAATTCATGCAAGACACAATGCCACGAAGAAGAAATAAAATAAAATAGACACGCAAAGATCAAGATTACGTCTCAAAAGGTCGTAAGGTTATTTTTGAAAGGGGATTTTACTCGTGGATTTGCCCCGCATATATAATCAGAAAAAGAAGGCTGAACAAGTGAGATGATGCTTCCAAACGTGTGAAGGGTTAAAAAGAAAGAAAGAAAGAGAGAGAGAAAGAAAGAAAGAACAAAAAAGAAAGAAAGAGAAAGCCGCGGCTGTGTGGCGGGCGCGAGGCTGCTATCAGTGACGAGGAAGCCTCTCACTTGTCTCCCACGCGGAGGGAGTGAGACTTCACACAAGATCTTCTCCCCCATCTCTTCGCCCGGGAAGCGCGCGCGCGCCGACCTTGGAGTCTCCAGTCGCGCGGCGGACGGGGCTGCCTGCGCGCGCTCAGAGCAACTTGCGCAGCTGACGGCGAGCGGACGGTCCGCGCGCTCGCACCGGCACGAGCGGCCACCTGAACCGAACCGGGTACACCGGCTGTTTTTTTTTCTTTCCTTTCCTTTTCTTTTTTTTCTTTCCTTTTCCTTTTTCCCCTCAAGTGTCAAGTGAAGGAGGAAATATTAGCTCGATACTCATTTCGGTTCGGTTCGCAAGTTGGAGGAGTCTCAACCCGAATCTTTGTTCACGACGCTTGAGAGGATTTTACGACTCTTTGCCCAGGTGGATTGAACGGGGATGATTGCAGCTGCTGTGTTAAGTGAGGTGTCTAAGAAAAGGTGAGTTTATTTTTTATTTTATTTTATTTTATGTTTCGTTTTCTCCTCAGCTTTTGTCAAATAAACCACACTTGTCAACCCACTTCTTCCAGATGTTTGGATGGAGGTTTAAAGCCACCCACCACTGAACGTACACGTGTTGTGTATGGTTCTTATGTATATTTCTTTCTTTTCTCTCCCTCCACGCGCCCCGCAGCAGATCACGGCGATGCTCCAGCGGCGTGTGCGTCCGCCCCCCTCCAAATCTTCCACAGAGGATTTAAGCGCCGCTCACTCCCAATAAAAGTCGACAAGTCTGCGAAGATGAGGGCTCTGCAAACACTGACGCTCCTGCTCCTGCTGCACCAGGTGAGGCGAATGGATGGACGAGACGGTTTGAAAATGTGCAGATTTCTCTCTCTCTCTCTCTCTCTGTGTCAAATCGCGGGCGTGTTAAGGAAACTTGAAAGATTTAATTGCGGGACGAAAAGAAAAGTTGTGATTTGAGGTGCGTTTGCAGGGCTGCGGGCGCACCGCAGGGCACCCACTCGCCTCATCCCGCACGTTCGAATATGGTGCGCTAATTATTGCCGGGTGTATTCTGCAAAGTGCTGCGGCACGACGCCAAATGACGAGCGAATAAATTGCAGGCATGGAATTTCAGTTGACAGTCAGTCATTAGCAGCGAGCGTGAAGCACTTATCACGTCTTTGACGAGGATAAGCCTGTTTATTGTCCTTAGAAATGATGGGCTGTTAAAATACCCAGAATAGCCCCTTAAAAGCCAGGCTATTTGTTTCTCTGCATTTATTAAAAATAAGGGATACATCCTCACCACCTCTTCTAATGGGATGATAAATTTAACTGTGCAAACATAAATAGCCGTGATTGGATTTAATTCAGCAGAACAGACTCGAATTTGTCAGTTTAATGGGTGATTTGCAAGCTCCCCATCATCTCAGTTAATGTCACAATTTTAACCATTGTGACCTTTCTTCTTATATAGAAAATATTTCATTGTATAATGTTCCAGAAGTGCTGTCATCTGATGAAATAGAAGCATTGTGGACCTGATTATTATAATTGTCAATCCTCATCTTGCTCAAAAGTGCAGTGTGGTTCATTTTGTTTTTAGAATTAAATTCACTTCATTATTCACTGACTTCACTTAGGGCTTTTTAATTCTCTTTTATACAATTGGTTGGATAGTTGGCATTGGTTTTCTGTGCCTTTCACCTGTGGATTAAAAATACATCTGCCTCTTTGTCCATTCAGCACTGACTCACAAGCACAGCTGCAGTCAGAAGTTTCCTTTATTCACTTTTGCTCTGAGGTTTAAACACAGTTTGACTTCTGTCTTGAAGCCGTGATATTTTTTTTTTGTCCAGTTTAAAGTTTAGAGAAGTGAACTGGATCACTCACGATAATAGGATAAAAAAAAAATGTGAAGCCTAAAGGTTTTTAAATGATGGAGAAATTTCCTGAAATGTTCATGTTCACCTGATTGTCTTGAGCTTGGAATTTATTTCTGTCACGCTGCTGGAGGACTGATCTCATGGAAGATCACGAGATTCAAGGAAGCTAAACGTCCTTTTAGCCACTTTCTCATTTTACTCCACTCGTAGATTTGGAATAATAATTCCCCCCTCATTTTTTTTTTTGTTTTTTAATCCCGATCATCCTCACGCTACAGAATCTCGTCATGAGAAGGAGCTCCTTTAAATCTTTTCCGCCCTCAAAGCCATTTTTTGTTCTTTCTTTTTTTTTCTTTTTTTTTAAAGATAGCCTTGAACTGTGCAGATGTGGCGCCAGAAGTGCTCTTCCCTGTTTCCCGGCTGCTGCTGTAATCGGCCTTGTGCCTGTTGGGACCGCTGCCTCCAGAGAGGGGAAGGGATCGGGAGGGGGCGGGGGGGTCGGTAGACAGGCTGCATCCCAGGAGAGACCCTCTTCATACGCCTCAGCGGCTCCTCTCCCAGCAGACCCACCGCTGCCTGACTGGGGACATAGTGGCCCTGATTAATATTCCCAGACCTTCTACAGCGGCGTATTTGACGTATTAAATATTAATAAAAACTTTTTCTGCCAGAAATCTTTTTTCCCTGAGAGGCTGCAAAAGAGCGAGCGGCCTCCTGCTCCGTCCTCCCCCAGCTGGCCAGCGGAGGCTCGACCTCCTGAGAGGAGGAGGAGCAGAGAGCAAACGCTCCTCCTCTGGCCATCCAGAGGACGGCCGCGACATGAATCAAACGGTGAAAAGTGCAAAAAAAAAAAACACCCCACCCCCCCGGCCCGAGCATCTGTGCCAAACGCCCTCCGCTCCGCTCCGACCCCTCTTGCACCCCCGCCCCCGGGGACGAGTAAGAGGGTCAGAGGCATCCTGGGAGAATCCATCCTCGCCCCCCGTGACATCTGCAGCAGTGATCCACCGCTCGGCGACAACAGAACAATGTAGATGAAGATAAAACATACTTGAGAGCTCTTACTGCCCCCCCCCCCCACCCCCACTGTCTTTACCCTTCCTCCGACCCGCTGATTGCATTGCGAGGAAAGTGTTTTCTCCCCCACAGCCCCGACCGCTGCTCGGGATTAAGGGTGAGAAGACGTTGACAAAGTCCATTAAGCCGCTGCGTCTCACTGCGGAGGCGAGGAAGCTTTTCAGGCGACATTATGCGTCGACAAAAGGCGTCTGTGTGGCCCCCAAACCGGGTGAGCTCAGCCTGTCGGGCCCTTTAACCCCCCTCCCGTCGTCGCCTCCTGGGGGTCAGACGGATAGACGGGGATGGAGTCTCCTCGGGAGGGCGTTGACGCGCCAACAGAGATGAAAAGCAGGCGACCAGTCGGCCGCCGCCGCACGCCGCCGCTGCTCAGCTTCACCCGCCGCAACTTTGAGGCGACGCGTTCGATTTGAAAGGGATTACAAGTCATTCCTCGAGGGAATTAGCACTCATTAGAATCGTCGGTTTATTTATTTATTTGTCTATTTTATCTCCTGGCCTTTAGCCACTGGGCTTGTTGATCCGTTCATCCGTCAGCGAGAAAAGACGGAGCGGCGGCGCCGAGGCAATCAAGAGCAGGGGGCCGAGATTTAACGTGTTTTTCCCAACCTGATGTTTTTCTTTTTTTCCACCCCTCCACGGCGGCCGCTGTTCAAAGAGGAAAAAAAAAAAAAATAAAAAAGGCAAGGGCAACAATTTTATCCTCGACTTCATAATAAAACACAAATTCTACATAAATTCCCCTGTCGACGGGCTCTTTAACCCAGACTCCCCCCTCCCCACCCCCCCCCATGCTCAATTAGGTCTGCTTTTATTATTTATTTGTTGTATATTTAAAGGCGACTAACGCTGGTGGAAGTGTAATAAAATGTACAGCGGGGGGTGAGGGTGTGGGGGGGTTCGATGGGGGGGAGGAGGGTGGGGGCTGGTGGGGGTGGATTAGGAGCAGCTCTTTAATCTCACGCTTCTGATAATACTGCATGGGCTGATTGATTAGTTTTTCAGGAAGCTTATGTCAGAAAAACCTAATCCGTCTTTGGATTGTGCCAGACTTGTAAGGTTTTGCGCGCTGCCACTTTATCATGGCGGCGAATTACAGAGCTGCTGGGCTGTGATAAGGTCCTCGTCTCCTTTACAGACCCCGCTGCCCGGCCCCGTGCACCCCTCCGTTCCCCCTCCCCCGTCCTCTCTCCTTCCCTCCTCCCCTCTCCCTCCTCACCCTCTTGTCACCATCGCCACCCTTCCCCCTGGACAATATATATATATATATATATATATGTATATATGTACATATATATAAAGAGTGTTTATATTCTTCTCGTCCCTGCTCTGCCTGGTCTTCACATCGACCTCTCTCCAGATTTGCCTTTTAGAGGGGAGAGAACTGAAATGTCTCCAAGAAGAAGAAGAAGAAGAAGAAGATGAAGAAGAAGAAGGGGAAAAAAACAACAACCAGAAGGAATTTGTTGTTTGGGTTGGTGATTAACCGTGTGCTGGATGGAGTGAAGGGCGCCTCCAACCCACCCGAAGGAATCATTGGTTGCAGCTTACGCTTTTCTCTTTTTGTTTTTTTCCCCCCCGATGTGTATCTGTGCTCATATTGGGGTCACCAATGTGTTCTAGCCAGAGGGTCGCAGCAGATAATCCCCAATAAACAATGCTGTCCGTGGCATTTGCAGTCCTGGGCCCTCCACCGTCTCACATCTCACAAGGCCGGGTTGCCATGTCTGCCGCTTAAATCCCCCAAATGTCGCCGGGCTGCCGCGGCCGGTCGCTATTGAGCGGGACCGGCTCGCCAACTTTTCTATAAAAAAAAAAAACATTGTGTGTCACTGTTGGCGGGAAAAAAACCCTCAAACCCCCCTCACTTTCCTTCCCCCTCCTGCTTTATGAAGTGCCGGGATGAGGCAAACCACACCCGGTGCAGGAAACATATTGTTTAATATGATGTGGAGCGGCCCGGCCTTGGTCCACAGCTATGAATTTTTATGGGCGAAGCCCCGAGGTGCCGTCAGACGCGGCGGACTCGGCCACCTTACAGCGCCGTCGTTTGCGCCCTGCGGGTTTGAGGAGACACATCGAACGCTCTCTGATGCACGACGTGGCAGTTTAGAAGCTCCTCTGCTGCCCGCGCTGATCCGGCTTTTCTTTCTTTTTTTATTTAATGGCAGCTGCACTAAAACACTAAACACTGCGCTAAAAAGGCAAAGATCAGCCGTGACTGTGCGCGCACACAGTGGGTGTTTTCACCAAATTGTGTACATGTTCTTGGATTTTTTTTATTTTCCAAAAATACTTGTTATTACATTTAATGACTGACCTCCCATGAATTCACCTTAGACTTTAGAATTCCTGAACATCCTGATACCTGCTTTGGTTCTGAGGAGAAGCCAACGAGCGGAGGGAACACGACTGACCTCTTTAATTAAAAAGCGCCAGGCTTTCCGCTGAAAGACGAGGTGTGACAGCTTTGGAACCAGTACAATAAAAATATGTGTTGTGATTATTCTCCGTTTTTTTTTTTCCCTACCCCTCCTCGCCGCTGCGCCTCCGGGCTTTTTGAGGCCTTTTTCTTTTCAGCTCGTCATTCCCGAGCCCCAACAAAGCACCGTCAGCTCCCCTCTGTCTTTGTATATTTCTTTCAAGTACCTGTCTTCACAAGCAAGTCGCGGTAAAAAAGGGAAACGGCGTCTCTCCCCGCCCGCTCCTCGTTTCTTCTTCAAAGAGCCCCGTCCCTGTGAAATCAGCCGTGGCGCAATCTGCTTCCAGAACAGGAACATTTTCTCCGTCAAAATTTGGTTGTACGCGCGATTTGAGGGAAATCAAGCGGGAACATTTCCCCGAATAAAACGCTCCCGTGTTGTGTTATTTGAGGCAGGAGCGGGGAAATAAAGGGGAAAAAAACTGACAAAGGGAGACTCGGCACGTTGAACGATGCAAAACTTCCTCTCAGGATGAGACACTTGCTCGCTGCTCGCTTAACAGGCGTGTGAGCAGAGCACGTTTAAAAAAAAACTGGTCAAGGGGTTGATAATTACAGCGAGTGCGAGCGCGCTCTGCGGTATTATCCCCCCCCCTTCACAACCCCACCCTCTCGCCGAAAACGGTCCTATCAGACGCCTGGAGGTGTGCTGCAGGTGTCAGGAGTCGGCGCTCTGGCCATGTTAAGGGGATTACCAAACTGATGATGCGTTGAAAGGTAACGCCTGTCTAAAAGTGAAGTGTTCGGGGCTTTGCTGCTGTCAGAAATCGTGGCAGCTGCTGAGATAACACAAGTATCCCGATTATCTGGAGGCTCTTCGCTCCCGGCGGGATCCGGCGCTAACGCTCGGAGAACACCTGACATCTTTAGCCGCATTTAAATTTTCCCCCACTCTGAGTCATTCACACCAGCATACGTCTCTTAAAATGTATTTATTTATTTATTAATATATTCATAAATCAACCCTGTCTAACGCAATCCCCACTCTGGAGCCCTACCTAAATTTGGAATAAATAAATAACTAAGATTATTTTGAAATTTGATTTTTTTTTCTCTCAAATACATGTTTTGTTGAGTATATAGTTATTTAATAGTGCCTTAGGTTGGTGTAGTTTGCACTAGGTATACACCTGTTTTCTCTGCTTGTACCTGAGCTGAGTATTTAGAATATAGGTGGTACATTTTTTACTGCAACCCCAATATGATGCAAAGACGTCAATCAAACCCACCATTATTTAACAGCTCACAGATAGGAGGTTTGATTTTATCAGTAGATACTTCTACACTGAGGCAACCACAGGATTGCTCATAATAATTTTCACTACCGTCCAGTGACGACGCCAGTTTGACACTAAGCTTCCCAGTGGGGGGTTGTTGCCTATGTCATGTCATTATGGATGTGTTTTGTTATTAATAAATGGTTTTGGTTTTTATGTATCATATCGATTTGGTGAAGCGCTGGTAGACGATGTTTTGGAAAGAAGAAAAGTAAAGCTCGAACAATGACTGGGTAAATGATCTGCCTCCTGAAATGAGGTGGATCAATGAAGTTTGCTTGCTCAAGGTTTTCCTGTCGGCGTAGGAAGCATTAGGAGGCACGTTCAACTTGGCAAAGCCTGTTGGTCATTGTTTTACAGCAGGTCGTTCCCTCCCCTACTTTTTTTTAACGCACTCACTTCTCACCCTCAGAAAAGCAAACTGGCTTTTTCTATTGGCTGTTGGCAGGAGGTCTGAGCTGAAGTTCAGGATCTGTAGGGACAATAATTAAACATATTTACACAATATTTAAATAATCTCCTTCTGGAAGAAGTGCTCCTGAATTTAGAGTTTTTTAAAAGCAGAGAAAATAAAGAAAGTGACTGTAACAGGAGTGACTAACAGTGGTCACAGAAAAAAAATTCTAAATAAATATTATTTCTCATGTGATTAGACAGCAGCAAAGAGGTTTGTGCACTTTACGGCATTATATTTTTTTCGAGCTTTTTCTCCAGTCTTTTCTCACTGTCAGTACAACATGTTGTGGATGATGTTCAAGTTAGTCAATAAGTTGCTGGATGGACAGGAAATAATTATTTTGTTAAGATCTACGCTGGCAGCATGTGGGCTTAACGTGTCTCTCATTCAGTCTCTTTTTCTGTTTTTCCCCCTTTTTTCATAAAATGAGTGCAAACACAAGTCTCCCAAACAGTTTGGCAGTCATCACTGCAATACGCCGACGGTATCTCATCGTCCTGGTGTCAGAGCACACTGGCGATTGTGCGTAGAGAGAATCTCTCAAGCGCCTTCTAGAAATGGAAGTGGGCAGTGATTTGATAATTACTCCTTAGTTTCAATGTCAAGGCTTTAATTGTCAGAACAATTCTCCACTAGAGAGTTCAGAGGTCAGGTTCCCATTGGGGGTTTGGAGAGGGGGCTCTGTTTCTTGCTCAGGGACACTAATGAACACTACAGTGGTGGTGAAGTGGCAGAAAGGCGAAAATATCTCCATAACTGGCCACTAAATCTTGACATGGTCTCGGTCAGACGACGTCATGCGGAGGCTTTGTGGCAGGCGGCTCACGTCGTCGGCTCGGCGCAACCCGCTTCGACTTCCTAGCCTCGGCTTTTCTCGCCTCGGAAAACCTGTTTTGCCGTCAAATGTCTGCCGAGGAGGATTCTGTTGGCGCTCCTGGGGTTTTTCGCCAGCGCATCCGTCATACAGGGCCAGACACAGCGGGGGGAGGAACAACCGGTGGGATCACAGCGATGGAGGAAAAAAAGAAAACACCGTCAGCACCTCGTTCTCAAAATGCGGGTGTGGTCGAGGAAAGGTGGTGATGGGAAGGGTTTTCGGGAATTTCGACGTTTTATCCTTGACATGCACGACGGGACTCGGCACCAATTAACTGCCTTAAATGACGGAGTCAATTACAAAATGGCTGGATGTTAAAAAATTAATCCCGAGCATGTGTGTGCATGCGTGAGTGTGTATGTGTGTGTGCGCACGTGTTCGTATGTGCGTGTGTGTGTGTGTGCGTGCGTGCGAAAGCGCTCAATTTGGGATGGGTGACATCTTAAGCAGGAGCGTGTGAGGGAATCACAGGCTGTGTTCTGCCTCATTCTCACAGAGGTCAGCTGGTAATGGCCTTAAGAATTATGCTGGAAAAGAGCAGATATTACATACACACACACACACACAGAGAGAGAGAGAGGGAGAGAGCGCAGCGTGTGATTGGTAGGGTGCCCCTGGTGCGGATTGTCCGCTGCGATCGGCCGCCGCTCTCCAACACCTGCCATGTGTTTCTGCGGCCGGGCCTCTGATTAAAAGTGATGGCTGTGGAGCGTGAGGCTGTTCCAGCCATCAGAGCACCAATCTATTCTTCAGCGCCGCGCACACTCCTGCCTAAGCGCCTCCGGGGCCTTCTCTCTCTCTCTCTCTCTCTCTCTCTCTCTCTCTCTCTCTCTCTCTCTCTCTCTCTCTCTCTCTCTCTCTCTCTCTCTCTCTCTCTCTCTCTCTCTCTCTCTCTCTCTCTCTCTCTCTCTCTCTCTCTCTCTCTCCCTCTCTCTCTCTCTCTCTCTCTCTCTCTCTCTCTCTCTCTCTCTCTCTCTCTCCTCTCTCTCTCTCTCTCTCTCTCTCTCGCTCTCCTAGAACTGGCTCTGGCTATGAGTCATTACAAATGATATATCCAACAACACGCGGTGGGGATGGCCGGGCGGGCGGGTGGGTGGGTGGGTGGGGGGCAGGGGGTGACGCGGGCAGGGGGATTGTTGCAGCCTGAAGAGCACTTTAAATGCGAGTCGAGTGGCTCGTCGTGTCGGCTGCTCCTAAACAAGAGGGCGCTGCGGTCGGTCCCGCCCCTGCAAACAATCTGCAGGGGTTCCGTCCTGGTGCTGGGTGAGTGGATGGGCGGTGGGGGGAGGGGAGGGGCGGGAGATTTCTGTTGAACGTCCAGATTTTTACAGCGCCGAAGCGCGTCAAGTTAATGGAGCCACGGACACAGAAAATTAGCGGAGAAATGAATTGCACCACTAAAGCGAGGTCAATTTGCACAGATAAATCCATGAAGAACGGGGCTGGAAAGAGCTCTGCCTGCACTGGTGAGCAGGTTAATTGCCCATTTTGTTTATTGTGGGAAAGCAATTTTTCCCAAATGCAGCCTTATGTGTTTGGGGGTGGGCTAGGATGCAAACAAACAAACAAACAATGAAAATCTACCAAAAATGTGGCGGGAAAAAAAAACATTGAAAAAACAAAAAACGAGTTTACACAAACCCCCCACCCCCTTGAAAAAAAAACTAAAAATGCAGAAGAGCAGATATGAGAGGAGGAATCAGGAGCACATTTTCGACCCTGGCAGGCAGGGAGAGATTCCAATCGCGGCTGTCATCAGCACGCCGCCGCCGTGGCCTCGCCCGCAGGCCCACAGAGCATCACAGCCGCCCGCCGCCGTCTGCTCACCGCAAATATGTTTTAGCGGCATCTTTTCAGATGATCCCGGAGCCAGATGTCGCCCGGCTTCTTAATAACTTTCTAGAGGCTGCTTTCTGGCCACCGCCGCAATTACCTTCATGTCAGGCCCTGCTGAAAGATACGTCTGCCCACGGGACGGCCGGGCCGGCAGCCGTGACGCTCGTTACGGACGGACGTGGAGGCTGATTCTTGCTGTGGGGTGGGGGGGGTGCTGAGCGCCCCTCCGACCACCCCTGGTATTTAAGAGCTACTAATATGTCTGGACGTTATTGATTGACACAAACATTTAATCAATGTGCAGAGCGCGCGGAGCGACGGCGGCGCCTTTTACAGAGAAATCAATGGACTGTATCAGTGCAATTTGTGGAGAGGTTTTTTTTCCTCCTTTTTTTTCTCGCCACCAATTCGCACAGGTAAAAAATGTGAGCAGCGAGGAGGATTAAAAAAAAATTTACAAGTAAAAATACTGCTCCAAGGGGCCACACGTCCGTGTTGTTGCGCTCCAGTCTCAAGCATTTGCAGACCTCAAAAGCAGGAAGTTTGCAATACTGTTTAAAAATCTGGTGTCACATCTTTGTTTTTCCAATTTCAGACTACGGCGTCACACCATTTTCTATCATCCAAAACAGAAAAAGGCTTCAACACGTGGGGTTTGCACTTGGTTAGCGCTGGCTTTTAATATCCGTGTTAACACACAGGCTTCACTGTGGCTTTGATTGTTGGAACCAACACCTGCTTTGGGGCGTTGTTGTGAACCTGAGCGAGGTGTCAGAGCCCTTTGTGATGCCGCTAATTGTTTCTTTGCAAATGGACAACCGCATTTGAAAAAAAAAAAGGGTTGTCACTGAATTCTGAAGCCTTCTTCTTACAAACACTTTCTACCATCGCCTTCCAAAACAAGTGTAATAAATAAATCCAAAAGATTGGCAAGATGGTTCCTCTGCCATCGGCCCAGTTGTAACAATATGGAAACTTCTTCGAGACAAGCCTGTGTGGACGAATGGTTCTAATGGTGACACATATTCCTCGTTTTCGCCCAAAAAGTGCAAGTCAGTGGTGTTCTGCGGCGAGATGTATATTGTCATTAGAACAGACAGCAGCACCGTGTCATCCAACCCTCCACCCCCCCACTGCCACCCCGTACAAGAGTCTGCCAGTGCGGAGCAATAATTGTTTGCGATAGATAGAAGGAGGTCGAGATTTTCAGGCAATTTGTGCGCCAGAGCCTCGGCAATGAATATTATTTTTCCTCCTCCTGATATAAAAGGTCACGGCGACAGATCAAAAAGTGTGTCTGCTCTCTTGGGGTGTTGTAAAAAAAAAAGGGGGGGGGGGAGGGTGGGTGGTTGAACTTTGCGAAAACTCACTTTTCAGAGCTTTAATGCTGTAGCACGGTCACAAAGCAAAAAAATCAAGGTGTCGTGCGGGGTTATTTTTTTCAGGAGTGAGGCTAAGAAGCAGCACGAAAGCAAGGAAAACGAGTCTGTTCCAATAATATTAAGGAATTGAAAAGAAAGAAGCAGGAGGAGGTGGGCCAGATATAAGAGTGGACTGATGTACACCACAAACACTCCAGTACAGCTGTGCGAGATGACAACAGCATTGTCGAGGTGGTGCACTTTCTATGAAAACAGCGCCAGACAGCACAACACTCGCCTCACTGAGATTAGCAGCGTCTGGTCTCCTCAGGACCAGAACCCTCGACACTGCCGGGCCCACTGAGGGAAAGAAAAACACACTACAAAACATTTTCCCAAACTTGCAGAATTTACAAGCCAGCAACTTGTGTGTGTGTTTTGTTTTTTTTCCATATTTGACCCTTCATGATCTCACGTCCAGCGTTACCTGCTGCCTCTTGCGAGCAGCTGCGTGTTAGCAGCGCATTAGCGGTGCGTGAGGTGTTCAGGCGCCTCGCGGACAGCTCGGCTGTCGACTGAAGGAGCCAGATTGAGCACATCTCTCCCGTCGCTCGCCCGGCAGCCATTTTCGCCCTGGCGTCGGCTGGAATGAGGTCTGCAGCTCCGTCAGACTGCAGTTATTATCATAATAATGTCTTGTTTCAAGTCGCCCTGGAATGCCTGGAGCACGGCAGCTTCCGATTAAGGAATCTTAATTAAGCTTTTGTAGATTCTCCTTCATCAGACCTTCTTCTTCTTCTTCTTCGCCTTCTTTTTTTCACCCTTCTTTGCAGCATCATGTTGTAAAAAAAAAAAAAAAAAGATTCCTTCGGTGTGTTCACGCTAAACACTGTGCTAAATGCTGTGCTAAACGCTGTGTTGATGTGTGTGTGCAAACAGAGATTGTGAGAGAGGAAAACTGAGGTTTTTTTTTATTTGTTTTTTTCTTTTTTTAAATAAAAAAAGCAAAGCCCATGTGTCAGCGTGAGCTTCCCGGCTCCCGGTGCTTCATCTCTCTCGGGGCATTTAAGTACCAGATATCCCTCCGCTGATCCCTTTGTTGTCACGCCAATTTCCCCAGTGGCTCATCATACTTAAACTCCTCTCCCCGCTTTCCATTAGACTCATCGTCCTACACGGAGCCTCACCTGAGATTCACGGCGGAAGAAGGAATTTAGCCGCAGCGCACGCCGCGCGCTGCCTTTTGTCCGTGAGCTGCACGAGAGTCTCTTTTGTTTTGTTTTTTCTTCTTTTTGCGATGCTGCGAGAGCCCAATCAAATTAGCGGCCGAGCCGGCGCGAGGCGTCGCTAAGTGGCGGCATCAGCGAGGGAGCAGCCAGACAATGGAAGCGGCTGATTAAAACGGCTGTGATGTTGTGAGGGAAGTTATTACGGCGGCGCCTCATTCATCCCTGTTTACAGCGAGAGACTGTCTTAATTAAGGATTGAGAGCTGATAGATTGGACTTATTGAGCATGTCAGACACATTGATTTTCGCATTTCGCACCCGCAGCTCCCTGCATTAAAGGTGCTTCTTCCTATTTGGGACGTAATCAGGCCTGCTTCGGAAAAGGCAGTGAGTGTGACTCAGTGTGAGTCTGGAGGGAGGAGGGAGGAGGGAGGAGGGGCAAAAAACCCCACAAAAAAACAAATGCAGACGGAGCCAGTTTGTTAGCCGCGCACACATGCTCGAGTCAAGCTCAGAGCGAAATTATAATTAGTCCAGAAGAAGCTGTAGAAGAAGCGGCGGGCAGCTCGGAGAGAATTCAAACATCTGCTTCTCTCAGTGATCCCTGCAACCGGGCCCGAGGAAAGCCAGCGACGCTAATTACTAATAAAAACCAGCTAAGCTTATTGCCGTGAATTATTGAAGCTTTATCTGGAGTGGACCAGGAAGCTCTCTCCTCTCCCTCCTCCAGCCCCAAAAAGGCTGCTAGGCACAAGCGGGGATCGCAGTTCGCCGCCGCGGCTCACCGCTGGGATTAGCACTTATAGCTGTGCGCTGTGGCTCGCCGCACACAGCTAAAGTTCACATGCACGGCAGTGTGACGACGCTGGCCTCAGCGACGTATGTTAAGTCCCGAGGATTTGCATTGTCACGTCGTCCGTTGGCTCGGACTGAAACATTAGAAGCTTCGTGCTGGAGAGAATCCTGGACTGCCCTGGACTGGTCTGAGTGCTACTAGTGCTCAGGAAATCAGCATGAAAACCTTTTTTTTCTTTTTCTTTTTTTTTTGAAAGGGCATCAACCGACTGAACACGACAAACCACAATTAGTTCCATGTAGCTGCTTTGGCTTTGCAGTTCCATTTTGCTGCTAGTTGTTATGCAACCAGCTCAGAAATTAAATTTCTTTCATGTTTATTCACAGACCAGTGGGGGAGAAACTGTATTTTACGGTCTTAATGCTTTTTCAGAAAGTGTTTTTCTCAATTTAAAGTATCGCCTTCTTCCTATACATACATATATATATATATATATATACATATACATATTATATGTATACATACAGACTTTCTTTCCCCTGGCCCAGAAACAAAACTGCTACCATCACTACAACATGCTCCTGTTTTTCCAAAAACTTTCCTCTTTTCTCCTCAGGTCACGTGCGGAAAAGTGCAGGCCGGGGCCACGGAGCTCATCGAATGGAGCGACAGCGTTGCCCAGCAGAAGATCTCCCCCACGGGGGCCAGTCCACGCATCCTCAACCCCCTACGCCTGTTTGCCAAGGGCTCCCCCGGGTTCAAGAGCATAACATGAGGGAAATTACATATTTGCAGAACATGGAGGACTTCTGGGACTGGTTATCTAACCAGACAGATGTTCAGGGGGCCCAAGCCAGAACTAAACGCAGGCCTATTGTCAAGACTGGCAAGTTCAAAAAGATGTTCGGGTGGGGTGACTTCCACTCCAACATCAAGACGGTCAAACTCAACCTGCTCATCACGGGAAAGATCGTGGACCACGGCAACGGCACCTTCAGCGTCTACTTCCGCCACAACTCCACGGGCCTGGGCAACGTGTCGGTCAGCCTGGTGCCGCCCTCCAAGGTGGTGGAGTTCGAGATCGCCCAGCAGTCCACGCTGGAGACCAAAGACACCAAGTCCTTCAACTGCCGCATCGAGTACGAGAAGACCGACCGCAACAAGAAGACGGCGCTGTGCAACTTCGACCAGTCCAAAGTTTGCTACCAGGAGCAGACGCAGAGCCACGTCTCCTGGCTCTGCTCCAAGCCCTTCAAGGTCATATGTATCTACATCGCCTTCTACAGCGTGGACTATAAACTGGTGCAAAAAGTCTGTCCTGACTACAACTACCACAGCGACACACCCTACTCCTCCACCGGATGATCTCGCCGACGTCCGCCAAGCAAACCTTTTGTTTGCCCCTTTAAAGTCCGAAAGCCAACGCTCCACCTCGAAACTCTTGGTCCCTGAATACTTACCTATCTTATCTGCGTTTGTGGGATGTGCAAAAAGGAAGTCAGGGCACTTTTGAGGGAAATGAATGCTTTGGCTTGTGTACACATCTCACTCTTTAGCTGGCTACACCACCAGGCAAAAGTTTGGACACACCTTCTCCTGCAATTTTTTTTTATGTTTACAACTTTCTACACTGCAGATAGACACTGAAGACAGCAAATATATGAGCAAGATATATGTAATTATGCAGCAAGGAAAAACATGTTCAATAACTAGATATGCTTTTAATGAAAGGTGGCTATTTTGAACAATTTAAATATGAAACCTGTTTGAGTTATATTACTTTTATTGTTTCCTACATAATTCCGTGTGTGTTCATACGTAGTTTTGAAGCCTTCAGTGAGAAACTGCAATGTCAAAAGTCAGAATGAAAGGAAAGACATTAAATTCATCGGGTGTGTCCAAACTTTTGACTGGTAGTGTAGGTCTTCAGGGACTTTTAGGGTTTGAGGGGTTGATTCGGGATTTCGGGCTAGCTAGCTAACCAACCAACCAATCTCCCCTCCCCCCACAATCCCCGGGCGACTCCCGCCTCCCCGTCGCAACAACACATGTTCTCTGTAAACCAACGGTATAATTAGCATGTTGTCCAGATGTTTCCTTCGAGGCTAGCCCACGAGGCAGCCAGCATCCTACTTCAATGGGGAGCGCAAAACACACTCCTCTGCCGCCGCCGTGCATCCACGCTAACGTTGTATACCAGCCCCCAGCCCAACGCCTCGGCCAGGAAATCTAAAAACAACTTTTGAATCACTAGTGTAACTGTCAGGAGACGTTGCAAACTGTTTAATTCGAAGGGACACGGAATTAGCTGGTGTTTGACACGTCTCTGCAGGAAAAATGACGCCTGCCCTGGATTGGGAAGAGGGGTGAACATCCATGTCCACCAGCACACAGGACAAAGTCTGGACAGTTGATCCTGTTCAGCTGCTGTGACGGGTATTTTTCTTTTGTAATCTTTTTAACATTTAGCTCATTTTGGTGGGATGGAAATGAGGCGAATTGACTGAGTCTGTACTCATTTAAACAAAAAAAATGACTCAACGCACCTGATCCTCCGACAAGTGGAGAACATAACCATAAATCAGGCCACGTGTGAGCACTCATCCACGGGTGGCCGGGCTGCTGCTGCTCCTCAAAACGCCTCGCTTCCCTGCAGGAATCGTTATTAGGCAGCGGCATTTAACTTGTCCGAAAGCCCGACATCTGTGTTCTACGGGAGGCACTTTGAGCGCTCCAGCCCTGCAGAGCCGGGCCCCGCAGTGGATTAATGTGTTGAAGGGTTGGTGGGGGGCAGGGGGAGGCGTGGGGGAGGGAATGGGGGAGGTGGGATAATTGCAGGACAGGTGGATTTAGTGAGTCTGGCAGACAATTATCAGCACTTTGTCACGGTCCTGCCACCAGCCCCGACATTACCTGTCTTTAATAGGCTTTAATTAGCCTGGGAAATTTCATTTGGCTAAGACTGAGAGTGGAGGAGGGGGAAAAAAACAAAGAAAAAGCCCCAAACAGGCCCGTCTGGAATTTTTTTAATGGGGAAGCGGGACCAAATTTGAGAGATTTCCCTGTTGTACAGCAGGCTTAAGTTGACTGATTTTTGTGTCAAAGTGGAGAACATCCAGTCTTGTGAATGGCGTAACGTGCTTCGACTTTAGCAATCACACACACGACCGTGCACACACACACACACACACACACACACACACAGTATTTAAAACCAAAAGGGTTTTTTTGAGGCTAACATGGGGGACAGACTTCTCACTTTATTTGCTTGTTTGTTTGTCGGCAGCTGCCACTTTACTTGCTGCTGTAAGTGGCCCTGCACGCACGCACGCACACAAACACACACAGACACACACACACACACAGACAAGGGGAGGGGGGTGAACTGTACAGTGAGAAACGCTCTGAAATCTATATTGATGTTTTAGTTCCACTCCTTTGTACAATTGCTGTGTATCAACATGTATCTCAAAGCTTAATGTGTTCACTTATGGCTACGGAATCAACGTTGTCCATCCTCTCTCATTTTACCCCCAGCCGAGTAAATTTATCAATGGGGTAAAACTTGTTCCCATTTTTGGGTTGTTCTTTTTTTGTAAATGTAAATGCGAAAAAAAAAAGAAAAAAAAAGAAATCACATAGAACATGTAGATGTCAGAATTATGGCCTGTAGTTTCTAGACGGCTTCAGTTTTCTCCCCGTTGATTTCCTGCTTGCTCTCTGTTTCAAACTGTTTCCTCTGTAAAATAGGAAAAGAAAAAAAATAAGAGCACTGCTGTGTGTATAATGTAAGTAAAAAATGGAAGAAAGAAAAGATTCATTTTGGAATATTTGATTCTTCTCTCAGTGTCATTTCTTTGTTGGAAGAGCGACGGGGGGATTTTTGTGGCGTTAAGTTATTTGATGCGAGTTCGACGCTCGTCGTCGTCTGGTGTTCGCCCCCCTTCCCTCCTCCCCCCCGACAAGGACTCCTCAGCGGGATCAACACGGCGTTTTTCTTTTTTTTCTAAAAGGAGCTACATTTCAGTGTAGCTTTTTAATGGCCAATAAATCTGTGTCCACGGGTGTGGATGATAGCAGAGCTACACCTCAGGGAGCACATCCATTCTGCCGCGGCCATCAGGGGACCGTCGCGCTTTTCATTCGCTTCCATTACTCTTATCTGATCAGGGCGAGGCCCACCACTCTTTAAGCATCACGTCACGCCGGCCTCGTCTTCCCCTTTTTCTCAAGCCCTCTTGCACACGCGCTATCCAAAAAGAAAGAAAGAAAAAAAAAAAGGCTCGGTTGAACTGAAGAGGAATGTTAACACATTTCACCTCTTCTGATTTTCACTGCTGGAGACAGAGAGAGAGAGAGAGAGAGAGAGAGAGAAATGCTCTGTGCAGCTTCCAGGAAGTGTAATTTAGGGAGGAGCCACACTGCTTGTTCTAGAAGCAAGAAAAAAAAAAACAAAAAAAAAAAGAATTTAAGAAATCTGACTTGGCGCATTAAATTTACTTTGAGAAAGTACATTTTGGGGATGGGAACACTTGGTTATTTTATTTACATTGCAGGGATTCTGTCTTCATTAGTGTTCCATTTTCACACACACACACACACACACACACAATCAGCAGGTTATAAAAGGTAAGACTAGCAGTTTTACTGAAAGTGTCATATTAATGGCACCGTCAGAGTCCATTCTGCAGACTTTGGTTGTAACCAGTGGTTATTGCCATTGCTGTCTGACCTCTGACCCTAGATTCAACAATGCATTTTCTTGAACACAACTGCCGCTCACTTTGTATTTCCTCTTCCTGGATCATTTTCTGTAAAGTCCAGAAATGGTTCCGTGTAACAAAAAAAAAAAAAATTTCTTGACTGATTAGCCATTTGTGTCAACAACAACATGGAGCATTGTACCTAATAATGTGGCCGGTCTGTCCACTATGGGGGAGAAACTCGTTTCAGCAAAGCACAGCAGAAGAACCAACAATCAACAGCGGCTGATGGTCTGGCCTGTTTGGTTTGGTCAGCAGTCACAGACTCGTTCCTCTGCAGAGTGTAACATCATCCTCAACATCACCAGCTGGACACCGTTTTCTGATGACATTATTGATTGTTTTCCCACTGCCACCAATCAACAAATAATGTGATTCTGAGGCACATTAGACAAACTGCACACCACCAACGGATTTGTCAAATCCACACCATGAAAGTACTGAGGTGTGTTGAAAAAAACGGATGAGCCATTTGACAAAAGCAGTGTCATGAAACAGCATTTTCAAGTTTAATACAAAAAAATTCTACCGGGTAGGACTGGCGACATTAAGTCAATAAGACAAAACCTAAATTTTTTTTTTTTTTTTTTAAAAGAAACATTTCTGTGCATTTAGACTTGTGGCAATCAAACCGTCGCTTTACTACCATCCATCCATGCCATCGATGTCTACGCCAGCGAAGGCATCTGCTCCTGCGAGCGCCAGAGCGAGGAGTGGCGGGAAGAGACGGCGGCAGATAAAAGGCTGGAGAGGGTCCTAGAGCCCAGATGATATCAGCCTCTCTTCCTGCGATCTGAGCCGAGAGGCGGACGAGGATCAGCGAGCTGCGGATGAAGACGTCTGCGTTTCCAGCAGGACGGAGGAGACGCCGCACGCCATCACCCGCTCGCTCGCTCGCTCTCTCTCCAAGTGGTGCTGCTGTGCAACGCATTCACGTGCATAGCCAGGCAGGCGGCGGAGGACGGACGGACGGACGGACGAGGGTTTCTCAACAGTTTTTCATTTTTCCTTTCACGCACCCTGATGGGTTCAACAGCCAACATGTGATAATGCCAACAGTGCTCAAACATGTTTCCCAGCCATGAAGAGGAGGGTCAGGGTGTTTCAGAAAGTGTTGCCGAGTGAGTGAGTGAGTGAGTTCTTGGTTTAAAATGAACAAATAAATGAAAGAATAAAAACATCCTTCAGACTGCTGGAAAATGGTTTAATGGGTTAATGCAGGCATTCTTGCAGACAACAATTTCATCTTTTTCTCGTCTCCGTCTTCTTCTTCCATACAAGAGGTTTTCAACATTTAAACATGATGCTTGAATGATGAGTAATATCATGTAAAAATGATTTGTCTCTTTTTTTGTCTTTTTAATTTACAAAATCCTCTCAAGTGCCGGTCACACCACGCTACGTACGAGACGGACTGGATAAACATGACAACTCTCCCCCCACCCCTCCCCCATTCGAGCACACAATAACATTGCCAGTAGAGGTGATGCTCAGCATCCTACAAATATCCAAGCATGTTAGAGGATGGTTTTTTTTCGTCGTTTGTTTTTTTTTTTTCTCTCATCGATGTCGTCGCACAAATTCTGCACAAAGAAGTCAGATAATTGCAGAAAAAAAAATTGTTAAAAAAAAAAAAAAAAAAAACAAAGTTGGTACTTGGACACTTTCTTTGACAATAACATGACCATGCATTAGTCTCTCCACTTTAGGTTAACCACAATATATTGAGAATATATAATATTTGCAAGTTGGCGATACTAAGGACATAAATTCTCAATTTTTTTTCATCATCTATAACAGTTCACAGACGTATGATCTGGAATATGTTGCTCAGGAATGGGAGGCTGAGTAAATACGTCCAATGTTTGAATATATCAGGGCCGAAGTATGGACACGTTTTCTGTCTCGCGCGTCGTCGGGGTCGACGACCGTTTCCGTAATGGCAGGTCACTATTTTTTTTCCGTTTGTTTGTTTGTTTGTTTGTTTTTCTTCCCCCCACACATATACGCAAATAGACTTTCTTGTACACTGGTCTTCAGAAGATGGTTCAACTTATCATTTACATAGAAATGGTGCCATCAATATGGGGCATACGCATCTTTTAAAAAGTGTAAAGAACTGACCTCGCACTGAAAGTTTTTTCATGCTTCTCAATGTCTAGTCACAAAATGGGCTAAACATTACAAATATATAATATTTCCCCACTTTTAGTTAAACCTTTGTTACGTTCCTTTAGAACATATCAAAAAATGACTATTCATGGGAACTAGTGCAACCTGGAGGAGGCCTGGTCTTTGTGACAAGGCAGGCACAGAGTAAAATAGACAAAGTTCTCCAGAGCGGCTCCAGAGCAATGGCAGATATATTAAGGCCATTTTCAAAATTAGAGGAAAAAAAAAGAAAAGAAACGGTAGCAAGCAGCTTGACTTGCCGCCCCGACTGAGGGCGAGACTCCGTCTGGAGCAGCAACGCAAGCAAGCAACACCAACTTTACCTCATTTTTTTTTCCTTCCCTAATCTGCTGATATCAGTCGTCCACGTGCCAGCCTCCCCACACTGCCGGGCCACCGCTCCACTCTCCTCCTCATTGTTTTTCTTCCTCGTCTTCTTCTCTTGAATTCAAGTGTGTGCAGTTTTGGTGGAAATAAGAGTGGTAACCCCGCAAGTCCTTCCTTTGCAGACCCTCTGCTACAGTCCCGGGGGCGGAGTCGGGCAGTCACGACTGTTTTAGACGCTTCCTGGGAAGACCGAAGGGGGGGCACTGTGCCGAGGCCAGTGCGCGGAAGGCTTCGGCGACCAAGTGAGGGTGCGACTGGATCATTGACTTCCAGCCCGCAGTCTCCATTATATCTGTGGCGTGACTGAAATAAAGAAAGAGGAGGAGGAGAAGAAAGAAGGGGATCAGACACGAGAGTGTGCACATTAAAAATCAATAAACATAAACGAGGGGGTAATGACAGAGCAAACAAGTGGGGCTTCACTTGCAACTGGTATGATAAACTTGAGAAGGGCCATTAGCGCCTGGCGTGTGCGGGATTGGAGCGCCGAGGCGACACAGACGCACAAACAAGTGGCGCACCTCAAGGTGCCCGCACGGCCACGCACTGCGTCACGGCAGAGGGGAGAAGTTCAAAAAAATAAAAATGCCGCCCACCCCTTTAACAAAATTCAACAAATGTTTCATTCCCAGGGTTTATTCAGGTATGAGTCTATTAATAACCGGGATACAAAGATACGGCGCCTCAAACTGAAAAGGCAAACAGCCGCTCCGTCTGCCGCGGCTAAAACAATGAATTCTAAATGCATCTGGTGGCGGCGGGAGCGATAAGGGCCGCGTTATTAATCTTGTGTCACATATATCAGCTAATTACATACTTGCTATTCCAGTTCTTTCCATCTTTACAGCCCAGCTGTCTCAGGACACTGCACCTATGGCAAGGAGATAAAAAGGTAAGCATTCAGGGCTGGTAAACAGAAATGGCAGCAGGAATTTATCACTCCAGATTTTTTTTTTTCCGCCCCCTCTTCCGCCTCTCCTCCACCCTCACTCGCCCTCCCTCTCTCTCTCCCTCTCTTTCGATACTTGCCTGTTGATAAAATCTATGGCTTGTGCTTTGAGCTGCTCGGCGCTGTGCAAATCTGCTAGGATGAGGGTTTCAGCCACATTCTCCACTGAAAGGCTGTTGCACAGGGCCTCTTCACACATGACCTTTAAACGCTCAAGAGCATACTGGGGGAGAAGGGCGGTGGGGGGGGTAATGGGTGGGGAAGGAGGGAGGGACACACAAAAGACACTGGTTAACACCCTGGATGCACAAAAGGATCCCGATGGTTGGAGGCTTTTTGTCTTTGGGCTCGAGTCGCTGCAGTCGCTCCGTTTTTCTGCAGTCGCAGCTGCAAACAGGATCCCAGTCCTGAAACTCTGAGAGTCCGACAGAGCGAGCGAGACTGGAGATAAACACGGCAACTTAATGGCAAACACTGCGCTGGTGGTTCATAAAACCTTGCTTATCTCTGCCTCTGCACAACTTGCTCATGTTTGTAAATTTTGCTGCGTATAGATTTATTTCACTCTTCTTGTAATTACTGCATAGTTTATTTTTCGTGGTGCAACAGCACAGTTTCCCAATTTGGGATCAATAAATCTATTCTATTCTACTAATGGTTCAAATAAATAAACTAATGAGATACTCAACTGAGTCAAGAGGCGTGTTGACCCTTGACCTTCAATTCCCCTTACATGGGATATCGAGCGTTGCAGCTCTTTGATTGTGTTACAATGTCCGGAAAAAAACAAACAAACTTGCATCTCACTTAAGAAGAGACGTCGAAACACACAAATCACAACGTTGGAACAGCGGTTGCTCGGGACACTGACTTTGTCTGCTGCCGCCAGTAAGTTGTCAGCCATCTTCTCCAGGTTGGGGGCCTTCCCCGTGTAAATGAAGCCCATCATTTCCCGAAAGACGTCGGGGTCCACGTCGCTGATGTCGACGCGGTTCTGCAGGGAAACGGCACAACAGCAGATGTCAGCGAGAACGGAGGACCGACGGCGACGCCACACAGGGTGGGTTTGATTTGAGACGAGGCGAGATGGGAGGTTAAATAATAACAGTGCTTCTGATTAAAAAAGAAAAAACAATCACAGCTTTAACAGTTCTTACCTTTTTACTTTCCTCCATCTCATGTTCAAACATAGCATTGAAGACCGGTGACCTCGCTGTTGTGGAATCAATTGAACATAAGCATTAGGACCAGTGGCTATCATGACCAGCATCTTAGCCGTTAGCTGGAGTCATCAGCACATCAACATTCGGATGACAAACGGAGATAAAAACTGACAAACTTCTGTCACAAGCTGCGTTTCCATCACAAAACCAAAATTTCAAAATACAAAACTGGTCATGGAAACAGCTAAACTTGGCTTGGGAAAAGCTCTCAAAAATAGCTAAAAGGTGTTGATTGCTCTCATGAGGTGGTTTCTCAGACGTATCCATGTAGAGATATATCGCAAAAGTTTTTGCATTTACATGTCATGTACGTGAGGTACCAGGGTTGTTCTTGACAGCAAACAAACGTAAACAAACAAAAGCAAATGGAATTTCCCGCAAGATTCACGAGAATTACTTATTCTTATAATAATAATAATAATAATATTATTATTATCATTATTACTTATTCTTATGCACTTCACACCATTCAATGGAAACACCTTCAAATCGCAATCGTACTTTGTCGAAAATTCAGAAATATCACTTTTATTTTATGAAAAGCTGTCATGGTAACGCAGCTACACACTGAGGAAATAAAAAAGAACTTTTTTTCTGACAAACTATTGACGCTGAACTATGAACTGCATCATCAAAGCTTGCAGAATCGGTGAAGCTGCCGCACGGTCAGCATCCCCACCCCACCCCGACCCCCTGCCGACTGCTGCAGCTGCCACCATGTCTAATGGAGGCGAGCTGAAGAGGAGAGAGATGCAGCCTCTCAATCTCCTGCGGTCACCTGGGCCAAGCCGGCCGGCCGGCTCGGCTGGATTAGCACCAGCTGCTCTATCTGAGGCTGCTCAGAAGCACAGCCTCTTTTTTTCCTTTTTTTTCTTCATAGAAAAAAAAAAAATGTCAGCGTCAAGCGAGGAAGAAGTCCGACCTGCCAGGATGGACTTGTGGGCCTTGAACTCCTGCCCTCCGACGTAGAGGCTGCAGTCGGTGAAGCGGGAGCACTCCCACAGGTTCCCCAGGTCGTCCGAGAGCTGACACTCCGGGACCTTCAGCATGTTCATGTTGGACTGGCCTGAAATGTTCACCGAGTCCTGGACCACGCTCACCTGCGCGGGCAGGAAAAGTGGGGAGAGAGAGAGAGAGAGAGAGACAGAGAGAGAGACAGACAGACAGACAGACAGACAGAGAGAGAGAGAGAGAGAGACAGACAGACAGAGAGAGAGAGACAGACACACAGACAGAGAGAGAGAGACAGACAGACAGAGAGAAACAGGCAGAGAGAGAGAGAGACAGACAGACAGAGAGTGAGAGAGAGAGACAGACAGACAGAGAGAGAGAGAGACA